>CM056202.1:0-1200000 GCA_029692085.1 Gymnothorax javanicus | reverse complement strand
TTTAATATACTATGTCAATAGAACAGTAATCTATTGCAAGTTACAACTGCAATGGCTTGGTGGATAAAAACAAAAGGAGAGAGGTTTTCACATGGCTAAGTGATAAAAAATACAGCATTATCTGCCTGCAAGAAACACATTCTATGGAAAAGGATGAAGTTAAATGGAGAAAGGAATGGGGTGGGCATGTTATTTTTTCTCATGGTACAAGTAATTCCAAAGGTGTGATGATATTATTTAAAAATAGTTTTGATTTCATATTACGTTCCTCCCAAATAGACTCAGAAGGAAGATGGATTATATTGGATATTTCATTGGATAAAAACAGAATATGTCTTGTCAACTTAAGTGCACCAAATAATGATGACCCGCTTTTTTTCGTGGAAATTCATGCCATCATAAAATATTTACCCATAGTTTGCGATCAAATAATAATGGTAGGAGATTTCAATACGACTTTAGATACAACAATTGACAGAAAAGGTGGACATGCAACAAACTGCCATCCAAAAGCACTTCAGGCTATTCAGGATATGATGCAGGCATTCGATCTGGTAGATATATGGAGGCTAAAAAGGCTTCCACGTTTTACATGGAAAAGGGCAAAACAGGCAAGTCGGATAGATTTCTTTTTAATATCCTTCTCAATAATACACAAAATCACTGAAACAACCATTGCAGACTCTCTTAGGTCAGATCACTATCTTATAACTTTACATCTGACACTTTGCAAAATTCTTAGAGGTCCAGGATATTGGAAATTCAACCAAAGCCTTTTAAAAGACAATACATTTGTTACTCAAACAAGAATGTTTATAACAGAGTTTTTTAAATACAATGTCGGATCTGCAAATCCACATGTAGTCTGGGACAGTTTTAAATGTGCCTTCAGAGGACACGCAAATAAAATATCCGCCTACTGTTATGGCCCCAATTTGTTATGGCGTCACGGACAGCAAGGGATGACAGACAAAATTCTAAAACTTCAACAGATTTACTTAAACACACACATTGAACTAATCTACACTCTACCACTAATATACCACTCTACACTCTACTGACCAAGATTGAAATCAAATTAAAAAATGAGATATTTACAGTTCCTTTGTAATGGAGATGGGCTGCTATGTTGCGATGTACTGGGACAGGAAAATGCTCCAACACAGGCAAAAATCCACAAAAAGCTTCACAGGTCTTGAAAATAGTGACAGGTCTGATCAACTGTATCCTTCCACAATTTCTCCTTGCAATTTCTCCAACTACTCTCCCACTCTCTCAATTTTTCTCCTTATATACTCTTGTCCAGCCCCCTCTGAGGCATGCCCGGGACATGCCCAAACCTAGCTTTAGATTGCTTAACAAAAAAAATGTCAATACTGCCATCTAGTGGCTTTTTACCACATTACACCTCCATTCCAAAAGGGAAAAATTTTGACTTATAAAGGCAAAATTTTTCTTTTCAATACAAAAATGGTTAAGTAGACACTTGTGTATATATACAAATAATACAATATGCTAATAAACACGTGATATATATACACATACTCAAACACGGGATAAGCAATCAGCAATTACATTGTCAGTACCCTTTACATGCTTAATTTCCAAGTCAAACTCTTGTAAAATCAAACTCCAATTCAACAATCTCTGATTCTTGTTTTTCATCTTACTCAAAAACATTAACGGATTGTGGTCAGTATATACAATCATTGGCTTTTGCCCTGTACAAACATAAACCTCAAAGTGTTGTAAGGATAGAACCAGAGCCAACAGCTCCTTCTCAATTGTGGAATAGTTCTTTTGGTGGCGATTGAACTTCCTGGAGAAGTATGCCACGGATGCTCAATGTCATCAGAGTCACTTCTCTGTAGGAGCACAGATCCACAAGCTTGGTCGCTAGCATCGACCGCCATGGAGAACGGTTTGTTGAAGTCAGGAGATTTGAGCACGGAAGTGACACAGCAGAGACTTCAGGCGATCGAAGGCTCTTTGGCATGCTTCATCCCAAGTGAACTTTACGCCTTTCTTCAGTTGGTTGGTGAGACTGAGAGCAATCTCAGCAAAGTTCTTGCAGAACTTGCGGTAGTACCCGATCATTCCAAGGAAGCGGCGCAAAGCTTTTTTGTTGTCAGGAACTGGAAAGTCCATGATGGCTTGGACTTTAGCATTTATGGGGGCCACCTTACCCTGGCCTATGACATAGCCAAGATACGTGACAGTAGCACAACCAAAGTCACTCTTGTTCAGGTTAACAGTCAGGTTAGCCTGGGTCAAGCGCTGGAACAACATCTCTACATCTTTCAGATGTTCTTCCCAGGAGTCACTCCATGTGATCAGGTCGTCGATGTACGCACCCGTGTGTGGCAATCCGGCGATTGTAGACTGTATCATCCTTTGAAACGTGGCTGGGGCATTTTTCATGCCAAAGGGTAGGACTTCATACTGATATAACCCAGATGGTGTGGCAAAAGCAGAGATGCTCTTGGCCCTCTCAGTTAGAGGCACACACCAATAACCCTTCAATAAATCAATCTTGGTCAGAAACTTTGCTTGCCCTACTCTATCGATACAATCATCAATCCTAGGTATTGGAAACACATCAGTTCTAGTTACAGCATTGACTTTGCGATAATCTGTACAGAATCTAGTACTTCCATCAGGTTTTGGAACTAGAAAACAGGGTGAACTCCAATCTGAGTTAGAGGGTCTGATAATATCATGTTCTAACATGTACTCAACCTCTTTCTTAGCAATCTTTCTCTTTTCAGGATTCATCCGGTACGGATGCTGTTTTATTGGTTTGGCATCACCAACGTCTACATCATGAGAGGCTATAGAAACTCTCTTTGGAACATCAGGAAATAGATCTTTATATTTCTTGATCAACCTCTCAAACTGATCTTTCTGTGAGGGTTCTAAGTGCTGGAGTTTTACATCAAGATTTTGCAACACTTCAGAATTTGACAATTTACATGAAAGAACTTCAGCTTTAATTCTAGGTTAATCATCTTGAAACTCCCCCTCATCTTCACAAGTCTCGGCCATAGGAGGATCTGAAGTGACAGCTGCAACCCTAGCATTCCTATCATGATAAGGCTTCAGCATGTTAATATGACACAACTGTTTTGGCTTTCTCCTATCTGGAGTCTTCACAATGTAATTGAGATCATTGAGTTTTGTCAGAATTTCATAAGGACCATGAAATCTAGCCTGCAATGGATTGGACTGCAAGGGAAACAACACAAGGACCTTGTCTCCTGGTTTAAACTCATGGCTTCTAGCCTTATGATCATACCAAGTTTTCATTTTTCCCTGACTTGATTTCAAGTTCTCTTTGGCTAGGTCACAAGCTGCACGCAGTCTTTCCTTGAACTTGCTAACATAGTCTAACAGACTGATATGCGGCTCTTTCTCTTGCCATTGTTCACTCAACAATAGCAAAGGTCCTCTCACTTCATCGCCAAACACTAGCTCAAATGGACTGAATCCAGTAGACTCCTGCACTGCTTCTCTAGCTGCAAACAACAGCAGATGAACACCTTCATCCCAGTCTTTCTCATGGTCATAACAATAAGTCCTCATCATTGTCTTGAGAGTGGAATGAAACCGCTCTAAGGCACCCTGACTCTCTGGATGATAGGCACTGGAAAGAATCTGCTTCGCACCTAGTTCATACACAACCTGCTGAAACAATCCGGAAGTGAAATTGCTACCTTGATCTGACTGAATTTCCTGGGAAGGCCAAACAACGTGAAAAACTTTATCAAAGCCTTCGAGATTGCAGTTGCCTTCATGTTGCGTGAGAGGTATGGCTTCAGGAATCTGGTAGATGCACACATGATTGTCAACAAGTACTGATTTCCAGATCTAGTCTTGGGTAATGGACCAACACAATCAACAATGACCTTGGAGAAGGGCTCCCCAAATGCTGGGATAGGCTGCAATGGAGCTACAGGTGGGTCTAACTGGTGTTTTCCAACTACCTGACAAGTGTGACAGGTTTTGCAAAAGTTGGAAACATCTTTCCAAGGTCCAGGCCAGAAGAAGTGTTTCATGATCTTGTCAACAGTCTTGTTAACACCAAGATGACCTTTTAAAGGCAAACTATGAGCCATTGTTAAGATCTCATTCCTGTAGACCTTCGGAACAACAATTTGCTTGACCACTGCCCAATCTGCATTGGCAGGGATATCAGGAGGGCGCCACTTCCGCATCAATACTCCATCCTTGAGATAATACCCAACTGGAACTGTGTCTATTTCTTCATTAGGAAGGGCTCTCTTCTTTAGTACACAAATTTCAGGATCATTGGTTTGCTCCTGAATCAACCGCTTTCTGGACAGAGACAAGTCTCCAGACACATCATAATCACCAGACCCATCTGGCTGGCTGAATAGAGAACTGATAAAAGTGTCTGATAAGTCCTCAAACGGAGAAACCATAGTAGGCTGAACAGAGTCATGAGGCGAACCACCTGAGTCATGACTATTCAAGGTGCTGGACGGCACCACATCATCTTCTTCTTGAGCCTTCTTGGCCATAGCACGAGTCACTGCACAGGAAGGATACAGAGATGGGTCTTCATCGCCATCTTCAGTGCTCGGCTCTTGAAGTAAGATGAACAGGGGGAACTACATTGCCCCCAGCCAGGTCATTGCCTAGCAACAGAGAAACACCCTTGATAGGTAGACTTGACATAAGTCCCACCTTTACCTGTCCTGTAACTAAATCTGACTTCAAGAATACAGAGCACAGGGGTACAGATACAGTCCTCCCTTCAATACCTTGTACAAGTATGAAATCCCCAGAAGCGGTCTCATCACGTAACTCCAAGGAGTCCATCAACAAAAGTGACTGAGAAGCTCCGGTATCCCTTAGGATATATATGGGGACAGGAGGAGAATGCTCATTCAGAGCCACAAATCCCTCTGACACAAATGGAAGAAATTCCTCCCTCACAAGGTCAGCAGTATCAGGCTTCTTAGCCACACAAGAAGCAGGCAATTTAGCAGATCGGTCATCTACTACAAGGGTTTCTAACCTTGTCTTCACAAAACATTGGGTTTGGTATCCTTTTTTTTTTTTCTTTCTTAGCTTTAAGGAACCAACAGTTAGTTGTAACATGACCAGATCTCTTGCAATAATTGCAAACTAGACCACTTTTGTCACTGTCAGCTTTCACACTTTGATCAGACCTTTGACTGGATTTCTGAGCACCATCACCAGATTTGTCTTTGGGTGAGGAATCTTGGGTATCACCGTTACCTTTCTTCTGAAATTGGGACCATCTATTGTTACTGCTAGACTGAAATTTGGACTTATGTGTGAGAACATATTCGTCTGCAAACTTGGCAGCTGACTGCAAATTCAGTGCTTGCTTCTCATTAAGGTAGGTCTTAATAACATCCTTGACACAGTTCTTGAATTCTTCAACTAACACCATCTCTTTTAGTGAGTTGAAATCATCCGTGACCTCCATAGAAGTACACCAGCGCTCAAAGCAAACCTTCTTCTCGTTAGCAAATTCCACATAAGTCTGATCGTCAGATTTCTTCAGACCTCTGAATTTCTGTCGGTAAGCCTCTGGAACCAACTCATAAGCTGTCAAAATAACCTTTTTGACAACCTCATAATCAGAGGAATCATCTGCAGACAAAGCCGAATAGGCTTGTTGAGCTTTACCCTTGAGGACAGTTTGCAACATCAGAGGCCAGTGTTCCTTTGGCCACTGACAACTCTTAGCTACCTTCTCGAAGCACTGGAAATACTTATCAGCCTCCTTCTCTGAGAATGGAGGCACCAGCTTTACCTCCTGGCTAGCCCGAAATTTGTTTTCAGCTTGAATTTTGATTTTTAGTAGCTCCATTTGAAGCCTTTCTTCTCTATCTAATTTTTCTAAATCGAAATCTCTCTGTCTCTGTCTCTCTCTTTCTGCTCTTTCCTCTTTCTCTCTCTCAAATTCTTTGTTTTTCTTTTTCCTCAATTTCTTTTCTCTCTTTCTCTCTCTTTTTTCTCTTCTCTTGCTAATTTTTTCTAACTCAAACTGCCTTTGTTTTTCTTTTTTTCTTCAATTTCTAGCATTTTTAATTTAAGTTCCAATTCTACATTTGGATTTTCCACCGGAAACTGTTCCAGATCTCCTGGTGCAAACACATTTTCATCAACGTAATATTCAACAATCTCTCTAGCCAGTCTTGCTTTTCGCATGGCTGGTTTTACATCTGTCAGCTCTAACTGTCTGCATATTTCTAGCAGTTCTGTCTTTTTAAAAGACTTCAAAACCTCTACGGTTGGTGATGCCAAGAAATCATCCATTGCTGTTGATCTGCCAATATATATCTAGGAAAATTCAAAAAACAATTTCACTATTTGAAATTTTAGATTTTCAATAAATGACTTCGACAATGGTCTATCCCGGACGAGCCCCCAATTTGTTATGGCCCCAATTTGTTATGGCGTCACGGACAGCAAGGGATGACAGACAAAATTCTAAAACTTCAACAGATTTACTTAAACACACACATTGAACTAATCTACACTCTACCACTAATATACCACTCTACACTCTACTGACCAAGATTGAAATCAAATTAAAAAATGAGATATTTACAGTTCCTTTGTAATGGAGATGGGCTGCTATGTTGCGATGTACTGGGACAGGAAAATGCTCCAACACAGGCAAAAATCCACAAAAAGCTTCACAGGTCTTGAAAAGAGTGACCGGTCTGATCAACTGTATCCTTCCACAATTTCTCCTTGCAATTTCTCCAACTACTCTCCCACTCTCTCAATTTTTCTCCTTATATACTCTTGTCCAGCCCCCTCTGAGGCATGCCCGGGACATGCCCAAACCTAGCTTTAGATTGCTTAACAAAAAACATGTCAATACTGCCATCTAGTGGCTTTTTACCACATTACACTACAAACATAAGCAGTATCTTTTAAAAGAGAATTCCCTGATTCAAGAAATTATAAATCTAAATGTAAAATAGACAAATCTACAATAATACCAATGGACTGGATAGATCAACGGGATGAAAAACAAGGTGAACTTGAAGCACTTTATAAACAAAGAGCTGAGGATATTAATTTGAAGAAAATGGCTAAATGGATCGGGAAAGGGGAAAAATGTAATAAGTTATTTCTGAAACTTCTACATAGAAACTCCTCCAAGAAGAATATAACTAAACTAATAAAAAATGATGGTGAAACTTGTATGTCAACAGCTGAAATATTGACAGAAGAAACTATATACTTTAAAGAAATCTTCTCCTTTAAAAATAAACCAGAGGCACTATCTGATGAGCAATGTGAGGACTTTTTTCCCATTGACTACACTAACAAGCTCTCTGAGACACAGAGAAGTACATGTGAGGGTTTAATTTCAGAGGAAGAACTACAGAAAGCCATCTTCTCTTTTCAAAGTGATAAAACACCAGGACTTGATGGCATTCCTGTTGAAGTTTATCAAATATTTTATGAGGAGATTAAGGCCCCTTTGCTCTCATGTTTTAATTATTCCTTTAAAGATGGCTCTTTATCAGACACACAAAAAATAGGCCTCATCTCATTATTATTAAAGCAGGACCCACAAGGACAGTATAAAGACCCAGCCTATCTTAAAAACTGGCGGCCATTAACGTTACAATGTTGTGATGCAAAAATACTGGCAAAATGTATTGCTCATAGAATGAAAAGACTTTTACTGGACATAATTCATTATGACCAAACAGGCTTCCTCCACGGAAGATATATTGGAGAAAATATTCGTCAACTATTAGAAATAATGGAATATTATGATAAAACAAAAAACCTGGCTTAGTTTTTTATTGCTGATTTTTGAAAAAGGCCTCTGATAAGGTAAGATGAGATTTTATTTATAAATGCCTAGATTTTTTTCAATTTTGGGAAGTCCCTAATAAAATGGATAAAAGTATTATATCATGAACCATGCTGTAAAATTATAAATAATGGGCATTTTTTCAGACCGTATACCACTGTTCAGAGGACTTAAACAAGGTTGTTCTTTATCCCCATACCTCTTTATCATAGCAATAGAGATGTTGGGGATAAAAGTTAGAGCCAATGACAGTATAAAAGGACTAGAAATTAATGGGGTGGAATTTAAGGTATCGATGTATGCAGATGATACAAATTTTCCCATAAATCCTCAACTGTCTACTCTTCAAAACCTTATTGAAGACCTAAATACTTTCTCAAAATACTCAGGCCTAAAACCAAATTATGAAAAATGTAGCTTATTGAGAATTGGATCATTAAAGGATACACACTTCAATTTACCATGCCTCTTTCCTATACAATGGACAGATGGACCGGTAAATGTCCTTGGGATCCATATACCAAAAGACATGAAGGGATTAGTGGATACAAACTTTAAATTAAAATGTAGCAAAATGGATAAAAGGCTGCTACCTTGGAAAGGTCAACATTTAACATTATATGGGAAAATTGCTCTAGTTAATTCCTTGATTGTTTCTCAATTTACATATCTATTTATGTCCTTACCTTCACCATCAGATTCTGCCTTCAAATTATGCGAACAGAAGATATTTAAATTCATCTGGAATAATAAACCAGAAAAAATAAAGAGGAAATATTTATTCAACAATTATGAACATGGAGGATTAAGATTATTAAATTTAAAAGCATTGGATCTAACTTTAAAAGCATTGGTGATTCAAAAAATCTATCATAAGCCAAACTGGTTTTCTTACAGATTCTTATGTACATTTCATCACATATTTGAAAGCCAGCTCTTTCCATTTCTGCAATTAAGATCACTCCATATTCCCCTGTTTATTCAAGAAGTCATGGCCAATTCATCAGTCTTTCTAAAAGAGTCTATAAAAGCTTGGTTAAGTTTTCAGTACCATCCACCAGACCACCCTGAAGAAATCTTACAACAAATAATATGGTTTAACTCAAATATTACAATTAAAGGATATCCATTTATATGGAAACAAATGTCTGCACGGGGCATTTACTTTCTGAATGATCTAATTGATGGAAATGGGAAACTAATGTCATACAATAGTTTTTATAATAGGTATGGTGCCCTTTGCTCCATACAGAATTACAATCAACTGGCTGCAGCATTGCCTTCACAATGGAAAAGAAAGACAAACAAAGTAACTTCTCAGGAACTAGTATGTCGGCCCTCCATAAAAAATTTCAGTTGGGTTGCTCATAAAAAAAATCAATAGGAAAATGTACGATTTTTTATGGAGAAAAATAACCTTAAGGAAATTCCCTACAGAATTCATACATATTGGGAGGATATAGTAGACACGCCAATCCCTTGGCAACGAGTTTTTAACTTAATTAATCAAACTTCTATTGGGACAAGGACTAGAATTTTCCAATACAAATTGTTATATAAAATCTTGGCAACAAATAAAATGCTGCAAATATAGGGGATAAAGGAATCCAATACATGTAGACTTTGTGAGGACGAGGAAGAAACCTTGGTCCACTTATTTTGGTATCGTCCATATGCTGTTGGCTTCTGGATACAGGTGCAGGAATGGCTACAAACCCTTAATATTCCATTCGAGGTGACCTTGTTTACAGTTATGCTGGGGGACCTGAAAGATACTTGTCCAAAATTAAATAATATAATTATAGTTCTTGGAAAAATCTTTATTTTTAATACACAAAATAAGAATGCACTAAGATTAAGTAATTTCAAAATGTTTGTTAAAAACAGCTATAATCTGGAAGGTATAGCTATGAGAAACCTGGGCAGAGCATCAGAATTTTTAAGGGTGTGGCAGAAAATAAGTACAGGTGAGGGATGGGCATTACTCACCATATGAATGAATCTTATCTGCGTGAATAAGTTTGTGTGATCTGTTCTTTTTTTCTTCTTATGGAGACATCATTGCATGTAAAATACAATTCCAATCATGCATTGGAATGATGAGGCTTTAGGAGGTTTGGGGGGTTACAGGAGGATTGATAGCTTTGAGAGTTGTTGGTGTGTGGTTACGTACTTTATTTTTCTAGGTTTTTTTTCTCCTTTCATTGCTTTATTATGTTTTTTTTTTTTTTTTCTTTTTTCTTTTCTGTATTTCCTTTGTTAATTCCCTCCCTCAAGAGGTGACATATCATTGTATTTAAGTCCGGCAAAATAATAAAGTTGTCCTCCAAAGAGGGGGGTGGTGGCGGCTAAAAAAAAAAAAAAAAAAAAAAAAAAAAAAAGTAAAACCAGGTTGGAGCTGGCGAGCTCTGCGCAATTTCGGCTGAGCCTTGATCCACGAAATTGTCACTGCGTCATGATGAATATGTGACACCTCCCCCTACTACGCCGCCACACCCATCTCGGCGCACGTCCGTCTACCAAATTGCCAAAGTGGCTGCGCACAGTGTTGCACAATCAAGAAAAATTACCACTCGTGGGCTGCACCGACGAAATTACCACTGCGTGGGCTGCGCCACGCTACGCCACCCTGGGCTGCGCCAAGAAATTAGAGTCCTGACAATTAGCTGTCTTCATTGCTCGAGTACTCAGGCTGGAATCTGTGTGGTTTTATGGTTCTGAATCCCGTGTTAAGCTGTTTCACACCAGATGCAAAACGAATTTTTTTGCAGGACAGATTACATTCAGAGTCAATGCAAAGACGCGAATACACGCAAAACGTATTCGCGTCTTTGCATTGACTTTGAATGTGATCTGTCGTGCGAAAAATTCGTTTCACGTCCGCTGTGAAAGCAGCTTTATGTTGAGTTTCTTCATCTTCCATAAAAAAGTACTCTTCTTCCTCAAAATGGACAGATTCAATTGAAAATTCTGAGGAACTATTGGAATCTGACTCGGATGCCAACGTTGTTGGACGCACAATCGCCCACCGTGTACAACTTACGACGTGACCACACAGGGGAGTGCCAGAATCGCTTTTCTGTGTTGTTCAGAATGTTTGTTAATGAGGGGGCCGGGGGCAAGTAACAAAAAATTGTGATTTTTGTTAAAAATCATTTCTACTTTTTTTTTTTAGGCAGAGGATGGGAATTCTTTTAATTGTACCCCTTTATATTCATAAACTTGCTCAGTGCATGTCCTAAGCTCTATATTCTTTCTGATTTTAACCATTTAACTATTGTTTTTATTCCCCTTTATATTGTTTTTATTCCGCTTTATCTCATTTATTGTTTGATTGAATTCCACTGATCTCCTTGCATTGGTTGACGTGTGAAACATAATTTTGTTTTTATGTGACGCATAAAAATGACAAAGAAATCTGAAATCTGAATCTGAAATCAGGTAATAATTATTTCGATTATTGTTTTTTCGATTATTGGTATTCCAATAGAAGTGTACCAAACTTTCTATGAACAGATTAAAAACCCCCTACTGATAAGTTTTCATTTTTCATTTGACAAAGGTATTCTCAAAGGGACTCAGCAGGAAAGTGTAAAGTCTCTGCTCTTAAAACAAGAAGCTAGTGGCCACTAGAAAGATCCAGTTCACTTAAAAAACTGGAGACCACTTACTCTTCAGTGCTATGATGCTAAAATATTTGCTAAATGCATAGCATTGCATATAAAAAATGTCCTACCTGATATTATACACCATGACCATTCTGGCTTTATACAAGGACGAAATATTGCAAATAATATAAGACAATTACTTTAAATTATGGAACATGATGATAAAATAAAGAAACCAGGTTTGGTTTTTATAGCAGACTTTGAGAAAGCCTTTGATAAAATGAGATTTTATTTATCAATGTTTAGAATTTTTTAATTTTGGTGAGTGTCTAATACCATGGGGTAAAGCATAGACTGAATAAAAAGATGGACGCAGCACCCTGGTCTGAAAAATGAAGTCCATGCGGAAGCACCGTAAAATGGCATTCTATTTAATGGCCAGCAGATGGTGACGTCGGTGGTTGCAGAAAGAAGTTCAATGCTATAGAAGTCTGTGAGAAAATGACCCTACTTTCCTACCTGATTTTTCATTTAAATAATGATTTTTCACATTATTTTATGGTAGCTATAGCAAGTTTCAGTTCTCCTTCGATATATCATGGTGTTCATTTTTGTAAATTATGGTCCCAAATAGACTAGAATAAAGGATAAAGCCAGAATATGCTTTAGGGGCGTGGCTATCCTCTGGTCCTCATCCGATACGGTCAGATCCACCTCTCTCGTCCCTCCCCGGATCTTGATTCTTGCTCTCGTCCAATTGAAATCACATCCGGTTTCAAAATGACAACATGGCGCAATTCAAATTTCCAAAATCGAGGCTTCCTTTATGGTATGCTGAAACCAATGGGTGACGTCACATTAGCTTTGTCCATCTTTTTATACAGTCTATGGGTTAAAGTTATGTACAATACCTCTGTCTCCAAAATTATAAATAATGGTTATATTTCAAAACCCATTGCACTTTCACGGGGGGTAAAACAGGGCTGCCCGTTATCACCGTATTTATTTATTATGGCAATAGAAATACTCGCTATAAAAATACGAACAAATAATAATATCAAAGGCTTGGAGATGCAAGGTCTAAATACAAAAATTTCAATGTACGCTGATGATACAATTTTTCTACTGAGCCCTCAATATACATCGCTACAGAGCATTATAAAAGACCTGGATGACTTTTCAAACCTATCTGGGCTAAAGCCAAATTATGAGAAATGCCAAATATTGAGGCTTGGTTCCCTGAAAAATAGAAATTTCACTCATCCATGCAATTTACCAATTCATTGGACAGATGGATTGGTCACTGTACTTGGTATACACTTCCCAGAAAATATGAGTGAAATTTAAACTATTAATTTATTAATCACTCATTCATTCAATTTCACCAGTTCTCTTTGACATGTTTATATGTTAGAGATGGGTTTTAAACCTTAAATTAGTGTTGACTTTGTTTTTCTCGCTGGCGTTATCTATTGTATTTATTGTAGCAATGTTAGCTTATGCATTTACATATATGATATTTTTAGCTATTTGTCTGTCAATTTATGTACATGTACATGTCTATGTTTTTACTATGTCCAGGGCCCTCTTGCAAAGCAGTTCTCGAAACTGAAGAGGCTACCCTGGTAAAAGAAAACTGAAATAAATAAATAAATTTTAATAATAAATTAAGTAAAATTGAAAAAATTCTGCTGCCTTGGAAAGGGAAACATCTGACCATTTATGGCAAAATAACTTTAATTAACTCATTAGTTGTATCCCAGTTTACTTACTTATTTATGGCATTAGCAACCCTTAAAGAATCATTCTTCAAAATATATGAACAGAAGATATTCAAATTTATATGGAATGATAAACCTGATAAAATTAAACATACATATCTCAACAACGATTATGTATCTGGAGGGCTAAAACTTTTAAACTTAGAAGCTTTAAATCTTTCACTAAAGGCTTCCCTTATTCCAAAATTCTACTTCAATCCAAACTGGTTTTCTAGCAAATTACTTAAAAGTGTCCATCCTATATTTGATAAAGGCTTCTGTCTGGGTCAGCATATGTTGAGGGTAGCACAGGATTATTTAAACTAGGGACTTGGGGGGCAGGGAGGTTAGTGAGTGTTACACATAGGGAAATGCAGACTGCCCTGATGGAAGCTGATGGCGTGACATGCACTATTGATGATATACTTTTAAAGCAACAAAGCGTAGTGGGGGCTTGAAGCAGCGGCCGCATGGGGAAATCAAGGGGAAGAGCATTAGTAATAACCTGAAATGTTTTTATTTAAATGCAAGAAGCATAAAAAATAAATTTCCAGAGCTTGAGGCCGTTATGATTAGTGAGGGCTATGACATAGTTGGGATTACGGAGACATGGCTTAGTGAAGAGGATGGAGATGAATATAATATAGAAGGTTATAAGTTCTTTAGGAAGGATAGATGTAATAGGCGAGGAGGGGGCGTAGCAATCTATGTGAACGAAAACATAAATGTACAGGAAATTCCTGAAATTGAACATTCCTTGCCCTGTGAAGATATCTGGGTCAGGCTCATTGGCAAACACGAGACAGGTTTAAACATAGGAGTATGCTATCGGCCACCAGCTTTGGACCGTACAGTCAATGAAATGCTTTTGAAGAGGATTACGCAAGCTTGTAGAGGTGGAGGGACTATTATTATGGGAGACTTAAATTATTCTGGTATCGATTGGGAAATGGTGAAAGGACAGGGTAGGGGGGAGGAAGAATTTCTAGATGTTATAAATGATCATTTTTTGGTGCAGTATGTTAATAAACCAACAAGAGAGAAGGCAATTTTAGACTTAGTGCTCTGTAATGACCCAGATAGAATTAGCAATGTTGAGGTAGTGGAGCCACTTGGGACAAGTGATCACACTGCTGTTAATTTTGATGTTTCATGGGAAGTTAAAAAGGTGTATTCAAAAACAAAAATTTTCAATTTTAGGTGAGCAAACTTTGACAGGATGGGCTCATATCTAAGTGAAATAAAATGGGAGACACTCCTGGACTGTGAGTCTGTAAATGAGATGTGGGAAAGATTTAAGGGGGTTTTACTTGATTCACAATGCAAATTCATTCCAAAGGTGTCCAAAAGTAAGCTGAAAAAGCAGAATCCTCAGTGGATGACCAAAAGTATTTGTAGGATTTTGAGGGAAAAGAGGAATCTTTATAAGATGTACATTAAGGATAACAATGAGAACACTAAGGCTGAATACTGTAAAATGCGGGCTGTGGTCAAAAAAAAGCTGAGGAGTGCTAGAAGACTGTATGAAAGACAAATTGCAGAGGGGGCAAAAACTAATCCTAAGCGCTTCTTTCAGTACTGTAGCAGAAAAAGGAAAGTCAAAGAGCAGGTTAAGTGCATAAAGAATAAAAATGGATTGCTGCTATATGATAAAAAGGATATTGCGGATGCCTTAAACAGTTACTTTGTTGAGAATTTTACCTCAGAGTGGGTCTTTATTCGGCCAGAGGGCATGTTAAATGCTCAAGATTATTTAGCGGAGATTGAGGTTAGGGATAACGAAGTATTAGACAAGTTGCATAAACTAAAGGCAGATAAGGCGGCGGGTCCTGATGGCTTATATCCTAGAGTGCTCAGGGAAGTTGGTGAGATCATCTTTAAGCCGCTATCCTATCCGCCATCTTCAGACGGTCTTTAGAAACTGGAGAAATACCAAATGATTGGAAACAGGGCAATATAATACCAATATATAAGAAAGGGGACCGTACTGAGCCGGGAAATTACAGGCCAGTCAGTTTAACTTGCATTGCATGCAAAATATTGGAATCTATCATAAAAGATGAGCTGGACTTATTTCTTGAACATAACAGTATCTTGAGGGATAGCCAGCATGGTTTCCGTAAGGGAAGGTCATGCCTGACAAACCTTCTGGAATTTTTTGAAGAGGCCACCAAGACTTATGACCAGAGCAGGGCTTATGACATCATATACTTGGATTTTCAGAAAGCATTTGATACAGTACCGCATAAGAGACTAATTTTTAAAATGAGCTCCATTGGAGTTACAGGAGGTATTCTGGAGTGGATTCAAAACTGGTTACAAGACAGAACACAAAGAGTGGTGGTCAATGGTATCTCATCTGAGCTAGGTATGGTGGGGAGTGGCGTCCCCCAGGGATCGGTGTTGGGACCCCTGCTGTTCCTCATCTACATTAATGACCTTGATAGGAATATTGAGAGCAGATTAGTTAAATTTGCAGATGATACTAAATTGGGGGTTTGGCAAATAGTTTAGAGTCCACTAAAGTGATTCAGGATGATTTGGATAGAATCCAGAATTGGGCAGAAATGTGGCAAATGAAATTTAATGTAGCGAAATGTAAAGTTGTACATGTAGGTAATAAAAACATTAGATGGGATTACTTCATGGGAGGCTTAAAACTGGAATGTGCTCCACACGAAAAAGATCTGGGAGTGATTGTTGACCAAACCCTCACAGGCTCTAGCCATTGTGCCGTAGCAGTTAAAAAAGCCAATCGGATGCTGGGATACATTGCCTAAAAGTATTGAGTACAAATCTAAGGAGGTGATGCTTCTTTTGTACAACACATTTGTCAGACCACATCTGGAGTATTGTGTACAGTTCTGGGGACCATACTTTAAGAAAGATATAGAGGCTCTAGAGAAAGTTCAGAGAAGAGCCACTAAGCTAATTCCAGGTATAAAACATGAAAGCTATGAGAAGAGGCTGAAGATCCTTAATCTCTTAAGTCTTAGGAAAAGGAGACTAAGGGGTGATTTGATTGAGGTCTTTAAATATGTTAAAGGGATTAACAAAGTGAATTACGTAGGATTCCTTCGACCAAGTGTTGTTAGTAGAACTCGGGGTCACAAATGGAAGTTGACCAAAGGTAAATTTAGCACTGATATTCGGAAATATTTCTTCACCCAAAGAGTAATTTCGATGTGGAATAGCTTGCCTGACCGTATTGTTGAGGCAGAGACCTTGGGGGTTTTCAAGAGCAGGCTTGACTTAAAGCTAGATACCATTGAGTCATTGAGTATCTGAAGGGATATATTCACAATAGTATAAAGAAACTGGCGAGCGTAGTTGGGCTGAACGGCCTGTTCTCGCCATTCATGTTATGTTATGTTATTTCTACCGATTAAACTTATGCATTTCGCATTAATTGATGACATGTTTTCTGATGTCTCCACTTTTCTGGAAGAAGCTCTACAAGGCTGGTTACAATTTCAATTTCACCCACCAGAAAATGCAGAACAAGTTCTTGAACAAATAATATGGTTAAATTCTAATATACTTGTTGATAAAATGATGATTTTTTTTTTGGAAATGTATGTTTGATAAAGGTATTATTTTTATATGGGATATCGTGAATGAGGATAATAAACTCATGTCTCACAAACAATTAACAGGTTTTTATGGAACAGTCTGTACACTGCAACAATATAATCAACTTATTGGAATTTAACAAGTGCTTGGAAATCAAAAATTATAAAAGGAACAGGAGGACATTTAGTCTGTAGGCCTCAGATGAAAATGGTAAATTGGTTAAAGAGAATGAAGATCAACAATATATTTTATATAAATATATATATATATATATATATATATATATATATACTTTTTTTGAAGAATAAAGAATTTAGTCGCTATACCATTCAGGATTCCAGATAGCTGTAAAAATATGTTACATTCACCAGTCCCCTTTGAAAAAAGTTTTTAAAATCCTTTACAATGCATCACTTGATCCAAAGATATTTTCAATATAAGTTAATATATAAGTTTTTAGCAACTAAAAAGATGCTAAATATATGGGGGATAGAGTCATCACCCCTTTGTCGATTCTGCCAGGAAGAAGTGGAGTCAGTAGACCATTTATTTTGGATAAAGATGCAAGACTGATATCTCAGTATAATAGAAGACAGTTAGATTTATTTAAAGTATTATTGGGTGATGTAACAAAAGGAACACACCTAATCTGTAATATAATTATATATTTGGCAAAAATATTTATTTTCGGGTTGACATCTGTTGAAGCATTAAGAATTGAGAAATTCAAAAATTTTGTCAAGTATTACAGTAGAACTGAGTGTGTAATGGCCCATGAGACAGGACTTGTAATTTATGCCAAAAGATGGGATAAAGTAAGGGAGGCTGAAGGTTGGGAATAATGAGAGATGGAATAGATGAGCTAATAACTACTAATGCAAAAGGTAGAAAAACATTGTGAAGGTAATCGTTATTGTGTTGTATTGTATTTCTATTGATTTTTTTTAATTTTGTGTTTTGTTTTGTCGGGTGATGGTAGGAGGACTCGTACGCAATTATATAACTGACTGAATTAACAAAGTTGTCCTCCAGAGGGGGGGGTGGTGGCGGGTAAAAAAAATAAAATAAATAAATAAATAAAAATAATGATTTTTGAATCGTCTCTCCCCCCAAAAAAAAAAAAACTTCTTTTAAACAGAAAGTAAGCGAAACAGTGAATGTAAACACTGGATTAATATGCTCCCGTCAATTATTCTACAGGTGGTCTTCCAGGCGAACATGGTAATGATTGCTTAAATGTCCTGTTTTCGTGTAATGTTGTACTTGGTTGTATTACGCAAAGAAACACGCAGAGTATGTTAATTGCCGATTTTGTGCTGTGCAATTGAAACTGTTTGTCTTATAGTTTTCACGGTGCTCCATGTAACTCACTTGGAAGAATAAATGTAAACGTGGACATCAGTAAGAAGCGTGGACTCTTCTGTGACCAGTGTAGTTATAGACATATTGACACGTGCTTGACTCTTCTCGGCTTCCGTAGTGGTAATGACGCGCTTAAAGGGGGAGGTACCAGAGAGTACTACTCGGTTGTTTGCATTCTATTAGCGCACCACTAAATGGGAGTAACTCTCACACTCTGCGGCTTTAAATGAGGTAAAGACATGGTCTATGGGAGTTAAAACAAATGAAACAGGACTAGAGGGTTCCTTCTTCTGGACAAATCTGTGTCTCTGGAGGAGGAATTCAATGAAGAAAAGTTTTCTTCATTTTATGTGTGAGTACAATTGTATATTTGTTTTACTTATGGCTAGCTGTTTTTTATTCTCAATTTACCATAGCCATGATGATCTCAGAGCTTGTTTGCCACATTGGTTAGTAAGAGTAACCGTTAGTCTTTGCTAATAATACTCCATGTGGTGGCATTTTGCTCAATGTGGCCTTTTGTTTTAGAATTTATAACGTATTCAGCAAAATTGAATGCCAAGGTTTCGGCTCATTTAAAATGCAAACAGCTCAAGCACTTCAGTAGATCCCCTGCTACATTCGTTGCGCAGATTCTGTTCAATCTAGGGTTGCATATTGCCTGCTTTTTTCTGATAGTGGAATGTCTGTTTTGTTAAAATAAGGTATATTGCAGATATTACTGTGTTAATGAGATATACTTGTTCCTTATAAGGTGTAGAAAGCGTTTATACAGGCTTGCAAGCTCGGATATGAGAACTGCTAGCTTTGCATTGCAGGGTTAATGTTCTGACCGCTACATAAGCAATTCCTTCAATTAGTATGAATGCTGGCTTGTGGGACTCATGCTTAATTCCACCTGACAATCATTAATTCATACTGAATTTCATGCATCAAAAGTTGATTTGTGTTAAAAATATGATTATTTTATGATTTCACAGTGCGCCATTTTGAGGGCTCTGAGAGTTTGGGGAGCCATCTAAAGAGCTGTCTTATTTGGCTCATAAAGAGCAGATTATTTTCCATTTCATGGTAAGATCAAGTACACTTGTAGTCAAGGGGTTTATGATCCCAGAAATGTATCGTTTTAACTCCCAGCCATTTTTCAATTCTCAGTTTTTTTGACAATTACAATTTTCATGAAGATTTTTTTATGTTTGCAGCCCTTCTTCTCGACCAAAATCATGAAAATTAATTGAAATACGATGGTATTCTAAATGCTACAAGTGTCTTGTCTCAGTTGAACCATTTTCTTCATCTCTATGAAGCTCAAATCTTGAATTATAAAGTCTTAAATAGGGTGTCACATAAATAGCCATATTTGGCTTCTGTGGAAAGGGTTAAAAATAACCTTGGGTCATTTTTTCCCTGAAAATTGTTTTGCAAAATTGGTTGCATAATTTCTAAAATTAGGTTGCGAAGGTTGAAAGGGGATAGGCTAGGCAATGTGGCTTGTGTTTTTGGCACAGAGCAATCAACCAATCAGCATTTAATCTTCCAGTCTCCTTAAAAGTCAAACACGACAGCAGATTTGCTCTGATTTGATAGCAGGTTTTGATTACATCAAAGGATGTCATGAATGTTCAGCTGTAATATAATCCTAATAAAAAATTCACTGTCCTTCCTGGAATTTTCACTTCACACCTATAACTGCGTGAAAATTGGGGCTTACAGTACATGTCAATAAGATCACTCCAAATCAGGGCCCGTATTCACAAAGCATCTTATCTTACCGTTAGGAGTACTCCTAAGTCGCGCTAAAACATTTTATGTAGGAGTAAAATCTTAAAAGTTATTCACAAAGCTGCTTAGAGCAACTTTTAGTTGAGAAAACTGGTAACTCCTAGACTAGGAGTAGCTCTGAGATAGGTGGGAGTAAATCTCCGTTGCTATGGTTGACGTCAATTCTCATGCACGAGTCTTGGGACAATGAGCACGGTGACTAGTTGTTTGGTGACAGGGCGGCCCATTGAAAAAAATATCCCACATACAACCCATGGAGGAAAAAAATGAGGAAATAGTCCAAGCGGCTGGTTTGTCCCATAAAATAATAACATGTTGAGCACTCCTGAAAATGCACTATGCGCAGTCCCCACATATCACGCTCCAGGCAAATAAACATACATAGGAAAGAGATACTTGTAAAAACACTAATAGCATAAACGAGTCAATAATAAAACGTGTCATTTGCCCCAATAATCAGCAACTTATTACCCAATGAGAATATGTTGCGATCATTTAAAGTGGTATTCCATAAGATTTCCGTCTCATTACTGTCTGTTAAGTCAGGGTCTATCAGAGAGGGGGGATAAAACAACGGTGATTGGGCCTATGACCCCCTGATGAAAGCACTTGTATTTCATTCTTTGCCAGGTAAAGCAATCAGTGTGTCTGTGGCGACATTCCCGCGCTATATTCAAATACAGGCGCACATCTAGTGACGCTTTTTACGTCAGTAAGCAGTGTTTGGTCTGTCCAGAAGGTAGGAGGAGCCGCAAGCTAGCTTGAAGGAAGTAAGGAACCCCGGGAGAAGCAATGGCAAGGTAGACGTCAGAAGGGATCCAGTAGCGGTACTTTCCCTAACTTGAACCTTGGCTCTATCCCCTAACCCTAAATCTAACTTGTCCCTTGCACTATATGTCAGTTTTACGGATGGAATTAAGGGAGGACCGTTAAAAATGCAGCCTTCCAAGAAGCGGAAAGTACCGCTACTGGATCCCTTGATGTCTACCCAATGGCAAATACCATACTGTGTAGCTATACTGTGCACAGTAGAAACTAACGTTAGCTGAGTCTCTGTTGAGGCTACTACTGAAACTAAAATTATAACGTAATTTCAGGAAGCAAACGGGAAAAAAGCTACGTTAACCGCCTCAACAAATCATTTTTATATTAAAAAAAAAAGTTATAACGTTACCTGTTAACCAACTACCGTTTTTGTCATTTACACAGGGCTCTCAACTTTCACATATTCGGCTTGAGTTTAAACAACATATTCACGTTCCCGTGCTGTAGTCAGAAATTATTCTATCAGACCGTTTGTAGAGATTCTCAGGTGGAATTGAAGTCATTGTGCTTTTAAGTTTATTAGTTTCACACGTGTTACGGTGGATTTTGCCACTAGTAATATGAGAACAATTATGATTCCGGAATTCTCACGCGTTTCTTCACTCAGGGGTTGGAAGCAGTGGAATTGCATAAAAATGTCTCAAATGGTCTTATTTCATTTAAACAATTTGAACGATCGTGAAACACACGCATTTCGTTGATTGAATAATTACTGACTACAGCACGGGAATGTGAATGAAGCACAAATTCTCACGGCAAATGCGTGAGAGTTGGCAGCCCTTTAAGTTAATCGATTTATCATAATAGTCTAACTTGTTACTGGAATGAGATGACGCTAATGGATGACTAACATAATTTTTACTTTTATTGAGTTCAACTGCCGTGTCAAAGAGCATCTTTCCCGTCTGCATGAGAGTTGAGGAGGCGTGGAACTGGTGAGAGCCGTCAATTTACCGACGTCATACAGGCGACACTGTTGGGTCTCGACAAGAGTTATGGGAAATGAGGTCCAGAAGCGCACCTGCAATTACAGCTTACTGCCAAAGATGTCAGTATAAACAAACCAATTCAAATCTTATGGATTACCACTTTAAATGTCAGGCTGTTCAAGTTCGTTTGCCCTAAACTGTCATGGATGAAAGTTCAAAAAGGACGCGAAAGCCCAACTGGAGCCACGACCAGTTACTGCTGCTGGCCCAGTTGGTGCTGGAGCGAAAGCATGTAATCAAAGGGAAATTTGGCTCGGGGGTGAACAGCAAATCCAAGCAGGATGTGTGGGATAATCAGCCTACAGATCAATGCATGATTCTGTGTTGTTAGCGAATGTCCATTGGAAACCGGATAAACTGTCGGATGATATGGGGTTCACAGAGCGCATTGATTGTTTGTTGCGTTGAGCGACTGATAGATGATTGTGAAATCCCTCAATTGTCCGCGTTGCAAATTTGCATTTTTCCGGTGGCCAAGTAATGAAGTGTTGTCAAACATTTTATTTCGGGGCTTGCTGGGTTGTTTCTCATGGTTGGAGACGTAATTCTCTCCCTCACCAAGTCAACAACAAATAAAATCCCTTCACGGTCGATCCGATATCTTTTCAACAACTGCGCATTATTCAGAATTTCCAAGTCATTCCGTCTTTCAACAGCAGCAGCCATTTTCTGATTCTTTTTTTTTTTTTTTCTAGCCCGCCACCACCCCCCCTCTTTGGAGGACAACTTTATTATTTTGCCGGACTTAAATGCAATGATATGTCACCTCTTGAGGGAGGGAATTAACAAAGGAAATACAGAAAAGAAAAAGACAAAAGAAAAAAACATAATAAAGCAATGAAAGGAGAAAAAAAAACCTAAGAAAATAAAGTACGCAACCACACACCAACAACTCTCAAAGCTATCAATCCTCCTGTAACCCCCCAAACCTCCTAAAGCCTCATCATTCCAATGCATGATTGGAATTGTATTTTACATGCAATGATGTCTCCATAAGAAGAAAAAAAAAAAACAGATCACACAAACTTATTCACGCAGATAAGATTCATTCATATGGTGAGTAATGCCCATCCCTCACCTGTACTTATTTTCTGCCACACCCTTAAAAATTCTGATGCTCTGCCCAGGTTTCTCATAGCTATACCTTCCAGATTATAGCTGTTTTTAACAAACATTTTGAAATTACTTAATCTTAGTGCATTCTTATTTTGTGTATTAAAAATAAAGATTTTTCCAAGAACTATAATTATATTATTTAATTTTGGACAAGTATCTTTCAGGTCCCCCAGCATAACTGTAAACAAGGTCACCTCGAATGGAATATTAAGTGTTTGTAGCCATTCCTGCACCTGTATCCAGAAGCCAACAGCATATGGACAATACCAAAATAAGTGGACTAAGGTTTCTTCCTCGTCCTCACAAAGTCTACATGTATTGGATTCCTTTATCCCCCATATTTGCAGCATTTTATTTGTTGCCAAGATTTTAAATAACAATTTGTATTGGAAAATTCTAGTTCTTGTCCCAATAGAAGTTTGATTAATTAAGTTAAAAACTCGTTGCCAAGGGATTGGCGTGTCTACTATATCCTCCCAATATGTATGAATTCTGTAGGGAATTTCCTTAAGTTATTTTTTCTCCATAAAAAATCGTACATTTTCCTATTGATTTTTTTATGAGCAACCCAACTGAAATTTTTTATGGAGGGCCGACATACTAGTTCCTGAGAAGTTATTTTGTTTGTCTTTCTTTTCCATTGTGAAGGCAATGCTGCAGCCAGTTGATTGTAATTCTGTATGGAGCAAAGGGCACCATACCTATTATAAAAACTATTGTATGACATTAGTTTCCCATTTCCATCAATTAGATCATTCAGAAAGTAAATGCCCCGTGCAGACATTTGTTTCCATATAAATGGATATCCTTTAATTGTAATATTTGAGTTAAACCATATTATTTGTTGTAAGATTTCTTCAGGGTGGTCTGGTGGATGGTACTGAAAACTTAACCAAGCTTTTATAGACTCTTTTAGAAAGACTGATGAATTGGCCATGACTTCTTGAATAAACAGGGGAATATGGAGTGATCTTAATTGCAGAAATGGAAAGAGCTGGCTTTCAAATATGTGATGAAATGTACATAAGAATCTGTAAGAAAACCAGTTTGGCTTATGATAGATTTTTTGAATCACCGATGCTTTTAAAGTTAGATCCAATGCTTTTAAATTTAATAATCTTAATCCTCCATGTTCATAATTGTTGTATAAATATTTCCTCTTTATTTTTTCTGGTTTATTATTCCAGATGAATTTAAATATCTTCTGTTCGTATAATTTGAAGGCAGAATCTGATGGTGAAGGTAAGGACATAAATAGATATGTAAATTGAGAAACAATCAAGGAATTAACTAGAGCAATTTTCCCATATAATGTTAAATGTTGACCTTTCCAAGGTAGCAGCCTTTTATCCATTTTGCTACACTTTAATTTAAAGTTTGTATCCACTAATCCCTTCATGTCTTTTGGTATATGGATCCCAAGGACATTTACCGGTCCATCTGTCCATTGTATAGGAAAGAGGCATGGTAAATTGAAGTGTGTATCCTTTAATGATCCAATTCTCAATGAGCTACATTTTTCATAATTTGGTTTTAGGCCTGAGTATTTTGAGAAAGTATTTAGGTCTTCAATAAGGTTTTGAAGAGTAGACAGTTGAGGATTTATGGGAAAATTTGTATCATCTGCATACATCGATACCTTAAATTCCACCCCATTAATTTCTAGTCCTTTTATACTGTCATTGGCTCTAACTTTTATCCCCAACATCTCTATTGCTATGATAAAGAGGTATGGGGATAAAGGACAACCTTGTTTAAGTCCTCTGAACAGTGGTATACGGTCTGAAAAATGCCCATTATTTATAATTTTACAGCATGGTTCATGATATAATACAAACCCAAAACCAGTGAAGTTGGCACGTTGTGTAAATCGTTAATAAAAACAGAATACAATGATTTGGAAATCCTTTTCAACCTATATTCAATTGAATACACTGCAAAGACAAGTTACTTAATGTTCGAACAGGTAAACTTTGTAATTTTTTGCAAATATTAGCTCATTTGGAATTTGATGCCTGCAACATGTTTCAAAAAAGCTGGCACAAGTGGCAAAAAAGACTGAGAGAGTTGAGGAATGCTCATCAAACACTTATTTGGAACATCCCACAGGTGAACGGGCTAATTGGGAACAGGTGGGTGCCATGATTGGGTATAAAAGCAGCTTCCTGAAATGCTCAGTCATTCACAAACAAGGATGGGGCGAGGGTCACCACTTAGTGAACAAATGCGTGAGCTGATTGTCGAACAGTTTAAAAACAACATTCCTCAACGAGCTATTGCAAGAAATTTAGGGATTTCATCATCTACGGTCCGTAATATCGTCAAAAGGTTCAGAGAATCTGGAGAAATCACTGCACGTAGCGACAAGGCCGAAAACCAACATTGAATGCCCGTGACCTTCGATCCCTCAGGCGGTACTGCATCAAAAACCGACATCAGTGTGTAAAGGACATCACCACATGGGCTCAGGAACACTTCAGAAAACCACTGTCAGTAACTACAGTTCGTCGCTACATCTGCAAGTGCAAGTTAAAACTCTACAATGCAAAGCGAAAGCCATTTATCAACAGCACCCAGAAACGCCGCCCGGCTTCGCTGGGCCCAAGCTCATCTAAGATGGACTGATGCAAAGTGGAAAAGTGTTCTGTGGTCTGACGAGTCCACATTTCAAATTGTTTTTGGAAACTGTGGGACGCCGTGTCCTCCGGACCAAAGAGGAAAAGAACCATCCGGACTGTTATAGGCGCAAAGTTCAAAAGCCAGCATCTGTGATGGTATGGGGGTGTATTAGTGCCCAAGGCATGGGCAACTTACACATATGTGAAGGCACCATTAATGCTGAAAGGTACATACAGGTTTTGGAGCAACATATGTTGCCATCCAAGCAACGTCTTTTTCATGGACGCCCTGCTTATTTCAGCAAGACAATGCCAAGCCACATTCTGCACGTGTTACAACAGCATGGCTCCGTAGTAAAAGAGTGCGGGTACTAGACTGGCCTGCCTGTAGTCCAGACCTGTCTCCCATAGCAAATGTGTGGCGCATTATGAAGCGTAAAATACGACAACGGAGACCCCGGACTGTTGAACAACTTAAGCTGTACATCAAGCAAGAATGGGAAAGAGTTCCACCTGAAAAGCTTCAAAATTGGTCTCCTCAGTTCCCAAACGTTTACTGAGTGTCGTTAAAAGGAAAGGTGATGTAACACAGTGGTAAAAAGGCCCCTGTGCCAACTTTTTTGCAATGTGTTGCTGCCTTTAAATTCTAAGTTAATGATTATTTGCAAAAAAAAATAAAGTTTCTCAGTTTGAACATTAAACATCTTGTCTTTGCAGTGTATTCAATTGAATATAAGTTGAAAAGGATTTGCAAATCATTGTATTCTGTTTTTATCTACGATTTACATAACGTGCCAACTTCACTGGTTTTGGGTTTTGTACTTTTATCCATTTTATTAGGGACTTCCCAAAATTGAAAAAATCTAGGCATTTATAAATAAAATCTAATCTTACCTTATCAAAGGCCTTTTCAAAATCAGCAATAAAAACTAAGCCAGGTTTTTTTTTTTATCATAATATTCCATTATTTCTAATAGTTGACGAATATTTTCTCCAATATATCTTCCGTGGAGGAAGCCTGTTTGGTCATAATGAATTATGTCCGGTAAAAGTCTTTTCATTCTATGAGCAATACATTTTGCCAGTATTTTTGCATCACAACATTGTAACGTTAATGGCCGCCAGTTTTTAAGATAGGCTGGGTCTTTATACTGTCCTTGTGGGTCCTGCTTTAATAATAATGAGATGAGGCCTATTTTTTGTGTCTGATAAAGAGCCATCTTTAAAGGAATAATTAAAACATGAGAGCAAAGGGGCCTTAATCTCCTCATAAAATATTTGATAAACTTCAACAGGAATGCCATCAAGTCCTGGTGTTTTATCACTTTGAAAAGAGAAGATGGCTTTCTGTAGTTCTTCCTCTGAAATTAAACCCTCACATGTACTTCTCTGTGTCTCAGAGAGCTTGTTAGTGTAGTCAATGGGAAAAAGGTCCTCACATTGCTCATCAGATAGTGCCTCTGGTTTATTTTTAAAGGAGAATATTTCTTTAAAGTATATCGTTTCTTCTGTCAGTATTTCAGCTGTTGACATACAAGTTTCACCATCATTTTTTATTAATTTAGTTATATTCTTCTTGGAGGAGTTTCTATGTAGAAGTTTCGGAAAGAACTTATTACATTTTTCCCCTTTCCCGATCCATTTAGCCATTTTCTTCAAATTAATATCCTCAGCTCTTTGTTTATAAAGTGCTTCAAGTTCACCTTGTTTTTCATCCCGTTGATCTATCCAGTCCATTGGTATTATTGTAGATTTGTCTATTTTTACATTTAGATTTATATTTTCTTGAATCAGGGAATTCTCTTTTAAAAGATACTGCTTATGTTTGTAGGAAGATATTTTAATTGCGTGTCCTCTGAAGGCACATTTAAAACTGTCCCAGACTACATGTGGATTTGCAGATCCGACATTGTATTTAAAAAACTCTGTTATAAACATTCTTGTTTGAGTAACAAATGTATTGTCTTTTAAAAGGCTTTGGTTGAATTTCCAATATCCTGGACCTCTAAGAATTTTGCAAAGTGTCAGATGTAAAGTTATAAGATAGTGATCTGACCTAAGAGAGTCTGCAATGGTTGTTTCAGTGATTTTGTGTATTATTGAGAAGGATATTAAAAAGAAATCTATCCGACTTGCCTGTTTTGCCCTTTTCCACGTAAAACGTGGAGTGTCTGGATTTTTTAGCCTCCATATATCTACCAGATCGAATGCCTGCATCATATCCTGAATAGCCTGAAGTGCTTTTGGATGGTAGTTTGTTGCATGTCCACCTTTTCTGTCAATTGTTGTATCTAAAGTCGTATTGAAATCTCCTACCATTATTATTTGATCGCAAACTATGGGTAAATCTTTTATGATGGGATGAATTTCCACAAAAAAAGCAGGTCATCATTATTTGGTGCATATAAGTTGACAAGACATATTCTGTTTTTATCCAATGAAATATCCAATATAATCCATCTTCCTTCTGAGTCTATTTGGGAGGAATGTAATATGAAATCAAAACTATTTTTAAATAATATCATCACACCTTTGGAATTACTTGTACCATGAGAAAAAATAACATGCCCACCCCATTCCTTTCTCCATTTAACTTCATCCTTTTCCATAGAATGTGTTTCTTGCAGGCAGATAATGCTGTATTTTTTTATCACTTAGCCATGTGAAAACCTCTCTCCTTTTGTTTTTATCCACCAAGCCATTGCAGTTATAACTTGCAATAGATATCTGTTCTATTGACATAGTATTTTAAAATGTTTTTTTTTCCTTCTTTTTTAAAGGGCATTGCACAAACCAGTAGTCAAATACATCACTGCTGAAATTCACCTTTCCTTGAGGGTCTGATTCGAATGCTTGAATACAATTTTTACATTTTGAACTAGACGGAGGATAAGTGCGCTCCGAGATTTCGATAGTGTCCACCAGCCCCCCCCCCAAAAAAAAAAAATTTTCTGATCTCTTGTGAATAGGTTTTAGCGAGTTAGGAGTCCTCTTGACTACTTTTAAGTTCTCCCAGACTGAGGAGCTACTTTTAGGCCTAAAATGCTCTGTGAATAACACTTAGTTAAAGTAATTAGGAGTCCTAAATTTACGACTGACACGCCCATTTTTTTAGGAGTTTCTCCTAAATCCGGCAGTAAGGACCTATTTTTAGCGCTAAGATGCTTTGTGAATACGGTCCCAGATGTTTGTATTGCTATACTTGTGAGGACCTTGTATTTACTTTCGATCTCTGCAGCCTTTCACTAGCCTTGACAATAACTCTAACTGTAATCCTCAGTGAGAACCACCCAAAATCTCCTCACTGCATCTGTAGTTTCTCAAATGTTAGGCTTGACAAGTATACTGTTATGACTTGAAAATCTACTACTACTAGGCAGTCGCTTGTGGCCGAGCAGAGATTCTGTATCAGATCTTTTGAGCCTCAATTATTGCTGTTCGGAGGGTGGCGATGTCTGATGTGGCTGTTCAAGCCCAGGGCAGAGCAGAAGAGATGGGAACACTTATTACAGGGGAGGGTGGGTGGTGAGCGGGGAAGGAGAAGCTGTTCTTTGCGTTGTTGTCTCTTGGCCTCTACCTCGCGACGTCATTCATTTTCCATGCGGTCTGAACCCTGAATGATGGTGCGACTCCACTCAGAGCGATCCTCGGCGAGGGTCTCCCAGTTGGCATGATCGATGTTGCAGCAAAGGAGAGTGGCCTTCAGTTGGTCACAAAATCGACGTTTGGGGGCTCCTTGAGACCTTGTGCCAGATTCAAGTTGGGAGAACAGGATCTGATGAAAGAGTCGGGTTGTGAACATTCTTCTGACGTGTCCTGTCCAGCGGAGGCGGTGTCGCGCCATCGTGGCCTCGATGCTGGGGAGATTGGCTCGGAGAAGGACGGATTCATTGGTGACGAGGTCTTGCCATTTGATCTTCAGGATCGCACGGAGTTTCTGCCATTGGAAACGCTCTAGCTTTTTCACATCACGCCTATACAGAACCCATACCTCAGAGCCGTAGAGGAGGGTGGAGAGAACGACAGCTCGGAACACCACGATCTTGGTATGGAGGCTAAGGTCATGGTTTAGGAAGACACGTTTGGAGAGCCTCCCAAAAGCTGCATGTGCGGCACGGATCCTGTTGTCGATGTCTTTCTGCACAGTGCAATCGCTGGACAGGTAGCTTCCCAAGTAGGGGAAAGCTTCCACGGTCTGAAGGACTTCACCATGAAGTCGTACGTTACTGGTGTCAGGAGTGCGATGGCCCGGGGATCCCTGCGCAAGGATCTTAGTCTTCGTAATGTTGGTGGTGAGACCGAAGTGGGAATAGGCACTATCAAAGAGATTGACAATAGTCTGGAGGTCGGCAACTATATCCACAGGGGTCGCGTTGTCGTCAGCGTACTGCAACTCCTGCACTGTGACCGGGGAGGTGACTCGGCGGGCGCGGAGGCGTCCGGTGTTGAAAAGTCCTCCATCCATTCGGCAGCGAAGTTGGATGCCACAGGCCGTGTCAGGAAGCTCATGGATCATGGCCCCAAGGTAGAGGGAGAAGAGGGTATGGGCTAGAACGCAGCGCTGCTTCAGCCCAGTGGTGATGGGGAGGGAGTCAGAGATAGCGTTATTGCCCATGACGCGGCCAGTCATCCCGTCGTGAAGGGCCTGTACAAGATCCGTGAAGTGGTCAGGACAGCCAAAACGTCTCAAGGTGGCCCACATGGCTGGTCTTGTGATGCTATCGAAGGCCTTCTCCAGGTCCCAGAAGATGAAAAGGAGCGGTCGTCGTTGCTCACGAGACTTCTCCTGAAGCAAGCGGGCACAGAAGATCATGTCAGTGGTGCCGCGAGATGGCCGGAAGCCGCACTGTGACTCCGGAAGGACTTCCTCAGCGACGGTCAGGAGCCTGTCGAGCAGAACCCGTGCAAAAATCTTTCCGGCGATGCTGAGGAGGGAGATGCCATGGTAGTTTCCGCAGATGGAGCGATCCCCCTTCTTAATAATGGCGGTGATGGTGGCGTCCTTCAGGTCCGCAGCTACAGCTTTCGTCTCCCATATGCGCAGAATCCTCATGAATAGCCTGGTCTTCATGGCTATGCCCCCATGAGAGATGAGTTCCAAGGGGATGTTGTCGGGTCCGGGGGTCTTCCATGCCTTCATGCACTTCAACGCCTTCTGAAACTCGGTGTAGGAGGGAAGGGGTGACATCCAATGCCTGACAGGGTGTTGGGGGACGTTACGGAGCAGTTCATCAGCCGTGGTAGATGGACGATTCAGGAGCATCTGAAAGTGTTCTTTCCACCTTTCGAGGATGGCTTGATCTTCTGTGAGGGTGGTTGCCCCATCAGCAGTCTGGAGGGTGTTGGTACCTCCACAACGAGGACCAAAGATTTCCTTTGTTGCAGCGTAGAAGTGCCAGAGGTCTCTACTATCAGCGTACAACTGGATCTCATTTGCTTTGTCTTGCCACCAGAGGTTCCGCATCTCTCGAAGCCTTCGCTGGCACTCCTGCTTTTCCTCCTGGAAACGTCGCAAGCAAGCGCGGGTAGGGCGGTTCTCCTATGCGAGGTGGGCAGAACTCTTTTGGTTGATCAGTTGTCGGATATCAGCGTCATTTTGATCGAACCAGTCTTGATGGGAACAACTGGAGTAGCCGACTACTTCCTCTGCAGCCTTGATGGTGGTGCCACGAAGCACGGACCAGTCCACTTCTACGGAATCCGGCTGGGGTGCCGGTGGTGGCGCCTCACTCAGAAGCTCTGTGAGACGGTTCAAGTAGCCTTCCTGGACTGCAGGGATCTTCAGCCTTGCGACGTTGAAGCGTTGTACCCTCTTTGCTGGTCTGTTGTGGCAGGGGAGGTTACGCAATCGGAGTTTGAGGCGAGATATGAGGAGCCGAAGGTCTGTCCAGCAATTGTCTGCACCAGGCATGCTGCGAGTCACAAGGATGTCGCTCCAGTCACGTGATCGGGTGTGGATGTAGTCAAGGATGGTCCAGTGCTTTGACCGCGGGTGATTCCAGGTGGTCTTATGAAGATTCCGAAGCCAGAAGAGGGTGTTAGTATGACCAGCTCATTTTCGGCACTTAGGCCAAGGCGGAGGAGCCCATTTCAGTTGCATGACCCAAGGCCCTGCTTGCCCAGAATGCCCTCCCAGAGTTCATGGTCGCGACCGACTCTGGCGTTGAAATCCCAAAGCTCAAGGAGCTTGTCTCTGCTGGGGACGGCTTGGATGGTCCGGTTCAGGGCAACGTAGAATAACTCCTTGATGTGATTCTCAGAGTCGAGGGTTGGTGCATAGACAGAGATCAGAGTCAGGTGGTTGCTGTCAGGGAGCGGCATGCGAAGAGTCATGAGACGTTCTTTTATAGGGGTTGGGACCAGGTTATAGTGATTCACGATGGGTGTCTTGATCGCAAAGCCAACGCCGTGGATCCGCCGCTCTTCAGCATCTTTCCCTTTCCAGAAGAAGGTGTAGTTGGCACCAACTTCAGAGAGACTTTCCTCTCTGGCAAGTCTTGTTTCGGAGAGGGCGGCGATGCCAATGTTGAAGCGGTACAGCTGCCAGCTCACAAGAGCAGTGCGTCGGTGTGGTCTCTCTGTATCTGTGACGTCTTGGTCCATGAGGGTCCTCACATTCCACGCTCCCACCGTGAAAGGGTTCAGTTTTGGTTTTCTTCTTCTTGTGTTTTGACCACATGAGTAAGTCCCTACTGGCCACGGTATGCCAGTCAGGGGAGGTTTGTGGTGACCGATGTTTGCCGCACCTTTTCTAGGTGTCTCTCCATTTGGAGTGGGCTGCAGCACTCCAAAATAGGCCAGCCCAGTCGCGCCTGTAAAATTTACATGCGTGAAAGTGCATCTGGAATAACATTATCTTTTCCCCTGATGTGAGAAATATCTAAATCATACTCTTGCAAAAGTAAACTCCATCTTTGATTCTTGTTTTTGATCTTATGGAAGAATGTGAGGGGATTGTGATCACTGAAGACCTTGATGCAAGTAGCTGAACAAGTCAAATAGACTTCAAAATGTTGTAAAGCCAAAACAAGTGCCAAACATTCTTTTTAAATTGTTGAAATGCTTTTCTGATGTTAATCAAACTTTTTGGAAAAGTAACAAACAGGATGATCTACTCCATCAGTGTCTTCTTGCAGTAAAACTGCGCCTGCACCAATATCACTGGCATCAACAGCTAACTTGAACTCCTTTTTGTAATTAGGAGATAAGAGAACTGGTGCGTTTTTGAGGATAGCTTTCAGTTGGTCAAATGAATTTTGACATTTTTCATCCCAAACAAATTTTGCATTTTTCTTCAGTAAATTTGTCAAAGGTTCAGAAATGATGGAGAAATTTTTTTGTAGTAGCCAGCCATCCCTAGAAATCTCATTAGATGTCTTTTTGTTGTAGGCTCAGGAAATTCAGTAACAACTTTTACTTTTGCATCAATTGGTTTGACTTGACCCTGTCCTACAATATAACCTAAGTAAACAACTGTAGCTTTACAAAAGTCACTTTTAACAAGGTTGTTAACAGGCTTGGCATTATCTTGTAGGATGACATCATGGTAAACTATATCAGTCCTTGATAGAACGTCAGGGAATATGTGACTATATTCAAATATGAGCTGCTTTAGCTGTTGTTGTTGAAAACGGGACAACTTGCGGTCAATATTTTGAAGAATGTCTGAATTTTCAAGTTTGGCTGGATCAGGTTCATTTTCCCAGGGGCGGTCACAATCTTCTTCAGAATTTTCCAGTTTAATTGTATTTACCACATTGACTAGCTTTTGCTGAGTGTCTCTTTCCATTTATTCCTTCAGCATGTTGATGTGACACATTTGTTTTTGTTTCCTCCTTCCAGGGGTTAAAATGACGTAATTTAGATCACTGACCTTTTTGAGGACAGTGTAAGGGCCGAAATATCGGGCTCTTAGAGGGTTTCCAGGAACTGGCAAAAGTGCAAGGACTTTGTCACCAGCTTTAAAACTTCTATCTTGAGAATGAAGGTCATATCTGGTTTTCATTTTGCCTTGAGCCTCTTTGAGATTAGACTTAGCAAAGTCACAAGCCTTTGAGAGACGATTACGAAAGTCAGAGACATGCTGAAGCAAATTCATTGGGACATCATCTTCGGCCAGCAACTTTTCCTTCAGAAGCTTCAGAGGTCCACGGACTGTATGCCCAAAAAAAGCTCAAAAGGACTGAACCAAAGAGACTCCTGAACAGCTTCACGGGCAGCAAACAGAGGAAGATGGACACCTTCATCCCAATCTTTCGCTGTGTCAAGGCACTAGGTCCTTATCATGTTCTTCAAGGTTTGATGGAACCTCTCCAAAGCACTTTGAATCTCAGGATGGTAAGCTGATGACCTGTATTGTTTAATACCAAGCTCATGCATAACTTGTTGAAATATGCCAGGCATGAAATTTGACCCTTGATCAGACTGAATAGACTTAGGAAGGGCAACAAAGCAGAAAAACTTGGTAAGAACCTTGATGATAGTCTTTGCCTTGATATTACGTAGTGGAATTGCCTCAGAAAACCGGGTGGAAGCATACATGATAGTCAGTAGGCACTCACAACCAGATCTATTCTTCGGCAATGGTCCAACACAGTCAGTGATGATCCGACTGAAAGGTTCTTCAATGGCGGGAATGGGCTTAAGTCGAGCCTTTGGAATATTCTGGTTTGGCTTCCCAACCATTTGACAAGTATGACAGGATTTTCAGTACACCTGTACATCAGACCTCATGGTAGGCCGGAAGAAATGATTCCTGACACGTTGAAGGGTCTTCTGGATACCCAAATGACCTGACATACGATTGTCATGGGGCAGACTAAGAGTTTCTTGACGGTAAGACTTTGGAAGAACAATTTGATGGGTGATCATCCACTCTTCATCTGCAGAAACATCAAGTGGACGCCACTTTCTCATAAGCACACCATTGTTGTACTAAAAACAGACAGGAACTTGAGTAGCCTCTTGTTCAGTTACAGCCTGTGGAAGAAGATGTGCTAGATCATGAGCTTGTTGTTGCTCCTGAATAAGTTGTTTCTGAGACAGAATGTCATTAGAATGACCTGACAAGGACAAGTCTGATGATTTCCCAGACATCTCAGGACTGGAAGGTTCCTGATGAAAAGACGACCCAGTGAAGGTGTCAGCCAGTTGAAGTCCAGGTCAGCATCATCTTGAATAGCCTTTTTGGCCATAGAACGAGTAACTGCACATGAAGGATAGAGGTCTGGAATTTCCTCCTCTATACAGTCAGATTCTTGATCAATCAAAGGAGTGTCAGTTACAACAGGTGTGGAATAATACAAAACATCTTTTGCATTCTTATCATCTTATTATCATCAGTATTATTATCAAAACATCTTTTGTGTTATTATTATCTTTTACTGCTTAAAACATCTTTTATGTCAATACCCCAAAGCTTATAAACCTATTTACCCAGAATGTGTGTCTGTGTGTGAGAGGAACTGTACAGAGGACCAAGGTCAAGAGTGGCACAGGAATTCACAGTTTCTGCCAAGAAAGAAAACGCCCTAAGCGCAGTCCAAAGTGGCATCAGGTATCCCGTAACCGCCTTTGAGTGACCTGTCCAAAGTAGACTGGACAATACTATGAAGAGAGGCGGGAGCTGATTAGACTACGGTTATAGACAGATCTACAGCCAATTGATGTACAGCTAAAGGACTGTGGATTATAAGAACAGAGCGCTCTCCAAACTGTGGCTGAGAACATCCCTCTGTTACAGTTTGTAATTTTTACTCTTTGTCTGTTATAAATTTACTATATTTCAATCACAATCTGGTCAAGTATTTATTTCAATTGTCTTCCACCCTTAACGAACACCACCGGGTAACAAGAGGTAATTTCCCCACACAGGGCAGGGCACAACCTTATCCCCAGCAAGATCATTAACAAGAAGCAAATGAACACCTTTGAAAGGAAGAGAAGCCCTAACGCCAACAGTAACAGGCCCAGAGACCAAGTCTGATTTAAGATAAACATTATAGAGAGGTACACTTGCAAAACCACATTCTACTCCTTGAATGAGGACATTAGCCTGAGTAGACGATTTGTCCGAAAAAGGCAGAATATCTGCAAGAATAAGAGATTGGGATGACCCAGTGTCCCTTAGAATTCGAACAGGAGCAAATGAGGAAAAATCATGTGAAAGTGAGACAAAACCATCGGTGATGAATGGCTAAAAACCCTCCATAACAGAATCAGACACAGAAAGTAGAAGATCAGGTGAACTGACCTTTGATACAAGAGATTCTCTCTTAGAGAAAGCAGTTGGCTTGGTTTCTTCTCGTTGTTGTTTTTTCTTGAGAGCATAACACTCAGAAATAAGGTGACCTTGCTTTTTGCAGTAATGGCAAGACACAGAAAGTAAAGAATCAGAGGATTGCTTCTCACTGGAAGGTTTCCTCTCAGAAGTGGCCTTGGAATCATTAGAAGTGTTATTAGAAGAAGTTTTGGACTGAGACTTACTTTGAAATTTAGAAAAAGTGTATTTTTGGACAAAAGAAGACTTATGAGTCAAAGCGTGACTATCAGCGAGGATGGAAACATCTTGCAAAGTATTGGCTTGTTTCTCCTCAAGGAAAGTCTTGACATCAGGCTGGATACACCTTTTAAATTCCTCAACCAGAATAAGTTGCCTCATTCTGTCAAAATCTTTCTCAACTTTCCTGGAATTACTCAACTGTTCCTTCAACCTGCCAAATTCAACAGGAGTTTGACTGGCTTCCTTGCGAGAATTCCTAAATTTTTGCCTGTAAGCCTCGGGGACCAATTCATAACCCTTCAGAATGGCAGATTGGACAAAATCATAATTAGAACACTGTTGGACAGATAACTGGTTATAGATTTTCCTAGCTGTACCAGTAAGAGCACTTTGTAACATCATTGTCCAATGCTCTTTTGGCCATTTCAAATTTTCAGCAATTTTTTCAAAATGGGTAAAGTATTCGTCTACATCATTTTCTAGGAAGGGAGGAACAATTCTGATGTGTTTAACCACATCAAAATGATCAGAAAGTCCAAAAGATTTTGTTACAGTACCTGCTTCTATTTTCCTCATTTCCAGTTCATACTGCATCCTTTTTAGGGGTTCAAGCCCGTAGGGCTGAAACCCTATTGTTTTTGTGTTGGTTTATTATTATTATTTTTGTTATTATTATTATTATTATTATTTTTCTTCTTCAGAAATGTTTTTGCAAATTCCTGTGAGATGGTAAATGGTAGAGACCTGATGTTTTGCACATTGGTTGGAAGTTGTGTGTAAATGCTAAGCAAGGCATTTTTAACTCAATCGGCCTGATGGTGGTGCTATAATTCAAGAAAAACAGGTTTTCAGTTTAAAGGTCATAACTCCTACGCTGTAAGTCCGATTTACACGAAACTTGGTACAGACATTCCTTGGTCCAATCTCTACAACTTTCCTACAAGGACCTCTAAAGTCCACCAAATCTGAATTTCCAGAATTTTGAATTTTTTGAAAAACACATTTTTGACATCTCCTCCTAGGCCGTAGGTCCAATTCCTTCAAAATTTGCTGTGGATCATCAGGGGACCAAGCTTATCAAAGATTGCATAAAGCTTGTTGAGATCTCATTTCGTTTCCAAGATATTGACCAATGAACTTCAGCAGGGGCGTGGCTTAGCACATAAATGGACAAAATTCAATAACCATTGGGCCAATCATCACAAAACTTGCAGAATATGTCCATATAAGGACCAGGAACAAACCTTGACAGTTTCATGCAAATCGGCCCATAGGGGGCGCTATAACACAAATCAGACTATAAATCAGCAATTGTTTGTCCTATAGCCATAAAACTCACAGGATATATTCGTATAAGTACCTGAAACATACCCAGAAAATTTCATTTAAATTGACTGATAGGGGGCACTATAACTGCAAAACAAAGCTGCATGGTATAACACAAATCAGTCTATAAATCAGCAATTGTTTCTCCTATAGCCATAAAACTCACAGAATATATTCATATAAGTACTTGAAACATACTCTGAAAATTTCATTCAAATTGTCCAATAGTGGGCGCTATAAATGCAAAACAAAGCAACGTGGTATAACACAAATGAGCCCTTAAGAACCATACTGGGCCAATCCATGTTGGGGAACTTTTGAGAAAATGGGACTTAAAGTTGCCAGCCTCCTGTGTCACCTAGAGTAACTGGGAACTAGAAACACTGCTTATGTTAAAAACTCATGATATGTTCAATTACGTAATGCACTTCTTTTGCAGGTTTTGGATGCCCTTCTGTTTCGTTTAAAGTGAAACCTACCTCCTTCTGAAGCGGAATCATCATCTTCTGATTCATTTGGGACAAACTCTGGGTCTCCATTATCTTACACTTCACCATCATCATCAATCATAGCAAGCAGTTCCTCATCAGTGAGATACCTAGCCGCCATGTCTGCAATGAATTATGGGAAGGTTCTGGGATGGCCTATTATGGATAAGGCAGTGCAGTGCATATGTACAGGGGCAGAGAGGACGTTTGCTTGTATGAACAATCCATGTGGGTAGATTGGGTTGGCTCATTTAGGAAATGTAGATCTTAGTTTTCTGCACATGCTGACTACCTCAACTCTATTTCGCCAAAAGTGCGGGATGGCCCGGTATGGTTCTTAGGGGCTCAAATCAGACTATGAATCATAAATAGTTTTTCCAATCATTACAAAACTCACAGGATATGTCCACATAAGAACCTGAAAAAAAGCCTGAAAGTTTCAATCAAATCGACCAGTAGGGGGTGCCATAAATGCACAAAATAGCCTAACATAACACAAATCAGACTATTCGTCATAAGTTTTCCATTCCATTGGCAAAATAGGTCCACATAAATACCTACAACACACTCTTAAAGTGGTTTTTGTCCCCCGCCGCCACAATAGCGAGCGGAGCGGGGGACTTAGTATTCAGCTCCATCCGGCCGTCCGTCATGTCCCGTTTGTTCTGAACGCGATATCTCAAGAACGGTTTGACCGATTCCATTCATCTTTGGTGTTAAGGTATATTGGTGTGATACACCGACCCCAGTAGATTTCCGTGACCTTGGCATTATTCTCAAGGTCATTTAGATCATTTGACCACTTACAAATTCCTTGTCAACATGATATCTCAAGAACGGTTCGACTAATTCCATTCATCTTTGGTGTCAAGGTGTATTAGGGGCGGGGGACATAGTATTCAGCTCCATCTGTCCGCCCGGCCGTCCGTCCCTCCGTCCCGTCCCGTTTGTTGTGAACGTGATATCTCAAGAACGGTTTGACCAATTCCATTTGTCTTTGGTGTCAAGGTGTATTAGGGGTGGGGGACAAGGTATTCAGCTCCGTCCGTCCGTCCGTCCATCCGTAACGTCCCGTTTGTTGTGAAAGCGATATCTCAAGAACGGTTTGACCAATTCCATTCATCTTTGGTGTCAAGGTGTATTAGCGGAGTGCTCACAGCCCACTCGATTTACGTGACCTTGACATTATTCTCAAGGTCATTACGACCATTTGACCACTTACAAATTCCTTGTCAACATGGTATCTCAAGAACGCTTCGACCGATTCCATTCATCTTTGGTGTCAAGGTGTGTTAGGGGCGGGGGACAAAGTATTCAGCTCCGTCCGTCCATCCATCCATCCGTCCGTCATGTCCCGTTTGTTGTGAATGTGGAATCTCAAGAACGGTTTGACTGATTCCATTCGTCTTTGGTGTCAAGGTGTATTAAGGGCGGGGGACATAGCATTCAGCTCCGTCTGTCCGTCCATCTCTCCCTCATGTCCTGTTTGTTGTGAACGCGATATCTCAAGAACAGTTTTACCGATTCTATTCATCTTTGGTGTGAAGGTGTATTGGGGGAGTGCTCACAGCCCACTCGATTTACATGACCTTGCCATTATTCTCAAGGTCATTACGACCATTTGACCACTTACAAATACCTTGTCAACATGATATCTCAAGAACGGTTTGACCGATTCCATTCATCTTTGGTGCCAAGGTGTATTAGGGGCGGTGGATATAGAATTCAGCTCCATCCGTCCGGCCGTCCGTCCGTCCCATCCCGTTTGTTGTGAACGCAATATCTCAAGAACGGTTTGACCGATTCCATTCATCTTTGGGGTCAAGGTGTATTAGGGCCGGGGGACATAGTATTCAGCTCCATCAGTCCGTCCGTCCGGCCATCTGTCCGTCACGTCCTGTTTGTTGTGAACGCGAAATCTCGAGGACGCTTTGACCGATTTTATTCATCTTTGGCTTCAATATGTGATTTTGTGATACGCCGACCCCAGTTGATTTCCGTCACCTGGCGGGGGACATGGCCACGTTTAGTGACAACACTTGTTAATTAAGCTGTTAAAGCTTTCAACTACTAATGGTCTTTCATGGCTTGAACCCCGGAATTGCCGCTTGCGGCTATATTTTTCTTCTAGTTGTTTCTCTTCCTCCAACCTTCTTTCTTCCCTCTCCAAACTTCCTTCTTCCAGTTCTCTCTCCAGCCTTCTTTGTTCCAGTTCTCTCTCCTTCTCCAACCTTCTTTCTTCCAGTTCTAGTTGTTTTTGGCGTAGCTGCATCTCAAGTCTTTGCAGCTCTGTTGCAGGCACTTCCACATCTTTAATTAATTCTGCTGCTTCTTCCCCAAAGATCTCTTCATCGATGAAATGTTGCACCAAAATTTCGAATATTTCTTGTTTCTTCATTGCTGATTTCACATCAGATAATCCAAGGGTTGAGGCTATTTGCAGCAAGTCCTTCTTCTTTGCCAGCACAGTTGATTCCTGGGTTGGAGTTTTTAGGAAATTTTCAACATCAAAAGTCATGATTGCTGGTTTTTCATATAGTCACAAGATTTAAAATGATATTTCAGATTTAATCTTTGGTGAATCCAATTGTTGATCCACTGAATGGTTTATCTCGGTGGAAACTTCCAATTTGTTTTGACCTCAAAATCATAACAAAGAGAAACAGCAATTACAACTTAAACAAATTTATTCTTCACTGATCAGGTCCAAAAATTTCTACAAATAATCCACTGTGTAATCTTATAATAACATCCTAATGCCACTATGTAACTCTGATGCAAAGAAAAAAACTCTTTTTAACTGACCAAAATCACAGCATTTATGTAGACTAGGAACATTCTGGAAAGATCAACAGGATTCCTGGGTGATCTGGCCCCCTCAAGGCAAGAAGATGCCAGAAACCTCGAGAAAGCACTAGTCTATTTCATCACAAACAAGAGGTAGAAGATCATGTTTTGCTAGAGACATACCACCAGAGGGTGCTAAATGATGAACAAAATAAGCAAATAGCGAACCAGTAAGGCAGCAAAAACAGTATATAACAAATCTCCATTTACAAATGATATACAGTGCTTTACATAAACACTCATACATAACAATAGCTATGTACTAAGCCCTCTTGCTCACAGTCTCACACTCTAGTTCAAAATCGAACAAATCAACTCACTTTTGCAAAACCATTCTAGCCAACATGCTGTTACACAAAATTGTCTGCTCCCAGACGCTCTTACCCAAAACCAAACAATGCACATTAGAGCCCTTTTTCTGTACGGCTTTGAATTTTTGCTCTATATACAGTAGTTGTTAGGACCGGGGATATGAAAGTGGCCAGAAAAATCTCAGAGCCACTGGTGAGGGAAGACCACAAGAGGACAAGAGGTGATGTTTGTCAGTCACTGAGGTGATGTGTTTGAACGTTATGAGCACAGATCATGTAAACAGAAAACAGACTGTAAAAAGCATTCCTTAAAACCTTGAAAGCTTGTTCTGTTTCTTCTAGCTGTCAATTATTCCTTCCACCTAAAAATGTTGCCTAGTTACTTAAAACGGCTTGGATAAACACCTTTGGTCCTCATTAGTTATCCCAGGATCTATCAATATGGTAATATTATGGTGATTTACCACACCCCTGAGCAGAGTTCCTGCCTTCCAAAATCCAAGCCTCATTCATCATTCAAACGTCCCAGAGAATGTTAATAATGCAACAAGGCTGAGTGCAATAGGCTGGAGATATGCAGCAGTATACAGAACAGTCAAGACAGTTCTGGCAGTGTGTACCAAATACAGGCTGGTTGTACTTTTTTTTTGTTCCTTGAATGCCTGAAACATGTTTACACCAAAAAAGATGCTTTTATGTATGTCTGTATCTTGTTTGTCAAATTAAAAAAAAAAAAAAAAAAAAATCAATGAAAGGATCAGGAAGAGCTGACATCTTGAGAGTCTGTAAATCTGTACTTATTTGGTTCATTTAAAACGCAGGGGAGTTACAGTCTCTAACTTTGTCGACATCTATAGTCTCTTTCCAGAGCATTCTGTAATGTCCCAATAAACATTTGCATGTTTTTATTTATTTTTTTTTTTTAGATCTAAGGTCCATGCTGGTCCTAAGATTTTTTCTCCACATTTACACCTTTACATGTCATCGGTTCTTGATGTAATGAGTATAGATATGTGAAACACTAGATGCTGCACGCACTATCCTGGTTTACTGTGATGTATACGTGCATACGGTCGCCAGAGTGGTACGAGTCGGCCTGGACGCCTATATAAACGCAAGTTTAAAAAGTCGAGAAGTCTAGTATTTCTCGTTGGAAATGGGTACGCTTGAGATGATGCATTAGCAATTGAAGTGTGCACAGTAGAGAGACATAAAAAGACGGCCTTTTCCAAGATATTTGAAGGTTTCCTACTAGAAATATTGGCAAAGCCGACGAATAATAAATCAAGTGTACCATCGGTCGTCACCTAATTCCATCCGCCAAACTGGCATGACCTGATGTGATCTCCAGTAAATGCTTACGCGGCTCGTCGCTCATTTCCCTAACCCCAGCGGCAGCCCTTAACTTCACCCTGCCCGTTTGACGGATGGAAATGAGTGACGATCTGCACTTCTGTGAGCCCTGTGGCTTCTTCCGTTAAGTCTCTTATTAGCACTGAAGCCACATTTCGTATCGATTTAAATAGAGCCTAGCAACAATTTTTCGTGAATAACAGCAGTAAGATAATATCCCACACTTCGTACAATCGTCAAAACCTACAGCCAGTTATCAAAACTGTTATGGTTCTGCCTCATGTGTGCTGTTTTGTCATTATGCCTATTACTTTTATTTTTGTGTTTGTGCCTTTTTTCTCGTGCCTTACTCTTGGTTTATTTTTCAGCTTTCATTCTGCCGTCTGAGGATTGATTCCCTCTTGCCCAAACTCGTCAACTGATTTCGTGTTTTCATCAGACTGCGAATGGTCATCCATGCCGCTGGCACCGGCTTACCGTGGGGAATCTTAGAATTCGCCGCAAGGTTTTGCAGGACACCCTATTAACACTCCTGAAGAGCACAAAGTAATAAGTACTGTAACTTCAACTGCCTGGTTTTCCCCCAGGGTTCAAACAAAAGGATATCCAGAATGTAAAAATCTTCTATGGTATATCAACAGAGATTCATTAATCTTACTGTAACAGCAATTCATGGAGTAAGAGATCAGCTGTGTGCCATCTCAGTCATGACAGAACAGAACAGATATTTAACAGAGATATTTTTAATATTTTTAAAAGCTTAAAAAGCTTTCTATTCAAGTATGAAATTAAAAAACCTCAAAGCCTAATCCAGGACATTGAAAATTGCCACGTTCAAGCCGGTGTTACACACGAGCATGTCAGGGGTCTTCGATTGTGCACCACCCCGCTGATCTTAGCTAAGATTTTCACAATCTCTTATCCATATTCTTACCATTCCTCTCGTACATGACGAGGGAGAAGGGTGACGTCCAGTAATAGCCGAAGCTGTGCAGCCTCGGGAACCAAGCTCTTCTTGATCATTTGTTTTGTGCTTGTACGTATGCAGCTGATACTTTTTGGCCACTGTGCAGGCCGTATCTTATTTACTACAGTCTATGCGGTCAGTACGCATGATGAGCAGAGGCATTGCAAGGTGGTCCACTATGGCCAACGGCAAATTGCATTGTGCCACGAAAAGAAGCATCTGGTTGTTTTTATTGTTTACTGTGGTGTGTGTTCATGTGCTTTTTCATTCTGTCAAAATGAATAGCTTACAATCATTAATCTGTTGATCAAAGTTTTTTTCCTAACTAGAGTCCATTTGGAATTGAACCAGCCACGATGACACAGGGCGACTGCCTGAAGCAGGGCTCAAGTGAAACATGTATTATGATGATAAACATAATCTATCACACCTATCTTACCCATCTTCCGACTCAAAGTTTCTTTTTATCCCTAGTGACATGCAGTGTCTTAAGGTTGAATCTAAAACGGTTCCGATGTTATTGTTTAAACGCCGACAACTAGAGAGAACTTATGATCCCAAAACCAGCTACCGCCTCATGGCTGTTTTAACAACCTACGCCTCACGGCGGGAGTTATAAATCTGTATGCCTTTATTTGTGTGTCCTTAAGCTATATATCTGGGGAAAAGTCTGTGTAATTATTTTATTTTAAGTTGTGAAGCGTATAAATTTCATGCCAGGAGCAAGGCCTTTGTGCTTTTCAATGCAAAACCTTCAGTCTAACTAAAGAATTCCAGGTGACAGGTCCATACACAGAAAAATATTTTGCACCAAAAGAGCTCAGCCGGTACCTGGGGACTCGGAGAAGAGAGGCATCGGGTGAGTGTAATGCGCGAGCAGGATGACAGGGGTGAAGATGATCAGTGAATTAAATTGGCATGGTATCAGAATGAAGACATTTAAAACAAAGGGTAGCCGTTTTATAATCTATACAAGCTTTGACTGGAAGCCAGTAAAAGAATTTTCAAAAGGCTCGTAGCACTAACATGACAAGGCTTACGGAGAACCATCCTGACTGCGTGGTTTTGCAGGCGCTGGAGCTTGGCAAGCTTCACATCTGGGAGGCTGCCCAACCGCGAGTAACAGTAATCGAGGCAGGACAAGATAAACGCCACTGCTAGCCAGGCTGTCGCCCAAACCGAGAGATAAATGAAAATCTTGCCAATCCTGCGCAGATGTATGTTCAATATTTTGCAAAGATGGCTCACCTGCACATCCGTCGTCATGGACTGATCAAGGTGTACCCTCAAGTTACGGACAGAATCAGCAAAATTGATTTCATTGTTGGAAAGAGAAAGACTACTGACATTAATCTGCTGCCTTTTCTCTCTAGATCCAACCAAAATGGCTTACTTTAACTTGCTGGCAATTTGTATAAGTTGATCTATATGTAATATAGTGAAATTTATATTATTATATGTTATAAAGGATTTTTTTATGATAGGATAATTTAATTTGTCGTTAAAAATACTATTGGTCAATGGATCCTAATTATGACTATAAAACTCTGGAAGAACACACTTAATTTGTTTAAGTTGATTTAATAGAACTTCAATTTTGCTGTTGCTGAAGTTTTTTCTTTTTTTAACCTTTTTTCGGCGGTGTCTCTCCAATCCACCTTTCCGACGAGCTCTGACAAGCTCTGCTCCCCCAGTCACTGCTGCTACGCCCCACTAGCTATGCAGCTTAGTTCCAAAATGACGACTGCACAGCAGAAGTTTGTGCACCGCTCTCTTGCGCGTATTCCTGATAATACGGCAGTTTGTTTCTTTCCGAATGCATCCAACTTGTCCAGCAAAGTTTTTCAGAGAGGCCTCAATTACTTTACACAAGGATATATGCATAAAATCAAACTTTTTGATGGAACTGGTGGAGATGCAAGAGTCACAGCAGAGTGCTGGCAATTAATGCAGAAATACTAAACACCCCATAAGCTGCACATTGAGATCAAACCAGACAAAGTAGTGGAATCATACTGCACATGTAAAGCAGAGTAAGTACTTTTCATACAGATAGATTTGTATTTGTATCGTATGAGTTTTCACTTTGGGAATGTAATTGCATTAATTTGTCAACTACAACGTCATCTGACGATGAGAATGGACTGATAAATGGTTTTAAAAATGCATACTTTTGGGTTCGAGCCCCAGTCGTACCAACCGGCAGTGGTCGGCAGCTTTTTCATAGTAGCGCACAATTGGCCATTGCGCTACAGGGTTTCAAATTGGGAAGGGACTGCCGGGAAAGGGAAATAAATAAATAGCTTTGTTCGTTGCTCAAGCGCCTCCTGTTGGCCAGAGGGGCGCTCGTCAGGAAGATTCTAAGTCTGTTAATGTCCGGGTATCCTCCGCCCTCGTTCTGAATTGCGAAGATTCAATCAATGAGTGTATAAGAAGCAGTGGCTGACAGGCACGTGCTTTGGAGGAGAGCCGTGAACTGTCTTCGCTCTCCTGAGTTTGCAGCAAGGGGTCGCATACGAGCAAGCTTTGTACATAGTTCACCAATTGGGCATTCAAGATTCGGGTGGGATTGGAGATGCCAATGTAAAAAAAAAAAAAAAATGCATACTTTTCCACAAATGAATGGCAGCTATGCTTCTACTTCTACCAGAAAACTTATATTCTTTTGCGCTCTTCAGATCACATAATTTCATGCCACTGAAAACATCAGAGCTGTAATAATGCAGCATGTGTAATGTTATTTGGGCTGTATTGCCCCCTAATCTAATCAGTTTTTGAGTGCCGTTTCATTATGGCTGCTTTAACATTTAATGACATTTAACAACAGCCATTTAGAACTTCCTTGTTTCCTTTCAGGATAAGTGGACACTGTTCACATATTGTCGGCCCGGTTAAGTCTTTGCAAGGGTTGAAATTGCACAACTTCACTGAAAAACTGAAGGCGAAATGGAAAAAAACTTAATTTGCTCCCCTACGAGCTAACAGCCTTGTGTTTGGCGATCTTGTTCGCATTGAGTTACGTGTGAGGCCTTCCACGTCTTAATCCATTGCAAACACTTCAGCTGTGTTTTTTGCTTTTAAAAAATGATAAACTGAGCTACCTGTAGCCATGCAGGGTATCTTTAATAGAGTTACACGTTCCTCAAGTGCATCCGAGACCCATTTTCGAAAAAGTCAGCAACCTCGTCTATTGCAAGTAGCTAATGATTGCATTGTTTGTGGGACAATATGGCGGTACTATCTGGGCAGGCAGGATCTTAGTAAGGTAAGGCAATCTGATTGGTTGTTTTTCAACACTTGATTGACAGGTCCACTGTTGCACCAAAGTCAGCTATTTGCACATGACACAATACCAGCCCTAATATGGTGTTTAGTGGATATTCCCTATGCTAATTACAAACAATTGGCCATGTGCCTCTAATTTATGATCAAATGAGATACATCATTCAGCACTCAAGGGTACGAGCAGATTTGAATGGTGAGAATGTTTGGTGCATCTGAAGTTCACTTCTTTTTTTTTTTCTAAAAAAAAAAAAAAAAAGTATGGGAGAATTTACTGAATGAGGCCCAATGAGTGTTACCTGTATTTAATTATTGAAAAAGAAAAGACTAATTAAGGCATCACTTTGTCTTCAAAATGTGCTCAGAATTCACCTGAGACAACCCTCAGGTGGGGGTGGGGGGGAGGCGAGGATGAACCTTAGGTCTGTGGGACGTACCCTGGCTGTTCCCCTTCGGGGCATGGGGCTGAATGTTGCGACTCAAAAAATTTGGTTATGGTGGCAGGTTTGAGATATGTGATACATTAGTTCAGTGATCTGGAAAAACGGAAGGGCTGCTATCATGCCAAGTCAGCGACAAAGAACATTTTATGGTTTGTGTCTGAGGAAACATGGAAATTTCATTTGCGACACTCCCCTGCCTTGGCAGTGTAAACACTACAGATCACCGATGGGAAAGACACAAAGGACTCACTGGTTAATTAAATGTCACTGATTAACTGAGCTCAAGTAATTTGCCTTGCTGAAATTTTGCAAATTTTGTACGTTTTTAATTTGACACTCCCCACCTCTCAAAACACTGGCTGCCTTACCATCCTGTGCCAAAAAAACAGCTGAAGTGTCACTTCATAGGTACTCAATTTCACACAAACCAAATACTGACTGTCTTTGATAACACTTAATACACGAATGGTTAAAATCACCACACCGCAACCTATGATGTTTTCCTCCACCCCCTCAATCATGCACATTAGACGGAAACACAACAACTGCCACAACCAATGTGCTTGCCTATGACTTCTGTTCCCAGGTAATGACCTGAACAAACAACTATAGCAAAGGTCGATGGCAATGGGTGTTTGTATTCTTTGTGTGAATAACTTTGCTCTCAGCTTAGATGGTGTGAAGGCTTCTGTATGTATGTAAACAGGCAGCGTGGTCTTGGCTTTCTCATAAACACAAGTTCCACAGGGCGGATCCACCGCTGACAAGGCAACAAAAAATTTTGGTGGGCCTAAATGCTTACAGACATTTTCAACACACGTACCACTGTATCGCCATGCTTATACTCTTTTCTCAATATCCAGAAGATGAAGTGTTCTCAAGGGAGGTGATAGAAGTTAGGCGGTCAGGTGTGATGACCTGGAGGAGCGAAGGAGGAACAGGGTCGAGGGAATGTGTAGTGGGCTAGTGTGAGAGGAGTAGAGGCATCATAGTCTGTGGGGAGAGAGAATAGGGGGAAATTTAGGAAGGAACAGTGAAGAGGGAGACGGGGTGGCTTGTAATGGATGGAAGGAGCTGTGAGACTCCGCACTCCAATCATCAAAGGTGCAGAGTCCTCTGCTGTCAAGGAGCAATGGGTCACTTCAATGAAGAACGAACTCAAGGAACGCCTGGAGCACTCAAAAGATTTTCTTGGTGCAAACAGACCAACGTTTCAACGCTACTGCGTCTTCTTCAGAGTCAAACAGGTATTGCAATAATCACCGAGAAAATAGTGTCCTCCCTAGAAAAGTCAGCTTCTGATTTGATAATCAGTAAGGTGGGAGTTGAAATACTTCAGCCAATACCCCTATGCCAGCAATTCAGGGGTATTAAAATGTATCACCATGTGAATTTAATCCTTTGCAAGCCATCAAATATAATAAACAAACAGCCATTCTTATTTAGAAATCTTTTGTTTAAAGAAAACACGACAGATTGAATCCATCATTCAAGCCATTTGGTTCAAGGGTGTTTAGTGTGTATATCCAAAATGCCTCTCTCCTCAAAAGTTTATTAATCAGATCTCCTCCTCTTTGTGAGGAGGAGACTTTCTCGATACCCCAAAACTTTAAAGTTGCACAAAAACCATGATTTGCTTTTTCGTAATGCCTAGCAATTGCGTATCCCAAATTATTATTGCGTATGGCAGCTTTGTGTTCCGCAATTCTAAGCTTCTGCTGTGAGAGGAGAGGGAGTGAGAGTATTGAAGACAGTAGACGAAATGGAGAAAGCCTACATGTGCTGCAGTTAGTTACGTGAACTGCAAAACAGCACTGCTACGGGCAAGATTATGCCAGGTTAGTGACAACAACCACCCTAGTTTGCATACCACAAAAATATGGATATTTCATATCCAGCACTGCCCTACTCTGGCAATGTAATACCCATGGGTGATCCATTGTGGTGAGCAAAACCCACTTCTGGTTAACACCATCTCACAGGTTAAGTGAGCTCAAGTCATTTGCCATGCTAAACTTTGCAAATTTTGTACTTTTCTTTATTTAGCGGTCCTCACCTCACTAATGACTGGTTGCTATGACCTTATCTTGCTCTATAAAAAAACAGTTAAAATGACACTTCACCAGTATTCAGTCTTTCACAAACCAAATATTGAGACTCTTTGAAAACAAAATGGGAATGGCTGAAATCACCCAACCACAGCCTTTGATATAGTTTCCTCTGCCCCCTCAACCATGAGCTGTTGATAGAAGGACAAGAACTACCCCAACCACAATGCAACATGCCAGCTTATGCCTTGTCCAGCCAAGTATTTCCCTGAACAGACAACCCCAGCTAAGGGGAGTGGATATGGGTGTTAGCGCGCTTCATGTAAATAATGTTACCGTGTCACGGGCAGAACTGTAACTAATTAGATTGCTGTATGAGAACAATGTTAAGTTCCTGGACCTCACGTGCAAGTTCTGTACCACTGTGTGAAACACATAATTTGACTTTTCCCTCGGGCTTCTTCTGATACTGAATCATATGAAAAAGATGGCATCTTTGACCGGAAGAACTGCATTAGCAGACAATCAGATTTTCATTTAGGGAAATAAGCGTTCAATTTTTCACATAGGCTCGACACTGGAATTTTTGTATTATGGTAATGAGTAATAGGGCAGGGTTGCATCCGCACCCTATAAAAATCGAGAATTCGCTCTCCTGATCCAAGACATTTTGACATCCAGCAAAGAGCAGCAGCTTGAAAAACAACACAGACTCTCCATTACTACTATCCCAAGATGACGACTGGTGAGTGAAATACAGCTACATTCAGCTTTCAGACTAAGAAAGAAAAAAAATGTAAATCTAATCTCAAAACCATTTAAAAGCAACACGCGCATCATTAAATTTATGATATATATATGTAGAGAGATATACGTATCAAAAATTTAAGATTTTCTTCTCTGTTATCCCATGTCATTGTGCACTTATTATTATTATGATTATTCTTATTGCTCCTGTTCTGGTCATTGTATTTTGTTTTTTGTGCAAGCTCTTATTTTCAAGGTCTGACCGTCACATGTATCTGTCACTACTATACAGAAAAGTCCAGCATTATTTCTTTCCTAAATATGAGCAATAAAAGCTGCATTATATTGTATGCCAAAAAGAGGAAAAACTATAAAGCTGTATTACAGCTATGCTATGCAGCCTCAATTCCATAATAATTAGGACGGTATGTAAAATCCAAATAAAAAGAATAATTGATTTGTAAATACTCTTTTACCTATCTTAAATGAAAAAGCATAAAAAATGACAAATTTCAACAAATCAACTGTGCGTATCTTTGTAAAATCAGATTTCAACTTGGAAAGGGGAATGGAGAGATCGGAGAACTTGCGGGACTTTTTGTAAATACGCATTTAGAACATTCCACTGGTAAACAGGTGAACAGGTAACAGTGATTTAATTATGCTTGGGTATTGTTATTATCCAGACAATGAATCAAATGTGGAGACAGAGTACTGTACTTTGCAATAGTAGGGTTTATTGCTAGTTATAGGGTAAGACAGCGGGACAGAGCCCAGAGGAGAATGGCAGAGTTCAGTCCAGAAGTAGCAAGGGAAGTAGTGCGGACGTATCCTGTGCCCGGCCAGTAGCTTTCTGGGACGGCTGCCAGACAGAATGCACACTTCGGCAGAGCCAAACTGCCAGATGGCAGGATGGAGAAGTTTAGCAGGACTGTGGTCCTGATCCTAATGACTGTAGAAGGCTTGGGAGCTTGTTCCTATTAAACTGGGCAGAGGAACAGACTAAAAGTAGATTAACGGGAACATGGTCCCTACCCTGGAGGCCAAGAGTAAGGTTTGGGAATTTGTTTTGATTAACTGAACTTGGAAAAAGACTTCTGTAAATTACTGTCATAAAAGACTTTGGGCTCTAAATTTGTAGACCAGGCGCAGGCGCGGCGAATGGGGGGAGCACTGCGCCAACGGGGAGTGTCCAGGCGTATGTTGCAATTTCGTGCCCGGTGCAGCCCGGCGCAAGTACTCCTCTGTCCCGCCTCTGTCCCTCCTGCCGGCGCAAGTGGCAAAGAGGGAGGAGAGAAGGCGTGTTTGGGTATAACACAGCCGAGTCAAATCTTCACCAATCGAATGAGCTCCTCTCCTCACCTTTAATGTGTTGGAATATAGAAGCCTCTGTCCTTTATCTGCATGTTGCGTTAATGTTGCATTTTACTTTGCTGCTTCAGGCATGTTTTCTGCACGCTTACGTCTATATTAAGCATTACGAATATGAGTTAGCTGGGTAGCTAGGGCATTCGCGTATTATTACCATTAGCGAACTTGAATGGAATTTCAAAACGAAACTACGTCAGATAATTCAAACTTATGAAGTTGGAATGAAATGCGACGGTTGCTCATTTATTTCTTCTGCCTGCATCATTGGGAAGAGGAACGATGGATAGCGTGTTCCTATTATTACACCCTGTTGCTGCTTAAAATTTTGGGATTAACATGCATGGACAACAATACAAGATACGTAACACATTTATTTTCAATATGTGATCTTAACTCAGTACGAGATCGTAGCAATCAGGCTGTATTCCTCTCCCCCAATAAAAACGATAAAACCTAAGTGACAATAATAGCAGCCTAGTATTAAGCCGCTTGCACACTGGACGGGAAATGAATTTTTTGCACGACAGATTGCGTTGAACGCAGTGTCTACGTGTCCGAAAGTCTGACAGGGTTTTAATATATCTCCGTGTCCGACAGTTGGATGGTTTCAATATAACTCCGTGTCCGACAGTCGATTATTGTTTTTAATTTCTTCAAATCTACTGAATCTTGTAGATATTAAACGTGAATGTTTTGATAAGAGGGCTCAGTTCTTCAAGGTGAGTACTGAGAATTTCAATCAATGTTTCTGTTTAAGCTCTGCTCAATAAAGTGAGTCGACATTGGCGCGGGACAATGTACAATGCCTGTCGGACATTAAATGCAAAATACTCCGTGTCTGACAGGCAAAAAAATAAAAAAATAAAAAAAGGACGATTAGAACAGAAAATTAAGAATAAAAAGAAACATTTTAAACAACAAACAGAACATCCAATGAACACTGCGACTTATTTATTTGCGGGCCATCTTTTTTGGATGTTCTGTTTGTTGGTGAGATATTTTTATTCTTTATTTCGTTATAAATCTGTTCTCATATCAATACTTTTACTTTTTGCTGGCTGCCGGACATGGAGTATTTTGCATTTCGCGTTGGACAGTCTTGATCGTGCATGCGATAATTTATTCACACTGTCAATGGTCATGGAATTGACTTGCTCACTGACTACAAGCACTATTTTATCTCTGGTGTGGAAATAAAGCGTGAATCTGTTCGATCCATCTGACTAATTTTCGAAAGAGAGACCGAATAAAGACTGTTGTCTATCTTCAACGGAAGAAAACAGATGAATAAAAAGACCAAGAAAAGTCGATAGCTATCAATTTGCATTTTGTGAAGGTCGAACACAAACATGGCCAAGTTTGTACGTCTAATAATTCCTGGAATACTCGAAAAATTAGAACTTTTATGACTTTCGGACATGGAGATATATTAAAACCCTGTCCGACTACCGCGTCTTTGCATTGACTTTGACTGTAATCAGTCGTATTCGTTTCGCGTCCAGTGTGCAAGCGGCTTTACTGAGCATAGAACGCAAGCATTATATATATATATATATATATATATATATATATATATATATATATATATACGCACTACCTGATGCCGAGGCAGTTTGTGGTTGGCTGAGAAAGATGTGAAGTCGCTAATTTGCATCACAGATTCAGCTGCATTGATTAAGCCAGGTCGAGTTTCCATTACGCGTGCCAACCGCCTTTGATCTGTCATCAGGACAATCGATATAGATACTATAATTTATGTGCAGATTCAGATAGTTACATTAAATAGTGGTTGCTGTAATTATTTATTGCATTGAAATATGCCTGACATTCTGGACACCTGCCTGTGAGATTTTGGTGACGTGTGTGCACTGTGCGCCGGTCAGCCAAATTATCACTGCACAGAAAGTAAACCAGGTTGGAGCAGGCGAGATTTCTGCGCAACTTCAGCGGAGACTTTTGCTACGAAATTGTCACTGCGTCTTGATGAATATGTGACACCTCCCCCTACTACGCCGCCACACCCATCTCGGCGCACGTCCGTCTACCAAACTGCCAAAATGGCTGCGCACGGTGTTGCACCGCACGAAATTACCACTGCGTGGGCAGCACCGGACGAAATTACCACTGCGTGGGCTGCGCCAGGCTACACCACGCTGCGCCACCCTGCGCTGCGCCAAGAAATTAGAGCCCTATGTTTTAATAACAAAAGACAAAGCTTGACAAGCAAATTTTTATTGGTGCTAAGGAGCAAATAGCTAGTGACAATCCAGCAACGAGCAAACTCAAAGTAGGGGGTATAAATGCGTCAATACACACGTTAGGATGGGTAAACAAGGATGTGACACAGCCAGTGAAAGGAAGCATGCAAGACATAAAACAATCAAAAGAGACCGTATGCTCGATGCACAGAAGGCATTCACATGAGGGTTGTGACCGGTTATGCAAATTACCCTCAAAAGGTATGGTTGTTAACCTGCAAAATGATTCAAGGTTTGTCACTTTGCCAAAAGCTGAATATTTTAAGAATGACGTTTCTCAACATGCGATTCCATGGAATTCAGAGATTTCCCCATTGACAGTCCAAAGATTCCGAGAAGAGATTCAGAGAACCTGGTGTGGAATACATGCCCCTGGTTTGAGCTTTTCAATCACTCTGGAGCAACTAAGCGGCTTACACTTTAACTGCTATCTTACTAGGCTAACTACATTATATAAATGAGTTAGCTACTCATTACTAATGCTACCTTTATTTGGAAAATTACTACTGCTAAGCTATCAACCACATATTTCTTTTCAAATCTTTGTATTTCTAGTTTACATGCATGACAAGAAAATCAAGTTTTTCCTAAATCATCAACCAGTTCAGAAATCATACTGAATTTTTTTCAAAATCCATGTTGGATATCAGTGTACTTGAGGATAAACAATCCATGAACTAGCTGGCAATGTACTCTTGCTGCACTGTCATGCATTCCTGTAAGCATTACATTTGTGTTTAGATGGTGATTGTTTGGATTATGCAGTCCATAGTGATCTTTGGCTTTGGTGACAATTTGTGCTATTTGTTTCATGTCATTTCAAAGTGGATCTCCACTGTAAGATTAACAACGCAGACCACAGGACGAGTGAAATCTCCACAGACCGGCTGATAGTCAGGCGTGGGCAGGAATTCTTGATCACTCTCCAGACCAGCAACCCAGAATCCTTGGAACTCACTGTCCAAACAGGTGTGCAATCTTTCAATATCTTGAGGAAGCTAAAATACATAATTAGAGACCAGTCAGGGTGTCATAATGCAAGGCTTTGCAAGTTTGGCTTGTTAATGAGAGGCAAGGCATCTTAATCATCCACAGAGTATTTTCAGGAAAGAGAGGGAATCGGTTGGTGATCCTTTGTCACACATAGACCCACAGAAAAGACTGTCAAGGCTGAACCTTCCCTGAATGAAAATATGTTACTGAGTGGTGAGCTGTTTATAGCAAAGTCAGAAATGCTAGACTGACTGGTTGTACAGTGTCCCTAGACTGGAAACAGAAGGGAATCGGCTGGACAGAGCACACACATTATTCTCTAGAGAATAGTTGAGCCCCTGACAACAACAGTGGTCTAACTCTATATTTGTCTTAGAATGATTCCTAAGTGGTCAATCTGTTCAGTGCAATACCAGATTAACTCAGTGCAGTTCCAGTACTAAACAATAGGTGGGTCATATGTTCCACACTTCAAAAAAACGAATAAAGTGTTCAGTGCAATAGTGGTCCAAAATGAAAAATGTCCAAAAAAAATAGAGTAGTACCACTCTTGTTCTAAGGAGTTCAGTTAAGCATTAGTTTTAAACTATGTTACACAGTAGATACGCAGGCTGGCAAAGTAATCATTTCAATCCAAATGGAAATTTGACAAACTCTCATTACAGAACAAACCGACAGTTAATCTAGCAAGAGCAAATCAAACAAACAGAAAATAATGATGTGCATTTATTATCCAGGACCTGAGCCCGCTGAACATTTAGGGACCAAATCTGTGTTTGGTGTCTCACGCGAAAGTGTGGGAAAGAAGCCTTGGAAAGCTGACATCAAGGAAGCTTCTGGAACATCGGTCACCCTGTTCATCACAAGCCCAGCGGATGCCAGCATTGGGAAATACACCCTCTCTGTGAAGACCGACCCCAATGCGACCGAGGACCAGAATGCTGGGACCTTTGTCCTCCTGTTTAACCCATGGTGTAAAGGTGCGTGTGGGGTCTCTCCGTGAAAGAACTTTCTAAAAACACGCAAGTTTGGGATGAACAACTTAATTTTTTAATGCGGCAAAATACCTCGTTTCAAACGTACAAATTGCTTAAAAAACCCAAAACTGGTTGACTTTTAAATCAGGCTTTAGCAAACCTTTTATCAACAAAAATACATGGGCATATTTCACTTGTGAACAACAACAACAACAAAAAAATTAATACAATGGATTATGTAAATCAATGAGCTGATTAAATAATAGTAGGCAGTAATTCTGCTCTCAGTGAAGCTGTATAGGTGTATGTGTTGGTAATACAATGGGTATGGGTAAGGATTCATTAAGGGTGCTGATGGTGTAAAAGCTTATTAATGCGGCTCTGTGTGCATTCTCAGGGGACTGGGTGTACCTGAAAAATGAAGCCGAGAGGCTGGAATATGTAATGAATGAACACGGCATTCAGTACACGGGGACAAACACCAATATTTCTGGTTCGGCCTGGGATTTTGGACAGGTACGTGCAGCCTGAACACACTGAACTTCCTGAATTAGGATCATCTCTCGAGATCTATTGATCGTGATCAAGACACTTCAGGAGATACTGAATGAAAGATACCCTCTCAAATCAAGAGGCGATTGACGCAACCGTGCATAGTACTGAGCGTACTGCAGGGCCGGATCCAGGAATTTTGAAAAGGGGGGGCGCAGCCCCCATACGAGCGCTGAAGGCGTGAAGCCTTGAGGGGAGGGCCTGGGGACCCTCCCCCAGAAAAATTTGAAAATTAAAGTGCCAAATACGCGTTTTCCTGGCATCTGGGAACAAAATTCAAGGTCTCTAAGATTTAGCGTTGTTATCACTACTTAAACAAATGTTGTAGCTCGTCTTATAGTTAATCCATATAGGACTGCATACAACAGACAGTGTACAGATGTCAGAGTTGAATAGTCACTTGCTATTTTACACATTCAGCTATAGAAATCATTAGTATTGAAGAGACCTAGTTGTCCCGTGTTAAAATATAGCATTTAAACTGTAGTGCAATAAATACTCAGAGGATTAACTTAACTAAAAGTATCAATATCACAATGTAAAAGCTTTAATAAAAGTAGAAATCCTGCATTTAAATTAGGAGTGAACTCATCCATAAAACCGTGTTTCAGCTTGGCTTGCTGGTGAATATTCAATAACTGATCCTGGTGTGCCATCTAGTGATAGAATATTGTAACTGCGTGCATAAATTTGCAGCTTCATGTCCGCTGGCATCAACATCTGTACAAAGATACCCTAGTGAGCACCGTTGTTCTCGAATGCGCCAAATCCAGATAATCCTTATGATGAATTACATTCATATTGTAATTTGTAACGAGTAACGAAGTGCCCAGTGTCAACGTTAAGAAGTTAAAGTATACTTTTTATCTTTTAAATGTAGTAGAGTAAAAGTAAAAATCAAAACTCAAGTAAAGTACGAATCCTCAAAAAAAAAACTACTTAAGTAGGCTACTGTAACGAAGTACATGTACTTCATTACTATACACCTCTGACCATGACAAAATGCATTAGGACGCAACTCATTTCTTTTGGACGCCCCCCCCCGCCCCCCCCCCCGGTAATTTCATTTTTCTGGCATGGCAATTTTTCGAGCTTTAAGCCCTGTGTGCAATGTGCGAAAAAGGCTGTCTTCCAAAAGTCAGTCTGCAGAAATAAGTGGGGGGCGCGTACCGCTCCCCCCCAAAATCCGCCTCTGTACTGAACAGGGCATAGTAGATCAGCTTTCGTTCACCACGTTAGATGCCTTCAATTACCAATCACGTCTTCTTCAAGAAAGCAAGCGATTGTGTTTATTGTACTCTGTGATGAGCACGTGATCAAGTGTCCACTCTTTAGTTTGGTGTTGTTTCTTATTTCTATTTCAGTTTGAAGAGGACATTCTTGACATTTGCTTGAAAATCCTGGACTACAACCCCAAATGTTTAGAAAACCCAGCTGAGGATTTTTCTGAACGTTGGAGCCCCATTTATGTGGGTAGGGTGGTCAGCGCAATGGTACGCTCATCCGAACAGCTTAAACACAAACTGCCTAACACACCCAAACCGCACACGGAACCCTTTACCCTAGCACACTTACACCTGTATCCTTAATTAAGCTGGGAATACACCAAGCTGTCCTTCTGGTAATTGTTGAGGGTATCAGCTGTAGTCACCCCTTGCAGAAGGTGTAGGGATATTGTCCTTATCTCATCTAAACATTGCTGGTCTGCTCTCAGACCAAGCAGCTTTGCAGAGTTTTGACATGAGATGGGATGTGGTGCCAAAGTAGAACTCATGAGTAGAACGTATGAGTTTGCAATCTAATTTAACTCCATTACTCAGCTTTATTTTGCAAATAAGGCTAACAGTAGACTTTGAAAACCTCTTTGATCTAAAGGTGTATTCAGGAGCTCTCTTCACATTTCTTCTACGTGTTGCAGAATTCCAAAAATTGCTAATATCTCGTGCATAATGCTGCCTCTATAGGTGTGGATGCTTCCCCTGCCATAAATCTTTAGATTCTCTTTTTTTTTCTTTTGGGTGGTAGTACGACATATTAATATCATTATACTGTCTAGAATAGTGAAGTAGCCCTGGAAGCACAGAGAAAATTTCAGAAATATATGTCATACACCAATTCAGAGGTAAACTGGCAAGCCAAAGTTCATTATGTGACTAAGGCAAATTAACTTTTGCCAGGCTACCAAACTCAAGCACTTTGTTGCCTAGGTTGAAAGATCTGCACCCAGTTAGGCACATTTCACAGGGTCAGAAAATAGCTAACATTTGTAAATCAGAATAAATCGGAAAATAATAACTTTAGTAATTGTTTTGGGACTCAGCATGTTGTTACTGCTCGTAAATAAAGACATCTAATGTAGCCTGATTGTAGGCAGTAGTTACAACTGTTAAGAAATGAAATGTGACTCAATTCCTTGTTAGGATCAAGAAAAGGAATGAAATATAGTTCAGTCAGGTCCACTTTGTCAAAAGCTTAAATTGTATTATCATTTGCAGTGAATTTATTTGCAATATTTGAATTTGGCAGCATGGCTCTGTTCTGGGGCCTCCCCACCCTACCACACGCACGCATGAAAAGCCAGAAGGCAGGGAGAGCTAGAAACCTGCCCTTCCATGCATACGTGTGAAAGCCAAAGGCAGAGAGAACAACAGCAAAACTCCCCCTAAAAACAATCATACCAGGCGAAAAACCCAAGTTGCCATGACAGGCGACCTCCCTGCCCTTCCACCTGCATGAATGAAAAGCCAAAAGGGCAGGGAACGCCAAAAAACCAGAGTTGGGTTCAAGTACTTTCAAGTATTGGATGAAAGTTTTTTTTTTTTTTTAAATACCAGAGTGCTTGCACATGTATCGGAGTACTTCCTATTAATGCCTAAAGTACTTGTACTTGTATTCAAGTACTTTTCAAAGTCTGTCCCCTAAGTGCTGGCAGAGATTGGTCAAGTATTTGAAAAGTACTTGGATACAAGTACATATACTTATTATTAGGTATTATTAGGCATTAGGCCTGATAATATTATTAGGCCTAATGCCTAACATTAGGCATTATTAGGTAGTTAGGGCCCTATGAAATCCGTTTTATTTTTTTCCAAATTCCGTTTTTTCCGTTTTTATTTTTTGGAATTCCGTTTTTTACCAATTACACCAATTTTACCTTCAGAGAGAGTGTGCTATTTATGTTAATGAATAAAATGTCCACTAATTAAATAGAAATAACCTTAAGTTAGTTGATGCAACGCTAAATTTTCCTCAGTACTTAAAGTCAGAACAAGTACTGCATAATAACGCAATATAACATTGCACTGGGTTGAAAGAAAAAAATAATTTTTTTTAACCTAAAATACTACTACAAAATAAAATTGTCTCTTAAAACGAAGTGTCAGCTACAGTCAAAAAGGCAGATAACGGCTGTACTGACAGGCCTTATTCTGACTGCCCCTTTTTAATCATTTATAATTTATAATCTTATTTTGTATGTGTATTTTATTTATATTATATATATATATATATATATATATATATATATATATATATATATGATAGTAGCAATAATGACGCTCAGTTTCCCCCACAGATCAACAGTTGTCTGATTCTGATGCATCAGCTATATTTAATCTATTTTTTTATTTTTAAGAAACTTTTTTTCAGTAATCCCAATACTATGTATTACATACTACAACAAAATGTTCTACAGTAATGAATAAATATGAACAAACTGACACAAAGATGCATCAGCTATTATTTCACCACTGGGGAACGACGTTACGTCATAATTTGCATGCACACAATTCACAAAGTAGACTGTGAAAGAAATATTGTAGGCTATTTAATGGTTTAATAAGTTGTTAAGTTAACATAAGATGACCAATGACGATGTTTAGGACCCTGCAATCCCTGGCATCAGTGGTCTCGTCTAAAACAACAAGAAACTTCTTCCCACAGATCTTCTGTAGCACCGAAGACATGTGATGCTCGAACACTCGAGACAGGTGAATTTGACGAAGGCTTCTCACATTTTCGCGTGCATTCGCGTCTTTTCATTGCCTTTGAATTTAATCTGGTCATGCAAATATTTTGGTTAGCGTTCGGTGGAAACGTGGCTTTACAACAACATTTAACTCAAATTATGTTGATTTCCGCGAAATTCCGCGTTTGACAGCAGATTCCGTTTTTATTGGCCAATTCCGCGATTCCGTCCGCGATTCCATGATCGCTGAAATCATTGGGCCCTAGGTTGTACTCAGATACAAATACAAGCACTATGGTATGTAAAAAGAAAAAAAAAACTTCCATCCAATTCTTAAAAGTACTTGAACCCAACTCTGGTTTTTTGGCGTTCCCTGCCTTTTGGCTTTTCATGCATGCAGGTGGAAGGGCAGGGAGGTCGGATCTTTCAAAAAGAATATACAGCTTGACCTTGGTGATTTCATATTTCTAATACAAACAGTAGGGCAATGATCACTAAAAGCTTGAGGAAAAACACCACTGTATGAGTATCTCTTAGTCATATTAGTCAGTATGCTGTCAGCCATAGAAGATTCGGAGCTATTTTTTGCTTTAGGTTCAGTAGGTTTTGTAATTACTTGTGCCAGGTTTAGATTAGATTAAGGCACAGGATGTGAGATTCCAGTGGATACGAGCTGCATGGTGCCAATTGATGAAAACATTACAATGCGACTACCATTTGGAGCAGTTAATTAAAGCACGGCCACGTGGCCTAACACTAAGCCTAACGGAGCGAGTCATACAAATCACGATATAAATCAATAATGACTGTAAGCAATTCCCATCGCTAACCACAATGCTGCCACGAACAGCCGCAGACCTGCAACTTCAAAAACCAACCAGTTTGCCTTTTCCTTCATGTAAAAGCATACTCCGAAACAAAGCCAATATCAATGAAAAGCAATTGTTTCACTTAGAATGAAAGAGGCAACAATTTCGGGAACATCAAGTGTAATTTAATTATTGTATTGGAAATGTTAAATTACCATTACCGCCCGGTGCAGAGCATAGACAGAGTACCACTGAAACATCAGATGAAATAACTCACGCTAACCAATTTTGTTAGAAAATGGAAGTAATTCAGGTCCAACAAGCTGATCGTTTAAATTAAGCGATTCTTTCTTGATTTAAATTGCTTTGAGACCGAGTGCAAAAAAAAACTCAATAAACCATTTTTACTTGCGGTCCAGCCCAATCATTGTACATGCATAGCACGCTGCCTATTTCGTGTGCAACCTCAATGCATTAAAGGGCAAGCATGCACCCTTAAAGCCTCTGGCTAGCATTTATTTGTTTTACACCAGCGAATTCCAGCCTCCTGAGCCCGGTGCGATTTGGCGCACTTCGCCTTCTGGAATACCCTTCCGGAAGACACATCTTCTAATTATAGATCGAACAGCCAGAAGGAAGCAATATGGCAGCAAACAACATGCAACAGCTTATAATGGCAATACAATTAGAGGAATTAGAGAAGAGAGACACATATAGAAGTAAACTGCCGAAAGTATTCGCCCTAGCAAGGCTTGCAACGCAAGTACAAATCGATTATAACTGCAGTGGATGCATATGGGAACGGCGGTCAGTGTCAGTCAGCTTGGAAAAATCCGCTGAGGACGCCATTTTGTTTTGGAAGAGAGCGCCAATCTTCTTGGATCTTCTATTTGATGACGAGAAGACAAGGAAGCTCTTCTCGGAAGAGAAGAGTGCAAAGCGAACAACCGGAAGATAACTCTTCTGCTTCCAGAAGTACAAATCGCACCAGGCTCTGGAGGGTAGCTTCAGGATAGCAAATGCAGATCATAGCATTTCTTCGCAAGGACAGAATGTTGCTGTGCTCGAGCTGCCAGGTTAGCTCACTCGGTTAAGGCGCTGCATTTGTAGAGCAGTAGTAACTACTATGGCGCGGGTTTGATCCCCGGTCTTACCAACCAGCAGTGGTCGGTAGCTTTTTCAGAACAGCGCACGATTGGCTAAATTGCTGTGGGAAGGGAAGTCCCTTGGGAAGGGACTGATGGGAAGGGAAATTTAAATGGTTGCCTTGTTCGTTGCTCAAGCGCCTCCTGTTAGCCAGCCGGGCGCTCATCAGTGAGATTCGAACCATGCTCATGTTCGGGTATCCTCCGCCCTCGTTCAGAACTTGCGATAGTTTCGACCAATGAGTGTAAAGATGCAGGGGCTGACAGGCGCGTGCTTTGGAGGAGAGCCGCGAACTGTCTTTCTCTCCTGAGCTGGCAACAGGGGGTCGCATACGAGCAAGCCTTGTACATAGTTCTCAGATTAGGCATTCCAGATTTGGATGGGATTGGAGACACCAAATTTAAAAAAAAAAAAAAAAAAAAAAAAAAGATTGTTGCCGTGCTAAGCTAGACAGACAGGAAGCTAGCTAAAAACGACCAAACCAGTTACAGCAGCTTTAAATAATCAACCAGATGCTTGTTGCTACATTTCCTTAGTTCTTGAGGCGTAGCTACAAATCTCACGCACACGCCTGTTACCAAAGAATTTGATTAGGCTCTATATAGCAGCGATTCCTCCTCGAATAGCCCTGTTTAAAAGCAAGATCTTTGGAGGTTTAACCTTCAAAGCCAAAGCTTCAACAAAGTTTGAAAACTGAAACTGTAAGGTGTTAATACAGCCTGCACGCAAGTCCATACAGAAATTAATTGAATGCACTGGAGGTTACTCAAAGGTGCACATGACTTATGATCATAACAAGATCCTAACAATGCGTATCAGACTACAGCTCAGAACCTTTGGTTTGCAGGTGACGCGATGAAACAACTTAATTAGGCATTAAATGTATAACGGCTCCTTCAAGCTGTCAAACTTAAGCATTCAGTGGACCTGAAATGAGTGTGCAAGCATTAAATCAATCTATATCTTCATCAGCCAAATTCACTTCTGCCAAATTGCAGTATGTAGATGAGAGACAAACCTAGATATTTTATTGTGAAGACTATGATAATTACTTCAGCGAGAGTGAAAAACCACAACCTCCGTAGCAAGTGGGACAGATTAGCTTCAACTAGGAGAGGTAGTGGAAAAAACCCCTCGCTGTCCCATAATGGTGACAAAAGGCTTGCCTTGGGAGGAATCACCCTCACGAAAACCAAAGAAATTATCTTGCTGCTTAGAGATGAAAAATTCTTAGTAACCCGGGGAAGAGGGCACACAGGCAGCACATGTTTAAACCGGACACCTTGTTTAAGATTTGCCAAGTGAGTGCCTGGAGGGAATCAGCGGAGCTGTTAGCTGATGTGGGCTTGGCTTGCGATTAGTACCATCACTAATGAAGGCAGGCTTGCTAGCTCGGCGTGACTCTGCGGCCTGCCTGAACTAGTGCTGTACTCAGTGTTTACGATACAATCCACAAGGGAGTAGTTATACAGAGGAATACAGCAATGGCGGAGGGATGGCCGTTACCCAGAACAGAAGAGGGGCAGTCCAGCTAAGTTAGTAATGACTGGAGAAGGTCTTGGCCTGTCTTCACCCAGATCAGTGGCCGTCCCACGGCAGATTCCAGGTGGTGAATCCTCCTCAGAGAGGCAGTGCCAACAACACCAAAGGGTTTCGCAGGAATACAGTCCCAATCCTGGAGACCAATTAAGGCTTAAGAGGAGTTCCTAATAAACAGACTTAGAGGAACAGGCAGGAACAAAGTATTAACAGGAATGCAGTCCCAATCCTGTCACTGATTATTGGCTTAGGAGCTTGTTCCTCTCAATTTGACTCAGAGCAGTAATTACAGTACATTTTTCTTTCTCACAAATACACCATCACACATGGAAGAGAAGAGCCTAACTCAATGGTAGCTGAAACAAACTACTGGAGGGTTTAGTAGGGTATGAATTATGACAATTCAGCAACCATGCTGACACTAGCGCTTAAGATCTGTGCCTGAACCCGACGGGACCCGACGAGTTCGGGTCAGATCGGGCCTTATTTCTCACGTATTTCATGGGTTCAAGACGAGTTCGGGCCATATCGTATAAGGCCTTTTTTTTTTCTCCCCAGTTTAGTCATTGCCATTTCCATGCCAACTCCTACTCTTTGGTCTTCTGCTTATTATTATTATTATTATTATTATTTATAGGCGAAGTGTCGTCTATGTCAGGTCCACTGCGGGGCAGGCAGTGCACTGAGCACAACACACATCCAAGAGCCCCGTGGCCCCGCCCCTCTCCTCACATACAGAGAGGAGAATGCGCTGCATGGGACTCAGCTCCAGGGCAGTTGCTTGGAATTCTGGGCCCCCTGACAGAATATCAGTGTAGGCCCCAGCTTTTCATTGCCATTTTTTTTACGACAATGTATCATGATGTTATTCTTTATTTTTCTGTTTCTCAGTGTTCTTGGCAGTGCCTAATGCAATACACACAATTTTTCCTTTTTTTTGATTAACACGTTGACTGCCAACTACGAGATAACATCTTAATGGCGGGTCCGGGGCAGCGCTAGACTTGAAAATTCGGGGGAAATTATCCTTCCCTTTATTGACAACGATTAATCCTGGCTAATTCTAGATGGTTTTCCTCTATTAACACGTTTTCCAATTCATCATCAAGTGGCAATTGAAGACACGGCTTTCTCTCCCCATGCGATCTAACAGCAAATAATGGGCTACATTCATACAGAAAAATTATTTAATAATAATAATTAGGTCTATGCACTGGCACTCAGCAACGGTTAATTTTTTTTTTTCCCAGCGAGAGCGGCATTTCAGAACTCTCCAGTGAATGAAGGTAATGCTGGTCACAAGTATACTTGGTTTCTCCGCACATTTTCCAGTCTGACAGCTGTCTATTTTTTACTGCAAGTTATGTGACCATGCTGCAAAAACAGGTGTAGCATTTGCCGAAATTACCTTCATTCGCAAATGAGTTCTGAAATGCACTCTCGCTGGAAAAAAAAAAATTTACGTTTCCTAAGTGCCAGTGCATAGACCTAATTATAATTAAATTATTTTCTACTGAATGTAGCCCATTATTTGCTGTTAGATCGCATGGGGAGAGAAGCCGTGTCTTCAATTGCCACTTGATTATTCTTGAATTGGAAAACGTGTTTATAAAGGAAAACCATCTAGAATTAGCCAGGATTAATTGTTGTCAATAAAGGGATAGATAATTTCCCCCGAATTTTCAAGTCTAGCGCTGGCCTGGACCCGCCATTACGAGTTATCTCGTAGTTGGCAGTCAACGTGTTAACCACTCAACGAAGAGTCAGAGTATCATTATGTAATTATTAATTATTTGTTGTTTTATTCACATTCACTCACTCACTCACTCACCATCAAAAACATATTCAGACTGCTGGTGGTGAGGGTCTATTGCTGGGTCCGGTTCAGATGAAGTGACCACAGCTTATTCTGGAGTAGCAGTGCAGAAAGGTTTCATTGTTCCATTTCATATTACTTTTGTAAACATTTAAAGTTATGTTCTATAGAAAAACTGATGAAGAACTAACCTGCCGAGTCTTGGAATAAACAAAATCTAAATGGGCTTCTCAGTGCCATAGCTCTAAGCACTCAGCTTCATTTTGCTATTGTTAAGAGGAGGGCAAGCTCTGTAAAATTACCCCCTGCGTGAACAAGACTTATGTCAACAGGCTAAAGTAGCAGTTTAGTATTAGTAAACACTTATGTAGGAAGGTAAAAGTAATGTCAGCCTTATCAAGCGATTATTTAAGTTACACCTAAGGTTACAACACTGACTGCATGTAGTTCCCCAGCCAAACCTAGCCTGTACAGTCACTTACAGCTAGAGAGAGCTAAGTATGCAGTAACCACTCATAAGAATGGAGGAACGTGTCCTGCTGCAACCGGATTTTCTGACGGGATATTATAATGGCTGGCGAATGATAACCTTACCGATCTTTTCTGTGGATGATACCGTTAATAACGGCGTAATGTCATTCTCGTCCTGAGTTCAAAACAATGGCGGCCTCCGTTTTGGATTTTATCATGGAAATTACGGACAATCAGTGGCGGGCGGTGGACAGAGAACAAGGATGGCGATTAACATGTCTTTAAACTGCTTATTAGTCTTGATCTGTTTTCAGTCAATTTCTCTAGTAAAAGACACTTGAACTCTCCCCTCTAAGGTGTAGCTAATTGTCTTCGTTAAGGCGAGAAATCAAACACCAGTTGAACGCAAAAAAGAGCGTATTTCAATCTTTTTCAATTAAACAATCATTACGACTTGCTTAGGATGTGACAAAATTTAACGCGGAAAATCCACAGTGGTTTTTTCGTGAAGAGTTGCCTATTAAGGCATGTGAATTAAACATTTTATAGAATTTATTATTTACCCGCCGAAACATTTAATTATAAGGGAAACTAACACGTTGACCCAGAACAATGATTGAAATCGGGTCACTAATCTCATCCGTTTCAAGGGGTGTTTCCCGCCCCACCAGTTTTCCGTCCACCGCCCGCCACTGCGGACAATTATCGCCAATTACGTGGAAAGGACTAATTATCCTGCGGAAATACTTGAAGCGGGTGCTGTTGAACTTCAGTGCAGTTAATATAAGTCGAAACAGGTAAGCGTGATAATCCTCCTTTAAATACTCTCACGTTTCTTTGAAAATAATTTTGTAATGTTCTGGACCCCTGCTTTTCTCCTGCTGTCTTCGCTATTCTTTTATGGTGTCCAGATTTGTGTGCGTGCGTGTTTTTTTGGACATCATATTCGCAAGGGCGGTATACCCCCTGTCTGCTGCCTTAGTTCGCGACCTCGCTAGCAAAAACGCATAGACAATTTTCCAATACAAGCACGAAGCATGGACCGAACCATTTTTTAAGAAGGGGGTTACTGAAATGTATTTCATCAATATTGCATGCCTTGATGGCTTTGTTTAAACTCTGATGTATTAGTGTGAATATTAGGTAAATCTATTTAGAATAATTTTGTCATGGTGGCCACTGTGGGTTTTGTGGGCCCCAATGGGCTGTGGGCCCTTAGAATTGTCATCACCTTTCTCCCCTATACGACGGCGCTGCTCAGCACTGAGTGCTTATTTAATATTATCCACATTACAGCTTTCTTTTGATTGAAATTTGAGTTAAATTAACACTTAAGGATTTTACCTTGCTTGCTGGTTATTTTATTTATATAGCATAATTTGATAATGCTTTAATTTCATATTTGTGACTCGGTCTGGGACCGATTGTTTACAGGCTACTAAAAGATGTTGCATCAATATTAACGGATGACAACAGGACGAGAAGCAAGTCATGGGTGTCACTTTCAAAATATTCAACAAGACAACGTTTAATTTTGAAAACACTAGCCTACCGATAAAGCTTATTTTAAGTGATGGCAAAGTGCGACGTTCAGGTTACTATGCACCATAGCCTACGTTATATACAGGAATAATTTTACTCCTAAATTTAGCTGTTTAGTAAATTAAGATTATGATTCACTTTACATTACCGAGCAGCGAAGTAGCTAGCTAACTAACTTAGCAATGTTAAGGTCTTATCAGTGAACCTTGAGTTAGGTTCTGTCTAACTGTAGATCGCTTGATAACTTAAATGCCCGCAAAATAACGGATTTCCTTTCAAAACTGCGACTTGGTTAAAAAGCAGGTTGACAGCTGCATGTGAGGTTGCCGCTAAATGTGTGCCACTAACCATGTCAAGGCGAAATAGTTAAATAATCTAAATGACAAATGTGTTTTATTGTGTTGACGCTTCAGAAATTGAGCAGCGGCGAAAAGTAAAAATCTGACGCGCGTCACACGCTGCCAGTGGTCGTTGCTCCATTGGAATGAATGGAACCTATTTTTTGACGCGCGTCTCACGCTTCTGGTGGGCGTTGGGTTTAAGAGTGTGAGACTGAGTGTGTTCTGTCCCCACACTTGTTGCACATGTTCACTGTTTTCATTACGGAAAGAGCTGTTTTCATAAATAAAGAATGTTAAAACTGTAGAATGACTCCTGTTCTTGTTCTTGGATAGAAGATTGTTAAGAAAAATATTGGGCTTTAATCGGGCTCGGGCTGAATTATGCTAATGAGGGTCGGGTTCGGACAGAATTTTCTCGGGCTTGGGGTTTGTCAGGCTCAACTTTTCAGGCCGGATTAAAGCTCTAGCTGACACCACAATTAAATTATACAGATGAGACACTCAAAAATGGGGCAAGGCGTACAAATGATATCACCGGAGAGCAAGGGAGGTGACAAGACAATAAATCAATTCAAGGAGACAAACTGCAAAAATACCCAGGGACTACTGAGACATGGTAGAAGCCAATCCTTGACACACGAGGATTGTGACATTTCTATTTGGTAATATATCGGACATGAGCATAGCTCATGCTGATCGCTAGCAAATATGAGGGAACATAAAGTAAACTTTGTTTGCTTTAAAGATGCTTTTCATATGTTTTTCATAAGGTTTTCTACTTCTTACTGCACATAGTATTGTGGTTCCAAAATGTTGGCGTCATGGCTGCGCAAAATATTTTCATATTGGAAAATGTTCCTTTTAGTCTCAGAATAACTGAATGCACCTTTAAATATTTCTACCTCTAAAGATGCACTGACAACCTCCAGCAACATGTGAATGGTGTAATGCAGTAATACCAAAATCAGTATGAAGAATTTTTTTTTTTTGTGAACAAATTTTTATTATTTTTATAAACCCTTACCCCAAATTCAGAACTGGAAGGAATGAAGAGACGATATATAAGAATCAACAGTTCATTGTTTGCAATCTGATAATTTCATCTGCAACTGTATTCCATGTTGTAACTAACAAACATTGAGCTCTATGGATTACTGCAGTGCTTTTCCTGAGAAAAGCAATATCATGGAAATAACTCAGCCAAACTGTGTTGTAATATTTCAGAGGCTCCTTCTAACCTCTCAGAATAGTTTTCTTTGTTGCAGTAAGGTCCGCAAGCAAGATTCTTCCAGGTTTCCTATTTAGGTTCACTTTAGAGTCATCTGCTTGGAGTATGAAGCAATTTGTTGGAAATTAGCTTTTGCTTCAAAATTTACAGTCTGGATATAACATAACATAACATAACATGAATGGCGAGAACAAGCCGTTCAGCCCAACTAGGCTCGCCAGTTTCTTTATACTATTGTGAATATATCACTTCAGATACTCAATGACTCAATGGTATCTAGCTTTAAGTCAAGCCTGCTCTTGAAAACTCCCAAGGTCTCTGCCTCAACAATATGGTCAGGCAAGCTATTTCACATCGAAATTACTCTTTGGGTGAAGAAATATTTCCGAATATCAGTACTAAATTTACCTTTGGTCAACTTCCATTTGTGACCCCGAGTTCTACTAGCAACACTTGGTAGAAGGAATCCTACATAATTCACTTTGTTAATCCCTTTAACATATTTAAAGACCTCAATCAGATCACCCCTTAGTCTCCTTTTCCTAAGACTAAAGAGATTAAGGATCTTCAACCTCTTCTCATAGCTTTCATCTTTTATACCCGGAATTAGCTTAGTGGCTCTTCTCTGAACTTTCCCTAGATCCCCTATATCTTTCTTAAAGTATGGTCCCCAGAACTGTACACAATACTCCAGATGTGGTCTGACGAATGTTTTGTACAAAAGAAGCATCACCTCCTTGGATTTGTACTCAATACTTTTGGCAATGTATCCCAGCATCCGATTGGCTTGTTTAACTGCTACGGCACAATGGCTAGAGCCTGTGAGGGTTTGGTAAACAATCACTCTCAGATCTTTCCCTTGTGGAGCACATTCCAGTTTTAAACCTCCCATGAAGTAATCCCGTCTAATGTTTTTATTACCTCCATGTACAACTTTACATTTCGCGACATTAAATTTCATTTGCCACATTTCTGCCCAATTCTGGATTCTATCCAAATCATCCTGAATCACTTTAGTGGACTCTAAACTATTCGCCAAACCTCCCAATTTAGTATCATCTGCAAATTTAACTAATCTGCTCTCAATATTCCTATCAAGGTTATTAATGTAGATGAGGAACAGCAGGGGTCCCAACACCGATCCCTGGGGGACGCCACTCCCCTCTATACCTAGCTCAGATGTGATACCACTGACCACCACTCTTTGTGTTCTGTCCTGTAACCAGTTTTGAATCCACTTCAGAATACCTCCTGTAACTCCAATGGAGCTAATTTTAAAAATTAGTCTCTTTTGCGGTACTGTATCAAATGCTTTCTGAAAATCCAAGTATATGATGTCATAAGTCCTGCTCTGGTCATAAGCCTTGGTGGCCTCTTCAAAAAATTCCAGAAGGTTTGTCAGGCGTGACCTTCCCTTACGGAAACCACGTTGGCTATTCCTCAAGATATTGTTACGTTCAAGAAATAAGTCCAGCTCATCTTATATGATAGATTCCAATATTTTGCACGCAATGCAAGTTAAACTGACTGGCCTGTAATTTCCTGGCTCAGTACGGTCCCCTTTCTTATATATTGGAATTATATTGCCCTGTTTCCAATCGTTTGGTATTTCTCCAGTTTCTAAAGACCGTGTGAAGATGGCAGGTAGCGGCTTAAAGATGATCTCACTAACTTCCCTGAGCACTCTAGGATATAAGCCATCAGGACCCGCCGCCTTATCTGCCTTTAGTTTATGAAACTTGTCTAATACTTCGTTATCCCTAACCTCAATTTCCGCGAAATAATCTTGAGCATTTGACATGCCCTCTGGCCGAATAAAGACCCACTCTGAGGTAAAATTCTCAACAAAGTAACTGTTTAAGGTATTCGCAATATCCTTGTTATCATATAGCAGCGATCCATTTTTATTCTTTATGCATTAACCGGCTCTTTTTTGACTTTCCTTTTCTGCTACAGTACTTAAAAGAAGCGCTTAGGGTTAGTTTTTGCCCCCTCTGCAATTTGTCTTTCATACAGTCTTCTAGCATTCCTCAGCTCTTTTTTGACTACAGCCCGCGTTTTACAGTATTCAGCCTTAGTATTCTCATTGTTATCCTTTATGTACATCTTATAAAGATTCCTCTTTTCCCTCAAAATCCTACAAATACTTGTGGTCATCCACTGAGGATTCTGCTTTTTCAGCTTACTTTTGGACACCTTTGGAATGAATTTGCATTGTGAATCAAGTAAAACCCCCTTAAATCTTTCCCATATCTCATTTACAGACTCACAGTCCAGGAGTGACTCCCATTTTATTTCACTTAGATATGAGCGCATCCTGTCAAAGTTTGCTCACCTAAAATTGAAAATTTTTGTTTTTGAAGACACCTTTTTAACTTCCCATAAAACATCAGCAGTTAAAAAAGCCAATCGGATGCTGGGATACATTGCCAAAAGTATTGAGTTCAAATCCAAGGAGGTGATGCTTCTTTTGTACAACACATTCGTCAGACCACATCTAGAGTATTGTGTACAGTTCTGGGGACCATACTTAAAGAAAGACATAGAGGCTTTAGAGAAAGTTCAGAGAAGAGCCACAAAGCTAATTCCGGGTATTAAAGATGAAAGCTATGAGAAAAGGCTGAAGATCCTTAATCTCTTTAGTCTTAGGAAAAGGAGACTAAGGGGTGATTTGATTGAGGTCTTTAAATATGTCAAAGGGATTAACAAAGTGAATTATGTAGGATTCCTTCGACCAAGTGTTGTTAGCAGAACTCGGGGTCACAAATGGAAGCTGACTAAAGGTAAATTTAGCACTGATATTCGGAAATATTTCTTCACCCAAAGAGTAATTTCGGTGTGGAACAGCTTGCCTGACCATATTGTTGAGGCAGAGACCTTGGGAGTTTTCAAGAGCAGGCTTGACTTAAAGCTAGATACCATTGAGGCATTGAGTATCTGAAGTGATATATTCACGATGGTACAAAGAAACTGGCAAGCCTAGTTGGGCTGAACGGCCTATTCTCGCCATTCATGTTATGTTATGTTATGTTATCAAAATTAACAGTACAGTGAACACTTGTCCCAAGGGGCCCCAGTACCTCAACATTGCTAATTCTATCTGGGTCATTACAGAGCACTAAGTCTAAAATTGCCTTCTCTCTTGTAAGTTATTAACATACTGCTCCAAAAAATTATCATTTATAACATCTAGAAATTCTTCCTCCCCCCTACCCTGTCCTTTCACCATTTCCCAATCGATACCAGGATAATTTAAGTCTCCCATAATAATAGTCCCTCCACCTCTACAAGCTTGCGTAATCCTCTTAAAAAGCATTTCATTGACTGTACTGTCCAAAGCTGGTGGTCGATAGCATACACCTATGTTTAAACCTATGAGGGAGCGTAATTGAATTACTAGAGCAAAACAAGAAACGGTGCAGAGCTTATGTAACCAACAAACCTTATATCCGACAGAAAAACAAAAACCCTTTGAAAAAAACCCTTTTGAAATCTGGGGAGAGAACCCACAGAACTACAAACAGCCAAGCTGGCTCACAAAAGATGTCATTAGTGTGGGATTATCACTGAGACTGGGTTAGAAATTTAAGAACTATTATGGTTCAAAATTCACTGTTTTACATGCCACAGCTTGCCAGTGCAAACATACAGTGCCACAACACTCAGTAAAATTAAGCCATCTGCTTCTCTCCATCAGGTTAACTCTAATGATGACAGAGGTGTGCTGCAGGGCAACTGGAGCAGTAACTTTAGTAATGGAGTGAGTCCCATGAAATGGACCGGCAGCGTGAATATCCTTAGGAAGTGGAAGGAATTAGATGGACACCCCGTCAAGTATGGCCAGTGTTGGGTGTTTGGTGGGGTCATGTGCACAGGTGAGGCATGCCCTCAACACACTCTTAGACAACAAATTTTCAACAAGCTTTTTGCATGTGTCAGAGGAAAGACCCTTTTTCACACCAAGCCAGGCTGAGCATTGATGGGTTCAAACACAGATCAAGTGCAAAACCGTCAAGTAAAACTTTTATTTTTTTTGCAAACTGAACAAGAAAATGGGAGAACTCTGAAAAGATTAATCTAACATCCACTCATATAAGCTGGTCTTTTATTGACTTATCCCAGTAATTTTCCTACATCTCAGCAGTCTGCCCCTCCCATCACATAAGACACCCAGTACCGTGATCTCGCCATGTTATTGTTTGATATGTTATACCAAGCATATTTTTAATCATTTATGGTTTAACCCCTTTCCGCCGATGTGTCCGCCAACATACATGGAGCTGCAAATTTATGCACGGAGTTACAATATTCTATCACAAGATAGCACACCAGGATCAGTTACTGAATATTTACAAGCAAGCCGAGCTCGAACACAGTTTAGAATATGGACGAGTTCAGTCCCATCCCTGCTTTTCAGGAGTTGCATGAGTTAAACTCCTCAGTTAAGCCTGATGTGCAAACTGCTCAGTATCCTTGCCCATAGTATCTATCCAGCGGTTCAAAAAATGTTCTCTTGCAACAGGAAAAATCGCTGTCCTCTGTAGCAATCAAAAACGCGTAGTTCCCTACCGTGTATTTGCGCTCAGATTCCTCCATCGACAAATTCAGTGCTCCTTTGTATCCTCCTAAGTACTCATGTTGGTAGCCAATCACTCAATTATTTACTTAGGCTCATCTGCGTAAGGGCACACTTATAGTTCACGCCCACTTGAAGCTTACCCGGTAATTATGTCTTGATTGACTCATTTCTTATCCAATTCCAGAGTGTATACACTTTCCACAGTAACTGAAAGACACTGATTGGACAATGAGAAGAGTGTAAAAGCCTTTGCGTAAGAGCAAGGTAGGTTGTATTCTGTTAACGTTGGGCACGGTTGCGCAGCTGAAAATGACGTGATTTAAAGAAGAAAACAAGACTTCCAAAACCGGCCTGAAGTGTTCGGTTACATTTAGGGGATTTAAATGAGGTAAGGACATGGTCAATGGGAATTATTCCGAATGAAACAGGACTGGAGGGTTCCTTCTACCGGATACATCTGTCTCTCGAGGAGGGATTCAATGAAGAAATACTGCTACTGCTACTGTGGTTGAATTTTGCTCAATGTGCCATTTTTTTTTTGAATTTATACCATATTCAACGAAATCGAATGCTGATGTTTTGGCTCGTTTATTTTGCCGACAGCAACAAAGACCTCGGTTGACCCCCTGGTACGTTCATTGCACCATTCTGTTCAATCTAGGGTAGAATATTGCCTGATTTTTTCCTGATAGTGGAATGTCTGTTCTGCTAAAATAAGGTATATTTCAGATATAACTGAGTTAGTGAGTTATACTTGCTTCTGATAAGATGTGGAAAGTGTTTATATAAGGTTGCGGGCTCAGAAGGGGGAACTGATGGGTCATTCCGTGTCAACTCAACCAGAGCCCCCCACAACAAAATTTTGATTTTGATTTTGATAAAACTTTGCACATTTCAAGAAATATGCATTGGCAGTACTGAGGTCAAATATTTCAGCCAATTATTGCTAGTTCCTGAAATTTAGCCTATTTTAGGGAAGGGGTGGTCAATGTTAACAAAATCGCCTTAATTTTGGAGGGAGTTTGAGGGCCTCAGAAATGGATATTCAGAGCTGACAGACCCACAAGTTTCATTTTGTCATCAGAATAGTGGCTGAACTCTTGGCTTAAGCTACTTTTCTTTACTCAGTGTGTTTAGTTTATCTGTACTGTGGCCTGGAAAAAGCAAAAAACACCAATCATACTAATTTTTTCCAAATTTAATGCATTTATTATTCTGTAACTAATTAAGATAGAGCCCTGAGACTTGGTATGCAAACTGTCGGTCAACTCTCTGAAGACCACAAAAATATCAAAGTCACAATGGTTGTATTAAATGTTTTAATGACCTTGGAGCTTGTCTTCAGAATGAAAAGTGCGTATTTTTGGGTCATTATAGTAGGTATATATCTCAAAAGGGACACAAGTGATCAATGTCATATTTTTAGTGCTTGAAGGCATGGGTCTTGGGTCTAACACTGTGCAATTGACTGTTCCGCATGTCTGCATGGAGTTGGGAAAAAGAGCATTCAAATTTGCAGCCCCTTTAACATGGAACACCCTTCAAAAAGATTTAAAACTGCCAGAATTAATTACTTATGATGCCTTCGCTATGATTTTAAAGGACCTTGAACGTAAATCCATTGGACAGTGTTGCTGTACTTAAATATCATCAGTATCATCAAAAATTTGCATTTTATATGATCACTATTTATTATTTGTATATCTGCTCTGTACTTTCCTCCATTTTTGCTTCTGAACGTTGTGTGTGTTGTTTTTAATTTTGTGTTACAGATGTGTGTTGCTGCCTTTCTTGGCCAGGTCTCCCTTGCGAAAGCGGTCCTAGATCTCAATGGGCGAATTACCTGGTTAAATAAAGGTTATTAATAATAATAACATATTAAAAAACTGGAGATGGAAAACTCTTCCTTTAGACTGTACAGCATGCCAATCATATTAGGTGTCTAACTTAATTTTCGGGGCACCTTAGCCACGTTGTAAGTGAAAAGATGAATGTGACACATACACTTGTTCTCCTCCACCAGGGAGGTGTATGTTTTCGCCGGCTTTGGTTAGTTTGTCTGTCTGTCTGTCCGTCCGTCCGTTATCTAAAAAAATGGCCGCATAGATTTTAACCAAACTTTGCCGGATGTTAGAATAGCACAAGAGGAACAAGTGCTTACATTTGGGCATATCTAGGCCAAAGTACAGCTGAGATTTAGGCCAAAGTTCAAATCCAGCTATGCTGGCAGAGATTTCAAGTCTTTCCAATGGGCCGTGCTTTTACTGCTACCTGGCGGTGGAATGCAACAATACCCTACATCAGCCAATGATAATCATCTAATATGATTGGCATGCTGTACAGTCTAAAGGAAGAGTTTTACATCTGCAGTTCTTAATATGTTAGACCCAAGACCAATGCCTTCAAGCACTAAAAATATGACATTGATCACTTGTGTCCCTTTTGAGATATATACCCACGATAATGACCCAAAATACGCACTTTTCATTCTGCAGCAAACTTCCAAGGTTATTAAAACATTTAATACAACCATTGTGACTTTTTTTATTTTTTTGTGGTATTCAGAGTTGACTGACAGTTTGCATATCAAGTCTCAGGACTCTATCTTAATTAGTTACAGAATAATAAATGCATTAAATTTGGAAAAAATTAGTATGATTGGTGTTTTTTGCTTTTTCCAGGCCACAGTACTGGAAAACTAAACACATTGAGAAAAGAAAAGTAGCTTATGTCAAGAGTTCAGCAACTATTCTGATGACAAAATGAAACGTATGGGTCTGTTTGCCCTGCAAATGCATATCTCAGGCCCTCAAACTTACTCCAAAATTATGGCGATTTTCTTAAAACTGACCCCCCCTCCCTAAAAGAAGCTAAATCTCAGGAACTGGAAATAATTGAGCTTAATTATTTTACCATTTCACACAAGATATATAAATCTTCCACTGTGGGGAATATAATAAAAATGAATTTTTTTTGGTGGGGAAGTTCCTAAAATTTGGTTGATTTGACATGGAATGACCCAGCTGGCTTTTTCATTGCAGGGTGAATGTTCTGACCGTTTAATAAGCACGCCCTTTAATGAGTATGTGTGCTGGCTTGTGGGACTCTGAAGAGAAATAGACAAAATTCTGAACTTTATCATGGAGAAAAGGCATGTTTTGTGTTTGGAGAGGTTACTAGTGACCACTGATGTCTAACTGCACCTATATTGATAAACGCATGATGAATTCAACCAGAAAATTGTATTCATATTGAATTTCATGCGCCAAAAGTTGATGTGTTAAATATATGATTATTTTATGATTTGACTGTGCACCATTTTGAGGGGTCTTAGAGTTTGGGGAGCCACCTCGATAGGTGTCTTATTTGGCTCCTAGAGAGAAGGTAATTTAGAATGTAATGCTCAGATGAGTTATACTTGTGGTCAAGGAGTTTATGATCCCAGAAATGTATAGTTTTAACCCCCAGCCATTTTTCAATTCTCAGTATTATTTTTTCTACAACTTCAATGCTGAATTTTCTTGAAGATTTTTTAGGTTTACAGCCCTTTTTTCTCGACCAAAATCATGGAAATAAACTGAAATACAATAGAATTCTAAATGCTTCAAGTGTCTTGACTCAGTTGAGCCATTTCCTTCCTCTCTGTGAAGTTGAAATCTTGAACTATAAAGTCTTAAATAAGGTAACACATAAATAGCCAGATTTGGCTTCTGTGCAAAGGGGTTAATAGTTATCAAAACTATCACATGGTCAATCAAAAAATTTACTTTAACGAATGCTAACAACACCCTCTCAACATTATCATTACACCTCATCAACAAAGTCTCAATATGCTTTTAACTCTTTGTTGCATGACTCTTCTTCTTTGCCAGTTAACCCCCTTGCACAGAAGCCAAATCTGGCGATTTATGTGTTGCCCTTTTTCAGGTTTTATCATTCAAGATTTGAGCTTCACATTGAGGGGGGAAATGGCTTAACTGAAACAAGACACTTGACACTTGTAGCATTTAGAATTACATCGTATTTCTGCCAATTATCATAATATTGGTAGAAAAAAAGGCCTGCAGACACAAAAAAATCTTCATGAAAATTCGGCATTGAAATAAAAAAAAAATTGAAATATGGCTGGGAGTTAAAACAATATATTTCAGGGATAATAAACCCCTTGACCACAAGGGTACTTCTAGTTGTGAAATTCAAAATTATATAGTCTCTATGAGCCAAATAAGATAGCTCTCCAAGTGGCTCCCCATGCTGTCTGAGCCGTCAAAATAGTGCACTGTCAAATCAGATCATAATCGTATTTTTAACATGAATCAACTTTTAACTCATGAAGTTCTATATGAATTAATGATGTTCTAGTGGAATTTAGCATGAGTTTATCAATACAGGCGCAGATGGACATCACTGGTCACCATACCCTCTCCAAACCAAAAACATGCTTCTTCTCCTTGATAAAGTTTAGAATTTTGTCCATTTTTCTACATTTACCTGCCCTATAAACTTTTATCTTTACTTTGTACTTCTACTTTGCCTGCATTACAACTATGCTAAATGTCCAACCACACTGACAAATCTTGGTTTCCACGTAGACTGCTGTCACAACCTGCATGTCTGCTTAATTGGCTCTAGGAGTCTTGTGGGTGGTTCCTGGTAATTGATTGATTGGCTTATTATTCCCTTAGTGCAGGAGTATAGCTAACAGCACAGGGTGTGCTGAGTTTGGTTTTCTCCACCCTATTTAAACCTAAGACACCAGGTGAGATGAGTTCAGCATGTAATCAACTACTTTAATTCATCAATTAAGTGCTGAGTAACATCAAAAACCAGCAGACGCTGCGACTCTCCAGGACCAGAGTTGACCACCACTGCATTAAAGAAACTGCTTATTTTATGGTCAGACCGTTCACCCTTCAACGGACAGGTTGCCTTTTCCAAACTTCCAGCATCCAAGCAAAATGCGAGCTTGTATAAACACTTTTCACACCCTATAAGAAGCAAGTATAACTCACTAACACAATAATATCTGAAATATACCTCATTTTAACAAAACAGACATTCCACTATCAGGAAAAAGCAGGCAACATGCTGCGCTAGATTGAACAGTCGGTGTAATGAACAAAGCAGGGGATTTACTGAAGTCTTTGAGCTGTTCACATTTTAAACAAGCAAAAATCTTGGACATTCTATTTCATCGACTGTGGAAAATTCTAAAACAAACCACCGCATTGAACAAAATGCCATCACAAGTAGTATTATTAGCAAAGGCTAATGGTTACTCTTGCTAACCAATGTGGCAAACGAGCTCTTTGATCACAGTGGTAAACCGAAAATAAGAAATAGCTCGCTAGTTAGCTGGCTGGCTAAAATTAAGACAAAGCTACTCCATACAAAGACAGTTTTGCTCACACTGCATGAAGAAAAACTCTCCATTATTAAATGTCTTCTCCAGAGAATCAATGCTGTCAGCCCTCCAGTGTGTTCCATTTGGAATAATGCCATTGTCCATCTCCGAATCACATTTCCATCTTGTAAATGTAGCCTAAGCACTTCAGGGTTGGTTCTGGAAGTCTTTTTTTCTATGCAATCACGGCATTTTTTTAGCTGCGCAAAGTTGAGAAAATACAACCTAACTTGCTGTTATGCAAGGGTTTAAATACTGTTCTGAGGGTCCAATCAAAGTCTTTCAATTACTGCAGAAAGCTTATAATGTCGGGAATTGGATAAAAAAATGTGTCAATCAATAGATAATTGCCGGGTTACACCTAAATTCCACCGGGAGCGTCTTGGCCGCATTACTGCCGCGAAACGGTTGCAGGAGTTGATCGTGGTCATTATAGGCAATGGTTATGATTTCTTAAGCTGCGCCACGGCATGTTTCGGCAGTGTCCTAGGAGCGGCTCTCCGCGCTGCTCCACCTAGAACACACGCCGAGTCTATTTTTGGCAGTGGCGGGCCGCAGTCTCGCTGATCTGAATACAGCAGGGATATGTTTCCCAAAGTTCGACTATCCACAGTCATTGGTTCCAACTACTTTAGCATCTGCTCTAATGGGAACTGCATCCCAGATCCTGCCAGGCAGGAAGTAACTTTCATGGGGGATATGCTTTTAACTGAAAGAAACTAGCCACAAATCTTTGATATAAAATTTGTTCATAACTCACTTTTCAACTACTCGTCTGTGATTTTGTTTTAACTAAAACACAGGCACAATTTTTTTTAAATCTATGGTATTCATGGCTGGACTGAAGTAGGCTACAGCACAACAAAGTCAAAAATGACATTAAATGCACTTAAATCAGAAAAAACAGAAAGCGTTTAAGTTCGTGGCCTACTTTCCCATGGTAAAAATACAAATATCCTGAAAATGAAGAAATAAGCAAAATGTGAGCAGGTAGATTTTATCAGCTGGCAGGAGGCTGCGCAGACGTTTCACTCTCAGTGGAACATGAAGTCGCTTACAAGATGGAGCAAAATAGCGTCACTCACCTTATGCTGCAGATACACGCCCAGTGGAATCTAGGGGTTACAGTTCACGTGGGCGTGCACTATAACTGTGCTTTACGCAGATAAACCCGAACCAGCATGAGACAGACTGGATTTCAATGAGATAGTATGAGGTTGAAAGGAACCACTGAATTCGTCGAGGGATGAATCTACGCGTAAATCAATGGCAGGGAATCACACATTTTAAATATCTGATGACTATAATTGATTTTTGAATGATATATTAAAAATATCACATTGAATTTTTTGCTTCAGAAAACTGATTTTTTTTCACAACTTAATTGAGATACCTTTGCCCTATTATAGCTGAAGGGGCTGCAACAAAGGACAACGATTTTTTTTTTTTTTTTTTTTTTGTGGTCACAAGATCATTTTTATTAACTGCTGGATAGATACTATGGGCAAATATTTTAGGCAGTTTGCACATCAGGCTTTGCTGAGGAGTTCTATTCATACTATTCCTGGGAAACAGGGATGGGACTTAACTCATCCATATTCTAAATTGTTTACAGGCATGGCCTCCTCTCGAATAATCAGGAACCATTTCGGGTATGCCACCTATTTTTAGAGTAATGTAACTGTGCGCACAAATATAGCAGCTCCATGTCTGCTGGCGTCTACATCTGTACGAACATGTTAACACTTTTAATAACCTGACCCATTATTCTGTTCATAGCAATCTCTGGTGAAAAAAAGAAATAGGTTGCGCTTCAGTTTTATTGTAATTCTCACAAATCACGTGCAGATGGTCTTTTATTTCAGAAGGACACTAAATATTTCCCCGCGTAAACTCTCTCTGGTGACATCTGGTGCCATCTAATTTACATGGAAAGCTTTGCCAGAAATACAACCACATTTCCTAATTCTCTTGATAGTCATCTCTTTGCCCAGCTGTGTGTAGCACTGCATGGAATTGACCAATTAGTCATTGCGGCTGGAGGAAAATTGAAATCTATGTTACAATCTGTCAGTACATGTATCATGAGATGTACCGCATGCAGAAAAATTGGACCTAAGAGGTTTAATAAGCTGGACTTTTCAAGGTTCAGGAGAAATTTCAAAATGAGCTTGAATAATTGGTCAACAATATTCTGCCTGGATATTTTTAATTGCCAGTGATATCACTCACAAACACACTTTTAACAAGGTACTTTGACATCAGGATTCAGGCAAGGCCACAAGCTCAGCAGAAAATATTTTATATTAGAGTGCATATTTCTACCAGCTTTTTTTCTGTCAAGACTACAATATTTCATAAATATTTAAATAACAGCATTATATTCATTTCAATTTTGTAGATGTAAAATCTTACAGCTAAAAAGCGAGTATCATCTAGCCTGTAGTTACACTTTAAGTATACTATTCCAGCGTTCATGATAATCCAGTCCCTTTGAATTAACTGATAACCATTACACTTTTGCTGAAAAGCAGTTACTTTTAATTGGTCATACGGTAACTTGCTGAGGTCCTGTGCCCTGTATTGGATGGCTGTGGGTATTCATGCCACTTGTGACAATTAACTAATATGAATTTTGTCTCCATTTTTATTTCTCTTAAGTTATGAGGTGCTTGGGAATTCCCTGTCGTTTGATCACAAATTTCCAGTCTGCTCATGATACTCATGGAAATTTATTAATTGATTACTTCTACACTGACAAAGGCGTTGAAGACTCCTTGAATAATGACAGCATATGGTGAGTACCAGTATTTCCCGCCAGATAGTAAATCAAATCGTTCCTCAGGGTGGGCAAAAAGGATACTTCATTGTACTTACTGTGGCAATTATGTTTCCCCCCCGGAGGGAGATTGGAGACAGATTGTTTTAGGCTAGGTTCAAGTTCGCGTTCGTGTTCCCACTTCGTTTCCGGAGGGTAACTCCAAAACCATTTGCATGATCTTAACGAAACTTTGCATACTTACTACTCAGGTCCTGAAGTGGTGCCTTTTGCTATGGGCCTGTCTGTCCGGCCATCTGTCTGTCCGTCCGGATGTGTTCAATTTTTGTCTGGAGCGCAACTCCTAAACGTTTTGCATGATCGTCATAACACTTTGCATACTTATTACTCAGGTCCTGCAGTGGTGCCTTTTGGTGTTTGCCTGTCTGTCTGTCCATCTGTCCGTCCGTCTGCTGGGTTAGGCAGGGAAGGGGGCTGGGGGGGAGATGTACATTTTTACAAGTAAAAACACATTCTAGTTTGTTTTGTTGCACATAAAACAAAATATTTGGCTAGTCTATGCAGCTGTCCAAGCATATCTGTTGGGGCCCATCTGCTTAGTATGTGGAAACCTGAAAGCTTAAAGTGCATGGAGTTTATGGACAAAAAATGGCAAGAAGCCAAACCCACATTGTGCTAATAAGTTTTACAACGCAGTAATGGTAGAACACATTTTCAAGATTAACTGAGCAAGAGATTGACTCTGGAAAACCAGCATATGCTTGTCCCTTAGATTGGGGGTTGAGAAACGCTGGTTTAGATGGACTGATTTGCAAACTGACTGATTCCTACTTTTCTGATGCCTCATCTGCATTAAAACAGGAACTTCCATGTGTGGGTGGAAGGCTGGATGAGACGACCTGATCTCTCCAGCTCCGGAGATTCAACTTATGATGGCTGGCAAGTTCTGGACCCCACCCCTCAGGAACTGAGTGATGGTACAGTCCATGCTGCAGATAAGGACTTATTCTCATGCATAACCATATCCAGCACACTCAAGAACTGAATCATTAGATTTACTTTTTAGATTCATGGACAGTGGTTGAATGCAGTATTGATAATTATGTTTTACTTCCATTGATGAAGCACATATTACAAGACCCATGAGTTGAAGTCCCAGACTCATAATAATAATAATGTGGGCAACCACTGGTGGTGATTTCATTAATACTTCTACTACAGTGCCTGACAAAAGTCTTGTCACTTATCCAAGTTGTAGGAACAACAAATAATAACCTGACTTGTAGTCGATTAATTGGAATCAAAAATGGCTTATATGAAAGGCAGAGCCCTCTAGATTATGCGAAATATACCAAAATAGAGTTTTGTGTCATTGATTGAGTTTTATAATTTAATTTGTACAGAAAGGTCAGATTTTGCTTGGACAAAAGTCTTGTCGCATTGAGAAAAAATGTGGAAATTATACATACACTTTATTTTGAATACACAAATATGCCACTATATATCAGAACATAAAGCCATGGTGCCTTGGAAAAAAGAATTAATATTGCATATGACTCCCATGAGCTTGGAGGACTGTATCCATACATCTTGGCAATGACTGAGATAACTTGATGATGAAATCATCTGGAATGGCATAGAAAGCAGTCTTGCAGGACTCCCAGAGTTCATCAAGATTCTATGGTTTCATCTTCCAAGCCTCCTCCTTCATCTTACCCCTGAAATGCTCAATAATGTTCATGTCAGGTGACTGGGTTGGCCAATCCTGGAGTACCTTCACCTTCTTCGCTTTCAGGAACTGTGACATGGAGGCAGAAGTATGAGAAGGAGCAGCAGTATAAGTAGGGCAGCAAGAACTTCTTGATATTTCAGGCTGTTGATGTTGCCATCCACTCTGCAGATCTTTCTCACACCCCCATACTGGATGTAACAACAAACCATGATTTTTTTCCCCCACCAAACATCAGTGATGATTCTAGAAAACTTCAAAAGTGGGCCAACTGCCCCCCGACTTAAAAAAAGTGGGCCAATAGGGAAAAAAGTGGGCCAACTGGGTATACCTAGTAAAATGCCATTTATATCAAGTTTTTAAACAGTACCTTGACTGGCTCACTTTTTTATATGTACACAGTACATACATTCAGTTTTTACACCTTATTGACAAAACTAAGACATGAATGACAGTTTGAGTTTAAAGTTTTAATAGAAAACCTTCACAGTCTGTGCCAATCATAACAAGAGTCATCAGAAGATGACATATCCCACCAGTCCCCACATAATTCGTGAGTTACTGATTGCAGGAGAGTTGTATACTTTCTCATCCCTTTAGTAATTTAATACTTATATATACTTGAATAGGCAAAGGAAAGGGGATTTGAGCAATGATGATATTTGATGAAAGCACACCGAACACCAAGTGCAGGGAAGATGACAACATCAATCAGAAGTATAATCACCTTTAGCATCTTGCTGTTCATGTTACCAGGACTCAGTGCGAGGAAGTAGACTACCTGGAGTGCCGCTGTTGTATTGTTGTTAAAACATTTGAAAGAAAAATGCAAATTATGGAATTTATAGTGTCAGAGAATGAACAATGCAACCCTGCAATGGTAAGATGCTTACCAAATATGGAGTTTGTAAGTGGTATAGTATGTAAGTTCTGCTCCGGAAACAAAACAAAAAAGGAAATTTGGGCCGTTTTTGGTGAAAATTTCAAAAATTTTGGGCCCAATGGAATTGAAACCCCCAAAAGGCACAATGGCACCCTAAGGGGAGGCTGCATACCAAATTTGAAGTTTGTAAGTGGTGTGGTATGTAAGTTCTGCTCCGGAAACAAAACAAAAAATGAAATTTGGGCCGTTTTTGGTGAAAATTTCAAAAATTTTGGGCCCAATGGAATTGAAACCTGCAAAAGGCACAATGGCACCCTAAGGGGAAACTGCATACCAAATATGAAGTTTGTAAGTGGTATATTTTTGAGTTCTGCTCCGGAAACGAAACAAAGTTGGAAATTTGGGCCGTTTTTGGTGAAAATTTCAAAAATTTTGGGCCCAATGGAATTGAAACCCGCAAAAGGCACAATGGCACCCTAAGGGGGAATTGCATACCAAATATGAAGTTTGTAAGTGGTATAGTTTTTGAGTTCTGCTCCGGAAACGAAACAAAGTTGGAAATTTGGGCCGTTTTTGGTGAAAATTTCAAAAATTTTGGGCCCAATGGAATTGAAACCCGCAAAAGGCACAATGGCACCCTAAGGGGAAATTGCATACCAAATATGAAGTTTGTAAGTGGTATAGTTTTTGAGTTCTGCTCCGAAACGAACAAAAGTTGGAAATTTGGGCCGTTTTGGTGAAAATTTCAAAAATTTTTGGCCCAATGGAATTAAAACCCGCAAAAGGCACAATGGCACCCTAAGGGAAATTGCATACCAAATATGAAGTTTGTAAGTGGTATAGTTTTTGAGTTCTGCTCCGGAAACGAAACAAAAAGGAAACTTGGGCCGTTTTTGGTGAAAATTTCAAAAATTTTGGGCCCAATGGAATTTAAACCCGCAAAAGGCACAATGGCACCCTAAGGGGAAGTTGCATACCAAATATGAAGTTTGTAAGTGGAATAGTTTTTGAGTTCTGCTCCGGAAACGAAAATGATTATGGACGGACGGACGGACGGACAGGGCGATGACTATATCCCACGGTATACATACCCATACCGGTGGGATAATAATTATAAAGTAAACATATTTTCAGTACTGTCTTGAATATTAGTAGCAGCAGCAGGAATAGATGCGAGGCATGATCACAAAGGCCAGCCATATGGGGCATGCCCATATATGGGCAGAGGCGCAGAATAATGAGGACAAATTGTTACGAGTTCCAAGTTCAACATCGGGCGGCAGGGCCGGCGGTAGGGAGGGGCAGGGGTGGGCTCAGCCCACCTAAACGTGGTCTTGCCCACCCAGTCAAAAGTTAACCAAAAAAAAAAAAAAAAAACGGTCAATGACAAAATAGCGCATAAAATAATAGTTCCTAATGCCTGATTTGGTGCATAGCTTAAAGCCCGCCTCCAAACCGAAGTCCTACTGCTAAAGTTGTAAGTACGGATACTTCACCAGGCAGTGAAGCTATTCTCTTCATAGGTGTACGTTGAGCAGCGCGCAGAGACTCACAATTTTACCTACATTTTGTTTTATTCATTCAAACGAGTTCTGAGCCATGTATCGTTTTTTAAAAGTTATTAGCAAGCCTTGTGCTGCTTCAACCTCAAGCGATGCTGTAGCTTGCCCACCAGAAGCTATGACTATAGCTCCGGCTCCAGTGCCCTCCACAAGCACTGGATAGTTGTTGCTGACATGGACAACACACTATGTGTAGCCATTCTGGTCACCACCTTCTGGCCATATTTCTCAGTCTTACAATAAGCCAAAAGGGCATGGGAGCCATTGATGGCATAATTTATCTCTTTACAGCAAAGGAAGCCTCTGGCCTAGTCTGGTTTATCTTTTTTTTTTTTTAAAATTGAGACAGCTGAAACGCATACCCCTTTATCTTCACGTCATACTTGGTCGCTAATTTCAACCAGGATCCGTTCCACTTGCACCTGACTACAGCCTCTAGTTGAGCCACAGTAAGGGCATCTTCCTCCTCAAACTCTCTCATTCTGGAAAAAAAAAAAAAAATGAAGTGTGGCGAAGTTTGGCTACCTGAACTAGTTAAATGCTAATGCAAGATGAGGAAAGGAAAGTATTCACGCAGTAAATTTCGTATACTATGGCAAGTTTAACTGCCTTACATAGGGGAAATGTTACACCATTCAAGAATAAACGCCATCATGTGATTAAACAATGTCTACTTGGGGCAAAGAAAAACGGCTGTAGATCGTCATTTCTGCGATCGAATTTCGGAAGCAAGTTGGCTGGCGGGATAAACGTGAAGTGTTTTCCCCGTCTTGAAACAGGCTGTCCACTCAGCTATGGCTTAGCGGTGCTGTTACTTGAGTGATCCTAATAATTCTGTATATTAAACGGTATGCTATACATAAAGGTCGAACAAATAGACTTCACGTCTGATTTATAGCTTATTGATGAGAAACAAATGATAACATCTATTGATACATTTTGTAAAGGGCGCAGTCACCTGATACAGCGATACGATACCATCTATCTGCTAACTAACAGCAGCCTAACTCGGTAAAACGCCATTTAAACTGGAACACCATAATTTACAGCTGATACAAATGCATTCAGTCTTGTTCAACAGCGAACTTAATTGAGCTGGCTACAAACGGGCTAACCTAAGCATCAACAAAATTACTTCAAGAGGCGGTTGCTGACAGTCACCTTATTACTTCGTTTCAAGTAGTCTCGAGATGTCATTAAAAGCGGAAACGTCGACCAATGGTAATGTATCGTAAAGGTGAGCCACTCAGAGGCAGAGCAGGGCAAGCCCATTTATTTGTCAGCAGGGGATGAACGGTACCGGTAGTGTGACACATGACTCACAGATACTTGCAGATTACTTGAGCAAGACCAGAGCCATCTCCCTACATAGCTCTGAGCAGGACGTAAATCCCCCTCCCCCCATTTTTTTTAATTTTTTTTGCAGATCTACACGATTCACGTGAATGACCCGTCTCAATGTGAAAACGGCGAATTTCGCCGAAAGGTGACTAGTTTGCACCACTGATAGCTGGTTATAGACGATGTTTTCATTTCAATCTACGCACTAGAACAAAGGATTCGCGCCAAATCATTATGTAATGCGTAGTCGCTGGCGCACTGAAATCTTCGTTCAGCGCCAAGTCAGTCAAACTTGCGGGATCCCGCATATTACGCGTCCTAGAATCATCACTGAAACATGATTGTTTTCTGGGAGAATCTTGGGTCCATGAGGGTTCCAACAGGACTTGTACGGCGACTGGCATGCAGTTCAGTGGATGATTCACCAGAAAAATAAACTTTCAGCCACTTTTCCAGTATCAATCCTTTCTGCGAGCTGTGGGCCTTGGCAAATGAAATGCAGGTTTTTTGTTTTCTGTTTAATGCAGACTTCTGTGTACTAATTTGGCTATGAAAACCACTCTGAGAGAGAATTTGACAAACACTTCCTGTAGATACTGGGATTTTTGGTGACATTTCCTCATGTAGCTTCGCTGTAGTTGAAGAAGGGCTAGCCTTGTACAGTTGAAGCAACAAACGGTCCTTTCAAACAGTTGTCATACCGGGGTCTGTCTGACCTGCGCTTGCCATGAACGTCACCAGTTTCTTCAAATCTTTTTCTCATCCCCTCCACTTGACATTTGGATACATTAAAGATGTCTGCCACCTCAGCAGCAGACTCAGTCTTCAGGCTCTTGATGATCAGCACTTTGGTCTGTGGTTGAATCTTTGGTATGTTGTCAGAGGTCTAGTCGCACCTCACATGAAAGTCTGGTGAGCTGGGGTTATTTCTATACACATCTGGGAATGTGTTAATTACAGTATTTGTCATAGGTTAAACTCTAATCTGCGATTTGTTGCATCATCTGAAGAGACGACAAGACTTTTGTCCTGGCAAAAACAGATGTTATAGGCTTAGCCAAGCTGTGAACATCAGAACACTTTTTGACGGTTTCATTTTGCACCAAATTATTAATGTGAAAGCCCTTGACATTAAAATGGACCATTTATTGTAACAATTGATTGGTTAGAAATAAAGTTATATGCTATTTTTAGTTACTATGTCCTTATGCGACAAGACTTTTGTCAGGCACTGTACATTAATACTTCTACCACACCCTCTGGGTAAGAAGCTTCTCTAACACCTTACAAAACTAGTTGGCACTGAAATTGTGCTTGTGGGGCCTACTTAAAATAAAATCCAGTTTCCAGTAACCTGCCCGTCCCTCTTTTTACCGGTGAAAAAAAATACTTATCCCCCTTGTGAAAAAATAAAAAACTTTAAGAGGAGTCCATGTCGAAATTCTGACATCGACCTGCCGGAAACCACATTGATAATTTTTTTCCCCTGACTCTCTTGCATTAAGAAGTGCTGTAAATTAGTCCATTGCATGATTACGTGCACACTAGGTATTAGGAGACTGAAGTGGGGTCTCGTTGTCTCACTTTGTACATTACCGCATATAGTGGAGTAGATGAACTGATTAATTACGTTGAATCTATGAAGTTGCAGCAGACAATTTTAAAATGCAACAACACACCACATCGCATGGTCCTGAACAATCCAGTAGGACTGCACGTTGCTCGCATCAGCTTCTTTGCTAACCTTGCTAACTAGCGCATTAAAATTATAAGGGATTCAGTCAAAACCTTAAAACGCCACGGTTTTCATGCAGCTCCATAGCTAGCTAGCTGGCAGTTGCAGACGTGACATAAAGGTATGCGCAAGTAACGGTGATGCAGTACTGAGCCAGAAACACAAAACAAACAGCATTAGCATAACTACTGGTGAAATAGAGCCTTTATAAGACTTTGCCCGAATTGCTAATAATTTTAATGTGCTAGCTAGCTTGGTTAGCAAGCTAGCTAATTCAAGCAACATGCAGTCCTACTGGATTGTTCAAGACTGTGCAATGCTGTGAGTTTTGTATTTTTGCATACGTATATCCAATTATTATCCTCAGTTGAGGTGATTCCAATGATTTATCCACCTTGGACAAGTGATTTTCACCGAGGCACAGCCTCAATGAATAACACTTGTCCAAGGTGGAAAAATCATTGGATTCACCAATAAATATAGTGAATAACTGCTTTATTATATGAACCTTTTGAAAATTTAAAATAATTGATCTTCACTGTCCCGTGTAGGGAGTCACCTTGTGGATACGTAAAGCTGCTCACAGAGATGAAGCGACATGAAATACGGACAGTGTCAGGAGCTCTTGCGGGGAAGCCAAATCTATTTTTAGCTCCAGGTTGACGGATTGTTATATTCACCACTCACGCACTTTCCCGCAATGAATAAATCATTCACTGAGCTGAACTGAAGTCAATAATCGTATACTATTACTTATACTACAGTTAGTTCCGACCAAGTGATTTGATTGGACGAGAGGCGTGTCATTAGTGCTGATGACAGAGTATAACATCACTGGGACATATGACAGCAAAATCACTCCGCTCACAGGTGTTTTATTTACCGTTAATTACACTAACTGCCGACCACAAACTTAGTGCTACATTGTTAGCAACAGTCAAGTCCCGATCCATTTGTTGAACTATTTGCAGCGGCGAAGCCACATAACTGATTAAATTAAGAAGGAAATCATAATCTGTTGTTGCTTATTGCTGTTAAATACTGTAACCAAGTGGCATTTGTTATACGGTTGTATAAAAGCAATATTACGCTCGATGTTGTGATGTTGTTGCTGAATACCATCACGGCTGTGATATCTACAACCGCATCACAGCCGTGATGATATTCAGTAACAACTTAATTCCCTCTTGTGTGGTATTGCTTAAATGATGTGAGGATTCCCTCTCTCCCGACTGGTCGAGACGAGCTCCGCCGGTCACTTGTCCAAGGTGGATAAATCATTGGATTCACTTCAACTGAAGTCAATAATTGAAGAGTTGGAGTGCAAAACCCTCAAAGTCCACTCAACCTTTTTGTTTTAAATTGAGTTTTCTTTACTCAGCATATGTATTGTATATTAGTTAACTGATTGGCCCTCTCCCACTCGAACGGACTGGAAACTATCACACACAATATTTCAGAGGCTCTTAAATTTTCATCAAGGATAAGTAAATTACAGATTCCAAACCAGGTCTCGTCTGAGCAGATTTTGTGCTACAATGTACAAAGGATTGGCTTATACTGAAAGGGAAATGATTAATGCACAAACGGAAGAGAAAGCTTGTTTTAATACAGACAGGAACAGTGAATGACAGAGGTTGCTAAATGATTCATACTTATTAAATATGAGAGGAGCTTTTGTGACAAGTCATACTGTTTATACCAATTTTTGCCAGAAAATTGGACTGAATTTCAGTAAGTGAAGATGAAATTTTTTCATAAAATAATTTTCCCCCCCCCCTTCCTTCCGTCCCAAATTTTTCAGAGCATGTTACCAGAGGCAAAATATTTTTTTTATTAGGCCTAGCAGAAAAAAAAAAAACTGTTTGGTACTTCCCAACCTTGTTGTAGATGAAAGTCCCTCCCACTTTGGTCACCTAGAGACACACTCGCTGAGTTCCACTCTCTCATTGTACCCCAGGAGTATTCTGCTGCGGGCCAGCTCCAGTGACTGCCATTCGTGAGGGACACACAGACCTCAAATACGATTTGCCTTTCGTCTTTGCTGAGGTCAATGCGGACTGGGTTGCCTGGAAAATCACATCTGATGGGAACCGCGTGAGGATGCACACAGAGAAACATCATGTGGGCCAGCAAATTTCCACTAAAGCAGTGGGCAGTGACTTTCGGAGCAACGTCACCCATGACTACAAGTATAAGGAAGGTAAGCCTGAGAAAATGGGGTTCCTTATGGTAATTCAGCGGCAAAGGTATGACTAGGGGAATGTACAGTGCCGTGAAAAAGTATTTGCCCCTTTCTGTTTCTTCTATTTTCATATAATTGTTGCACTTAATTATTTCAGATGATCACATTTTCAAATGATCTCTATATTATTGAAGGAAAAAAGTTATCCAACACCTACTTACATACAAAATTGATAATTAGATTATTTTAGACTGAAAATGCAGTGGCTTGATAGCTGCCAACTCTGAATCATGTCAATGGAACACCTCCAGTGTGAATTAGGGAAAAGGTCTCACGCTCTGCCAGAATAAAATCAACAGAGGGAATGAAAGTTATTAAAGTATATCAGCCTAGAAAGGGTTACGCAGGCTCTTCAAAAGCTAACGTGAGATATACATAATAATACATCCTCAGAGAGCTGGAACGCAGCCCAACTCCTAGCATCCCATCCATGTTTTTGCCATTTTGGACAGACATACATGACAACTCGGCAAAACCCGGGGTCTCCCGTCTTGCCAGTACAGAGCAGAAACATTCGCATCATCTTAAGCGATACAACTCGAACTAGAAAAAGGGGGAGGGAATATTTGCTGAAGATGCTATTTTAGAAAATCTAATCCAGTACCACGTATTTTTATGGCTCAATCACACCTTTAAAAGCAGAAACAGATGTCTGCAAACCAAGGCTAAATCCCGATCGAGTAATACTGAACCGCTGAGGCAATAATTTTATTACGGGAGAAACACTCTCACAAAATGATTAACAGCAAATATGAGTATTGGACACATCTGTCATAATGCTAAACGCTTTCGTACTGGCGAGACGAGCGTGCGTGACTTATTTCCAGTCCTGGGATGTGAATGTGATTTAAAATCTAGGGGCGCCCCAGTGGCTCATCGGTCTAAGCGCGCGCACCATAAAGGCTCAGTCCCTACCGCAGCGACCTGGGTTCGATTCCAGCTCAGGTCATTTGCTGCATGTCTTCCTCCATTCTTCTCCCCAACTTTCCTGTCTCTCTACACTGTATAACTGTCAAATAAAGGCAAAATTCCCAAAAAAATAATCTTAAAAAAAAAATTTGTATCCCCACAGTAGCGTACGTGAATGTTAAGGCTCATTTATGCTCAACGGTAAGTACGGATACAGATACGGACGGAGCCTTCTATCCGTACTCTGCGTTCATTTCGTCCGTATTTCTGCACGTTTGCAGGATGCTTACGCATAAGGATGAAACGGAGCAGTACCACCGTCAACCGTGGGGGCAATGTAGCTGATGGTAAAGTTATAGATCTATGAGCGAGACACGAAGAAGAAAACTCCACAAAGATGTTTTTGTCCATAACTTTTCACTGTGAGCAGCCCCCTAGTGGATTTATAGCTGAACATCCATGCCAAGGCAAAAGACGCGTGGCAGTATGTGGGCAGAGACGTTTACACCGTTTCGAATGGACGTATCTATTTTCATTCGTAAAGGGAGCATAAATGAGCCTTTGATAGGTCACTCCTCTCATCGGCCAAAGCTCATGCCTGAGTGAATGTTTTTTATAAGCAAATGTCAGGCAGTGCCAATGTGTTAGAAGCTATTGTATTGTGATTTTATGTATTTCTGCATAATGACGGACAGGCTACTATCACAAAGTACATTAGGACGTAACTAAATTTTGGACACCACTACCCCCTCCCCCCAGTAATTTTATTTTCCGGCATGGCAATTTTTCGAGCTTTAAGCCTTGGTTCTATGTTGGATTCTGCTTGAGGGATCCTCTTGAGCAATGACTCCAGCACTGTGCGGCGGTCACCGAATAGGCCTTCAAATTGTTTGGCTTAACGTTTCATGATGGAAATCTTGTCTGTGTGTTTCCATTAGCCAAGCGGAAAGGGCGCCAGGATTTGATGCGAGGGATCATAGATGTTTTTCAGTGCCTCGTAGAAGGAGTACATGTCCTCTATTTCTGCATAGATCTATATTTTTACTGCTGGGGCAGTCCATCAGTCACTTTGCATGGATCTTAACTTTGACTGAGGGATGCTGCAGGCGTTCCTGTATCTGTCCTTGCAGCATGGTCATCAGGGTTGGCTAGATGGTGTTTGTTGGAGGAGCGCTTTCTCTCAAATATTCCTGAATAGATAGGTCAGATAAATTGCTCCACTCTCTGTGTTACCTTGAAGCATTGTTGTGAGCCGCTGCCACTGCGTTCAGGGTTTGCATCAGCTCGTTTGAGGAGCCCTTTCGCCAACTTTGCTTGGAAATCAGCTTTCATGGCCAGTTTGTGAATGTGGAGCTTTTATGTTTGTTGCCCTTTCTCTTTTATTGGTGGGTGGGGGGAGGGGGGGGGTTTGAAGGTCAATACAGTCTTTGAGCAAACAAGCCTGTGATCTGTGTAACAGTCTGCACTGGGCATCACTCTTGTGTGGAGAACTTCTTTCATGTCACAAGGTCGTTGTCAAGGAGGTGCCAATGTTAGAGCATGGATGTCTGCACAGATTTGAATCTGTCCTTTTGCAATTAGAAGGTGCTGGCAACAGCAAGATGGTGTTCAGAACAGAATTCCAGCAGAAGGCGTCTCTTGTCGTAGCAATTTCCGAGGTAATGTTGGCCGAGGACTCCTTTCCACGGCTGGTAGTTTCTGCCGACTCTGGCATTGAAGTCATCCAGGGTGAGCAACTTTTTGTCTGGGTCCACATGCTGCAGGGTGACCCACAGAGTTTGGCAGAAAGACTCTTTCTCAGCCATGTCAGCTGGCAAGGTTGGGGTGTAAACGCTGACGAGAGTAACAAGCTGATCCCCCTGGATCGGGAATCTCAGGGTCATGAGAAGTTCGAAGTGGCCAATTGGTAGGTTGTGGAGCTTGTTGGTGATGGTGTTCTTGATCATGAAACTGACACCTGACTGTTGACGCGCCTCATTGCCTCTCCTGCTCCAAAAGAGAGCGTATCTGCCACCGTGTTCCATCAGAGATCCTGGATCAGCAAAGTGGACCTCACTGAGTGCAGCAATGTCTGTGTCAAGCCCAGGGGCAGCGTTAGACCTGGGCTAATATCCATCCCTTTATTGACAATTAGTCCTGGCTAATTCTAGATGGTTTTCCTTCATTAACATGTTTTCCAATTCAAGAATAATCAAGTGGCAATTGAAGACACGGCTTCTCTCCCCCATGCGATCTTAAAGCAACAAAATAATGGGCTACATTCAGTACAGAAAAATAATTCAATTATAGTTAGGTCTGTGCACTGGCACTCAGCGAAGGCATTTCAGAACTCTTCAGCGAATGAAGGTAATTTTGATGACTTGTACGTGGTTTCGTCTGTTTACATTTGCCAATCAGACAGCTGTCTATTTTTTACAGCGAGTTGCGTGACCGTGCTGCAAAAACAGGTGTACGTACTTGTTGCCGAAATTACCTTCATTCGCTGAAGAGTTCTGAAATGCCGTCACCGAGTGCCGGTGCATAGACCTAATTATAATAAAATTATTTTTCTGTACTGAATGTAGCCCATTATTTCGTAGCTTTTAGATGGCATGGGGGAGAGAAGCCGTGTCTTCAATAGCCACTTGATTATTCTAGAATTGGAAAACGTGTTAATAGAGGTAAACCATCTAGAATTAGCCAGGACAAATTGTTGTCAATAAAGGGAGGGATATTAGCCCCGGAATTTTCAGGTCTAACATCGCGCCTGGTCAAGCCTAGCAAATTCTCATGCCACAAGGTCTGACCGTCGTTGAGGACAATTGCTGTCATCTGACTCCATCATTGTGCATACATTCCAGAACATAATTTTCAAACGGTGTTTCCCTTTGCTTTGTTACACACCACATGAGGAGTTGACCCGTTAGCAGCGGTGAGCCAACCGGGTGGTTGCTGGTCAATGTTAGGTAACATCCACACTCTTTTCTCAGCTTTTTGTCCAGAGTGGATTTTTGACGAAAATTACCAACATTCAAATGTTTGCAAAAAAGAATGAATTATGCTAGAGTAAAATGGCTCCTTCTGTCTAACACTTGAAGTTTCATTTTTTATGTTTATATATAAGTAGAGCTGAATATTCTGGGAGAGTTGAAAGATCAGTGAATATTATTATAAATGCTGGCAAAGCAAAGGTTAAACAAAGAATCAACACTAAACATTAAGACTGAGAGAAAACCTGTTGTATCAAAGTCTTCTGTTAATTACCTAGGATGCATTCTTGATGGGAATCTAGGGGGGCTTCCATGGCTCTGAAGACTTTGGGTGAGGTGAATTCCAGAACAAGGAACTTAGCCAGGAAACCCAGATTACTGGATGGAGGATCCTTGAAAATGGTGGCCTCCTGCCTCACCCAGGGTTACTGGACTATGCTCTTAGTTCATGGTACTGGGCCTAAATAAGGTCCTGAAACAGAAACTCCAAGCAGCACAAAGTAAATTGGTGGGAGTCCTGCTGGGGCTGGATTACTGGAGCCATGCGGGAAGAACCCAGTTCCAGCAGCTCCAGTGGCGTCCAGTTGAAGACAGAGCGTCAGGTCCAACTGAACATGGTCTACAAGATTTTGAATAAAAGACCCTCAAGTTGCCTCACTAACTATTATACCAAGTTAGAAGATGTACATACATAACCTGAAACTCCATAACTTTAAAACTATGGTGGGAAAGGTTTCCCTCTCTTGCGCAGCTGCTACGGAGAGGAATAAGCAGCCGTCTGAAATAAAATAAGCGCATAACATAGAAACATTTAAGAAAAAGGTCAAGAACATGCTGTTAGATAACATCTCCAGATAATGAAAAGGTTATTTTAAAGAATCTGACACTTCATGTAACACTACTGCCAATCCTATCTCATGTAATCATGGACATGAGTGAGTGAGTGAGTGAGTGAGTGAGTAAGCTATGGCCACATTGTGCCCATACATTAATCCATCCATCCATGTTTGTGACTGTGACACTCACAGGGTCACCCCGGGAAAGGCAGGCATTTAATGAGGCAGTGAGGAGAACCACCCTCCTCAGAGAGCCGGAACCAACCACGCCTGAGCCCCTGCCAGAAATCTCTGTTAAAATCGAAGAGCGCAGCAAGCCAGTCATTGGAACGGACATTGATGTGGTGATTCGTCTGCTCTGTCCGAAGCCACGCAATCTCACTGTTTTTGCCAATGCCCAGGCAATACGCTACAACGGCGTAATTGAATCGGATATCTGTAACGAAGAAAACGAAGAACAGTTACTGGCAAACCAAGGTGAAGCATTATTCTCTTCTGTAATGAACATGGCTGCCTTGAGAACACATACACTAGCGTACTACCTTAGTTACCTTATGCGTACTTTCATGCTATATTTGCAATTCTGTGACATTACACAGACATACGCGCACACACACACACACACGCGCATGAATGCATGCACACACACAAACACACACACATATGCACGCACATGAATGCATGCACACACACAAACACACGCACATATGCACACACAAACACACACACATATGCACGCGCATGAATGCATGCATACACACAAACACACGCACATATGCACACACACATACCCAAGCACACTTTGATGTAACCCTGCATACATTATGATAGCGAAGAATTCCATAACCTTTGCACATACTTGCATGCTCCTGTTGCACATCCGAAATCTTATGTACAGTCCCACCCATAGCTTGGAAATTCTGGGTTGCTCTTACCGGCTACATCATAAGTGAGAGTAGATTGTGAAAAGCTTTGATTTGTGTTTGGCAGAGCTGACGGTCCCCTTCAAGATTCCCTTCATTAAATATCAGGGTAACCTACAGGGACACAACAGCATCATGGTCACCGCAGTAGTCAATGACAAGGAGAACCCTGAGGAGGTGTACTTTGCGGAGAGGAACATCGCTCTTGAAAATCTTCCCTTTGTGGTCGCTGTGAGTCCAGCACACTCTCCAACTGTTGCTACACCACTGTATAGGAGTCCAATTTTTATGCCTTTCAATTGGTCTGTGTTCATCTTATAATGTAGCTAATGTATAGTATGGAGTTATAGTTTTTAAAGGTCCCTTTCTGTGAATATCACATCTTTTTCAGTCCTTACACTTGTACTTTAGTTCTCCCACTGCCAAAAACCCAAACATTACTTAAAATAACCGGCTTAAACAATAAATTTTTGATTCTATGTTCTTATTGATATCAGAAGAAAATTCATTTGCTTAGAACAGCCCAGCACAGACAGATTTTGGTTTCAGCAGACATTTCTCACTTCAAGCCAGGATGAGGTGACCAATCGGAGCAGTATGTCATTTTGATTGACTCAATGCCCCCTCCAAAGAGTGCATACTTTATAACAAGAGCGACTGAGAGGCTGGAGATTGACTTGAAAAGCTGATGAATGTGTTGTTTTTTTTTTGCTAAAAACTTCTAAACCTTGTATTACAAACACCCAGGGATGGTCTTTAACTGTGAAAAAAGATATCGCATGGGTCCTTCAATTCATTCTCTACAAATGTTATTGCAAAGCTGAATTTTCAGTGCGCACAGCTCTGATGCACTAAGAGATACACTGTGCTACCTCATCCTTGAGCAATTATGCATATGCTTCTTGGCTTGTAGGGAAACCACTCCAATCATTTTTACCCCTTTGCGCAGAATACAAATAATGCCAATTTTTTCCTGTTATGCATGAGCCTATTTGGGCATTATAACTCAGTATTTGTGTCGCAGAGACTCTGGAAAATTATTCCGGTGAAGCAAGACATTTAGAAATTCAATTATACAGTTATTTAAGAATTAATTTTTGGAATTTACTGTCGCCGGTGTCTATATCTGTGCAAAGGGGTAAAGCACTGATTAAAATCAAATATTCCGCTTTATTTAAATCTATATTTCAGTTGCTTCAATATAGGGCACTGTTGAGGAATTCGTACTGGTTAATGTTGACCTTTAAATGAAGGACTCAGAGACTTTCAGTAATTTAACCATTTTACTACAATAATTCAAAAGGCAAAAACCATGTGTATAGATACAGACAAATAGCATAGGTTTCAAACCATCAAATAATATAGCTATTCAGCTGATGATCTTTCCGCAAAGTATTTGAAAAGAAGACAGTCAGGAAATTGAAGAAGCTTCTTTGGGTGTGTAGAAAACTCTCAGATCAGACTCTGCATGCAGAGGGCTGCCCGCCGCGTTCTTCTGCTTGGATATTTGTAAGTGCCCATTGCCCAAAACTACGCCTCTCCAGCTAATATCCTCCAATAGTTTAACATCCTCCCTCATTATAAGCATATATTCTTCATAATCCCTCCTTAAGGAACTGCTTTATGTAAATGTATGTTATCAGCAAACAGGAATGTATGGCTTCGTCCTTATCAACTCCAGCCGAGAGGCCCTCTCTGTCAGGCCTTATGGTCCCGTTGGCTCATAAGTAAGTAAGTTAGTAAGTAAGTAAGTTAGTAAGTCAGTCAGTCAGTCAGTCAGTCAGTCAGTCAGTCTCTCTCTCTCTCTCTCTCTCTCTCTCTCTCTCTCTAGCCCCAGAGAGCCTTATGGTCCAACTGCCCCCCCCCCCCAGGATGTCTCTCTCCCCTGAGAATGCCTATGACCCAGAGAACCGCTAATTCAGCTATTAGTTATTTTGGATGCTTACATTATTTTAGTTTGCACACTGAAATGAAAATATTCCACAAAAAACAAAAACTACCAGGGTCAAAATTATTAGCCCCCTGGAACCTAATAGTTTATTGTGTATCCTTTTTGCTGGATAACAGCCTGCAGTCATTTTTTGTAGTTTTCAACAAGTCTCTGACACGTCTTTTGAGGAATCCCATCCCATTCTTCTTTGGCAAATCTCTCAAGCTCTTCCAGATTTGATGGCCTTCTGGCATGGATGTTCTTCATTAGGTCACCCCACATATTTTCTATGGGATTTAAGTCAGGGCTTTGTGCAGGCCACTCAATTACATTCACTTTGGTCTTCTGGAGATAGTTCTTCACCAAGAGAGACTTATGTTTTGGACCGTTGTCATGTTGGAAGATGAAGCGATGACCCAGACCCAGTTTAACTGCTGACTGCTTAAGGTTTTCAACCTCGCAGTCCATTCTTGTGCAGAGCTCTGGTGATTGTCTTCTTAGAAACTATGATTCCTGACGTGTTGTTCTGGGGTCTTTAGACACATCTCTCACTAGTTTTCTTTCCAGGGTCTTTGAAATCTTTCGCTTCCTACCCCTGCCAGGCTTGGTCTGCACTGTGTGGCTGTCTTTGAATGTCTGGATTATACTTCTCACTCCAGTTCTTGACACTTGGAAACGCTTGGATAGCTTTGCATATCCTTCTCCTGCTTTGTGTGCATCAATAATTCTTTTTCTCAAGTCCAAACTGATTTCTTTAGTTTTCGGCATGGTGCTTTCTCAGCTGTGAGCTCAATGACCCATACTGAGGCTTTTATACCATGTTTTAACTTAATTGTTGAGTGAAATCACCTGATTCACCTGATCACCTTTAAGCACATCACCTGTGAAGTTAAAGCACATCATTGCACAAACAGGGTTTGTGCAAAGACTTAATAAATGCTCATTTCTTAAAGGGGGCTAATAATAATGTCCCTGGTCATTTTAGTTTTTTCTTAAATAATTCTGTTTTGGTATGCAAATATAAATAATTTGTGCATTCTAAAGATAACCAGTATGTTCAGAAATGCTATTTTGAAAATTCCTTGCTCTGTTAAAAAAGTACTTGGGAAAATCTTGAAGAAACTTCAAATTTCATAGGTGGGGCTAATAATTTTGTCCTCGACTGTATATTTAAAAATGGCAGGAAAGAAGTATTTCTAACCAGGAGCCGCATTTGAATAGGCCAAGTCAAAAAAAAAAAAACCTGTCATCTAATTCCTAATCACTTTTCTCTAACCTTGTTAGAAAGAGCTAAAGTTAAGGAAAGGTGCAAAGGGGAACGCAGAATGACTTAGGAAAAGACAATCAAGCTGCTAAGAGACTTACTTGGCAAAGTGATCATGTGTCTCTTGCTCGTCATGTTTGTTTGTTTTCGCAAGTGGCTGGATGGATGTAGTCGATTGAAACATTGCTGCTAGATCCCAGATAGCAAGCACCTGCACGGATCTGCATGGGACCTGCGCCGGCTCTATGCCGACTCCTGCTGATCTGGCCAGAATCTGGCCTGGAGTCACCTGCTATCTGGGAGGAATTATGGGATGATGTTATCTCCTTTCTTTTCATAAAGGATGGTTCAGTGTACCCTATGCTAAGGGAGATAAGTTAGGAAGCATTGAAGCACCCTCAGAGAATTTGCATGTACTTAGTATGGCTACCACGTAAATACTTAGTCATTTTCAAGGAGTTAGGAAACTTCCCAAAGCAAAAAAGACTCTTTGAACGCACCACAGGATTCTGGAAGAACAGACACTTGAATAGATGACACCAAGATTCACTTAAATCAGTGATGGCAAGAGAATTGTTTCAAGGCCAAAAGGAACCCCCAAGCTCAAAAGCATGATGGGAATGGGAAATTGCGTAACCAGTTATATAAAAATTGCGAGCCATATAATGAATCAGATATAGCCTTGATTGGTGTTTAGATAATGTCTTAGACCAACCCAATTATTAATGACACTAATAATGAGCTAATTTAAAGATTAGGTTTATCATGCTATACCAGAAATGCAGTAGTGTGGGTCTCCAGCTGGTACCACATGGCTGAAGGCCTCCTGTTGCCTGGATGGAGAGCTCTCCGCTCATCCCCCCCATGCTGACCTGTTTAAGATCAAGTATAGTTTACTGGACAAAAAAGGGAGTTGCAGCCTTTTGTACCTCAGAGCTTAACAGCACTGTCTGGCACGGCTCTTCAAACGCTGGATCCATCGATTCTCATGAGATGCAACCATTATGAGAGCATTCCGAGCATTTAGAGAAAAAAAATGTAAACTTCAGTATAAATACAGAGCTCACGATACTCTGAAATTGATACTAAAATTATCTCTGTGAAAAAAATGATCTTTTTTTTTGATCATTTAAAATTGATTCTTCAAGTCTGTATTCATGTCTAATTAGGAGAAAAACCTACAGTTTTTTTGGAACACGAGGTATTTATCGTAGGATAGATAAATACTTGCGCAAGCGCTCCGTTTCAAATGAAATTTCCAGGTATCTAGCCAAAGATAAATACCGAGTGCTCTAAAAAAAAAAAAAAAAACAGTAGGTTTATCTCCATTCTACCATGACTCTTGTCAACACCCCTACGAAAATATTGGTGTGCTAGCTATGACACACAGTTCAATATCACTTTGGCTTGCTAGCTAGGAAGCCAACTAGCTCGCTAACCAGTATGACAGTGAACGCATTGAAAGCGAACTGCAGCCTTTTTAGCTGCCAGCCAGTTGGCTATACTATTGCTAGCTAGGTAGCCAACTAGCTCGCTAGCGAGTAAGACTATATGCAAACTGTAGCCTTATTTTGTCGGCGTAATCATGACGAGGTCTTGACCCAGTGCAAGGTAGTCTACCGGTGAATAGATAGCTGGTGTTAACCAATCAAAATGTAGAATTCGCTGGAATGAATGGTAGAATGATAGCCTAATAATGTGATCAAACTCACTTTCATCTACCAAGAGTCTCTCCTGAGTTGCTCTGGCTTTATACTGGATTTTACACCACATCTGTGAAAAATGTAATTTCGAAATAGTGAAAACCAATTATAGAATTGTAGAATGTAAAAAACTAGAATGTGAATATAAATGCAAAATGTGAATCAAATTATCCATTGTTCCCTCTGCCAAGGAGGTTATGTTCTTGCTGCCGTTTGTTTATTGATTTGTTTGTCTGTCTGTTAGCAGGATATCTCAAAAACGGCTGCATAGATTTAACCAAACTTTGCAGGATGTTAGAATAGCACAAGAGGAACAAGTGATTAATTTTTGGCATATCTAGGCCAAAGGCCAAAGTACAGCTGAGATATAGGCCAAAGTTCAAATCCAGCTATGCTGGCAGAGAAATGGGCTCTCGCTAGTCCAGCTCTAGTTTATTATTAAAAGTGGAGTGCAGAACCAATTCAAGAATGCAATACGCCATTGTTCCAAATATACTGGACAAAGAAAGTTAGGGATCACTCTGATTTTTAATATTGAAATATGATATGGAACATAATTTGAACTATCAAATATTTCAACTTCAAAAATTGGGGTGATCCCTAATTTTCTTTGTCAAGTATATTATGGAACTCATGCAGTTTTCTATGCATATTTCCATGCTCAAAAAATCGGTTCATTGATAAACAAGACATTCTTCTCAGAATTCTTCATTTTCAATCAGCTTCTTGTGTGCAAATCTTGATAGGTTGAGGGAAACCCTATGCAGAACAAGCCCTGGAATGCGACGATGACCCTTCAAAATCCCTCATCTGTGGAGCTGACCAACTGCACAGCGACATTCTCTGGCAGTGGATTATTACCAAGAAATGCCTCAATCCAGTGAGTATCACGTACATAATTGGAGTGTTTGGAGCAGAAGTGTTGCCTAAAGAAGAAAAATCAATCCATTTTGTTTCCTTATCTTGGCAACAGTTTTGTCTTGGTGTATAACGTGTTAATAAGGGCTTTGGGCAATCCGGAGTTCAATGGCTAATTGTTGATAACTGAAAAATTGCATTTCAATGCATTGTATTAAAGTGACAGATCATAGTGCTTAATGACCCCCTCCATGAAAAATCAACTTTAAACCCTGTTAACAATCATTTTTTTACATTTTTTTCAAGACATATCAGGGGAGGAAAATAAATACTCAATACCATGACTGAGCATCTACACGTTGAAACTCCAGAGGACATATGACTGCCTCAAAAGCATAGATTCAGACAGACATGGTTTCATATGTCACAAATCTAAAGAATGGATTCCGTCATTTTGTGGATTAATGCAACAACTCCCTAAGTCTCCACAACTTCCAGCCCAAAATACATAGTACTGATGCGAAAAATTAGTTACAAGAGACTAAACTAAAATTGCAATATCACTAGTAATCACACAATGAATGATGGTATACCTCAGGCATTTCCTTGCGAAAAATATCTTCTGGCAGTGTGGGCGCTGTACCACAGTGAGCACAGGAACACTGATCAGGAAGGGTAGTGTTAAATACAGCATTCCTGAAGCAGTAAAATGCAGTGAAACTAGTTACATGCAAACTGTCCTCCTCTGAGGTGAAATTTAATCAAATGCATTAAGATACAGTGGGGTGCAAAAATTTGGGCACCCCTGGTTTAAATGTTTGTTACAATTAATCTCCAAGTGATTGAAAGCAAACCTGAACACTAAATGCTACAAAGTTTAACATGACACATTTCACCACATTTTAAAGCAAGAATAATTTTTATTTTTAACTTCTAAGTTTCAAAATAATAAAATAAGGGAAAAGGCCTTGTGCAAAAGTTCGGGAACCCTGTCAGCTAGTACTTTGTAACTACTTCCCGGGCAGCTATAACAGCTTGCAAACGCTTCCTGTAGCCAGCTGAGAGTCTTTCAATTCTTGTCTTTGAATTTTTCCTCATTATTCCTGACAGAACACCTCTAGCTCAGAAATATTCTTCGGCCTTCTTGAATGCACGGCATGTTTGAGGTCTCTCCACAGATTTTCAATAATACTCGAGTCTGGGGACTGTGATGGCCATTCCAAAACCTTTATCCATCTTTCCTGGAGGTACTTCATGGTGGATTTTGAGGTATGCTTTGGGTCATTGTCTTGCTGGAATACCCAACGTCTCTTCAACTTCAATTTCTGGACTGAGCTTTGAACATTAGCCTCTAGAATATCTTAATATTTGGTGGAATCCATTCTTCCTTCCACCCGCAAAATATTGCCTGTGCCCCCAGCTGCTACACAACCCCAAACCATAATGGATCCACCTCCATACTTAACAGCTGGCAACGTGTTCTTCTCTACAAATGCTTCACCCTTTTTTCTCCAAACGTATCTTCTTTGACTGAGGCCAAAAAGTTCAATTTTGGTTTTGTCAGTCCACAGTACATTGTTCCAATAGGCTTGAGGTTTCTCAAGGTTCTCTTCTGCATACTTCAGACGTTTAATTTTGTGTTGAGGTCGTAGGAAAGGCTTCTTTCTTGCAACTCTGTCATGTAGGTCTTACGCTGTATTGTTGTCCTGTGAACAACAAGATCTGTGTCTGCTACTCTTCTTTGCAGCTCTTTTGCAGTGATGTGTGGGTTCTTCTGAGCGTTTCTCACCAGATCTCGGGCCAGTCTATCTGAAATTTTCCTAGGTCTTCCAGATCTTGCCTTGACTTCAATTGTTCCATTTATTTTCCATTTTCTTACAATGTTTCTGACAGTAGAAATGGGTAGTTTGAAACATTGCGAGAGTTTTTTGTAGCCCTCTCCTTGTTGGTGGAAGTGAATTATCTTGATTTTGACATCTTTGGATAACTGTCTAGAGAAATACATGGTTTTTAACACCAGGCACAACAGCCACCGCAGTCGGATACTTTAGAAGGCATGGAGTTACTTCAGAACATATAGTTCAACCCTGGAATTATATTCAGCTGACTCATTGAAGCCCTAACGAGTAAATCACCTGGGTCTGGGCCTCAGTAATCATCTTCTTAAAAGGTAACAAAGAATAATCCAAAAGGGTTCCCAAACTTTTGCACGGGGCCCTTTTTCCTTTCTTATCATTTAAAAACTCAGAAACATTCAAATAAAAAGAAACCTTGCTTTTAAATTTGCAGAACGGTGTCATGTTAAACTTTGTAGCATTTAGTGTTCAGGTTTGCTTTCAATCACTTGGAGATTAATTGTAAGAGACATGTAAACCAGGGGTGCCCAAATTTTTGCACCCCACTGTAAAATGTACTCCAATGGAAAGTTTTCCTAACAAAGTAAAATGAAATATATCAGCCTAAAATGTACTCCATTAGAGTAAAATGTATTCTATCAGAAGATGAACTCTGTCACTGCTGATTTAAAGCTAAGACTTTGCCAATAATCTATCTCTCTACAGCTTTCCATCTGTGGGCCCACATCGTCGTGTTGGTTTGGTCTTGACCTTCTATCCATACAGAGTTGGAGTCAGGACGCTGAGCTGTACTTTTGATTGTGACCAGTTCCAGAACATCCATACCAGCTGTCAAACACGCGTTCGGCGCTTCTCAAATTAAACTGAGGTGCCCATATTCTGTAAAAAGTAAAATGCTAGTGCTAAAGCTTTTTATGGTGTTTATGGTGAAAGATCTTGTTTTATTTTTATTCGACTGCCCAGCCAATGATATGGGTCTGTTTTTGAAAAAAACTCTGTGGCACTTTAACATCAGCAGTGCATAATATTTTGGTTTTGGTGGATGTACGTATGGTCACTGCCAGTCAAGTCTGTTTTCAGGCTCCAGAAAAAAAGAGCAATTAAAATGTCATCCTGATTATGTTCTTGAAAGATGATTTGTTAAAACTTCAAACAAGAGTGACATGCTGACATGGAATACTGAGCAACAATTTGAACTTATTTTGGCATGGTTTTCCCAATTCCAATTCCTGGACCAATATCAATAATAATTCTCTCTATAGGCCTATTTGGATGGGATAAGCCCTCAAGACATATGTCTGTCAAATCGCTTTTACCACACAATGTCTAACATTTTCAGTCCATTTGTTCTGGACGGGCGATAGCTAGAAAAAATGCAGGGAAGGAGGTGTCGTCTACAGTTATGCAATGCTGTTGAACCCCTTATGTGATGTCTCGAGGAAACAGACTTTGAAAATTTTGAAATGTCCTGTAGTGACTAATTGTCTGTGCACCAGTGACATGATTGGGGACTTTTGAGCAGCTTCATTAGCTCCCTTTAGTATTTATAAAATCTTCTTGGTGTTTAAAACACCCAGTAGTCCGGCACCCAATATACTTTAATGAGGATGGCAGGATGGTCAAGTGGTCACTTAAAAGCCAGCACTACAGCTGATGGTTCTTAGGATTTTGACCAGCATCTGGCCTGAAGAAGCTGGAATTAATTTTGTTGGTGTTTCTTTTAAGGCACCAAAAAAAAGAGAGAAACATGAAATAGACCTGCCCAGTTTAGATGAAGGTTAAAAGTTCAATTACATGTTTTCAGACTTATACAACAAGATTGTAGTTTATGGTTCCCAAAAATTGCAACTTCAATGTAAAGAATTCAACTGACAGTTGAAACTTGTCATAACGAGTTCTCAAAAACAAAATAGATTTGTTGGCTTGAAAAGGCGCTTTAGATAGGCGATTTGACTTTATTTAATGTTTATGGACCATATTCTTATTAAAAATAACCAGATATATTTTGGCCGTCTGAAATTTAGGGCAAAGTATGGGAAAAATGTAAACAGTTGATTGTAATTGAAAGAAATATCATTGACTGGGACACAGCTATCACACATTCTTGATTTGGTATCGTAATGTTGATTTTAATTGTGGTCTTTATTTTAGGTTGCTTCTGTTTTCAAGTTTTGCTTAAAGTGAGTGAGTTAGAATCTTATGTTAAGTCCTTTTACAGCTTCTATTGTGACAGTTCAGAAACCTGGAAAAATTGAGGTTTTGCTTAATCTTGTGATCTATGCTGATGAATACGCTGCTTGCAAATGATTATATGAGCAAATCAGAACTCGAATAAAGCCATTTTACTCCATATGGAGAAAAATCTCATTCCACTCATTGGAAGTGCATCACTATACTGTGTTCATGAGTCATGTCCATGTCATTATGCATAGCACACAAAATGTATTGTGCAAAAATATGAGCTAATAATAATAATTTTCCAAATACAACAGCAAATGTACAAAAGCAAAATCGAACACACCCACGTTTTGTCACAAACTCATGCAACCACTGATTCTTACATAAAATCATACTTATCCATATCCACATGCTATTAAAGATACACAATTTAACACTGTCGTAGATCTATGGATTTTATATATGATTTTTCACTCACCCCCAATCGCAGCACACCGATAGCAGCAAATACAATGCCGCTCAAGCAGTATTGATCACAAAAAAGAAAACATTAGCAATGTTCGCAGTGTACTAGAGACTGACACATTTCCCATACCGAAAAAAGTTATAACTGCTTTAACCCCTCTGCGCTGATGTAGACACCAGCGGACATGGAGCTACTCTATTTATGCACGCAGTTACACTATTCTACCAATAGGTGGCACACTCGGAACAGTTATTGAATATTCACGAGGAAGCTGAGCTGGAGCGCAGTATAGAATATGGATGAGTTCACTCCCATCCCTGTTTCCCAGGAATTCTACCATTCATTCCAGCAAATTCTGCATTTTGATTGGTTAACACCAGCTATCTATTCACCGGTAAACTACCTTGTACTGGATCAAGACCTCGTCATGATTACGCCGACAAAATAAGGCTACCGTTTGCGTACAGTCTTACTCGTTAGCGAGCTAGTTGGCTTCCTAACTAGCAAGCCAAAGTGATATCGAACTGTGTGTCATAGCTAGCACGCCAGTATGTTCGTAGGGGTGCAGACAAGAGTCATGGTAGAATGGAGATAAACCTACTGTTTTTTTTCGAGCACTCGGTATTTATCGTTAGCCTGGTAAAACCAGACTCTGCTACTTCGCTTTGCTTCGTACACAGAGCCTGGGTAGTGTCATTGACAAGTGTTTACTTCCTGGTGGGTAGGCGCTTGTCAGAAGTTTAAAATCATTGGTGTACCCGTAAACTAATCACTAATATTTGGCGATGACGTATGTTATGGGCCGGCTCAGCCGCCTAGTACTTCCGTTGGAAACTACAGTCCTTCATACCAGGAATGCAGCGAAAACAAGCTGATCAGTGCACTAAAGTTAATACTGTACCCATACATATGCCCATCTACCAAATTTTAGCCTTCACTCATTCACCTAAAAGAACCACAGGGGCTCTTTCTGTTTTCCTTACAAGAAACAAACTGTTGAGCTATCGTTTTTCCTGCAGATACTGCTGCTGTTAAAAAAAAACATAAGAGACCCGAAACCAACGGCAGAACCGGCGAGAATAGCGCATTATTTACATCAGGACAAAATCTGCGTTGACATGGAAACTGAACCGTTAACCATACTTGCGCTAACATCATACCGAGCTCACTATCTAACTTTATAGTAACACAGTTTGGCTCTAAGCGTTTGGCTGTCTCAGACAGCCATTTCATTCATGGATAATGACAACATAACACCGAGACAGCGAATTGGTCTTGTGACATGAACAAAAACACGGTTTTTAAAAAGTTCGCTGCTAACTTAAATAGTGTGAAATTCGCGGGCAATGTAACACTAGAAGCTACAAGCTAGCTGAGGTGGTTCGGCTGTCTCTCACAGAGATGAATAGGGTGCCTATTTCATGATGGCTATTAAGTAGATATGACAATCTGTAGGGAGTAGCGCTACAACATAATTTCCATTCAAAAAACTAACCAGACATTCATCTTGTTGTGGCTATACGTAAGTCACTGATATCTGGGATTTTCTCCACCACAAAGCGAATGGCCTCCAATGTATCTATGTCCGTAGCCATTGTTGATTTCGGAGACTACAATTTCAAACTCGGCGCAGCGCCTACGTCATGGCTCTCGGTCACGCCTCCTGTTCGTTGGTTGGTCCGGCTTATTTTCTGCGGATGGTAAACGGTGCAGAGCTCCGAGTGATCAGACTGAGTACTGAAGCAAAATGAAATTAAGCGGAAATACGAAGGCTGGCGGAGTCAGGCTAATTTATCGTAGGCTAGATACCTGGAAATTTACATTTGAAAATTTCAAATGAAATTTCCAGGTATCTATCCTACGATAAATACCTCGTGTTCGAAAAAAACTAGGTTTATCTCCTAAACGTCCAAGTCTTAAATATGGTGTTGCATAAATAGCCATATTTGGCTTCTGTGGAAAGGGTTAAAAATAACCAAAACCTTGGGTCATTTTATCCCTGAAAATTGTTTTGCAACATTGGTTGCATAATTTCTAAAATTAGGTTGTGAAGGTTGAAAGGGGATAGGCTAGGCTATGTGGCTTGTGTTTTTGGCACAGAGCAATCAACCAATCAGCATTTCATCTTCCAGTCTCATTAAAAGCCAATCACGACAGCTGATTTGCTCTGATTTGATAGCAGATTTTGATTACATTAAAGAATGTCATGAATGTTCAGCTGTGACATAATGCTAATAAAAAAATCACTATCCTTCCTGGAATTTTCACTTTTCACCTATAACTGTCTGAAAATTGGGGCTTACAGAATATGTCAATAAGATCACTGCAAACCGGATGTTTGTATTGCTATACTTGTGAGGACCTTGTATTTACTTTTGTTCTCTACAGCCTTTGGCTAGCCTTGACAATAACTCTAACTCTAACTGTAATCCTCAGTGAGGACCACCCAAAATCTCCTCACAGCATCTGTGGTTTCTCAAATGTTAGGCTTGAAAAGTATAGCTATGTACTAAGCCCTCTTGCTCACAGTCTCACACTCTAGGTCAAAATCAAACAAATCCACTTACTTTTGCAAAACCATTCTAACCAACATGCTCTTACACAAAATTGTCTGCTCCCAGACGCTCCTACCCAAAACCAAACGATGCACATTAGAGCCCTTTTTCTGTACGGCTTTGAATTTTTGCTCTATATACAGTAGTTGTTAGGACCGGGGATATGAAAGTGGCCAGAAAAATCTCAGAGCCACTGGTGGGGGAAGACCACAAGAGGACAAGAGGTGATGTTTGTCAGTCACTGAGGTGATAAGTTTGAACGTCATGAGCACAGATCATGTAAACAGAAAACAGACTGTGAAAAGCATTCCTTAAAACCTTGAAAGCTTGTTCTGTTTCTTCTAGCTGTCAATTATTCTTTCCACATAAAAATGTTGCCTAGTTACTTAAAATGGCTTGGATAAACACCTTTGGTCCTCATTAGTTATCCCAGGATCTATCAATATGCTAATATTATGGTGATTTACCACACCCCTGAGCAGAGTTCCTGCCTTCCAAAATCCAAGCCTCATTCATCATTCAAACGTCCCTGAGAATGTTAATAATGCAACAAGGCTAACATGAGTGCAATAGGCTGGAGATATACAGCAGTATACAATATACAGAACAGTTGAGACGGCTCTGGCTGTGTGTACCAAATACAGGCTGGGGCTTTACATTTTCTTTTTTTTGAATTCCTTGAATGCCTGAAACATTTTTTACACCAAAAAAGATGCTTTTATGTACGTTGTATGTCTGTATCTTGTTTGTCAAATAAAAAAAAAAAAATCAATGAAAGGATCAGGAGGAGCTGACATCTTGACAGTCTGTAAATCTGTACTTATTTGGTTCATTTCAAATGCAGGGGAGTTATAGTCACTAACTTTGTCGACATCTATAGTCTTTTTCCAGAACATTCTGCAATGTCCCAATAAACATTTGCATGTTTTTTATTTTTTAGATCTAAGGTCCATGCTGGTCCTAAGATTTTTTCTCCACATTTACACCTTTACATGTCATCGGTTCTTGATGTAATGAGTATAGATATGTGAAACACTAGATGCTGCACGCACTATCCTGGTTTACTGTGATGTATACGTGCATACGGTTGCCAGAGTGGTACGAGTCGGCCTGGACGCCTATATAAACGCAAGTTTAAAAAGTCGAGAAGTCTAGTATTTCTCGTTGGAAATGGGTACGCTTGCGATGATGCCTTAGCAATTGAAGTGTACACAGTAGAGAGACATAAATAGACGGCCTTTTCCAAGATATTTAAAGGTTTCCTACTAGAAATATTGGCAATGCCGACGAATAATAAATCAAGTGTACCATCGGTCGTCACCTAATTCCATCCGCCAAACTGACATGACCTGATGTGATCGCCAGTAAATGCTTACGCGGCTCGTCGCTTATTTCCCTAACCCCAGTGGCAGCCCTTAACTTCACCCTGCCCGTTTGACGGATGGAAATGAGTGACGATCTGCACTTCTGTGAGCCTTGTGGCTTCTTCCGTTAAGTCTCTTATTAGCACTGAAGCCACATTTCGTATCGATTTAAATAGAGCCTAGCAACAATTTTTCCTTGAATAACAGGAGTAAGATAATATCCCACACTTCGTACAATCGTCAAAACCTACAGCCAGTTATCAAAACTGTTATGGTTCTGCCTCATGTGTGCTGTTTTGTCATTGTGCTTAATACTTCTATTTTTGTGTTGGTGCCTTTTCTCTCTTGCCTTACTCTTGGTTTATTTTTCAGCTTTCATTCTGCCATCTGAGGATTGATTCACTCTTGCCCAAACTCCCGTGATGTCGATTGACTGCCTTGAGCATGTCTCGTTGTCCAATCACGTTTCCTCATTCGGAATTGCTTGTGGTATTTCATTCATTACTTCCACCTGTGCTTAATTCTGGGTCTCGCTAAACTCTGAGTGAATGTGTTCTCTGATCGGTTCGTAACTTACCCATACTAACCAGCACTTACTTGAGGATGATTGTATATATTTTGTCACGTAGTATTAACCTTAATCAACTCATTAGCGTGTGCGAGCGTTTCTAGCTTTTGTAATTTCTTCCTAAGCTTTCCCTGTTTAACTACGTTTAAGCTATGCTTTCCTTCGCTTCTCTCGTGGTGTTTTTATACTCGTCATGTTTAGATTACCTTGATCTAAACCATCTAGTTTGATTGATTGTCTCAGCGTCTTGTCTCGAGTCATTATTGTTAACCCGGTTCTCGTGAATTTGTTTATTAATCCCATGTGTTTCTGTTTCCTTCTGAGATTGCCTTCCGAGTCCCCGTCTCCTCCTGTGTGTATATCTGTGGGCAGGAGAGAAGCGATCCTCAGACAGAACTTTGTCTGCCTCGCGCTACCTTGTGAAATCTCAGCTTCTGTGCCTTCCCGAGTATTTCATTTGGGCGATTCCTGAGCCTTGTGTTTTTGCTGCACCCACGTCTTGTCTCCCCTTTGTCTAAGTCTCCCAGTGTTTCCGTCAGTCTAGTTAGGCGAAGTTTTTGTTTTCTAGTTTAGCCACTCTTTGAGTGTGTACTTTTGTTACCCCCTGCCTTGGGCAGTGTACCTTCGTTTCTCCCATTTGTTCAGTGCATGTGCACAGTGTTTTATTTCTGGCCTGATTGCCTGCTTTTCTTATTGTTTTGTTATATGTTTTGCTGTTCAATAAACTCTATTGTTCCTGCATCTGGTGTCCCCCCGACCACCTCTTGACAAAAACATTATAGACCTACAGACGTGACTAGCTAACAGCTCGCACTAGCCTTGCGCTGATGAATGACAATGTAACTCATACAGAGACGCAGACACACAATCCACATGATTTGTGCTCAAGTGGGGAAATAAAATTTTTTCTTTAATAATTTTGTGTACTTACTTGTGGAAAGTGATCCCCTGAACTTCCGTCTCCACCATACGCTATCCTAAACTGCATCATCCTACTAATTTGGATCAAGTTCAGACTTTCATTCCTATGGTTATGTCTGTGCAAACCGCTGACAGAAACCGCCCCAATCTGGTGACCATATACTTGCATCCTGCCAATCAGCGTTAAGCATCGACTCTTTAATATATCTATGGTAATGAGGACGTGAAAAAAATCATATTTCATGTCACACAGTGGCTGCTTTACATGGATTGTTTTTCTCAATCTGATTGAAATCAAACGGATTAAATTAATCTGATTCGATCTGTATACATGAACGCTAAGTAAAGCGATCCACGTTTAATCTGCGTATACATGGCCCCAGCTGAAACCGATAACAGTTTCTTTGACATGCGCAAAAGGTCCCACTAACGTCATTACGTGATTAAGTGACTCCTACGTACTAGGGAGCGCATATGCAGACCGAATAATCCATCAACTGAATCCACTCTATTCAGCCGTTTATATGCAGCATCAAGCTGATTATCAATCGGCGTAGACTACCTCTTTCAATCCGATCGAAAATTTAAACCGATCCGGGTGAATTCACCCGGATCAGCTAAGGTGGTTACATGAACACATTTTGAATCTGACTAACCTGTCCATCCGATAATAAGTAGGATTTTTGGACCCATGTAAACGCAGCCATTAAGTTCTGTGCTTATCTAATTGTAATCAATATATGAATATGATATTGACATGTACTAAAAAATATTGGACTTTGTGAGGGCAACAGTGTGCAAATACTCACTCCCCCATTACACTTCCTTGCACAGAGGCGGTCTGTCGGCAGTAACGAAGGCCTTCAGAAACCTCAGCTTTCAATCCGAAATAAACTAATCCTCCCACAGTTTACTTTTTCCAATTGGCAACAGTTGCTCAGACTAATTGCTTGAATGAAGGTCAAATTTATTTTTTATAGCTCGTGAAACGGCTCAGATTTGCGTAAACTGGTTTGCGAGGCTCATTAAGCAATATGCCTCGAGGATCCGTTCTATATTCTGAATGTAGTCACGGCTAAAGGGAGTTGTTAGGCATGATGCAGAGCTGAGTGACAATTATAAGGATGGCGAAAATGGATGCTGCAAAATCAGCGAAAGTTATTGATTTTTTGCATTTATATTGCCATCCTTCCAATGCCATATAAATTATATAAATATAGGCAATCACTTTTTCACTATCATTTCTTATTATGGGTCATGTACTGGTCTTGGTTGTTCAGTCGATAAATTGTTTGATTGTTAATCAGGCGAACTTAAACGAGAACAGCTTGAGGGCAATCAAGCCGCAAAGGGTGCAGTTACTGAAGGCCCTGAGAACACTTGCATCATTTTTTCTGAATAAAATCCAATACTTGTTTCTTACTAATTTTGGGGTGCTAATTCCAAAAACAGTGTCTGTTTTCCTCAAACACGTCATATTTTCTCACAATGTATGATGTACATTTCGTGGTGATGTCACTTTTGACTATCACATGTAAGGTTAAGCAGTCTTGTATCATCTCTTCATCACCAGAAAAACTGCCACAAAGACATGATTTCCATCTTCAGGTGAGAACTATTAGACCGCGGGCCAAGCACTAAAAATCCCTCTAGTTTTTCGTTTCCGTGACCCGCATCAGGTAATAAATTTTTGTCTGATAGGAGATAAAAAAAAAACACTGAACAAGAATATGCAACTCGGCAAGGCCAAAACTTGCACACTAATTAGCAAAGACTGAAGGAAGGAAGACCTCGCATCCCCAATATACCCCCATTTCAAGAAATTGGTCACACTTTCTGCCTCCTAAGAGGGCATGGTTGCGGAAGTATTGTGCGCCTTGTATTTGCAGAGTAAATGTTGGAATATATGAATATCTATCTCATATCTGCATGATCGGTTTATATTTCTTTTTAATTTGCTACATGAGGCATTTTGCTGTACAAGTTACAACCATATTTAGCACAGGGCAGCTGACAGGTTTGCCCAGGCCCGGGAAAGGGTGACCCCAGTTAAGCGTCCCCAGTTTTGTTGCTTATGGAGATAAAACTGCCTCCGATCCTAGCACAAAGGCTAGTCTATTCAACGAGTATTTTCAATCCCTATTTACCCCTCAGCCTCTAGAACGAACATCTCCGGATATAACCGTTTTTAAACATGCTCATTTAGGTGATTTAAGGATTACTGTCCATGATGTTGAATCAGTTTTGATTAACCTTAATACAAATAAAGCATGTGGGCCTGACGTGTTACCGGCTCGGATTTTAAAAGAATGTGCTCGTGAATTGGCTCCGTCACTTTGTAGTCTTTTTAACAAATCTCTTTAAACTGGAGAATTACCACTTGATTGGCTAAGAGCAAATGTTATTCCAGTCCATAAAAAATCTGACAAAGAAAATGTGAGTAATTATTGACCAGTATCGTTATTGTGCATTTGTAGCAAGGTGCTGGAAAGGTGTATACTTAATTTTGTCTATCCTCATGTAGTGCCTGTTTTACATCACCTACAACATGGTTTCGTTAAGGGTCGGTCGACAACAACTCAATTAATCCAGGTATCTCACGAAGTTGGTAAATTCTCAGATCAGTCCGGACAAATTGATATTTTATACCTAGACTTTTCATCTGCTTTTGATTCCGTCTCCCATGACTTACTTTTACGTAAACTCCAGACATACGGATTTCATGGCAATCTTTTAAAGTGGTTTACGTCGTATTTATCCAATCGTAAACAAAGAGTTGCTGTCGATGGTGCCCTATCATCCTGGTCTCCTGTTAAATTAGGAGTTCCACAAGGATCAATTTTAGGTCCTTTGATTTTTCTGCTGTATATTAATGATATGCCAGACTGTGTAAGTCCTGAGACAAGGGTTGCCTTGTTTGCGGATGATTCTAAATGCATAAGAGAAATCAGAAACACGCAAGACTGTTCACAGCTGCAGTGCGACCTAGAAAACATCTTGGATTGGAGCCGCAAATGGGACATGAGATTTAACGCTGGTAAATGTAAACTATTGAGCGTTACAAGGAAGCGAATTCCCATTCTTCATAATGACACAATGAATGGTAATTTAATTGAAAAAGTCGACTGCATGCGTGATCTTGGGATTATGGTGTCATCAAATTTATCATGGAATGCACATGCAAATGTCTTGGTCAGTAAAGCAAATCGCATGCTTGGATTAATTCAAAGAACTTGCGGTCATTCGTGTTCAGTTCAAACAAAACGAAAACTGAATATTTCGCTTATAAGACCACTTTTAGAATACTCCACCCAATCTTGGGCCGTTTCATCAAAAAAATCTCTCCTTCATATTGAAGGTTTGCAACGGAGAGCCACTAAGTACATTCTTGGTTATAATGAGTATAATTATGTTGGAAGCAATTACAAAGCCCGACTAATGAAGCTTGATCTTTTACCGCTGGGCTACAGACGTGATGTATTTAACTGTGTATCCTTGTTCAAATGCTTGAAGGGGGAATATGACATCAACTATAACCATTTTGTTTCATTTCAAAATGAGGATACATTTTTAATGAAAATTCCAAAATTTAGGACTGAAACTTTTCGCCATTCTTATTTTAACAGATTATTTTATTTGTGGAACGCCAGTCACCTCTATTAAATTTCTGATACTACAGCTGCTTTTAAATTGAAGCTATTTCATTTTTTATACAGAAAAGTTTTACAACTATTTTTCTTCTGATGATTCCTGCACATGGGTTGGCAAATGTCATCGTTCACGTTGCCGTCTGTCCCTCTGATGTTACTTACACTTGCTAGTATACTGTCTTATTTTATTATTACTATTTTTTTTTCTTTTTTCTCAATTGTTTGTACATGTTGTGGGATGATTGCCTCACAATAGGTGCCTTGCCACCTGTGCGATCATTTCCTGACTTCTGACAAAGCTTAATAAACAAATAAACAAACAAATAAACCCCAGAGGGCCCCCCTTTGCCACGCCTTGACTCGCCCCGCCCCAACTCTCTCACACACACACACACACACACACACTCTATTCCCGAAACAGACACAAGAGACACTTTCTTACATTATATCAGTTACTATTAATAAACCACCGTTGTTTTTTCAGTCAATCTGTCAAAAGAAAATACGTAAAACAGATACTGGTTGTGTTACATATGCTATGCCCAGAGACGTATACACAAAGTAGTACTAAGCAAAATAAAGGCATGTTATTGTGGTCAACTAATGTGTAACATGTCATAACATTGACAAAATTTTGGTGTTACAAGAAGCCATCAGAACCATGTCCCAATAGTTCCACTGTCTTCTGCTTTTGCTGGTGTTTCCATGTTTAGGTTTGAACTCTAAATGCATGCCATGCTTTTAAACTTTCATGGGAGCACTATCATTGATGAGGTCTTTGAAGTCCATTTTCTGAGAAAGTTGAAGGAAAGCTACAATTTGAGATGGTATGGACAGCAATTATTGAATTAATTTATCAGAAACAAAATATAAATCTCATCAAAATACCATGTTCAGCAGCATGTGCTACATAACATTCTACTTCAAGATGGAATTTCAAGAAATTTCAATTAATTGCCCTCAATGCAATCTCAAATTGTTGCCTTCCTTTTTAACGCAAGGCTAAATTTCATAATCATTATTGGCTACGCAGCAAATTGTTCGACTATTTGCTTAGTAAATTAATTTAATTAATAGTCCGATTCTAAAACAGGTTGAGAGTTGACCTGCATCATGGTAATGTTGCTGGTTGCATACAGAGTTTGCTTCTTACTCAGAGGAAACTTAACAACCGGACCTGAGTTGGTAAAACCACATTTTTTAAAGCATTTTCTCTATCTATCTGATCAGACACTGACGCATAAAAAAATGCATGCTCTGTTTTGTGAGGAATTAAGAAGCTTCAAAACGCATTGACATTTTATGTCACCATTCATGTGAATAGGAAAATGCTTGATAACTATTAGAATGAACAGTAATGCCAGTTGAGGGGAAATGGCCATTAATTCCACAGACTGATCATCAAACCTGAACGAATCATTTAGTTGCTAATTAGGAAACGTAAATGGGAACAGGTTTGGAGAAGTAAAGCACTTTCAGGCGAGGTCAGAGCGATTACAGGACTCTTTGTCCCTGGATTTTTCGTCCCCAAATTTTTCGTCCCCATGAACTTTTTGTCCTTGGACTTTTCGTCCCCGGATTTTTCGTCCATGAATAATAAAAAAATGTGCCACTACTGTTGACAGACGTATGGACGAACGGACAACAGACAGATCACCATGATATAAGGGTTAGGGTTAAGATTAGGGTTAGGGATAGTGTTATAATGCAGGAAGGGAAAAGCATTATTGGGGATGAACCATCCAGGGATGAAGATTCTGGGGACGAAAAGTCCACAGGGATGAAAATTTTGGGGACGAAAAGTCCGGGGACAAAAAGTTTGGGGAGGAAGAGTCCTACAGCCGGTAAGAGTAGGGCTTCTAAGTAACTAAGATGGCAAGTCCTCGGTGTAAGTGCTTTAGCTTAGCAGATGGTCGTCTGTGCCTGCGCTGTGTGTTTATGTCTCACCTTCCAAGTGGTTTGGTCATGACATCGCTTGCCCCTGTCTTTTCATTTTCTCTTTTTCGTTGCTCCTGTCTTTTCCATGCTCCTGACTTTTTGCGGTTGGCCATTTTGACAGTTTACACTGAAGATGGGAGCACTTCTGATGTGTCGATGTGGATATGCAGCGTTTTTCTCTCGTATTTGCTTCTGTGGTTTGCGTGTTTTTGAGTTTGCATCATTTCTGTTTTTGCAGCGCGTTTCTCCGATTGGAGATGTTTTGGGCTGTTGCAGCATGTTTGCCCCTGTCGGTCACTGTACCCTATACCCAGTGGCGAACCGTGAGCCCTACAGCTGGGCCTTCACCTCAGCCATCACCGCCGAGAAAAGACGTCATCATGGAAAAAAGAGCAACATTACGATGAATTGAAAGGGTTTAGTTATTTTGAGAATTTGTACTTTACTCAGGCCTTTTCTTGAAAAATCTTTAGGTTCGCAAACATTTGCGCGCGTAAACTTAATTTTTCAGCCTTAGGTGCGCATATTTTTTTTTTTTTTAAATGCAGCTCAAATGCTATTTTAGGCGTGCAAACCGCGCCTTGCATGAAAAGTTAAGGTGATATTAAAGTTGTACATAATTAATCTAAACTAGTAAAAGCAATATATTATGGCTATCTTTAAAATATGCAAATCTACCATGTGCAACACCACCTTTCTTTTCCTACATTATATCCTTCTTACATAGGCACGCAAGTGAGCGTTTCAATTGTGTCCTAATATCCGCCCTATCTACAGTTAAGATTAGTGATATAGGCATTAGTTGCTCACTTCGATATGGTCTTGGAACATAATGTTAAAGAAAAAAACCAGGAGTTAGGCAGAATTTCCTGTAAGTCGCAAATTATTGAAAAAAATGGAATGAATTTGCAAGCAACATTTCGCTTACCCAGCTCAACTACGAACGGGGCTACCACATGAGAACTGTAAATCAGCTTACGTAGTATTCTCTCCGCGCATAAACCTGTTAAATGTGCTTTATAGGTGAACATTAATATTAAGTTGTTATATGTTATGGTAATTTGAACTGCCAGTTAGTCAGGCTACTGAATTTGAAACTGAATGAAGAGGTGCATCTCCACTGCATTGCAAGACAATATTGCAACTTGCAGGTTTACCGCAAACACAGCCTGCTAATATCCCCGAAAAAGAGAGCGCGATAACTGATGTCTCCGAAACCAGTCTGACAAGCCTAAACCGTAAGAAAACAAATTCAATAAAACTTCTTTTTAGCTTATTTCGTAACTTAGCGGAATGTATTACAACATAACAAACTTCATGTCGCGGATCATTGACCAGCCAAGTATGGCAGTAAAAAAAACACGGTTTTTACTGAATGCCGTTTCCGTTCACTCAGCATTACATTTTGCAAGTTGCGATTTGAGCCATTATGTGAATTTGCTTTATCCAATTTAATTCTTCAGTAATTTCTTAGATTAGTCATTTAGTTATTAATAATACATACTTACGACTGTTCGACTCAAAGTGACCTTCTACTGGTTTATTTACTATTGTGGTTTCAATGAATGAGGAAAAACAAGGTACGGTATCCCTTGCGGTAGTCTGTTGGAATGGTCTGTAACATAGCTGTTCTCCGCAAGCTCGAATTAAAAACCCAACAAATTAACTCGTAAACAATTAGGCTAATAGCAGAAATGAAAACAAAATAACGCTTATTCAGCCCAATTCGTTATTTAATGTCATTTCTATTTTGTGTCCATTTGAGAGACATTGGAGTCCATGAGAATTTTCGACTTCATGATTGTTACAGCTAATAATAAAACGATACTGGCACTTAAATTCTCATTAGCAGAAATGAGATGAACCAGGTCTACTAAATAAAACAACCTACGAAGTTTTATGGTGGGGTCAAATACAGGCATCAGTCTATTGTGTAGTCATCCCTCAACTTCTCAAGTGCAACAGCAGAACCACAAAGGGTAGCGAAAATAGGGGGCTCCGAAGAGTTTTATCATTTTGAACGATTGGAGAAAAAAAAACCCGACTATTGGTCAACCAAGATTTGTTTTAGTAGGGGACAGCCCTAGTAATTTATTAATTAAATCACGGCAAAAACTGCAGTCGAGATGTGAATGGAGCAAATCTGGTTTGCGTTTCCCGAAATCACAGATCAGGGCTTCCGCCAAGCAGCGCAATTGCGGGATTCCCGCAAAACCTGCCCAAGCGCCAGCAAGAAAAAATAGTCAAAGCGGGCCATTCCCGCACGTTTTCAGTGAATTAAGCTGCTTGCACACTGGACGCGAAACAAATTTTTCGCATGACAGATTATGTTCAAAGTCAATGTAATCTGTCGTGCGAAAAATTCGTTTCGCGTCCAGTGTGCAAGCGGCTTTAAAGTACCTATACAAGTACTGCTCGACTCGCACGTTCATTCACGCCCACAAAATCTGAACAGATTGGACATTCAGAGAGTAACTAGCCAATCACTGGGTACGTGTTCTGCCTTGCCGCTGGCCGCTGACCGCAGATGATCTCGAATCTTCCCTTTCGTTGCGCAGCACCGCAATCAGGGCAGTGGCTATACATCTTCATGGCCAATGTCGTCCGTAATTTCAGACATGGTGATCACTAGCCTGCCCAGCGCTGTATATATTTTCGCCTTGGGGACAAGGTTTGCGCCGTCTGCACCTGTCGTCTATTCATTAAAATGTTTATTCACCAGACTCACTTCAAATGTTGCTTCAGATGTTGCTGACATGGGAAATCGAAGGGGAAGAGCGTTCGTGATAACCTGAAATGTTTTTATCTAAATGCAAGAAGCATTAAAAATAAATTTCGAGAACTTGAGGCCGTTATGATTAGTGAAGGCTATGACATAGTTGGGATTACAGAGACATGGCTTAGTGAAGAGGATGGAGATGAATATAATGTAGAAGGTTATAAGCTCTTTAGGAAGGATAGATGTAATAGGCGAGGAGGGGGTGTAGCACTCTATGTGAACGAAAACATAAATGTGCAGGAAATTCCTGAACTTGAACAGTCCTTGCCCTGTGAAGATATCTGGGTCAGGCTCACTGGCAAACACGAGACTGGTTTAAACATAGGTGTATGCTATCGACCACCAGCTTTGGACAGTACAGTCAATGAAATGCTTTTTAAGAGGATTATGCAAGCTTGTAGAGGAGGAGGGACTATTATTATGGGAGACTTAAATTATCCTGGTATTGATTGGGAAATGGTGAAAGGACAGGGTAGGGGGAGGAAGAATTTCTAGATGTCATAAATGATAATTTTTGGTGCAGTATGTTAATAAACCAACAAGAGAGAAGGCAATTTTAGATTTGGTGCTCTGTAATGACCCAGATAGAATTAGCAATGTTGAGGTACTGGAGCCACTTGGGACAAGTGATCACTCTACTATTAATTTTGAGGTTTCATGGGAAGTTAAAAAGGTGTCTCCAAAAACAAAAATTTTCAATTTTAGGCGAGCAAACTTTGACAGGATGCGCTCATATCTAAGTGGAATAAAATGGGAGACACTCCTGGACTGTGAGTCTGTAAATGAGATGTGGGAAAGATTTAAGGGGTTTTACTTGATTCACAATGCAAATTCATTCCAAAGGTGTCCAAAAGTAAGCTGAAAAAGCAGAATCCTCAGTGGATGACAGCAGCTATTCGTAGGAGTTTGAGGGAAAAGAGAAATCTTTATAAGATGTACATAGAGGATAACAATGAGATTACTAAGGCCGAATTCTGTAAAATGCGGGCTGTGGTCAAAAAAAGAGCTGAGGAACGCTAGAAGACTGTATGAAAGACAAATTGCAGAGGGGGCAAAACTAACCCTAAGCGCTTCTTTTCAGTACTGTAGCAGAAAAAAGGAAAGTCAAAGAGCAGGTTAAGTGCATAAAGAATAAAAATGGATCGCTGCTATATGATAACAAGGATATTATGGACACCTTAAACGGTTACTTTGTTGAGAATTTTACCTTAGAGCGGGTCTTTGCTCGCCAGAGGGCTTGTCCAATGCTCAAGATTATTTAGCGGAAATTGAGGTTCGATAACATAGTATTAGGCAAGTTGCATCAACTAAAGGCAGATAAGGCGGCAGGTCCTGATGGCTTATATCCTAGAGTGCTCAGGGAAGTTAGTGAGATCATCTTTAAGCCGCTATCCGCCATCTTTAGACGGTCTTTAGAAACTGGAGAAATACCAAATGATTGGAAACAGGGCAATATAATACCAATATATAAGAAAGGGGACCGTACTGAGCCAGGTAATTACAGGCCAGTCAGTTTAACTTGCATTGCGTGCAAAATATTGGAATCTATCATAAAAGATGAGCTGGACTTATTTCTTGAACGTAACAATATCTTGAGGGATAGCCAACATGGTTTTCAGAAGGAAGGTCATGCCTGACAAACCTTCTGGAATTTTTTGAAGAGGCCACCAAGACCTATGACCAGAGCAGGGCTTATGACATCATATATTTGGATTTTCAGAAAGCATTTGACACAGTACCGCATAAGAGACTAATTTTTAAAATGAGCTCCATTGGAGTTACAGGTGGTATTCTGAAGTGGATTCATAACTGGTTGCAGGACAGAACACAAAGAGTGGTGGTCAGTGCTATCTCATCTGAGCTAGGTATGGTGGGGAGTGGCGTCCCCCAGGGATCGGTGTTGGGACCCCTGCTGTTCCTCATCTACATTAATGACCTTGATAGGAATATTGAGAGCAGATTAGTTAAATTTGCAGATGATACTAAATTGGGGGGCTTGGTAAATAGTTTAGAGTCCACTAAAGTGATTCAGGATGATTTGGATAGAATCCAGAATTGGGCAGAAATGTGGCAAATGAAATTTAATGTAGCGAAATGTAAAGTAGTTCATGTAGGTAATAAAAACATTAGATGGGATTACCTCATGGGAGGTTTTAAACTGGAATGTGCTTCACAAGAGAAAGATCTGGGAGTGAGTGTTGACCAAACCCTCACAGGCTCTAGCCATTGTGCCGTAGCAGTTAAAAACGCCAATCGGATGCTGGGATACATTGCCAAAAGTATTGAGTTCAAATCCAAGGAGGTGATGCTTCTTTTGTACAACACATTCGTCCAGACCACATCTAGAGTATTGTGTACAGTTCTGGGGACCATACTTAAAGAAAGACATAGAGGCTTTAGAGAAAGTTCAGAGAAGAGCCACGGCTAATTCCGGTATTAAAGATGAAAGCTATGAGAAAAGGCTGAAGATCCTTAATCTCTTTAGTCTTGGGAAAAGGAGACTAAGGGGTGATTTGATTGAGGTCTTTAAATATGTTAAAGGGATTAACAAAGTGAATTATGTAGGATTCCTTCGACCAAGTGTTGTTAGCAGAACTCGGGGTCACAAATGGAAGCTGACCAAAGGTAAATTTAGCACTGATATTCGGAAATATTTCTTCACCCAAAGAGTAATTTCGGTGTGGAACAGCTTGCCTGACCATATTGTTGAGGCAGAGACCTTGGGAGTTTTCAAGAGCAGGCTTGACTTAAAGCTAGATACCATTGAGACATTGAGTATCTGAAGTGATATATTCACGATGGTACAAACAAACTGGCGAGCCTAGTTGGGCTGAACGGCCTGTTCTCGCCATTCATGTTATGTTATGTTATGTTAAATCAAGTGAATAATTTTTATAATGGGGGAGATGGCTTGTACGTTAATGATTTTTTTTTCATGCTGTCAATGCCAGTCTTTAATTTATGGGTGTACGATAACGGTTTCCAAAGTGTCGCCTTCCGTTCTTGTCAATTTCGTTTTTCATGTAGAAGTTCCATGCGGATATACGTAGCGACCAAGAATCGCGCTGCTTAGCGAAAGCACTGCTATTTTTTGTGTCTTTGCAGGTTTGTTTGTTGACTAGAGAATCTAGTCAAGCCCAGTCCTGTTCTAAAGCATACCGTTCTGTCGCGTAATATCCATTATCTGATTATAGTCAATGGCAGTTGTAACTTGTATTTTTTTATTTTTCAAATTCTACTCGGTCACTCAGTCACTGAGTGCAGTAATTACTTTCATTGAATAAATGTTTTATTTTTGTGAGAACTTTTGTCTTGTTTCAGTTCATCTGAATATCGTAAATGAATAGTTGTTACAGTCTCTTATGGTTGTGACAGCTAGCCGTTACATACTGAAATCCCCCCTGACAAATTGAAAATCCCCCCCGACAAATTGAAAATCCCCCCCCAAAAAAGTTGGAATGGTGGAAATCCCCCTCTGAAAAATATTTTGGCGGAAGCCCCGCAGATGCTAACTTCCATGGTCGGAACCATTGACTTTCAATGGACGAACTACGTTAGTTGCCAACGTTGGCAACTATGCTTATAGGAAACGAAACAGGGCTCCATTTATTAGCAGGAATGACCAATTGATCACACCAAGTTTCACCGTCAAAATAACCAAAATTCGGCAATGAAAACTTTCGTACGATAGATAAGAGAAAGCTTACTTCCATTACCCACTCCTTCCCGTCCTTTCTGACACCCTTGGTTACGACATCCCACGTTCTATAGGTGGAAAGCTGGGCGATATGCCCAACCCGCTTCGCCATCTTTGGTGGGTTTTTTTTGAATCTTAAGTGGTTGATGCAACACGCAGTTCCATTGGTTGAAGTCTCGCGTGTCCACACACCGTTTCTCATGGGCGAAAGAGTTTGGAAATGCTGTCTAGATGGCGCTGCAGTTCGTATATCTAGGCGCGCAGAAACTGAACGTTTTTGATGGATACGCGCGCATTTACTTGCGCCCCTAAAATGCAATTTTAGGCGCGCAAAGGCGCGTACGCGCAAATGCGCACCTTTCATAAAAAGGCCTGCTTTACTTGAGTTTTTTTTTTTTAACCAGGACTTTTACTCTACTACATTTAAAACATTAAAGCTGACCTATTATGCTATTTTTCCAAGTTTATATTTTGGTCTTTGACTCCCCTAGAGTACTCCAGATCGCGCAAAGTAAAAAAAAAGGGTACTTATTTCACTCATACTGCCATCCTCAAAAAACCCCATTTGTAGTCCATAGTAGTCTCTGCCTGAAACGCCTCATTGGGGTGGCTCTTCCGCTATGGCCCCCACTCCCCGTGTGCCCACTTTCTTTTGACAGGCCAGCTCTGTGGAGGGCGGATCTAGGCGGGACGAGGCAGCAGAACGCAGTTTTCCGGGTCCGGCTCCACAGAGTGAAACTGACGCGTCCCCCGAAGGAATCGACGGGCATATTCTTTAATCAAACGCAGTACATGTGTATAGATCTAATGAAATTAACTTGTTCTAATAAACACAACAGCGAAAGTGGAGGACGCAGTGCGAATGTCTGGCAGGTCAAGCTTGAATTTGCTGTCTACCTACGGCTACTATGGTGAGTACACCGGTGTTTTTACTCTAGCTAGGATTGAGGGAAAGCTAGAATCCACCCCATATAGACACATTTTTAGAACGGGTCGACAAACCCAAGTGTAGACCGGAGACCATAGAAATCCGGTGGGTCTGAGTTTAGAGGGAAACACGGACAGTGAGGAGCAGCTAAAAGTGGACCAACAGCTTATGGACTGCTTCGGTGTGTATAAGGACCTGCTGGTTCCTGTGCATAGCTGTGGTGTGTCGTTAGCGTGGAGTAACGAACAGCTTCTGCGCTGGTGTATGACGAAGGGGCTTAAAGCTCCAGGCTAAACGGCCTTTTCGGAAATTGCCCGTGGTAATGGTTTACTTATTGCGTCGGAATGACCAGCGTTTGCTTGGAGAACATGGGCGCGATAAGCCGCTTTCACTCCGGACGCGAATTGAATTTTTCACGCGACAGATTACATTCAAAGTCAATGCATTGTCTTTGCATTTACTTTGAATGTAATCTGTTAGTTTCGCGTCCGGTGTGAAAGCTGCTTTACGCGCCCATAACGCGTGTATTCGAGTCTTTGCATTGACTTTGAATGTAATCTGTCCCGCAAAAAATTTGTTTCACGTCCGGTGTGAAAGCGGCTTGACATGCCCATAACTTGTGTATTCAAGTCTTTGCATTGACTTTGAATGTAATCTGTTAGTTTCGCGTCTGGTGTGAAAGCTGCTTAACGCACCCATAACTCGTGTATTCAAGTCTTTACATTGACTTTGAATGTAATCTGTTAGTTTCGTGTCCGGTGTGAAAGCTGCTTAACGCGCCCATAACTCGTGTATTCAAGTCTTTGCATTGACTTTGAATGTAATCTGTCCCGCGAAAAAAATTAAGCTTTCGTGCATTTGTGAAAGCAGCTTTATGGATAGTACGCGACAGCTAGAGAGAGCTCGGTTATGTTATGAACATAATACAGGTTTTGCAGTCTGTAAGTTCCGTTAGCGCGGACAAGTTGCTTATGTGGAGCCAACAAATCGATCACTTCTACAGGAAAGAATTACCTATTTAATCTCCGCCTTTTTCAGCTTTTTATTACCCACAACAATTTCTAAAGGGGGATGTAATTATGTCACGGTAATGCAGAGAAATCCTTTGTTATACCAGACACATTAGAGCTTCTGCGTTTCGCGATTGCTTTCACGGTAGAATCAGAGCGCTAACACAGATATTTGTGATAGGGATCCGGCTGATTCCAGTCATGGATAAGTGAAGCGATCACAAGCAGCCGCTTCAACTGTAGTGGCTACAATTGGGCAACGTTATGATGAAACTGCCACATTGATGCTTACCGAAGTAACACAAGCAGGCTTTATCTTCAGATATTTTACAAAAGCCTGCGTTTGAGGCCGGTTGTTAGTGCTAACTATCGCTAGCGGTCCTGCTAGCCACCCGTAACACGTTAGCTTCACTTACATTATTTGCTGTTATATCGTTACTTACAGCTTGTGGCTCCAAGCGCTTGATCGATGCAACTGCTTCAGGTTTGAGAAGCAGCTGAAACGCTTATCCTGTGTTGAATTATCCTTTCTTTATAAAGCTGTCTTTGGTGAAATGCTGAGCACAAGCAGCTACCGTTCCCTTTGGCCGTGGCTGTTTGCTGCCAGCAAACAAAAAAAGCTACCCACTGATTTCTGGTGGCATCCTCTTTTGGAAGAGAAATAAGTGTTTTTCTTTGCGTCCAAAAGTAAACGGACAAGCAGCTTTGGGAGAGATACTGACAAAACTGCACCTCAAATGATCTGCGGTTCTTCTTTTGTATTTCCAAAAGTGTTGACGCTACTAAGGCATAGTATGATCTGCCGTTGTTAGTGCCTGCTAGAATAGTTTCTGGTGTGGGCAGGTCCAGCGCCGTGATTGGCTCTGGCTAGGTCTGTACTAATTGGACGGCACATCTCGCGAAGATCTCGGGAGGAGCTGTTCAGAGAGGAAATCACGTTCACGAAATCACGTTCTTGGATTACGGCAAAACCCCTGCATCTAATGTTTAGAAACTTTTCAGAGGTTGAGTATGGACAACTAACATTATAACATTACTAATATGTATCAAAAGAAGGATCAGCATAATAGGTCCCCTTTAAAAGTATACTTCATTACTTTGACACTGGCCACATCGTTACAAATTAAAATATGAATGTAATTCATCATTTATGGATTATCTGGATTTGGCGTGTTCGAGAAGAACGACGGTGCTCGGCAGGGTATCTTTGTGCAGATGTGTCCGCCAGCAGACATGGAGCTGCAAATTTATGCACGCAGTTACAATATTCCATCACTAGATGGCACACCCGGATCAGTTGTAGAAAATTCACAAGCAAGCCCGAGCTGGAACACGATTTAGAATATGGACGAGTTCACTCCAATCCCTGTATTTCAGGAATTGCATGAACTTGACTCCTCAGCTATGCCTGATGTGCAAACTGCTCAATATGCTTGCCCATATTATCTATCTAGCAATTTAAAAAAATATCTCTTGCTAGAGAAACAATCATTGTCCTCTGCAGCAACCACTTCAGCTACAGTGAGTCCATGGTATCCGAATTAGTAGTAAAGAAAAATCAGTTTTCTGAAGCAAAATTTGACATGGTATAGATCCTATGTCATTCTACTATTAATTACAGTGGTTTTTTTAAACCGCCAGTAAACTCAAAGAAGACGAAGAGAAAGTATATAAAGCAGAGACTGCCTTGTTTTTTGAATACTTTCATTCACCTGGAAGTTCATTAAAGAGAACAAGGAGAGGACAATGTGTTGTTGTTTTGCTTCTTTCTATGCGTACTATGAAAAATACTTTGTACTTGTACTTGCACGTTTGATACTTAAGTATATTTTTTCACAAGAAGTAAATTTAATGTGAGCTCCTTCAAGACTTTTACTCAAGTAATTTTCTCATGGGTGACTTCAACTTTTACCAAAGTAACTTTCACTTATGGTACTTCTACTTTTCCTTAGTTTTTTTTTTTTGAGTACTTTATACACCTCTGGTGTTTTCTTACAGCCCGTTGTCCACGGATAGTGCTGATAATTTTCCGTCTTGAAATGCCATTCCACTTTCTCAACCTTTTCTTTTAATTCCAGTTCTGGAGTTGGTCTTCCGTTTTTTTATTATTTCAAGTTTTTCTGTGAAATGCCGCCATGAAAAAGGCGAAGGTATCAAGCTAGCCACAACGTCGCTCTCGTCTTCCGCCATTTAACTCCGTCTCTCACCCGCCCTCACCACTCTGCCGAGATCACGATGTTCGGACTTCACGAAGGCCTAAGATCTTTTGTTTTTGTCCCGCCCACTTAAAAATCAAACCGTGATTGGTCAATTTACCCCTCACTCTCCAAACCAAAGCTGTGTTCGAAATCGTCCACTCATTCACTCACTCCCTATTCCCTACCCAGTGGGCACCTGATGTTAATTTAACATCAATTTGACATCAAACTCTGATGTCAACTTTTTGTCAAAATTTGGTTAAAAATGGAAATCAACTTGACATCAAAATTTTGACATCAATTTAACATCAAAAATTGATGTCAAATGATGATGTTATTGGTGGATTGTTGACATCGTTTTAATGTCAAGCTTGCTCAAAAATTGATATTATGATGATGTTATTGATGTTATTATGACATCATTTCAATATCAAGCTTCTTCAACCAAATATCAAAATTTGATCTCAATGATGTTATTTTGACATCATCTCAATGTCAAGTTTGCTTAAAAATTGATGTTATGATGACGTTATTGAGGTTATTTTGACATCATTTCAATATCAATCTCCTCAAAAATTGATGTTATAATTATGTAATTTTGACAAAATTGCAGTGTCAAGCTTTTTTTTAGCTATTAGCCATGACTGTGACAGCAATTTAATGCATTATATTCACATAAACTTTACAAAATTAAGAGCCATATTCTGAGAGAATGGCACTTTTGAGACACTTAGTGGAGTTGACATCTCAGAATTGCATGAAATTTGAAAGAATGGTGCCCATATATGTGTAACCAAAAATCCCAGAGTTTGAGCTCACAATTTTTATCGATATGGCTACAGTGCCACCTGGAAGTGGACAAGTCAGGTACCAAATTGAGCATTTTTGAGGAAGAATAACCATTTTTGAAGGAATATTGTGGATAACTGCTTCAATGTGCCAAAGAAGTTGCGATTGTATCTGATACTGGAATACCCAAATTTTTAAAATGTGAAAGTTCCACCGGGTGATCAGGTTGGTTATACATGCAATGACAAGAAATCTGTGCACAACAGGAAAAAACGGTTTTACAAATTTAGGCTTATTTTAATTTTTAAAACAGACCAGTGCCAAATTCATCTTAACTGTTTTGTTTTCAAACATTTAAGATGAGAAAAATTTCGAGGTATTTAGTCCGGCACTTTTTTGGTTTTTCGAGATATTTGCTCCCTAAGTTAGGTGTAGGGCATTTTATTCCTGTTTGTACAGTGGATTAACATTAATAACCAGACACCTGTGGGGATGGGTAGACCATTAATTTGAATCTTCCTTTGGGCTAAACAAAGGACACCAGAAACATCTTTGGCACTATGCTCCATCTTGGAGCAGCGGCTAGGGACATTTTGAAAAAATCTCCCATTCGCTTATTTACAGTGATATTCAGTGGCACATAAAAATGTTCACCAAGAAGATAGAGCCTTGAAATTAGCTGGGTGTCCAGCCCTTTTAGGATATTTTAACATGCCAAAGGAAGTTTTATGGCACTCTTTGCCAGAGTCTGTATATAAGGGAACGAAAGTTCAAAAATATATCAGTATAGGGGGCACTGTTGCCAATGTGTCAGATCTGACAAACTCGGACATGTGCCATTGAGAAGTTTCTTGAAATGGAGTATGTGTCTTATGAACATTGTGAAAATACTGATTTTCTTTTGCCACTATGTTGGGTTCACTAGTAATGCCAATAGGTGGCAACCCACCATACCACCTCATTCAGATCTCGCAAAGCCAGACATGAGCCACAGAGAAATCTCTTGAAATGAAATATGTGTAATGTATACATAACAAAAACACTGATTTTACTTTGGCAGTTGGCTGGTTTAACTAGTTACAGAGATAGGTGGTGCCCAGAGAGGTACTGGTACAAGATAAATTTTAAGGTTTCAAACAGCGGTAAGCAACATATTATTTTGATACATTTGGATAGTATATTGGAATAATAACTATGACAGAGAAATTCATGAGCTGAGTTTGTTGGTTGTGGTATATGTAAAAAATCAGTCAATTCTAGACACCAGTTGGGGTAACAATTAACATTGTGCAGTCACTTAATACTTCTGAATTCAAGCCTTTTCCCTGCTATCCCTTGAGGATTCAACTCTTTATTTGTATTCAGAAGTATTCAGTGAATATACTGAAATAATATGTTCCTTACCTCTGTTTGAAACCTTAAAATTTATTTTGCACCAGTACCTCTATGGGCACCATCTCAGAACTACTTAAACCAGCCAACTGCCACAGCAAAATCAGTGTTTTCGCTATGTATACATTGCACATACAGTGCCATGAAAAAGTATTTGCCCCCTTCCTGATTTCTTACTTTTTTGCATATTTTTCACACTTAAATGTTTCAGATCATCAAATAAATTTTAATATTAGACAAAGATAACCTGAGTGAAAACAAAATGCAGTTTCAAAATGATGATTTCATTTATTAATGAGAAAAAGCTATCCAAACCTACCTGGCCCTATGTGAAAAAGTAATTGCCCCCCCTTCTTATATCATGTGATTAACCACATTTTTTAAGTCCAATTTCGCTAGCCACACCCAGGCCTGACTACTGCCAGACCTGTTGAATCAAGAAATCACTTTAATAGAACCTGTCTGACAAAGCGAAGTAGGCTAAAAGATCTCAAAAAGCAACATGTCATGCCGCGAACTAAAGAAATTCAAGAACAGATGAGAAACAAAGAAATTGACATCTATCAGTCTGGAAAGGGTTGCAAAGCCATTTCTAAGGCTTTGGGACTCCAGCGAATCACGGTGAGAGCCATTACCCATAAATGGAGAAAACTTGGAACAGTGGTAAACCTTCCCAGGAGTGGCTGGCCTCCCAAAATTACTCCAAGAGCGCATCGACGACTCATCCAGGAGGTCACAAAAGAACCCAGAACAACATCTAAAGAACTGCAGGTCTCACCTGCCTCAGCTAAAGTCAGTGTTCATGATTCAACAATAAGGAAGAGACAGGGCAAAAATGGCATCCATGGGAGAGTTCCAAGGCGAAAACCACTGCTGATCAAAAAGAACACAAAGGCTCGTCTCACATTTGCCAAAAAACATCTTGATGATCTCCAAGACTTTTGGGAAAATATTCTGTGGACTGAGGAGACAAAAGTTGAACTTTCTGGAAGGTGTGCGTCCCGTTACATCAGGCGTAAAACTAACACAGCATTTCATAAAAAGAACATCATACCAAAAGTCAAACATGGTGGTGGTAGTGTGATGGTTTGGGGCTGCTTTGCTGCTTCAGGAGCTGGATGACTTGTCGTGATTGATGGAACTATGAATTCTGCTCTCTACCGGAAAATTCTGAAGGAGAATGTCCAACCATCAGTTTGTGACCTCAAGCTCAAACCAGGCCTTTTCTTGAAAAATCTTTAGGTGCGCAAACATTTGACATTTGCGCGCGTAAACTTAATGTTTCAGCCTTAGGTTTTTTTTTTTTTTTTTTAAATGCAGCTTAAATGCTATTTTAGGTGCGAAAACCGCGCCTTTCATGAAAAGTTAAGGTGATATTAAAGTTGTACATAATTAAACTAATAAAAGCAGTACATTATGGCGATCTTTAAAATATGTAAATCCACCACGTGCAACACCACCTTTCTTTTCCAACATTATATCCTTCTTACATAGGCACGCAAGTGTGCGTTTCAATTGTGTCCTAAGATCCGCCCTAACTACAGTTAAGATTAGTGATATAGGCATTAGTTGCTCACTTCGATATAGTCTTGGAACATAATGTTAAAGAAAAAAAAAAATCAGGAGTTTGGCAGAATTTCCTGTAAGCCGCAGGTTATTGAAAAAAAATGGAATAAATTGACAAGCAACATTTCGCTTACCCAGCTCAACTACGAACGGGGCTACCACTTGAGAACAATAAATCTGCTTACTTACTATTCTCTCCGCACATAGACCCCTTAAATGTGCTTTATAGGTGAACATTAATATTAAGCCGTTATATGTTCTATGGTAATTTGAACCGCTAGTTAGTTAGGCTACTTAATTTGAAACTGAATGAAGAGGCGCATCTCCACTGCATCGCGAGCAGTACAATATTGCAACATGCAGGTTTAACGCAAACACAGCCCGTTAATGAGAGCGCGATAACTGATGCTCGTCTCCGAAGCCAGTCTGACAAGCCTAAACCATAAGAAAACGAACCCAATAAAACTTCTTTTTAGCTTATTTCGTTACTTGGAGGAATGTATTACACCACAACAAACTTCATGTCGTGGATCATTGACCAGCCTTGTATGGCATGTTCTTCACGGTTTATACTGAACGCCGTTTCCGTTCACTCAGCATTACATTTCGCAAGTTACGTTTTAAGCCATTATGTGAATTTGCTTTATCCAATTTACTTCTTCAGTAATTTCTTAGATTAGTCATTTAGTCATTAAAAATATATACTTAAGACTGTTCGACTCAAAGTGAACTTCTACTGGTTTATTTGGTATTGCGGTTTCAATGAATGAGGAAAAACAAGGTATCCCTTGCCGTAGTCTGTTGGAATGGTCTGTAACGTAGCTGTTCTCCGCAAGCTCGAATTAAAAACCCAACAAATTAATTCGTAAATACTTATTAGCAGAAATGAAAACAAAAGAACTCTTATTCAGCCCAATTCATCATTTAATGTAATTTCCATTTTGTGTCCATTTGAGAGAGACTATCGGAGTCCATGAAAATTTCGACTTCATGATTGTCACAGCTAACAATAAAACGATACTGGGACTTAAATTCTCATTAGCAAGAAAAATGAGATAAACCAGGTCTATTACATAAAACAACCTACGAACTTTTATGGTGGGGTCAAATACAGGCATCAATCTATTGTGTATAGTCATCCTTCAACTTTTGAAGTGCAACAGCCGAATCACAAAGGGTGGCGAAAATAGGGGGCTCCGAAGAGTTTTATCATTTCGAACGATTGGGGAAAAAAAGGCCGCTTATTGGTCAACCAAGATTTGTTTTAGTATGAGACAGCCCTAGTAATTTATTAATTAAATCACGGCAAAAACTGCGGTCGAGATGTGAATGGAGCTAATCTGGTTTGCGTTCCCCGAAATCACAGATGCTAACTTCCATGAGTGGAACCATTGACTGTGAATGGATGAACTTCGTTAGTTGCCAACGTTATGCTTCTGGGAAACGAACCAGGGCCCCATTAATTAGCAGGAATGACCGATTGATCACACCAAGTTTCACTGTCAAAACAACCAAAATTCAGCAATGAAAACTTTCGTACTATAGATAAGAGGAAACTTACTTCCATTACCCACTCCTGCCCGTCCTTTCTGCCAGTTTTAACGGGTTTTATGCCCTTGGTTTCGACATCCCACGTTCTATAGGTGGAAAGCTGGGCGATATGCCCAACCCGCTTCGCCATCTTTGGTGGGGTTTTTTTTTTTTTTTTTTTAAATCTTATGTGGTTGATGCAGCGCGCAGTTCCATTGGTTGAAGTCTCGCGTGTCCACACACTTGTTTCTCGTGAGCCTTTGCGCGAATGCGAAAGAGTTTGGAAATGCAGTCTAGATGGCGCTGCAGTCCGGTTCGCTTGGCGCGCAAAATTGAACGTTTTTTGATGGATACGCGCGCATTTATTTGCGCACCTAAAATGCAATTTTAGGCGCGCAAAGGCGCGTATGCGCAATTGCGCGCCTTTCATAAAAAGGCCTGTCAAACGCACTTGGGTTATGCAGCAGGACAATGATCCGAAACACACTAGCAAGTCCACCTCTGAATGGCTTAATAAAAACAAAATGAAGATTTTGGAGAGGCCTAGTCAAAGTCCAGACTAAAATCTGCTTAAAGTGCTGTGGCATGACCTTGAACAGGCCATTCATGCTCAAAAACCCTCCAATGTGGTTGAATTAAAACAATTCTGCAAAGATGAGTGGGTTAAACTTCTTCTACGGCAATGTGAAAGACTCATTGCCAGTTATCGCAAACGTTTGATTGCAGTTCTTGTCGCCGAGGGTGGCACAACCTGTTATTAGGATGTAGGGGGCAATTACTATTTCACATAGGGCCAGGTAGGTTTGGATCGCTTTTTTCCCCTTAATAAATGAAATCATCATTTAAAAACAGCATTTTGTATTTACTCAGGTAGTCTTTGTCTAATGTTAAAATTTGTTTCATGATCTGAAACATTTAAGTGCGACAAATATGCAAAAAAATAAGAAATCAGGAAGGGGGCAAATACTTTTTCATGGCGCTGTATTTCATTTCAAGAGATTTCTCTATGGCACATCTGGTTTTGTGAGATCTGAATAAAGTGGTACTGTGAGGTGCCACCTATTGGCATTACTGGTTAAACCAACATAGCGGCAAAACAAAATCAGTGTTTTCGCAATGTACATAAGACACATATTCCATTTCAAGAAACTTCTCCATGGCACACGTCTGGTTTTGTTAGATCTGACATATTGGCAACAGTGGCCCCTATAATGATATCTTTTTGAACATTCGTCCCCTAATATCCAGACATTGGCAAAGAGTGCCATAAAACTTCCTTTGGCATGTTAAAATATCCTGAAAGGGCTTGAGACTCAGCTAATTTCAAGGCTCTATCTTCTTGGTGAACATTTTTATGGGCCCCTGAATATCACGGCAAATAGGCGAATGGGAGATTTTTTTCAAAATGTCCGTAGCCGCTGCTCCAAGATGGAGCATAGTGCCAAAGAAGGTTCAAATTAATGGTTTACCCATCCCCACAGGTGTCTGGTTATTAATGTTAATCCACAGTACAAACAGGAAAAAAATAGCCCGCACCCAACTTCGGGAGCAAATATCTCGAAAAACCAAAAAATAGGACCAAGGGTCCTGTAGCTTACCGGCAAGCAGTCTTACAGCGATGATACAAGTTCTGAAAATTTCATGTGAAGTTGGACATTTGAATCAATGAAAATCAATGTCAAGGTCACTAAATAAAAGTTCACATACATTTATAAGGCCTTCTGTAACACAATCCTAAGCTCTAAAGCAGTTTTGGTGATACAAGTCGTTAAAATATGTCAATATGTATTCAATATGTCAATTGTGAACTTTAAAGGTCACAGAATGGCAAGTTGTGGTCAGCAAATGGACTTCATATATGACTTTCAAAATGTCACTATACAAACCTTGGCTCAATCTGTGACCATTTTGGTGATACAAGTCATTGTAATTTCACTGTGGAGTTTGACCCTCAAAGGTTACTGACAGTCAAGTTGAATGTCACCAAATGAAAGTTCATATGTGACTTCCTAGATATCAGTAACACAAACTTAAGGAGCAGCTCCACTTGACAGATTATGTCGTCACTTTCTGTCAGCCAACTCTCGACAGAAATATCAAATGCCTATCCACCTCAGATTAAAAGTCCCTGACAGAAGCTCCGATCGACTGTCAGCTATGTTTCTGGAAGCAACTGTCGTCATAAAATTTCCCATGACGTTCCACTTGAGAGATCATCACAGTTTGACAGTATCGATCGATGACCATATCATGTGACACGAGGGTCTCTACTCGCTCTACTCGACCTCATTCACCATGTTGCCGGCGAGGAGACAACAGGTCACGGCAGTTGTTGCCGCCTTCATTATAATAAAAAGGAGGAAACCTCTGTAGGGGAGACCGGGTCTAGTTGTTACACTTTTTCTTTTTACGGCTGTAGAATTGACATTATCAGGTTTTTGTTATCAATATGCACTGTAAAGATAGAAAGTTTATTAGACTGCATGACTGATCTGTAGCAACCCCTATTTCTGCACACGCATAATGCTGGTGAGGAAAAAATAGACCCCCATCGCCTGTAACAAACAACCGTAACAAACTACCCCATATATGGGGTAGTTTGTTACAGGATGTGGGGCATTTTTTTACACTAAGAATTTGCTTAAGTGAGACGTGTTTCTCACTTAAGTAGGCAAGTTAAGGGGATGCCTCACTACTATTATCCCACGAAGCTAGAGTAAGGAACCTCTTGAGTCATTCTCTAATGGCATTTACCACGTTCCACAATTCGTTTGTAATTTCGAGGCATCTTTCTGAAATAAAAAAAGGTAGAAAGTCATTCAGTGAGGTCATTTGATCTTGTCCAAGTTGTTACAGGTTTTGGGGCAAGTTGTTACTGTAACAACTTGGATGCATCAACTAGTCCATCAGCAACCCTTCGCCATTGTCCCGACATTTTGAAATGTTCCACTGCAATCTTTACATGGATGTGTCATGACACAGTGGCTAATGTCTTCCTCCCTCATAATCCAGAAAATCTCGGGTATGTATCAATTACACTATATGTTAATAAAATCTCCCAAACACAAAGAAAGTTTTCGAGCATTTTTTCTGGGACACTAACCTGCGACTTTCGACGTACGTCCTTCTGTCATGTAAAGACGCGGGTCACCTTCGCGGAGCAACAGGAAAATTAGAGCGCCATCTGTGTTTTATTATCCGAATTATTTAGAATGTAACAACATGGACGTGTAACAACTAGACCCGGTCTCCCCCTACCCTGTCCTGATTTGGTTTTAATTTTACGTTGCTCGCCATTGAACTGGTTTCGTAAATTATACATCTTCCGTTGTACCTCAGCAACGTCCCTGGAACATGCTTTTGCAACATCAGCCCAAGCAGCAATTTTTTTCATCCTGTCTTTATATTCTGATGAGCTAACATCCCATAAACTGGGTTGGTTTTGGTAGCTGTATATCAGCTGAAATGTTTCCGATTTCGTCCATTCTTGGCCACTAGTGCTTGTCATTTTGTCAAATAGCAAGAAATCCGCACAACACGCCCTTTTATACACCACACCATTCAAGGACTATTGTGCTTCCCGAAAGTAGCTTCCCCAAAATAGAACCGGTTCTATTCTCTGAGAGCGCTGTCACGAGTCATTATGACATTCTTTCAATAGTCCTTCCACTTGACACCAATAACTTCTGCGACAAACTTCCGAAAGTTTTTCTGCACTCTCTGAAGTAACTGTCGTTTCGTTATCCACTAGAGATTTTCTCTCCGACAGCAACTTCTAACAGTAAAAACTGTCTAGTGGAGTAGCGCCTTTAGGCTCCATCTGTGACCATTTTAGTGATACAAGTCATTGAATTTTCACTAGGTCACATTTGACCTTTGAAGGTCAATACAAAGGTCACCAAATGAAAGTTCATATATGACTTCCTATATGTCAGTAATACAAACCTAGACTCCATCTGTGACTGTTTTGGCAAGACAAGTCATTGTAATTGTATTATGTCAAGTTTGACCTTCAAATGTCATCAACAGTCAAGCTGAATGTCACCAAATGAAAGTTCATATGTGACTTCCTATGTCAGTAACACAAACCTAGGCCCCAACTCACTTCAGTGATAGAAGTCATTGAATTTTCTCTAGGTCAAGTTAGACCTTTGAAGGTCAATATGAAGGTCACCAAATTGGGCGACACGGTGGCATAGTGGTTAGCACTGTTGCCTCACAGCAAGAAGGTCGTGGGTTCGATTCCGGCCTGGGGCCTTTCTGCGTGGAGTTTACATGTTCTCCCCGTGTTCACGTGGGTTTTCTCCGGGTACTCTGGTTTCCCCCACACACACAAAAAAAAAAACCCACAAAAACATGCATCATAGGAATGCTCCAACCAGTACCCATGACCAAGGAACTGGCTTTAGAACTGGAGTTGGTCTCCGGGCGCTGCTCTGTGGCAGCCCACTGCTCCTAACTATAGGATGGGTCAAATGCAGAGGACAAATTACCCCACGGGGTTCAATAAAGTGTATTTTAACTTATCAAATGAAAGTTCATAAATGACTTCCTATACTTCTCCGATACAAACCTACACTCAATCTGTAACGATTTTGCTGATATAAGTCATTGAAATTTCACTGTATAGTTTGGCCGTTCAAGGTCACTGAAGGTCAAGTTTGAGGTCACCCAATGAAACTTCATACATGATTTCCTATATGGCCACAATACAAACCTAAGCTCTATCTGAAATAGTTTTGGTGATAGAAGTCATTGAAATTTCACTACGTGAAGTTTGACCTACGAAGGTCACCGAAGGTCAAGTTCATGGCCACCAAATGAAAGTTCATGTATGACTTCCAATACATCTCCAATACAAACCGAAACTATCAGTAACGATTTTGCTGATATAAGTCATTGAAATTTCACTGTGAAGTTTGGGCGTTCAAGGTCACTGAAGGTCAAGTTCAATGTCACCAAGTGAAACTTCATACATGACTTCCTATATGCCTGCAATACAAACCTAAGCTCTATCTGTAATAGTTTTGGTGATAGAAGTCATTGAAATTTCACTATGTGAAGTTTGACCTTCGAAGGTCGCCGAAGGTCAAGTCCAAGGCCACCAAATGAAAGTTCATACATGACCTCCTATAAGTGTTCAATGCACATATGTTCCCAATCTTCAATATTTTCAAGCCTAGAAACCTTTGAAAATTGTAACATTTTGCTTGACCTCAAGTTTGACCTTTCAAGGTCATCTGAGGTCAACTTTAACACAGCCAAAATATAGGTCATATATTACTTCCTATATGTCAGTAATACAAACTTAATCTCTATCTGCAACCATTTAGCTTCCACAGGCGATTTGGCCCATTCTCCATAAGACCCAATGTTAAAGTACAGCGCCCCCACTAGACCCACTTCTGTCGATTCAATCAAAATGGCACTCGCACTGTACATAAAGTGTATCAAGGTGAGTTGATTGCCAGATTTAGAAAAAAAGTTATCAGACAATTCTTGAGACATAATTTTTTGAAATTTCAAGTCATATCTTTTAACATTGTTAATATATTCCCTGACCACGAGTTTGACCTTTCAAAGTCATCTGAGGTCAACTTTAACATAGCCAATGTACAGGTCATATATGACTTCCTATATGTCGATAATACAAACTAAAGCTCTATCTGCAACCATTTGGCCTCCACAGGCCATCTTGCATATTCATAAAGTACAGCGCCCCCAATAGACCCACTTCTGTCGATTCAGTCAAAATGGCGCTCACACTGTACATTGATGGTACCAAGGTAAGTTGATTGCTTGATTTAGAAAAAAAATTATCACACAGTTTTTTTTTTTTTTAAATTTCTCAGTCCTATCTTTAAAATTGGAGCCAAAATTTCAAAGGCCCATAAAACAGACAAAAATGATTCAATCAAAAATCTGAGAAAACGATCTGGAGATATGGTCAAGTTGTATGTTATTGCAAATTTACACGAAAATTCATTAGGCAAAAAAAAGATAAAAAATGTTCCAGACGACGGACGACGGACGCCACACCATGACAATAGCTTATCGGCCCAAAGGGCCGGTAAGCTAAAAATTGCCAGACTAAATACCTCAAAATTTTTCTCAGCTTTATTGTCTGAAAGCAAAACAGTTAAGATGAATTTGCCACTGGTCTGGTTAAAAAAAATCTAAATAAGCCTGAATTTGTAAAAATATTTTTTCCCTTTGTGCACAGATTTCTCATCATTGCACGTATAACCAACATGATCACCAGGTGGAACTTTCACATTTTAAAAATTTGGGTATTCCAGTATCAGAAACAATCGCAACTTCTTTGGCACATTGAAGCAGTTATCCACAATATTCCTTCAACAAGAGTCATCAGAAGATGACATATCCCCCCGGCCCCTGATTATTTGCGACAGTCATGTCAATCCTACACCTTCAAAGAAATTCAAACAAGAATGTTGAGGTGATTTTCCTCTGGAATTATCTGGAAGTACGTACTGGCAACATCTACCAAAGACTATGAACCACATGTTGACAAAGGCAATAATAAAACAAGAGTCATAAATGAACAGTGTTTTAGTTCTGCTCCGGAAACAAACCCATCCCTGCGACTGACTCCAAATCCATCTCGCTTCTATGGAAAGGAAAAAAAAAAAATTTCAGAAATTTGAAAATATCAAAAAGCACCACTTCAGTATGTGGGTAATACACATGCAAAGTTTCAATAAGATATATTGAACGGTTTTTGAGTTCTGCTCTGGAAAAAAACCTATCTCTGTACAGAGTCCAAATCCAACTCGTTTCCATGGAAACGAAAAAAAAAATTTTCAGAAATCTGAAAATATCAAAAGGCACCACTTCAGTATGTGGGTAATACACATGCAAAGTTTCAGTAAGATATATTGAACAGTTTTTGAGTTCTGCTCCAGAAAAAAACCTATCTCTGTACAGAGTCCAAATCCAACGTGTTTCCATGGAAATGAAAAAAAATTAAATTTTCAGAAATCTGAAAATATCAAAAGGCACCACTTCAGTATGCGGGTAATACACATGTAAAGTTTCAGAAAGATATAATGACCGGTTTTTGAGTTGTGGTCCGGAAACGAACCTATCTCTGTACAGAGTCCAAATGCAACTGGTTTCCATGGAAACGAAAAAAATAAGATTTTCAGAAATCTGGAAATATCAAAAGGCACTACTTCAGTATGTGGGTAATACGCATGCAAAGTTTCAGTAAGATATATTGAACAGTTTTTGAGTTCTGCTCCGGAAGCGAACTAGGCCTGATGTGCACTAAGTCCAGATTTGTTTCCATGGAAATGGCAAAAATAGTAATCCTGAAGTTTCCAAAGTAGCAAAAAGCACATCTAGACTATACATAGAATACATGTACAAAGTTTGGTGCTGATATCTTACAAAGTTTTTCAGTTCTGCTCAGGAAACGAACACAGTCTAATTTGCACTAAGTCCAGATTTGTTTCCATGGAAACGACAAGAGCCATCTGGCAACGGCATATCCCCCCGGCCCCCAAAGGCACATCTAGACATCATGCTGAACATGTCCATGAAGTTTTGTGAAGATCCGATGTGTAGTTTCCAAGATATGGCCCAGAGAAGGTATGATTACAGACGAGCCGCCCGCCCGCCCGAACGGACAGACGGACGAGGCAATGGCTATATCCCCCTGTATTTTGATGCTGGGGGATAAAAATAGGAATCCTGAAATTTCCAAAGCAGCAAAAGGCACATCTAGACTATACATAGAATACATGTACCAAGTTTGGTGCTGATATCTTGCATAGTTTCCGATTCTGCTCTGGAAACAAAATGATTACGGACAGACGGACGGACGGACGAGGCAATGCCTATATCCCCCGCATTTTAAGCCGGCGGGATAATAATAATAATGGGTAATTTTCCTCAAAAATGGTCAATTTGGCACCTGACTTGTCCACTTCCAGGTCCCGCTGTAGCCATATCCATAAAAATTGTGCACTCAAACTCAGGGATTTTTCGTTACACATGTATGGGAACCATTCTGCCAAATTTCATGCAATTCTGAGATGACAACTCCACTGCCAGTTCCATTCTCTCAGAATATGGCTCTTAAAACTAAAGACAGGCTATCAAAAGTTTATAAATTTATTTCCATATTTATAGCAACTCTTAAGTGTACAGGCTACAGTATATGGTCATTTTTTTCTTATCTGTTGATTTTTAAAAGTTTTCTATGTTGTTTGTTGTGTTTTCTGGAATGGCTTTCCCTTGGCCTTCTCTCTCAATAACCATACAACATAAACATGAACAAAATGTATTTTAGTAGGTTACACTTTAAAACATATAAATACAGTATTTGATTTGATTACTCTTCTAAGAAATCTTTCAGTCTTTGTAAAACATATTACACTAGATGGTGTTGCACTGAAATCTGTAACCTCGGCTTCGCTGAGTCACATTGTCCAGAGGTCTGCAAAAAAGGAAAGAGAGAAAAGATGCAAATCAATGTTATATTCTACAACCCCAATTCTGAAATAGTTGGGACGAAGTGTAAATTGTGAATAAAATCAAAATGCAAGGACTTCCAGATCACATGGGCCAATGTTATTTACAATAGAACATAGATAACATTTCAAATGTTGAAACTGAGACATTTTACATTTTTATCCACAAAATGATCTTATTTCAAATTTTCTGGCTGTAACAGGTCTAAAAAAAGTTGGGACACCGGCAAAAAAGGGCTGAAAAAGCAATTAATATATAAGAGAATCAGCTGAAATAACATTTAGCAAGTAATTAAGTAAACTGGCATCAGGTGTGTAACATGATTGGCTATAAAAGGGATGTCTTAGAGAGGCTGAGTCTCTCAGCAGTAAAGATGGCCAGAGGCTCTCCAACCAGTGAAGGCTTGCGTAAAAAAATTGCGGAATACTTTAAAAACAATGTTCCTCAATGTCAAATTGCAAAGGCTTTGAAGATCTCATCATTGACTTCGGGCCCTCAGACGCCACTGCATCACTCACCACCATGATTCTGTCATTGACATTACTAAATGGGCCCAGGAATACTTCAAGAAACCACTGTCTGTAAACACAGTCCGCCGTGCCATCCACAGATGCCACCTAAAACTCTATCATACAAAAAGGAAGCCATTGTTGAGCATGATCCAGAAGCGCCGCCGTGTTCTGTGGGTCAAGGCTCATTTAAAATGGACAGTAGCAAAGTGGCAAAGTGTCCTGTGCTCAGACGAGTCCATATTGGACATTCTTGTTGGAAATCATGGGCGTCGTGTCCTCTGGGCTAAAGAGGAGAAAGACCACCCCTCCTGTTATCAGCGTTCAGTTCAAAAGCCAGCATCTCTGATGGTATGGGGATGCATTAGTGCATATGGTGTGGGACACTCGCATGTTTTAAAAAGCACCATGAATGCTGAAAGGTATATAGAGGTTTTAGAGCAACATATGTTCCCCTCCAGACGACATCTATTCCAAGGAAGGCCTTGTGTATTTCAGCAGGACAATGCAAAACCACATAATGCAGCTATTAAAACAGCATGGCTTCGTAGTAGAAGAGTCCGTGTGCTGAACTGGCCTGCCTGCAGTCCTGATCTTTCACCGATTGAGAACATTTGGCGCATAATTAAAGGAAAAGTCTGTCAAAGGAGACCCAAAACTCTCCAGCAGCTGGAAGCCTGTATTAAACAAGAGTGGGATCAAATTCCAATGGCTAAACTCAAGAAACTTGTCTCCTCAATGCCCAGACACCTCCACTCTCTGTTAAAAAGAAGAGGAGATGCTACACCATGGTAAACAGGCCCCTGTCCCAACTTTTTTGAGACCTGTAGCAACGATCAAATTTGAAATGAGCTCATTTTGTGGATAAAATTGTAAAATTTCTCGTTTCAACATTTGCTATGTCATCTCTGTTCTATTATGAATAAAATACTGGCTGGTGTGATTTGAAAGTCATTGCGTTTTGATTTTATTCACAATTTGCACTTTGTCCCAACTATTTCGGAATTGGAGTTGTAGATATAAGCTTTTAACCCAAAATAATACATTCAAGTAACCATCAACATTTTTAGTAGTAACTGTAATTTAATGACATATTTTATTTTGTTCATTACAGCAACTAGTTACATAAGTTACTCCTCAACATTTATTATACCTCAAAATATTGTTGTAATTCAAAACACAGGAGAGCTGACTTGCTGGTTGCAAGCAGGGTTGAGTCTGTTTCTGGTTTTGCCAGTCCAGTCTGGTGCGCGAGCTTAAGCCGGTTTCACTTTACGTGAACTTGACTGAACCAGCAATGGTTTATGAGACCTTCTGGCACTTTAAAAAGTTGCCAGCAGCGCTCCAGTCTGCGACCAGAATGGTTTTATTTGCGACCAAGATTTACGTTTTGTGACTTACATTCTCACACAACACTTCATGTACTGTGCGGCTATTCTGGGCAGCGATTCACTCCCTAATTATCAGCCGCCGGCCGCAAATTTTTTTCTGCAGGTCAGTTGGTACCATTACGTACATCAGCCAATCACAGCTCGGCTGTAGGGGAGACTGGGCCTAGTTTTTACACTTTTTCTTTTAATGGCTGTAGAATTGACATTATCAGGTTTTTGTTATCAATATGCACTGTAAAGATAGAAAGTTTATTAGACTACATGACTGATCTGCAGCAACCCCTATATTTTGCGAATGCATAATGCTGGTGAGGAAAAAATAGATCCCTGTCACCTTTAACAAACTACCCCATATATGGGGTTGTTTGTTACAGGAGGGGTAGTTTATTGCAGGTTGTGGGGCATTTTGTTACACTAAGAATTTGCTTAAGTGAGACGTGATTTCCACTTAAGTAGGCAAGTTAAGGGGGATGGCTTACTACTATTATCCCACGAAGCCACAGTAAGGAACCTCTTGAGTCATTCACTAATGGCATTGCCACATTTCGTTATTCGTTTGTAATTTCAAGGCATCTTTCTGAAATACAAAAAGCTAGAAAGTCATTCAGTGAGGTCATTTGATCTTGCCCGAGTTGTTACAGGTTTTGGGGCAAATTCTTACTGTAACAACTTGGGTGTATCAACTAGTCCATCAGCAACCCTTCGCCATTGTCCCGACATTTTGAAATGTTCCAGTGCAATCTTTACATGGGTGTGTCATGACACAATGGTTAATGTCTTCCTCTCTCATAATCCAGAAAATCTCGGGTATGTATCAATTACACTTGATGTGAATCGAAATCTCCCAAACACCAAGAAAGGTACTTTTTCAGCATTTTTCTGAAACACTAACTGGCGACTTTCGACGTACGTCCTTCTGTCATGTAAAGAGGCGGGTCACCTTCGCGGAGCAGCAGGAAAAATTTGAGCGCCGTCTGTGTTTTATTATCGAAACTATTTAGAATGTAACAACATGGACGTGTAACAACTATACCCAGACTCCCCTACTCATGCATCAATGAGAATGGCAAAGCATTCGACCTTGTCACTGCCAGCTGAGTTGTGCGCGCGGCAATTTGTAAAACCTTGTCTGACAATAACGATGTAAATGCTCCACAATACGCGAAATTACAAGTACACTAGCTGGTCTGCTGCAGAAGTCCAATAGTCTACGTATCAGGCCTTGGCTTCGGTGACTAATACTGTAGATCGGAGAGCAAATTTCATGATATCAGAAAGTGTTCTCATTACCGGTTTTTTATTTCGCTATTTAGATTTTGCACATTTCTAAGGGTAATGGAAACGCACCTGGAGAGTGAGAACGATGTCCGACGTTATTAGCCCGAAAACACAGTCTGCTTCGTGACCGTAGACTGTTCGTGACACAGTTTTGAGTCTTGTTGATACCAGCTATGGGCGCTTGCGTCCAGTGGTGAATGGTTTATTTCGCGTTTCAATATCAATCGCGAACCTTCTATCCTGATGGATTAGGTTGGATTGCGCACTTCCACTCTGATCTGAAGTTCCGCATGTACATGATTATTCATGCAGTATGTATGAAATCGGTGACCGGTTGGTCCGAGTGCAAGATTATTTATTTTCATTAGAGTACGATAAAGATGAGAAAAGCTGCGGTTCTTATAGATTTATAGTCCGTGTTCTTTGGGGTTCCGATAATTGGCCAGCTGTCAGAAGAATAGTATTTTGTTGATTGCAACAAATGTTCAAAACTGATTCAAAAACGAACTGGTGACGCCTATCAAATGTACTCCAGCGACGACCATAGGCTTATCAGCGCAATGCCTCAAATATGAGTATGAGTCACGCACAGTGAAAGGTCGCGAAGCAGACTGTTTTTTTTTTTGAGGCTAATAACATCGGACATCGTTCTCACTCTCTGTGTGCGTTTCCGTTACCCTTCGAAATGTGCAAAATCTAAATAGCGAAATTAAAAAAACTGGTTAATAATAATAATAATAATAATAATAATAATATATTATTATTATTATTTACAAGCCGTCCAACTACATTGTTACTGGTAAAAGAATTTCTTGAAACTTTGTGCCAATGAACTCGGCATACTGCACCTACTTTTTACCAAATATTTAGGGTGGATCACTTTGGGAACTATATTAATTTTAATGTTAAACGTTCAATTTGTGATGAAAAAATGTAGCCAAATTATGCTTTTTACGGCTTCAATTCCTCCTGGGTCTCATATTTTCAAAGCAATTAAGCCATGTTTGGTGTCAAATTGTTCCTTGGAATGGCAGCAACAATAACAGTTATAAATTTTAGAACTAGCACTGTGATAATTGGGAGTTATTCATTGATTTATTCCCATATGTTGGTTTTAGTGGGGTGCTCATCTAAATTTGGCCATAATTTTTCTATGAATGATTCAGTTTATGTACTGGGGAGGGTCTGATGAAAAGTTGTCCCTTGAGGAAATGGAGACTTGTACATACATTTAGACTTGTATGATAACTCTTCAAAATGATAACTGCATTTATACATTTTTCAAACATTCTTGTGAACATCAATATCTACTTTTCAGTTCACAAAGTGCTTTCTGATATTGTTTCTTAAATAAATGCAGCAAAAACTGATAGTCTGTTTAGGCATCTTTATTTGGACATGTAAATATTCAGAAAAGTATCATGGTACTTTGCGTAACCACAGTTTTGGCCTGCGCGCCCAACTTTTTCAGGTTGGGAGCGCATGCGCTCCTAGGTCCAAAAGTTAGTCTGGAGGGTTGGCCAAAATCGTCAGCCTCAGTTGCATTGAATCAGTACCAAGCAAAGTGACCTGGTTGCTATAAACAGAGCCTCTGTCTGAGTGTTTAAAAAAACGCAGGCTGTGTGCAACTTAAGTGCTGAGACTGTCAACAATAAGATCAAATTGATCAACTTTCACAAGGACAGTCAAGATGGGCGGGGGGACACGATGCACATGTTGCTCAGTGTGTTTTAGTTCGTGTGTTTTTTAGGGTGAGAACGAGACAGCAGAGATAATGTCAAAGAAAATTAAAACGCCACCAATTTAGCAACATTTTAGATTTAGCCCACCTGCTTGGTTCTTCTAACAGTCAGTGGCCCTGCTTAGAATCTACTCATGCTCCTTTCTTTTGTTTCAGCACTTTTGTGTAATTTTTTTAAAAAATCAACTCCCCCAAATATGATGGATGTAAAGTGTGTATAAGTCACCAAAAACTTTTACAGCATTTTTTTTTTTTTTTATCTCTTGAGTGTTCATGCTCCGGCCTGGACCTCCCTATCCAGCTACTTTTCCCCACTGGTTGGCTACTACACGCCCTTAAAATAAGAGTTCTATAGTAAAATAAAAGTGAGATACTATTACTGACTCCATGTCAGTAATAAACTGGCCCAGCTAGTTTATTACTGAACTTGCTTATCGCATACTGCACCATCACATTCTGTGCCTCCCACCAACTCAATTGAATTCTCAATCTGTGGGAAACACTCTGACACAGCAACAGAAATCAACCAAAATCAGAGCTATAGCATTAGAATAATTGCTCCAATACTTGTTTAAATCCTTAGACATTTATTTGCAGTGGAACACATGACGCATGCACTTACCTCTTATCTTGACAGATTTTTTTTTTCTTTCCAATTTCAGTTGTGCGTGGACTCTGAAACAGATGGAGAATGTTTCACATACTTAGAGAGAAAAATATCAACTTTACATACCATATAAATGAATATACAAGGCATTTTATTATATCCTGAAATTTGCTGGGGGAAAAAAGCTTGAAAACAAGTATTACAGCGAGTTTTTTAAGGTTTTTTTTTTTTTTTTTTTGCATTCTGCTTTCCTGGATAGCGACAGCAGACACAGATTTCAGCAGGCACCTTAGTAGTCCATGCTCATACACAGATTAAATGAAAAGTGACATTCATAGCTATCTTGTCCATATGTTTACCTGTATGTTTCAATATTTCTCACAATTCTGTAAAAAGAAATGAACTGAGGGTGAATTCTGACACTTCTCTGAAGGCATAAATTTCCATACCTACCACCTTACGGTGCAAGGCACATAATTAAAAATAATAATAATATAAATGTAATTATATTTTTGTCTCCAAATTATACCATTTTATCATACATATACTTTAAATATCTTGTAATATATTAGAAAAAAGTTGCAATATCGAGTATGGCTGCCCGATACGAGTGAGACCTGTGGCTAATGTTAGTGGATAAACTACCTTCAGCAACTGAAAGGTAAGGAGACAAACCTAAACTGCACACGCACTGCTGTGTTCTACAACTTGCTGCTAACTTCATTGTTAGCTCTATTTTTTCTAATGGATTAGGCTAGTCAGACTGGCTTCGGTGACAAGAGCATCAGCTATGGTTCTCGCTTTTATGGGAGACACTGGCGGTCAAAGTTGGCGATAAACCTGCAAGCTGCAGTAGGACTGCTCGCGATGTAATGGAAATGCACCTTTTAATTGTTTCAAATGATCAAATTAACCAGCTTAAATAACTCAGTTCGCTTTACCAGTAGCGGAAAAATACAACTTGATCGTAAAGTTCGCCCACAAAGCACATTGAACACGTTCATGCGCGGAGAATACGAAGTCGGCCGATTTCAGCAAGGGCGAGATCCTCCTACTGGCACTGGCAGGCAGTGGCACCGCAGTGGCTCACTGCGGCGGCCACGTGACTCCTTGTGGCATGCAAGCGGCACAGCAGTGGCAGATCCGTGGCAATCTGTGGCAAACGGGTGGCAGATCGTTGAAATCTGTGGCGTAGGGTGGAGCTTATCATTGTCACGACAGGTCAGCCTGCCATAAACATCTGTGTCATGAATATTTCATCAATATAGGCTTAATATTTGATTTTTTTTTTTCTCTGCTAATTACGTTGGTTGTGGCTTGATCCACCTTCTGTCAAATTTTAAGTTATTTGTTCCAATTCTTGTTCTTGCATTGTGGAAACTATGGCACATCGCCTCGTTCATGACATTCGGTTCCACGATAACTCATACATTCGGCATGCATTCGGAATTGTCATTTTATTCATTTAATGTTCACACAAAGCGGCTAGCTACCTAGCTAGCTAGCTCTGTTTATGCCCAGTTATTGGCTTGCATTAGCTAGCTCGCATTAATAGGTGAACGTGAGAAATTCGAACGTCTTGTCCTCTGAGGTAACTAGCCTACTGCAATTGCTTGTAATTAGGTATTGATGTAAATAAATAATTTGGAAAAGATGGAAAATCGCCTCGTTCATGTCATACGGTTCTTCCATGATTAACATGCTTTCGACATATCATGGGTATTGTCATTTTATTCATATTAAAATGTACAGAAAGCAGCTAGCTGGCTAGATCTAGCCTATTTGTGCAGTTATTGGCTGCCCTTTGCTAGCTATCATTTTCAACATGGTAAAACTAGGAATTCGAGCGTCTTGTTCTTTGCGAAAATAGATAAGGAACCCTAATTAATCTCTTGTCGAAGAGCGTTTTTCGTAATGTAGCCTATTATTTTTTTCTTAATGTAGGCTTTAATACAGTGCTCAAAATGAAAAGGAACAAAGAATACGCTATTTACTGATAATAATATTTTAATAGCAAAGTTACAATGATGAAAACACAAATCCTTTGCTTTTAATGAAAAAGTAGATCTTAACAACGTTGGCTGTTTAATAAACGGAAAATAACAATATGCGAAAAAAACTGGCCACAAATTTGCACGTTTTTTATTTTATAAATTTGCTGTTTTTTTCTTCTGAACACATGTAGTAGAAGACTGACAACAAACACCGACTAACTTCATTGTTCTTCGGTGTAAAATATTAAAATATTTGATGACATGCAATATTGTGAAAATGTCATTCTATTTGTCACAGGACTGCCAGTAGGTGTCACAGGTGTACCACATGTGCCAAAGTGGTGCCAGTAGCTGTCAAAGGAGTGTCAGTGGATGCCATGGGTGTGCCTGTAGGTGCCACTGGAGTGAGAATAGCTGCCACGGGAGTGCCACTTGTTGCCGCAAATGGAAAGGACCTAAGTACGCAATTCTTTAATGTACTTTACTCACGTTTAAGATACATTACTTTAATACAGTACTAATCAGTTACAATAATGAATAACAAATCCTCCATTTCTTTACTCGGGCCAATAGGCACCGAGTCTGAAATGGGCTCTGTTTATTATTATTATTATTATTATTATTATTATGTATTTATTTATTTATTTACCGTGTCGCGATCTTCCTTAGGCTTGGTTACCAATGCAGCACATGCGCCAATTTTAGTTGCCAGCACGAGGAAAAAAGCTCATCGGCCCGAGTAAAGGCAATCAGAAGCCTCTATTGTTCATTTGAAAAACAAAGCATGGGCTACTTAATTAAAAATAAAAATATGAGGAAAAAAAATGGTTGCAAGTTTACATATTATTATTTACAAGGCTGTTTTATACCGTTCTGTATTTGTTTTCTAATTTCTTTATAACAACTGCGCAGTAGAAGACGGACATCAATTGCTGACACAGTTAATTTTTATGTGTTGTAAAATGCTAAGATATTTAATAAAACGCAACTGTGAAAATGTCTTTATATTTGCTACAGGAGTGTCAGTGGATGCCATGGGCGTGCCAGAAGCTGCCACGGGAATGTTTCTAGCTGCTACAGGAGTGCCAGTTGGTGCCACCAATGAAGAGGACAAAAAATAGGCTATTTACTAATTACTACTTTTATACAATAATCAGTTACAAAAATGAAAAACAAATCCTCATTTTTTAATTTAAAAAATCTTAAACAAAACATGGACTATTTAATAATTTTATTATAAAATGTGAGAAAAAGTTGGCAACAAGTTTACGCATTTTCATTTACAAAGCTTTTTTACCATTTTGTATTTTTTTGATTTCTTTGTGACATGTAAGCAGCAAAAGACTAACATACACTGACATACTTAATTGTTATGCCATGTAAAATACTAAAATATTTTATAAAGATGCAATTGCGAAAATATCTTTAAATTTGCCACTAGAGTGCCATTAGCTGCCACGTGTGTCACTAGGTGTCACGAGTGCCACTAGCTGCCACACGGGTGCCAGTGGCTGCCACAGTAGTGTCACAGGAGTGCCAGTTGCTGTTACAGGAGTGCCATAGGTGCCACAGGAGTGCCACTAGGTGCTACAAATGAAATGGGTCAAATTCTACAATTTACTATTTTCATGTAGTAATCAGTTACAATAATGAAAAACAAATCCTCCATGTTTTAATTTAAAAAATGTGAATAACAAAATGTTGACTAATTAATAAACATTAAATAAGAACATGAGAAAAATTATCTATATGTTGACATTTTTATTTACAAACCTGTTTCTACTTTTTGTGTTTGTTTTGTCATTTGTAATGTCAACATTGGGGAACACTGACAATGGACACTGACAGTGCTAACTCTTATGTGGTTTAAAATATTTACATTTTTTCACAACGGAATTTTTATTAAACAGGAGTGCCACTGGGTGTCACAGGAGTGTTACTGGCTGCTATAGGAATGCCACTTGGTGTCACAGGGGTGCCATTTGCTGCCACCAGGATATATGTATCTAACAGAAAATTTACTAAACAATCTATCTAATCTTAATATAGCCTACTTCTGACATAAAACAAGTTCTTCACTATCCATAAACATTCACTTTGTGTTACTATACCTGCCTGGATTTCAATATTTTTTCACTGGTGAATCTGCTTAGTGATTAATTTCAAATACCTATTGAATTTATTGCAACTTTGCAGTGCAATCAATGTTGATGGAATGAGATGTTAGTACAATAATAATAATTGAATCAGGACAGACAAAGTACGAGAGAGAGTGATGGAAGTTGAACCAGGTGATGCTTCTTAACAAGCATAGAGTTTTGTCCTTGGTGCTGAGACCACAGAAGAAAATCTGTGTAAATCCTTGTACATAACTGAAATGGAACGTGGGAATCCCTCGGGGCACACACACTGGTGGTTGTGAATGATATAAAATTTATAGTCTAAGGAACTCGCAGGAGAAGGGCCACGCTTTTTTCATCAGTTGAGGAGGAGAGGGGTTGCAGAATACGTCAGTACTGGTTTGATTGCTGAATGAGCACCGTGTACTTAAAGTTTATAAGCAGCTTGCAATTGATGCATGTTTATTTCATCAAGCTGTGATTGGTTTAGGATTGGAAGGGCTGGCAGAGTAAACTGGAAATCCGTGATGAGAACTTGCAGAGGGGAGATGGTCTTCCTGCTTGAATTTTCCCTATGTTTCATAAATAATAAATAATAATAATAATAATAAATCATCATCATCATGATGATCATCATCAGTAAAGCCATGCTGTTACCATTGGAATGATGCTTAATCTTCAAAACAACCCTATCCCCAAAAGTTACTTCGTTTTGAAGGGCAAAAATTAAGCCAATCAGCACAAGGTTTGGGGCTTCATCAATTAAAACTTGACCCTTTTCTGAGTCCAACAACCTAGATCCCAATTCACCACAACAAATGCTTCAATAGTTATGATGGATCAAATACTGACCAGCCATGAAAGGGGCAGGGCTTCATATTTTGGTTTGTTCCTTTCCTGAGTCCAAAAAGCAAATTGTCAACTCTTTATCAAACAGTTCAATAGTTAAGAAGGATCAATTATCATCTAATGCTGAGAGAGAGTGTGGAAGTATCTGTTTACCTTGTGATACGTTCATGAGTTGAAAAACCAAATCTCCAACTTTCTGTGACAAATGGTTCAATAATTATAAATGATCAAATGTGGACTATTTAGGAAAGGGGTGGGGCTTTATCAATTAAAAAGTGATCCTTTCCTTCTGAGTCCAACAACCAAATTCCAAAAAGTTGTAATGGACTGAGGATCATCCATTCCAGTAATATATGGGATGGGGTGATTGAAAAAGAGAGAAAAATGCGGTGGGTTTGTGTCTCTATGTGTATGGTGGGGGGAGGGAAGAGGCATCTATCCTTTGCGGAAGTTTTAAATGTGAAGTAAGTCTGAAGGCTCCTGCTGGAAAGTTGCAGGACTTGGTAAATGAATGGAGTTTAATGGAGGATGACATGATGAAAAATGAAAGAAAGGGGGTTAGGGCTACAGATACATCAACATCCATACTCCGGGGCAGTATAAAGTTGCATGAAAAGTTTGCAGGCTCTAGCCTTTAAATTGTGGGGGTACGAAAACCTTTGAAAATAAATGGAAGTATATGGTGCTGAAGAACTTGCTGAAAGAGGATGGTCATATTAAAAACCTGAAAATGACATGTTTGACCCAACATGAAGCCGCATGGCATGTTTGACCCAACATGAAGCTGCATGACATGTTTGACCCAACATGAAGCTGCATGACATGTTTGACCCAACATGAAGCTGCATGACATGTTTGACCCAACATGAAGCTGCATGGCAAGTTTGATGTTTCTGGCAACGAAATTGCATGAGTATGATCTGTGAGCAAAAAATGGCACATTTTAAATCGTGGCGGAAAAGTGATGAAAAAACGAGTGAAGCAAATAATAGAAGTGAGCCATCCACTCAGAAAGCACAGGGAAACTGCTTTGGCGCATCCCGAGGCTGCCCTCTAATTTCTGGACTTGTTAGTTTAAGGATGTGGGGGGAGGTGCTTCGGCAAATTCTGTGCAAAATAAGAATAATTATAAGATTAATAAAAAGATCAGTAGTAACTCTTAAATAACTTCAAAAGCAAAAAATTATTTTGCATGTTGAAGAAGACGTTATGTTGATTCCAAGCACATATCCTGTTAAGATTTCATTCTTTGATTTTCAAGTATTTTGTTAACATTGTTACAACCATTTAGCATCAACGTACTAAATGCCTTTTTATCAATCTTGAGGCGATTATTTTATTATTACATTATTTCAACCTTATGTTGAAGGCAGATCATGTGCCGGATGTCAAAATTTATCTCATACTAGTAAAAGCAGCCGGGGGGAGGGGAGGGGAGGGGGTTGGAGGGGACGGGACGTGACCTCCAACGAAAAACTAGGTCTTACAGAATACGGCTTAAAGTCATTGAGTAAGTTTCATTTGAGAGTGTGAAGGAGCTTCGGACACCTTTTAATTGACACTGCAAGAGCGGTATGGATGAATAATAATAATAGGCCTAATAATAATAAATGTTGATGTCATAGACACACTAAAGAGGGGTATTTGAGAAATTTTGAGGCCAGTTCAGAAGTTTTTTTTCTCTCAGCTGCAACATAGAACAGGGCCGTTGAGACAGGTAATTGATACAAATCGACATTCTGCTTTGACGCTTGAATACTTCAACTGTTCTTATCTCTATTAACTTTTTAATGACATATAACAGACCGAGCAATTTTTGTTCGGGTAAGGATTACCATGTCATTCCTTTTTAAATTGTAGACGACCATGTTGGCTTTTGAGAACAAAATTACAGTGACCTCATAATCCGTCGAAAAGAGGGGGCTAGGCCCATAGATGTATTAGACTAGGCTGGGCCCAAGTTGGTTAAGTTTCTTCATTTAATAGAAAAAATAGGGCAGTTTATCACTTGGTTTTAGAAAGATTAACATTAAGTCCACAATGAGCTTTGATGTGTATGAGCTAATGGGCCCAATTACTTTCCAATGTAAGACATGTATCAATTTTGTCTCCCATTTCGTTTTTCGTTATTTTTTCAGCATTAAAAAGTAAAATAAATATGTGTTAGCCTATTAATATCTTGAAGTGCGCAATAATGCCAAAAGATTCGGGTTACATTTGTCGTTGAGATTTTTTTCCAAATTTTTATTTATCAATTTTGTTCACCGGGAGCATTACCAGATATTGACCGCTGCACGCACCTCACGGTTGCGCCTGCAACGAAAAAAGAAAAAAATTGCTTTGAGACATTTTGAGAATTCCCGGGGATATAGCGTTTTAGTGAATTAGCTAATTATAATCAGCGTTTCTGACCAATAGTAACTGTAAGGTCTATAAGTGCACGTCAAACCCGCAAGTTACAAAACTTTCACTATCCGGTTCACCCGCCCACACAGACCTCCTGGAGCCGACGTGCTAATCATGTTGACTTTATTAGACCAGTAATAGCCTAAATATATGTTCTAGAAAGCTTAGCATTCCTCAAAAACCCGACGGACCCAACTGCGGTATTCAAACCTGTGGAACATCGGGCCTATTTTAAATTCTGGCGGAGATTCCAAGGTTTCCAACGATCCCAGATATGTCCTGCTAAATTACAGGAAAATGGGTATTAAATGGTGTACAAGAGATATTTTCCATTTGATGGAATGCAGTGGCCATAAAAACGTGGTGTCCTTGGTTTGAATATTTCTCGCAGTATAAGAGCGATGTAGTATCAGTGATATTGCAAGCTCCAGATACAGATGGGGCATTTTCCTGCAATATAGAAAGAATGTTTTTTTTTTCATGTTGAATTTTCCTCAGGGAGAGCTTAACGAAAACTCCAGTGACACTTATGGACACTCCACTGACACCTACTGACACATCAAAAATAAAAAGTCATCTAATTATGACAATAAAAAGTGATTAACATCTGACATAACGATTAGGACGCGAACTCCAAGTTCTTGGATGTGAATCCTTCATTGAAACCTACTGGCACTCCACTGACTCCTTCTGACACTCCATTGACACCTACTGGCACTCCTGTAGCACCAACTGGCACCCCACTGACACCTACTGGCACTCCTGTGGCACCTACTGGCACCCCACTGACACCTACTGGCACTCCTGTGACACCTACTGACACTCCATTGACATCTACTGGCACCCCACTGACGCCTACTGCCACTCCATTGACACCTACTGGCACTCCTGTGGCACCTACTGGCACCCCATTGACATCTACTGGCACACCACTGACACCTACTGGCACCCCACTGACACCTACTGGCACTCCTGTGGCACCTACTGGCACTCCACTGACACCTACTGGCACTCCTCTGACACCTACTGGCACTCCATTGACATCTACTGGCACACCACTGACACCTACTGGCACTCCTGTGGCAAATTTAAGTGTGCCATCACAATTGCGTTTCTTTTTAATATTTGACACGGCATAAGAATGAACTACGTCAGTGTTTGCAGTCAGTCTTTCGCTGCTTTGATATTATGAAGAAATTAGAAAACAAACGGAATGGTAAAAAAAAAACAATTTTGTTAACAAAAACTTGTAAATTTGTTGCCTTTTTTATTATTTAATATTTTTTTAAATGAAAAAGGGAAGATTTATCATCATTGTAACTGATTACTGCACAAAACTAGCAATTAGTAAACAGAGAATTTTTACTCTCATTTCTAGCACCGTGTTTAGGTCTACATGAAGAATAAACAATACATGAAAAAAAAAATTGTTCTTCGACCAGTGTTACTTGGGGTGCGTCATTTCTTAACGTCTAAACCCAATTACCAACAATCGGGGAAATTCGCAAGTGTAAAATTCACCCCAGAGAGCAAGAAGCTCGAACTTCCGATATTAATACATTCAAAATCTTAGCTAGCAAACGTCAGCGGATATTTCCGCAGAAATAACTAGCTAGCTAGCTCGCTCGCTGCCGTATGTAGCTATATTTGAATACAAACAAAATGACAATGCCGATGATACGTTGAAAACGTTGATTATTTTACAACCAAACCGTTGTATCAATGCCAGCTAACGGTATCAAAGGCAAAACTGTACTAGGCGATAATCCTCTTTCCTACAAAGCCAGACAAAGATAAATTATAAAAAACGTCACATTTAACTGAAGTTGGATCAAGCTACAACCAAAGTAGTTACTAATTATGCCTTACGGATACATAAAATTAAATATTTATATCTTTGGAACCTTCATGAGACAGATTTACGGCAGCTGACCTGTCGTGACTACAAGGCTCCACCCTTGCTGACAGCGAGTCCAGGAAGGCGTCTCTCAGTTGTCGAATGAGAGTCGCCGCCAGTCTGGATTGCCATGAGCTGCCACTGTGGTGCCACTCACCTGCCACAGAGAGCCACGATGTGCCACTGCGGTGCCACTGCCTGCCAGTGCCAGTAGGAGGATCTCGCGGTCTCTCGCTGATTTACCGATTTCAGATGGCAGCCTCGATGTTGAGTTGGGTTGCGACTTAGACAAAATGTTGCCCATGAAGCTCCAGATTTTTATTTTTTATTTTTTGGTAACATAATGTTCCATGGCCATATCGAAGTGAGCAACGAAAGCATGTCTACTTCACCGATCTCAACTAAGCTTTGCACACATTGCATTGCTGTGTTCTACAACTTGCTGCTAACTTCGCGCTCTCTCTGCGCCGGTCGCCTGCCTCACCCGCGCTCTCTCTGCTCACCGTCACGCAGCTTCCCTCCCGCTCACTCTCTCGACCGCACACTCGCTAAGCACAGAGATATTCCCTAAAGAAGCGACGCTACCAAAAATATCGGCTACTATAACAACTCCTATACTATGACAAGTTCATGACAAGCATAGCAAGTGTAACTTGTTGGTAAGTCACAGGCGCATACCCGTGAGAACGCGCAGTAACGTTCCACCTGTTGAGAAGCCCTGACTGCCAGCCGGAGACCGCAATGTGACACCATGCGATGCTAACGTTAATGTTACCGCCGACGATAACAGCCAGCCGGTCGGCATCACTCTTCAATGTAGCTCTGGGTCGCTATTTCAAACAGCCGAAACGTAATTTGCTTTATTTATCACCAGCCGAATTGGTTGGTCGGTCTAAATTTTCATTAATAGTCAGAGAATTTATTTTTTTATCTGCATTTCGCGAGTATTAGCCAATTTTAAGTTAGAGCCCTGAATAACCATTAATGTACGTTAGCTTCAGCCAACTAGCTAACTAATGTAATTGTTAGCAGTATGATTTTGAAAATTAAACCCTTGAAAGTTTGATACTTACCGGTATTATCAATGTATAACAACAGTAAAAATTCAGGTTGGTAAGGCCTACTTGCCGAAATGATGAATTATAATTATGAATTTATTAGCCACTTACCTGATTGTCGAAAATTGCTGGCTCTTGGCTGCGCGCGTGATCAGACAGATTGGCGCCAATTCTTAGGACTTTCTTCCTCTACTGTAGGATGGGTTTCGATAGAGCTCAAGATCGCCCACCTTTCATACGAGTCGGGCTCTGGAAGTGAATTTCCCATTTATTTCCTCCATCAACGTTTTCAGAGAATATTTTGAGGGTTTTCATTCATGACCAAAGTCAGGCAGCTACGAGATGAATTGTATTAATAAAACTATATTATCCCGATTTAAAAAATTGCAGAAAACGGAAAAAGGCAAAGGTACGAGACTGTGTAGGCCTATAATCATTTAATAACCATACACATTATACACATTTAATCATTTAGTGACAATTAGCCTAAGTTTTAAAACAGCATTTATGAAAGTTGCCAGTCCTTCCTTGAGCCCCAACAATTTCTACGTAGGCTCAGCGCCGTCGTATAGGGGGGAAAGGTGATGACAATTCTAAGGGCCCACAGTCCATTAGGGCCCACAAAACCCACAGTAGCCGCCATGACAAAATTATTCTGCAAAGATTTACCTAATATTCATACTAATGCATCAGAGTTTAAACAAAGCCATTAAGCATGCAATATTGATGAAATATATTTCAGTAACCCCCTTCTTTAAAAATGGTTCGATCCATGCTTCGTGCTTGCATTGGAAAATTGTTTGTGCGTTTTTGCTGGCGAGGTCGCGAACTAAAGCAGCAAACAGGGTGCACCGCCCTTGCGAATATGATGTCAAAAAAAAAAAACACGCATAAATTTGGACACCAGAAAGGAACACAGAGATAATAGGGGTGCCAGGCCTAAGAAATGTGCTTAAAACAGGAGCAACTGAGTCACATCATGACATACTTTTATCTTTGGCATTTTTTGGTAGATTGGTCCACCCTGCATAGGAATCCAGAGGCCTGCTCTGGCAAATCCCCCGCGAAAAGTGTTTTTTAGCACCCTTTTTGATATTCTGGGCGTATGAAAATTTGCCCGAAAATTAGGGGCAGAGGAAATGTATATGTGTTTTTCAAAGGGTTTCTTTAGACCTCTACTCACATATTTAGTATCATTGTAAAGCTTATAAGGTCTACTACAATCCCACACCATTGGTTTTTTAATTGGGCCTTCAGTGCATAGCTAGAGGTCAAAAGGTCAAGGACGGAAGTGGTAAGTGTAAATCCAGGTGCTCTGAAAACTCTATACCCCTCTGTGCCCAAGCGAGTTCGCCAAATGGAAGGAGACTAATGCATATTTTTAGAGTACTGGAGTGGGCGGTTTTTAAAACCCTAACAAAGCAGGAAGGAGTAAGGCCTTTAGAATTGACCCCCTGTCGTCTGATTGTGAAATATTCAAATACGCACAAATTCCCGCATTTTTCCGTTTTAATGGCTTCCTCAATGTCCTTTAACAATTGTTTCTTGTCAATGTATGGCTCTAAAACCTGTGGGCATGTTTCAATGAGCCATGTTAACACTTGTAGTCCAGTATTTTGGTTTGCCTAGTGGGGGGGGTTGGGGTTATCAGAAAATATATAGTATATAAACAGTAAAGGATATATACATATATATATATATGTGTGTGTGTGTGTGTAGATATATATATATACAGTGCCTGACAAAAGTAAGGACATAGTAACGAAAAATAGCATATAACTTTATTTCTAACCAATCAATTGTTACAATAAATGGTCCATTTTAATGTCAAGGGCTTTCACATTAATAATTTGGTGCAAAATGAAATTGTCAAAAAGTGTTCTGATGTTCACAGCTTGGCTAAGCCCATAACATGTTTTTGCTAGGACAAAAGTCTTGTTGTCTCTTCAGATGATGCAACAAATCGCAGATTAGAGTTTAACCTATGACAAATACTGTAATTAACACATTCCCAGATGTGTATAGAAATAACCCCAGCACACCAGACTTTCATATGAGGTGCGACTAGACCTCTGACAACATACCAAAGATTCAACCACAGACCAAAGTGCTGATCATCAAGAGCCTGAAGACTGAGTCTGCTGCTGAGGTGGCAGACATCTTTAATGTATCCAAATGTCAAGTGGAGGGGATAAGAAAAAGATTTGAAGAAACTGGTGACGTTCATGGCAAGCGCAGGTCAGACAGACCCCAGTATGACAACTGTTTGAAAGGACCGTTTGTTGCTTCAACTGTACAAGGCTAGCCCTTCTTCAACTACAGCGAAGCTACATGAGGAAATGTCACCAAAAATCCCGGTATCTACAAGAAGAGTTTGTCAAATTCTCTCTCAAAGTGGTTTTCTTAGCCAAATTAGTACACAGAAGCCTGCATTAAACAGAAAACAAAAAACCTGCATTGCATTTGCCAAGGCCCACAGCTTGCAGAAAGGATTGATACTGGAAAAGTGGCTGAAAGTTTATTTTTCTGATGAATCATCCATTGAACTGCATCCCAGTCGCCGTACAAGACCTGTTGGAACCCTCGTGGACCCAAGATTCTCCCAGAAAACAATCATGTTTGGTGGAGGAAAAATCATGGTTTGTTGTTACATCCAGTATGGGGGTGTGAGAAAGATCTGCAGAGTGGATGGCAACATCAACAGCCTGAAATATCAAGAAGTTCTTGCTGCCCTACTTATACTGCTGCTCCTTCTCATACTTCTGCCTCCATGTCACAGTTCCTGAAAGCGAAGAAGGTGAAGTTACTCCAGGATTGGCTAACCCAGTCACCTGACATGAACATTATTGAGCATTTCAGGGGTAAGATGAAGGAGGCTTGGAAGATGAAACCATAGAATCTTGATGAACTCTGGGAGTCCTGCAAGACTGCTTTCTATGCCATTCCAGATGATTTCATCATCAAGTTATTTCAGTCATTGCCAAGACATATGGATGCAGTCCTCCAAGCTCATGGGAGTCATACGCAATATTAATTCTTTTTTCCAAGGCACCATGGCTTTATGTTCTGATATTATAGTGGCATATTTGTGTATTCGAAATAAAGTGTATGTATAATTTCCACATTTTTTTTCAATGCGACAAGACTTTTGTCCAAGCAAAATCTGACCTTTCTGTACTAATTAAATAATAAAACTCAATGAATGACACAAAACTCTATTTTGTTATATTTCGCACAATCTAGAGGGCTTTGCCTTTCATATAAGCCATTTTTGATTCCAATTGATCAACTACAAGTCAGGTTATTATTTGTTGTTCCTACAACTTGGATAAGTGACAAGACTTTTGTCAGGCACTGTATATATATGTACATACATACAGTATATACCAGTGGTAGTCAACCCTGGTCCTGGAGAGCAGGACAGTGTCTGCTGGTTTTTAGTGTTACTCAGCACTTGATTGATGAGTTAAAGCAGTTGATTACACGCTTAACTCATCTCACCTGGTGTCCTAGGTTTAAATAAGGTGGAGAAAACCAAACTCAGCACACCCTGTGGCTCTCCAAGACCAGGGTTGACTACCACTGGTATATACTGTGTATATATATATTATATATACAGTGAACAAAAATATAAACGCCCCATGTCAAATTTTGAGTTTTTATTAACATTAGGGTTATGCAATATATGAAGCGAATCAAAATTCATTTTTGTTAATGACTAATCTTCAGATCACCGTCCATTACATCTTGATATTGGCATCTGGTTGAAGAAATTGAATGTTCAATATCTCGTGTGTCCACCATTTGCGTCTCTCAGAGCAACACATCTCCTTCGCATGGAGTTGATCAGGTTGTCTATCGTGGCCTGTGGAATGTTATTCCATTCTTCCCGGAGGGCCACACGGAGCTGGCGCACATTATCCGGAACTGGAACACGGTCGCGGACACGTCGATCCAGAACATCCCAAAGATGCTCGATGGGCGACGTGTCCGGCGAATATGCAGGCCAGTCCAGAACTGGAATGTGCTCTGCTTCAAGGAACTGCATGCAGACCGCTCTGGTGGACATCCCAACATCCAGCATGCCAATGGCATGTTCCCGCATGACCTGAGACATCTGAGGCATGATGACTTTTGACAAAATTTGACATTTTGGGGTGGCCTTTTATTGTCCCCAGTATAAGGAGTGTCAGGGTACTGCTCATTCTGTCTGATCACCGTCTGGAAATGCTACGCCCATGTACTGAGTGAAATCGCTGTATCACTGAGCAAATGCTCACTGACAGAGAGATGGATGAAAAAAAGGTATACAAATCAAGAGAAATATCCCTATTGTACAAGTAAAAGTCAGCATATGCTCACTTAGAGTTGTTAACTCCATGTGGCATCAAAATTTGACATGGGGCGTTTATATTTTTGTTCAGTGTGTGTATATATATATATATATATATATATATATATATATATATATATATATATATATATTATATATATATTTATTTTCTGATAACCCCAACCCTAAACCCATATTTTGCCATAGGCGGCACAGTTCTTCTATTTGCTCATCACCCAGTGATAGGGCTTTTTGTGTGGAAAAAGTCGTACCCATTACAGCCCAATGTTGCGTTTTTGCAACATTAAAAAAAATCCCTCTAAATCCTGTGTACTATACTTTTTTGAAAAAAATACTGAACTAAACATCTTTAAAATACAGGGAAAAAATACAACAGGTCAAATACTTACTTGTAAATTTGTTGAAATTGATCCAAAAGAGAGAGCTGGGGCATCAGTAGGAGGCAGTCATGTTGTTTAAACTTGGACTGTGGTATGTCTTCCAATCCTACAATTTTACCGCAAAAAATGTTGTGATACAATTCAGAGTCTGGGGTGCTGGGATATGCAGTGTTTGCTACATTTAGTCAGGGGTAGGTACTATTAGACAGTTTCAAATAGATGTTGCAATTTTGCAACTGTGGGTCTCTGAGGGTTAATCAACAGTACTGTTGGTTTAACTTATTTATGCCTCGCACCGAATTCTATGAATAGCCTGCATTGATATGTGCTCAGCATGCATGAAGGATGCTGGCAATTGTTTTGTTTACAACAAGAAAGTTATATTCTTATCTTGTATTCTGAGTGCTTAGTAGTGATGTCATGCACATAATTGGCTGCTAAAGTTTGAAAATTTTGATGTTTTATGATGACATGTTGATTTTTTATCTAGTTGTTGAACATGTTGAATCTTGCAAATCAGATGGTGGAGGTTGGAAGTTAATTACACCCCCAGTTGAAGGAGAGCTCCTTTGTTTTAAATGTATGGTGGCCTGTAAGGTCCACTTCCACTCAAGCTGAGTTCAGGTTGATTTTGGACTAACCAATTGTCATTAACAGTCACAATTCAATGTTAAGGCTAATTCTTTGCTGGAAAAGAAATCAAAAATTGAAAAAAACCTAGCAACGCATGGTGTTTTGGGCTCAAGGCCGACCTCAACCCCGCCCCCCCCACTACGCGAACCAAAATACTGGACTACAAGTGTAACATGGCTCATTGAAACATGCCCACAGTTGTTAGAGACATACATTGACAAGAAACAATTGTTAAAGCTCCAATCATTGAGGAAGCCATGAAATGGAAAAATGTGGGAATTTGTGCATATTCGAATATTTCACAATCAGACGACAGGGGGTTAATTCTAAAGGCCTTATTCCTTCCTGCTTTGTTAGGGTTTTAAAAACTGCCCACTCCAGTACTCTAAAAATATGCATTAGTCTCCTTCCATTTGGCGAGCTCGCTTGGGCACAGTGGGGTATAGTTTTCAGAGCACCTGGATTTACACTTACCCCTTCCGTCCTTGACCTTTTGACCTCTAGCTATGCACTGAATGGCCCAATTAAAAAACCAATGGTGTGGAATTGTAGGAGACCTTATAAGCTTTACAATGATACTAAATATTTGAGTAGAAGTCTAAAGAAACCCTTTGAAAAACACATATACATTTCCTCTGCCCCTAATTTTCGGGCGAATTTTCATACACCCAGAATATCAAAAAGGGTGCCAAAAAACACTTTTCACGGGGGATTTGCCAGAGCAGGCTTCTGGATTCCTATGCAGGGTGGACCAATCTACCAAAAAATGCCAAAGATAAAAGTATGTCATGATGTGACACACCCTCTCCCCATCTTGGGGCCCTGGCACCCCTACTAGAGAGGACAGCAGGAGCAAAGCAGGGGTCCAGAACATTACAAAATTCTTTTCAAAGAAAGATGAGAATATTTAACTAGCTTGCTATGTTAGCTGTTCACGCTGGCTATCCAGCTGCTAACGTTACGTTAATGTAACTTGCGGTCAGCTGAGTAAATAATCGCCTGACAAGAATGACATTACTCAGTTATTAATGGCATCATCCACAGAAAAGATCGGTAAGGTTATCATTCGCTAGCCATTATAATATACCGTCAAAAAAATCCGGTAGCAGCAGCCTTGGACACGTTCCTCCGTTCTTATTATGTGTGGTTACTGCATACTTAGCTCTCTCTAGCTGTAAGTGACTGTACAGGCTAGGTTTGGCTAGCGAACTACATGCAGTCAGTGTGGTAACCTTAGGTGTAACTTAAATAATCGCTTGACAAGGCTGACATTACTTTTACCTTAAGTGTTTACTAAAACTGAACTGCTACTTTAGCCTGTTGACATAAGTCTTGTTCACGCAGGGGGTAATTTTGCAGAGCTTGCCGTCCTCTTAACAAGAGCAAAATGAAGCTGAGTGCTTAGAGCTATGGTACTGAGAAGCCCATTTAGATTTTGTTTATTCCAAGACTCAGTAGGTTAGTTCTTCATCAGTTGTTCCATGGAACATAACTTTAAATGTTTACAAAAGTAATATGAAATGGAACAATGAAACCTTTCTGCACTGCTACTCCAGAATCAGCTGTGGTCACTTCATCTGAACCGGACCCAGCAACAGACCCTCACCACCAGCAGTCTGAAGATGTTTTTGATGGTGAGTGAGTGAGTGAATCTGAATAAGACAACTAGTAATTCATAATTTTCATAATGACGCTCTCTTTGTTGAGTGGTTAATCATAAAAAAGGAAAAATTGGGTGTATTGCATTAAGCACTGTCAAGAACACTGAGAAACAGAAAAATAAAGAATAACATCATATCGTAAAAAAATGGTAATGAGAAGTCGGGGGCGGGGGCCCACACCGATATTCTGTCAGGGGGCCCAGAATTCCTAGCAACTGCCCTGACTAGGCTACTTTTATTCTGACATCAATTTGACATCAATTCAATGCCATATTTCCAAACATCAAATCAATGTCAATCTCATGTAAAATATTTTGACTTAGAATTTATGGACCAGTAACTGGATGTGGGATTGAACCCTTTTTTGACCTCTTTGCAACCACAAGAGAGTAGTACCTTCTGATCACAAAATAGTGATGAATTTATGGATATTCAACACGGTAATCAAAATCTTGACTGGTATTTGACGTCAAATTGACATCAGGGTGCCTGCTGGGTACATCATGTATATGATATAGTGCGCTACATAGGGAATGACCAAAGGAGATTTCGGACACTACACCAGAATTTTCTGAACATGGTTGCGTCAGCAAATGCACTTGATATTCCTGTGATGTACGTGAATAATTTGCGTCTTTGCATTGACTTTGAATGTAATCTGTCGTGCGAAAAATTCGTTTCGCGTCCGGTGTGAAAGTTGCTTTACGGGAACATTGGAGAATGTATTTCTGCAGGGCGGAGCCATCTCGCTCTTCACATTCTTCTTCTGTGGAAAAACACGTCCGCAGTGCATTGTGGTATACGGCACTACAATGTAATGTACATCGCTTGCTCACTCGATTCCGCTGTGCATTATGGGTATTTTATAGTCCACTATATAGGCCCAATTCCAATCCGACCCGTTACGGACTCACTGACTTAGAAGCGCGTTCAGGGGAAGTCCGTGAGTGTGTGAGGGCTGTTCTATTGTCAGATCATCAAGTCAATGAGTCCGTGAATGAGCCCTTACTGCCCCAAGTCCGTAAGACAGCACCGATGCTGACTTTGGGTCAGGAAATTACCCACAGTTCATAGCGTTGTGAAGTCAAACACGGAGGATGCTGTTGGAATACTGGAAATGTAAATTAAAAAAACCGGTAATAAACCAAAGAGCGGTCCGATCGAGGTAATGGAAGGAGCAAGAAAGAAAAGATTTACGTGTAAGTATTAACGTTCATTGTCACAACTGTGTGTAGTTTGTTGCAGTCTGATGATTTGGTCAAATCTAATCGTGAAAGGGGGTAAGCGCTGTTCAATTCCGATTTCTAGGATCTGGAGCCCTCTCAGATTCAGTCGCTTACAGCTGACGTCAGTTAAGTCAGTGAGGGTTCAGGGCTTGAGTCTTCAGGGGGCGGACTGGAATTGGGCCATTGTGGATGAAAAGAATTCGAACAATACTACAAAATGGCGGACACACTATATAGTGCACTACATCCATGATAGGGGGCGATTTCGAACACAGACACATAGCTTTATGCATAGCTTGGCCTTCCTCCGGATTCATTAAGTCCTAACCAATTAATGAGCCTGCTGACCGGGTCTTGATAGGTACGGGCCATTCTGATTGGATAACATGTTTTCAGGACAGTAACCCTTTCATTGCTGATGTGAACTTGACAGTAAGCTTAACTTAAAACATAGATGAGGGAAAATGTATTAAATGTATTGTATTAAATTAAATGAGATAGAAATTTTAAAAACAATAATTATTTTTATTTAATACTCCTACTTTTTGGACCAGATTTTTTTAGGCCTTCTCTGAAGGCGTAGAAGGCCCTGAGGGTTTCCCTCTGCCTATACCTATGGAATGCAGGATACGAGAGACTGTGGGCTTTTGCCAACAAAGCACAAATCGAATGGCATCTATTAAAAATTTTGAACTCATGTAGCCTATATGATGCAAAGTTGTGCTTGGCTGAACGAATTTCTCTTCTCCCGCAGCTAGCGCCAACAAAACAAGCCAACCAATAAAATAAATCCTGGGATCATTAGATTCTCTTTCTCATGGTTATCATGGCAGAATCTTACCGCAAATCTTTAATTTTCGGGGTAATGCATGGAAACTGCGTTTTTCTTTAGTTTATTAGTTTGTTCTTTGTGTGTAAAAGCCTTAATGTAACCTCATGTTGAAGCATTTCCTGCCGCAGTGGTTTTCAAACTTTTCAAGCCTAAGGCACACCTGTATTCACATCTGCGCAAAATGGCCTCTATAACTCATGTTTTCACTCTTATCATTCTGTCAATGTCTATTTTTATCTCATTATGTTAAATAAAATGGGCAAACAACTTCTGTATATTATTCATGAAATGTTTTATTTATTCAATGTTTCACATTGTAAAATTTCTTCAAAACAGCAATATATCCATCCATGTACCCCTTGGAAGGTACATGTATAGAAAGAGTAACTTCTTATTTAGGCATATGGCTTGGTGATAAGATGACATTTAATATGCACATTAGTAATCTACTGAAAAAACTTCGGCCAAAAATAGGATTTTTTTTCCGCCTTAAAAAATGCTTCTCATTTGAGGCCAGAAAGAAAATTGTGCAAAGCTCATTATGCCTCGGTGTGCGCATGCGCACAGCGAGCATACGGTACTCAGTCTGTGTATTTGTTTGTCTGTTACCATCATAACTGCGACAGCGTGTGCATCCAAGCTAAAGTAACAATGCCAACGAGTGACAAACACTGTTCTCTTGATTTTAAATGTGCCAGAATTTAGATTTTTTGTAGCACTTCATGTTTCAGTATACACGTTTTGTGTACATAATGTTAAGCCACACCCACATGATTTTGGCACAAGGACCGCACTCTATTGACTGTTTATGTATTCAAGCTTGCTTTTATGTTACTGTACAACTATTGTACATCAGTAGTGGCTAAGCAATACACACCGAGGCATCAGCACCTCTGGTGCTTTCATCTTTATCGGTATTAGACTATGGTGATGTGATTTATATGCACACAGCTTCATCTCTTTTGACAAAACTGGATTCTGCATATCATGCTGCTTTACGCTTTGTTACAAATTCAGGTTCTCGCACTCACCATTGCATTTTATATGAATCGCTTGGTTGGTCCTCTCTAAACCATAGGAGAAAAACACAAATGTTGCTTTTTATCGTAAAAACCTTGTTAGGTAAAGTGCCAACTTATATCTCCAGCTTTTTATCCTACCATACTGGCAACTATTGTACCAGATCAACTAATCGGATCCTTTTAAATGTCCCGCGGGGGCACTCAGAGCTTGGTAAAACTGCTTTCGCCTTTTATGCACCCTGGGCAAAATAAATAATACATAAATAATATTAATAAAATTAATTGCAAAATGCTATTACCTTAGGAGCACTTCCCTCTTCAAATTCTTTTAAAAGACTTTTACAAACTGCCCTGAAGGAAACATGTTGCTGTTTTACATAATCTGTGATAAGGAGATGGAATGTGTTACAGATATCTTGGTTATGGCCTGTATGTTTCTCCTTTAATTATTACCTCTGTGCTGCTTTTATGTAATGTATAATCTGTAATGTGATTTTTTCCCTTCTTTTTTATGTTTATATGTTACTAGTATTTATGCTGCTGTCTTGACCAGGACTCCCTGGAAGAAGAGATCTTGTATCTCAATGGGACCTTCTTGGCTAAATAAAGGATAACTAAAATAAAATAAAATAAAATAAATCCAAACCAGGATGATTACAAATCGTAATCTCTTCATTTGGAGGGTCGGATGCTCAGCTTATCGCGGCAAAGCGGCATTACTATTAAACACACTCATTTTCTAAATGAAAATCAATTTTAAAAAACCTTCTCCTCTTTCCTCCCACAGTTACAGAAGCACCCAATCCCTTGTTACATAAGCATGTTTAATGGTTAATTAATACACCGTTGACACAGAATCTCAAGGCATACCAGTTTGCTAGTGTTCCTTTGTTAAAACAAATCGTCTGATTTGCTGCTGTTTACAGGATATTCTGACGCGTTTATAGAAGGGCTGCTGTGATTGGGAAAGTTAAGAAGTTTTACCCTTGGCCCATGGTCTATATTTGTTCAATCCTCGGCTGATTTTCACATGTATAAATGATTTAAGGCATTATTTCATGCATATGCTGATTTCAGGCTCAGAAGAATGGCCGCTGACGAAAGAAAGTGAAAACATGATCCAGATGTTTTCTGCTTCATCTGTGGGCGATTCACTGCACCCAAACAGCAACAGAAAATTAAAGAGATATACTTTATTGAACTTTATTGAACAAATTGTGAGGTAATTTGTCCTCTGCATTTGACCCATCCTAAAGTTAGGAGCAGTGGGCAGCCACAGAGTAGCGCCCGGGGAACAACTCCAGCTCTAAAGCCAGTTCCTTGGTCAGGAGTACTGGTAGGAGTGTTTCTATGATGCATGTTTTTGTGGGTGGGGGAAACCGGAGTACCCGGAGGAAACCCACGCGAACACGTGGAAAACATGCAAACTCCACACAGAAAGGCCCCAAGCCAGATTCAAACCCACAACCTTCTTGCTGTGAGACAACAGTGCTAACCACTTTGCCACTGTGCCTTAGAGATGAGCTTGTGAAAAAAAAGCTAAAAATGACATAATAAAGAAACTCTTCATTCTTTTTACTGTGTGAAAAAACTAAGTGATAAAAAACTACTCGCATTATTTAACTCAGCATCCTCAAATTATGTAAAATGAGGCCTCTATGGAAAATCAGCGGAATATTTTTTCAGCATGCAGGGTGGTGTTTTAAAGCCCATTTCAGACTTACCTTTCAGGGAATAGAGATGGTTGGTACATAAATGTAAACTAAAATAAGTCATTAGGCACTGAACTAGCACTAACTTATGTCTAGTTGATGAAGACAGCACTTAAAGATTCAAAATAGCCCCGGACGTTCTTGCAGCACAATCTCCTCTTGCAAACCAAGAGTCCTACAGAGCGGTGGAAGACCAGTTTAAGTACAGAAAGTCCACTCTCTGCCAAACCCTGCCTAGTTGCTGTAAGCTGATGGTGGGATTTCCGGCCTTCAAGATTCCCTGCCCCACAGATCTAGCTGTCCAGATGCTTTTTAAAGCCTAAATCAGCACAATTAAGGTATTGTCCTGGGCCCTGTCTTTTCGGTTTGCATGTACTGCCCAATGATACGCTTCAGGACTAATTGAGGGGAACGTACCCAGCACAGTTAACTGCAATGAAGAAATACCCTCCAAACAAAGGCTTTACCTTTGCTCACCATTCCAAATGGTGGTTACGTTTATGTTGTTTCTTCTCAAATGAGACTTGACTGATTAATTTACACTGTATTTTTGCTCTAAATTAACTGTAAACTTGCCTAATAGATGGCATGAGCCTGTGGGTATGCTTCCCACAACCTTGGACACCTAGGCTTGACAATGGTTTGCCTGGTTTGCTAAACCAAACAATCCAGTAGGCTTCGTAAGACCTCACCTTTCACAGCCCTCGTGTTTCCTTCATCAGTTCTCTCCCGTTCATGTTAGTTTTGTGGTTTGTTGCCGTAATTGATTTATTGTCAAATTATCTCCCCAATTCCCTGGTAAGATCATCTGTAGCCCCTCCCTTCTATTTAAGTGTCTTGTCTGTGAAATTTGCTGGTCTTGCCTGAGTCTTTGCTGGATTGTTTTGCCCTAACCCTCTTGCTAAACTTCCTTGTGAATCTTCTAGTGAGCGTAAGCGTAAGCGTGTCTTCTGTGTAACAGTAAAGAGAAACGATCATCACTCTTATGAGCTAATTACTGGGTACAGCTACCTGTTCTCAGCGGTCTCTCGATCAGGATCCTGGTCCCAAATAATTCATCACCTGAGAATTCATTTCAGCCACTGCAGCTTTGGAATGACCACCTGACCTCTGACCCTTGGGCTGCCCCATCGCTCTGAGTTTGTCAAGGCTCTTTGTTATGCCCCCTCCATATATGGTAGGAGACATATAGGGTTACTCTTGTCCATCCGTACATCTGTACATAGGTACGTACATCCGGTCAGGGTTCATCATGTTTATCCATTTCTTCTCAAAAACTGCTCAGCAGAATTCATAGTGCTTTAAAGGGATGCAAAAGGTGTGCATCTTATAATTTGTTTCTGAATCTTTAAAAATGTTGACGATTTTTCAGGTGTTTGAACTTCCATTAATTTTTAAAAGTTTCCCAGATGTGGAGGCATGTGTGTCCCATGGACACAAACTTACTAGTTTTTCATTGTGTACAGCTCATAATAAATATGTCGCTACCCGTTCATCTTGGATCTGCACTTGGTTCCCTGTGTCTGGATTATAACACATAAATAAGTATTGACTGCGTCAACATTTTTCTCAATAAATATATTTCTAATGGGGCTATTGACATTAAATTTTCACCAGATGTCGGTAACAACCCGAGTAATCCACACATACAAAGAAATAAACACAAATAAGTCCATAAATTAAATTATGTGTAATAAAGTGGAATGGCCCAGGGAAAAAGTATTGAATATTATTGTAACATGTTCTATATATATATATATACACACAGTGGCGTTTTTAAGTGTAAAAACTTGGTGGGGCAAGAATGTATTTCAGGTCGGGGTGGGGCACAGTAAACGAGGGGTATGGCATGATTTCTACAGCCTATAACAATTTGTGATAAATTAGTCTGCTGCTGTTTTACCTTACAAGCTTTTAGTTAAAAGTCAACATCATCGCACACACACGGAGGAAACGAGGGAGAGAGAGAGAGCGCATGCGAGTGAGTGAGTGAGATGCACCTGCCATTCGCCAATATGGGGATCGACGTTTGTTTAAAAGCCATATGCCATCGTTGCTCCACAACGCTCAGAGCCTTCAAGGCTATAAACAAAGTAGAGTGCTCAACACCACTAAGTGCCACAGCAAACCGCACGCACAGACAACTTATTAGGATCGATCCACTCTATGACAGCATTATGACAACAACCTTGTCCTTAAGCATATATGTGACACACTGTCATCACCATCTAGCCTCGATCCAGCATAACAAGATATTACACATTAGTATACCGTTGTCTTACTGTCATAATGTTGCAACATATTGAAATATGTATAAAATACATATGAGAAATATCTATGAACTGCAACATATTTTTTCAAGGCTTTTTAATATCATTTAAAAATGATAGTAGATTCAGGCCTTTTTAATATTACAAAAATGATAGAGAAATTGTGAATAGAAAGAGCATTTCTTTGTATCCAACCGGTATAAAATGCCCGGGCAAACAACAATCTTGTAAACTTAATACTAACGTTAGGATCTGACCTGGCAGCCTTAGTAACCAGCTTTGAAATGCAATCACATCCTCTTCGTTAGTCGTTCAGAAGAAAAGATAGGATTGTAATAAAATTGGGCGGTGTGGAGAAATACCCGGAGAACTATACATTATAATTATGATTTATTTGTTATAAACCCTCAGCTTCTATGACTAGGGCTAGTCTAGCCTAGCTACGTTAGCATTTCGCTGGTGGACAAATAGTTAAAGTAGCTCTCAACATGATGTTATAATTCACAAATACATCCAAAATCTATCATTAAATCTTACCTGAAAAAGGTATTCCACGGGATCTGGTACTGATATCTCGTTAAGCATCCATATGCTGCGCAAAAATCTGGCATCTTTGGTGTAGATTTAAGTTTAAGCGCTCGACTGTTGTGAATACGAAACTGTATTTTGGTAGTAAAACCGGCATTTTAGAGTATCAGGGCATCCTGGATCATCGCTAAATATGTTACGTTTATAACTAATCAAACCGCTTGGAAATCGGTCGAAAATTCAGCGAGTAATGATTTGTAGAAATTGTTTGACACTTCTAACCCTGTACTAACATGGTCGCCCGGTAGGCACGCCTCTCCACCACTCATGCGACGTCTACGTATATGTCTATGATGCCTGATGAAATGACGCAGTAGTGGGGCTTGAGGCCGTCAGCCCCACATGCCAACAAATTCCTGCTACCTCCACTAATACAGCCAACACTCTGAGCATGCGTACTTATATTTTCACACGTACCGTAGACATTGCATTGCGTAAGGGGGGCTAGCCCCATTCATGCGGACATGGATCAGGAGATCGGTCTGAAGCAGCAAAACAGAGATCAATAAACATTAACTTAAATCCAAACACAAATTCCATGCAATTTAGGAAAATGCTAAATTTATAGACAACACATTTAATCAGATAATACGATCATGTTTGAGAATTAATAATGTAATTTGCCTACGGTCCTTTCTGGTGACACCAGGTGGGGCTGTGCCCCACCTGCCCCTAATGACCAGTCGCCACTGTGTGTGTGTATATATATATATATATATATATATATATATATATATATATATATATATATATATCACTGGCGGCTGGTGAACTGGCGATAGGGGAGGCTCAAAACAATCCCTTAAAATTAATGATTGGTCACAACCTGTTTTCAATCATTCTTTTAAATTACCATTACAGAAACTCCGATAACTCTCAACATTATCAGATGTGGCAAGTTTTCATTTGTAACGCAGACCTGTCCACTCTCACACGTTCAGTGTGAGTTTAAGTGGCATATTTACGTTCCTCTGCTGTAGTCTGCAATTATTCAATCAACGTGTAGGCTATGTAAGAGATTCTCGCGTGGAATTGAAGTCCTTGTGCATGGGGGGGTTGGAAGCAATGTAACTGCATAAAGACGTTTCAAATGATCTAATTTCATTTAAACGATCATGAAACACATGCATTGCTTCCAATCCCTGAATAAAGAAAAGCGTGAGAAGTCCGGAGTCGTAATCGGTATGCGTTATAAATGAAAACTGGCCACACCTGATAATTTTGAGAGTTTTCGGAGTTTCTGTAAAGGTAATTTAAATGAATTATTGAAAACAGGTTGTGACCAATCATTCATTTTAAGGGATTGTTTCGAACCTCCCCAGTTGCCAGTTCACGAGCCGCCACTGATATATGTATATATATATATATATATATATAGACCAGACCCACTTTCCAGCCTTTTTATGGGCCTTGTAATTTCTGATCACAACGAAGCGCTGGTGGGAGTAATTTAACTTATAGACGTTTTAGAGTGTAAATGTCAAATTTCAGATGAATACATGAATTTTTACATGGCTGATTACCATACAAAGATGACAATGATGAGACGAAACCGCATGAACGCTTAAATCGCATTTAGGCAACGTTCCATCCCCTGGAATCAAGTGGTGAAATGTGGCTGTTTTTATGATCTCTGAAACATGATCATACACACAAAGATTAAACGCAAAACTATTATCAAATAAGCTCAAATAAGTGCATTTATTGCAGTTAATATGCAAGGTTAAATCCAATATTACTGCTGATTTTTGCCAACTCAGAGAGAACCTTTGCAAATCCCCTCGCAAAACCAGCACTGCTTAGTGTTTACAGTTCGGAGCTATAGGTGTCCCAATTAGAGTTTACTTTAGTACCATTGAATTGACTGAAAACATTACCCATTTATATTCATTCATCATTTATATTTGAATTTTAAGGGAAATTTCAAATTGAGTGTTAGTAAAAAAGTGTCCCATTCAGGAAACTGTTCTGTTGACTGCGGCCTGGCATTCAAATATCCCCGATATGCCGTTATTTCGGGATGAGAGGCTACTTGAGAGAAATGGCAAGAGCAGAATCAGCTGTGAGCTGAAGGGGAGAAGGGCCCTATCTTGCGCCAGAGTCCCTAAACCAGTTATTTGGGGATTTAGCATTGCGTAAGAGGCGTTCCCCCGCAAAAGTTGCTATCTTGCACACCTGCCTATATCCCTAAAACACCTGCGCTACCCGTTATATTATGCATAGGCGTGGTTTGGGCGTTACGCCAGTTAAACCAATCAGTGTGCCAGGTGCCACTGCCTTTCGGAGCAGGCTGCGCTATCCCAAATCCTCAAACCGAAACCCGTAATGGAGAGAGGAAGGTCGCCACGTTTCTCCGAAGATGAAGTTAAGTTGCTCGTGCATGAGGTCAAATCCAGATAGGGGAGGATCTGTTTTTGTTAAGTTAATCATGAATTGTATTATTTTATTATTATTATTACTATTTGACATTGACATATTGTTTAATGTTTGGTATGTAATTAAAAAAAAACATCAAGCCTACCCCTTGTGTGATTGAAACTTCAAAAAAAAAAGAAAAAAGAAAAAAATGCGTTTCACCATGATTGGGTCATGCCTCCAATTGAGCTGAGTGGGTGTTGGAATGACCCACTAGCATCGAAAAATAGTGCCACAGTAACCCTAACAGCAACGGGCAAGGCATACGGACAGCTGGCAACGGTGTATACATCATCTGCAACCAGGTGACATAATTCCGTCACTGCCTGATGGGAGAGGCGCAGTTTTGTCACGCGTTCTCGTTCTGTGGGAAATAATAATCGGGGCCGGCGCTAGACCTGAAAATTTGGGAGAAAATATCCTTCCCTTTATTGAATACAATTAGTCCTGGCTAATTCTAGATGGTTTTCCCTTATTAACACGTTTTCCAATTCAAGAATATTCAAGTGGTAGTTGAAGACACGGCTTCTCTCCCCCATGCGATCTAACAGCGACAAAATAATGGGCTACATTCAGTACAGAAAAATAATTTAATTATAAATAGGTCTATGCACTGGCACTCAGCAACGGTATTTTTTTTTTCCAGCGAGAGCGGCATTTCAGAACTCTTTTGCGAATGAAGGTAATTTCGGCGACAAGTACGCACACCTGTTTTTGCAGCACGGTCACGCAACTTGCTGTAAAAAAAAATTGACAGCTGTCCAATTGGAAAATGTAAACGGACGAAACCACGTACTTGTCACCAGAATTACCTTCATTCGCGGAAGAGTTCTGAAATGCCGCTCTCGCTGGGAAAAAAAAGTTACGTCGCTGAGTGCCAGTGCATAGACCTAATTATAATTAATTATTTTTCTGAACTGAATGTAGCCCATTTGTCGCTGTTAGATCGCATAGGGGGCGAGAAGCCGTGTCTTCAATTGCAAAATGGGTAGCGGGTGGTTTGAGGACCCGCTACACCCTTTCCCTAACCTGAGTGGTTAAGATAGCAATTTTAGGGAAAGCGCATAAACACGCCCACGGGCACACCTCCAGTCGCAAATAAAGGATTTGGCATAATGTATAGCGGGTAGTGTGGCCGCAAGATACCGTTTAGGGATAGTGGAAGCTGCTAAATGCGTAATTCACGGGTAGCGGGTAGTGGCAACGGGTAGGGCAGTGTGAAAGATAGAGCCCGAAATGTTCCAGATGAGAATAGTGAATCCAGGCATTTCCTCTCTCTTTTCCTGTTGGAAAGGCAGGGAAATACAATCCCTTGTCTTTCGCTGAGTTGGAATTGCAGCCAATGGCGGCACAGTACAGCATAGTCTCAATATAGATTGTCGACAATTCTTCGATGATGATAATGGCATATAATGGATTTGCTTGTGTGACGTCACTGACGGCAAATGCCGAGCAGTGCTGGGAAAATATGCAAACAGTTACCATCGATCAGAAAAATGCAGATTTTGATTAATTAAATCAATACGTGGCATCTTAAATGCATTACTTTACCCAAATTTTGATTTCTCAACTCAATATTCCTGCATTTGTAGTTATTTGTTGAATCTTTCTAAAGGGCTTTCACATAGCGCGCACTCGGCACAGATCACGGCCGCCGCTGCCATTCATTGTGAATGTGATCGCGGGGCGCGAGGGCGCACCGCTCTGCACCGAGGGGGGCGCAGCGCGAGGCTGGCGCCGCCGCTGGACAGGGCGCTGCGCCCAAGTTGAACATTTTTAACTTGGGCGCAGTGCCCTGTGGTGTCACCTCGGCGCGTCCAATAGGAGAGAATATTGGAATCGGAAAAAAATAGGCGGATTTTGGCAGAAAGGCACACCAAAAATGGAGGAGAGCATCATTGTGGCGGTCTCTCTGCATGCAGAGCTGTGGGACACTAGACTTCAAACCTACCGGGATCTCGTTACAAAAGCCCAGGCATGGAGAGAGATATCCCACAATTTGGGAATACCAGGTGTGTTTAAAAACTGGCAGAGATATATCGTTATCCTCATATCATAATTGCCTCCTAGGGCCGTCCACACCGAGAAAGATAACTTGCACGACTCACCTCACTTCTTATGTAAATGCTGATTTAGTTACTTTGATTAGTTTACATTGGCTATACTTTTTCTTCAGCGAACCAATTTTTGCTTCGTTGGAAAACTGACGTTGGCCTAGCTTCACCATTCAGCGAATACATCTGAAAAGGAAACTTAAAGCTAGAGTATGCAATCTTGGAACAGCTTGCAAGATTTAAATGTAGCCTCACATCTAAACCCACCCCCTCCCCTCAAGTATGTGACCAAAGCCATGCCCCCTCAGGAAAGCAATACCAATATTGACCCTTGTTTTATCTCGTGGTCTGTCCAATTCTCTCTTTTTAATTTTTGTTTTTGTTCCTCAGTCTGCTTTTGTTTTCCTTTCTTGCTGGTATAAGCAGTTGCTGGCAACGGAGGGATTGGTAATTTTTTCTTTACCGGACGTGGATTTTTCGCCATTGCTTTGGTAAAACTCCAGAGGCTGGACGTAGACACAGATTAAAAGCGCAAGGGAGGGGGTGGCCCGCTGCGTGTGCACGAGAAATGATTGACATCGTCAGTCACTCCTCCTGGCTCTGATTGGTTGTTTTGTCCCGGTCGCGGTGAAATCTTGCAGAAGGAATTAGAAGCCCTAGATGGAGCCAGAGCGGTAGATAACTCAGAGTGGCGACACCCATTGACTTCGTTGTTTGAGTGGTCACGTGGGTCGTGGGGAAGCGCTATAGTTCCAAACAAACGCCGCACTGTCATTATCTCCTATGGGACAGACAGCAGCAATTGCGTTGCTGAATGTTAAATATTAAATTAAATCTTACACAATTGCCGCGCACGTATTTATCTTACCCTCTATTAACCAAACCCATTTCCAATTGTGTTAAAATCATTTCCCTAGGCAAATATGTAGATTATGGGCCAATATTTGAAAAATAGTTAAAAAAAAAAATAAAAATTTTTTTTTAAAATTTAAATCTTTTTTTTTTTTAATTTTTAAATTTTAACTCGACGTACCATTCAAGTTATTCTCAAATGTTTATTTGGCAATAAGAAACAAAACCAACAGGGTGTCCAGGCTGTTAACCCTTTTACTTCATGTAGCAGATATGCTACGCTGGTTAATAGAGGGTTAATGAATTACAGTATTTACATACATGTTTATAGAGGTCATGCTTTTACTACTAAGATCATGTCATAGCTTTTGGAGGGAAAGATTCATGTTAGCATCAGTGAGCTAGTACTTATACGTACCGTTGATCCGCTATAATTTCTAAGTAAATTTAACCCCGTACTTACACTGTCATGGGGATGGATTATTTAACATATTTTAACTTTAAGTTACATTATTGTATTACCAGGGTCTGCCTTTATCTTCTGGATTTACCCACAACTTACTATGTTACAGTTCTGCTGACCTGTTGTATCATTCAATGTCACGCCAGTTTTTCCTTAAAGCAAAGGTGCACCACCATGCTCATTTCAGAGCCCTTGATATTCTCAATTCTAATGTTTAGATAAAATGAATGAAACACATGTAACCTACAGCTGGTGAGACCAGGAGACTGAATTAGATTAAATACAATGACTGATGCAAGGAAAGGTTTTCAACAAAAAGATTTTTATTGAACAGTGGACAACAGGACGGCACAGAAATTGAAGTTGATAAATAAATTAAACAAGGAGGGGTGCAAGTGTGAGTGAGTGAACCATAAGTGAACCTTGAACAACAAAGAACAAAAGAAAGACAAAGTTGTACATAGGGGTGGTGGTGGGTTCTAATGTGGGAGAGGGGGTGATCAGTGTCAAATTAATAAACCTTCTCGATGTGTGGAACCACTAAGTGTGTGTGTGTGTGTGTGTGTGTGTGTGTGTGTGTGTGTGTGTGTGTGTGCGCGCACGCGCGTGCATGTGTGTTTTCAGAACAGGGCAGAACAGGGTTGTGAATAGAACTATAACAACTAAATGGATTTAACAGGAATGTATTGAATAGAACAGACAAGTAAACTCTTGGAACAAGAATGACACTGTGAAGCATGAACATTTGTGGAATTACAAATAATTAAATAAAGGGGCGGGCAACATTACAAATACAAGGGCCAGGAATGTTGGAAGAGGTTTGCAAATTTTATGCATCTCAGAACTTCCCACGAATCCTGTAGCCTCCATCGCCAACAGCAGCCTCTGCCCGTATTAACGGTAAATTAACGATAAGCCTACTTGGCACAATAAAATGAGCACAGAAAAGTAATATAGACTAACCACAGCCACCACATCTCCAAGAGTAAATCATTTAAAAAGACCCATCTTTTTGCGAAATACAACATGGCATATAATACAGCTAGCTGACTACAGCAAGATCGCTAGAAAGCTAACAGCGTCTGGCATGACAAATGCAAACTGACAGATGCAATTTCATAACAGCTAGCTAAAACATGATGGGTGACACTTAGGTCGTCAACGTCCTAACTTGTGGTTTCATCCAATTTTATGAATAACCAGTGGTTTTCATCCGAAATGGTTCTTGAGAGCTAAACTGAGCTATAAACTCTGCAACCGTTCGTGATTAAACTTAAAACAGCTGATCAAGCTAGGCTAGATAAGAGCATGTCAAAATCGTCAAAGCTAACTTTAAATTAAAAAACTTTACCGAAACCAGTCACAGGCACCTCATCCCATCATTTACCGTCTTGATTTATATATCGGTTTAGTGACAAATAGAAATAGAAACTCCATTGAGTTCATGACTGAATTCCCACAGCTGACCAAGCTAAACTAGAAGCAAAGAACATGAGCTTAAATTATCACAACCTCTTCAGACTTAAAATATATATATCGTCCTGTCGATCATACACAATGTTATGATTCTGTCTTGTTCTGTTCATGTTTTTGCTTATGTCTTGATCCTTGCCATGTTTTTGTTTCTGTTTTGCCTGTATTCTGCCATAGTCCATTCCCTCAGTTAGATTCCAGTCATTGTTTTGTATCTTGCCATGCATTGCACTTTGTCTCCCCTGTCTGGTCTTATGTCTTGTGACAGCTCATTGTCCCAGTATTGTGTGCCCCACTTTTGGGTGATTTCATGGTTTCTGGGTTTTCAATCATTCCTTCTAATCTCGTTTGCTTCCTTCGCCTTGCTGTTCTGTCATTACTAACAATACTAACAGTTTGTTATTTTAGTTAAATCTACTAACCCTGACTAACATTGTATATAGTACTAACTTACTAACGAGCACTAGGGATTGTATGGCCGCACTTTACCTGACCCACTTCACCTGTTCCCAATCATAGCATGTGACTTCCCTTACGTCTATTTAAGCAGTCTGTTCACAGCCATTCCCTGTCAGAACGTTTCCCTTGTGCTGCGATAGTTTATGCCTTGTACTCTTTGTGTTACTTTTCTGACTGGACCGTCCCTGATTACGATTGTGGCTTTGTCTTGGATTTCTCTGCACCTGTGTATCGAACCTGTTTTGCCCGACCCTGATTATTGTGTTTGCTGCCCTGTGTACGATTTGGATTACGCCCCTGGGATTCTGATTTTGGATTGTGGATTCTGTACCGTTGCCTTCTGCCCTGCGGGGGTTTACCCCTCAGCTTCAATAAAACACCTTTTTATTGGATCCCTTTGGTCTCGCATTTGGTTCCTGAACACTATCTCACACACACAATTGGAGATTATAAATGATACATATCCACTGATATGATATATACATTTCGTGAATCATAAGACTTCAATATTTTATTACTTACCGTCGATGTTGTCTCAATGGAAGTGAATCGCTACGAAGCTGCGAGAATCCTCTTTTGGAACTATAGGAAGTTCCCAGACCCGGAAGTGCGCCACCATTTTTTGTACACGAGAGTCAACGGGAGTGTCGCAACCCTGAGAATATCAATGGCTCTGGATGGAGCCAGATGACTCTGATTTTCTCAAAGATCATCTGACTCACATCCCACTGTCAGGTCATAGTAACAGTTTTAATATGACAAAAAGTGATTTTTTGAAAAATTGCAAACTCCAGCTTTAATACAAGACATCCTTTTGGACTTAGATTAACGTTATGTAATGAGTTTCTCTGCGATGTCATCTGCCGTGTTGAATGAACATGACGTGTTGATGTGAAGCCCTTTAAATTCAGATGGATTTGATTGGCGGTCAGTTTTTCTATTGTTCATAAAATCGCTCTGAAAGTGATCACAGTGATATAGTTTGCCATTATCAGTCGTTATAGTTGTGGTGTGAACTTCGCCATCTACGCGAGTTAGAATGATTTTTAAAACTATATCTTTATAGTGATCGTTATAGTTATCTATCTTAGTGTGGACGGCCCTTTAGGCAGATATCTCAATTTGTCCAAAATATGACTATGAGGCAAACGATAGGATGTTTTTCATTTCCACAATAGGCGAATTTTTTTTTTTCCCTGCAATTAAAGACCAATACTGTTGTAAACTGAAGCAAATTATTTTCTAAATGGACAGGAGGTGTATGTATTTAGAAATCTAGATGATTGACATCATGAGATATGCACTACTCTTGCAGAGACCATGCAGTATAGCCATACACAGCGAATGGTTGCGGCGGACGAGATCTGTGCCGAGCGCGCGCTATGTGGAAGCCCCTCTACTCTGCGATAGTCTGCGTCATATCCAGCGCAGAGCACCGCCCAAGCCGCGCGCTGTGTGAAAGCCCCTCTACTCTGCGACAGTCTCCGTCATATCCAGCGCAGAGCACCGCCCAATCCGCACGCTATGTGAAAGCCCCTCTACTCTGCGACAGTCTGCGTCATATCCAGCGCAGAGCACCGCCCAATCCGCGCGCTATGTGAAAGCCCCTCTACTCTGCGATAGTCTGCGTCATATCCAGCGCAGAGCACCGCCCAATCCGCGCGCTATGTGAAAGCCCCTCTACTCTGCGACAGTCTGCGTCATATCCAGCGCAGAGCACCGCCCAATCCGCGCTATGTGAAAAGCCCCTCTACTCTGCGACAGTCTGCGTCATATCCAGCGCAGAGCACCGCCCAATCCGCGCGCTATGTGAAAGCCCCTCTACTCTGCGACAGTCTGCGTCATGTCCAGCGCAGAGCACCGCCCAATCCGCGCGCTATGTGAAAGCCCCTCTACTCTGCGACAGTCTGCGTCATATCCAGCGCAGAGCACCGCCCAATCCGCGCGCTATGTGAAAGCCCCTCTACTCTGCGACAGTCTGCGTCATATCCAGCGCAGAGCACCGCCCAATCCGCGCGCTATGTGAAAGCTCCTTAACGCTTCCATTGGATTGTACTCGGACTTTGAATCTGGTTCCTTGTCTGGATCACGATAAGTTTGGCATGAAATTTGTAAGAACCACAGAGGCACATAGAAAAAAAAATATTTCTCACACTGGGTAAGTCCCTTAATTTGCCTGGTAAATCATGCCACATTCACAGTATCTTTTATTGCAACCTACTTATTTATTTGGAAATTAATTAAGAACGAATGAACAAAGATCAGATGGGTCACACATTTTCTCGGACAAATATGCGCACTATGAAATAGAACTGTAGTGAGATTACTATTGTTCTTCTGTATTTTATGGTATGTCATTTAAAGCTTTTGTGTTAAAATTCTTGTGTGGTACCTTTTAGCCAAGGTAACTTGAGATATTAGCCTTTACCAACAACCGAAACCACTCTGTCCCGAAATGATGAATTACTTTGCCTGCCATCCCCAGCCCTCCCCTGAGCTAACAGCATGATGAACAAACAAATCATCTTTTAGGAAAGCACCAAACCCTATTCATAACTGCAAAAAGCTGATGGCAGGTGCTACGTTTGCAAAGAGGGAAATTCACCCATAGGATTAATTTCCAATTTTACACAAACCTTAAACGTATGTAAAGCTCAGGCTGAGTGCAGTAAACTAGAGCATTCGTGACCCAGTGTGAACTCTTATTTCTGACACCATCCAATACTTCCCTTTGCCACTTCTACTGGGGGGGAATTCCTTCAGAAACCAGAAGTTTTACATCGGCCACATGGAGGACAGTCAAATCTATCGGACCTGCAAGTGAAGAATGCAATATCAATCCTCTGTTTGGCTCAAGGGAGTGAGTCTATAACACAGCAGACTTGAAGGAATTAAGTTGCCCACAATTTGGTAAGGGCAGGGAACGCTGGGCCTGGACAGCCATAGCCCTGCATGTTTCTCACTTCTCCAACTTATCTGATCCAAGCGACTGCCTTGTTATCAAGCATCTCTGTCATCATCAAGCCCTTTACGCACAGAAATATACTACTCAAAATTTGATAGGGATCATAGGAATTTTTTTTGTGAAATGACATGCAAATTTGGTGACTGCCACTGATGAACAATATATTGGATAAATGACATGCAATCAGACACAAAACAAATTTGCACGTGCATTTCATGACATTAAATGAGCGTGCAGCCTCACATTTTGGCTTTGACTAACACTTCACCATTTCAACTCAGACGTGTGTGTTGGTGAAAATTTGGAAGTTCCCAAATTTTTTGCATTACATTTAGCAATAACAATGTCTCCTCAACGTCTTAGACGTCGATTGACTTCAGACCAATTGGGAAGATGCATCGGAATGCTTGACTCTGGCTTCTCACAACGTCACGCGTGCTAATGCACTTAACGTCAGCCAAAGCGTTGTGAACAGAGCGTGGAACCGCTATCAAACGTTTGGTACAGCAGCACACCGTCATGGGGGTGGTCGTCAGAGATCGACTACGCAACGACAAGACCACTTTCTCACACTTCGGGCACGATGTCATCCTTTCTGGACAGCCACCACCCTACGAAATGACCTTCATAACGCCTCGGGGTCAGGGTATCCACTCAGATGATACGGAATCGTCTTCATACTGCCGGCCTCAACTCAAGAAGGCCATGTGTTCGAATCCCACTGACCGTGCGTCATAGGCGTGACCGTTTGGATTGGGCTCACGATCATGTCACATGGACACACAACGATTGGGCTGCAGTTCTCTTTACTGATGAGTCCCGATATTTCTTGGACTTTATTGACAGGAGGCAACGGGTGTGGCGAAGACAACGTGAGCGATTTAATGATGCCTACATCAACGAACACGACCGTTATGGTGGCGGATCAATTATGGTCTGGGGAGGAATAAGCAGGAATGGCAGAATGGACCTGCATGTCATGGGGAGAGGGACGATGACAGGGGTACAGTACAGGGATGAGATCCTCAATGAGTACGTAAGACCATACGCTGGTGCTGTTGGCCCTGATTTCATCTTGATGGATGATAACGCCCATCCCCATCGTGCTAGGGTGGTGAATCAATTCCTAGAGCAGGAGACAATTGTCCGCATGGACTGGCCCAAGTTCGCGGGACCTAAACCCTATCAAGCATGTGTGGAAAATGCTGCAGGTCGCCATTTCCGGTCGTAGGGCACAACCCACAACTGTAGAAGAGCTCGGAAATGCCCTTGTTGAAGAATGGAACAACATTCCAATTGCAAGCATCCGGGTTCTGATTGACAGTATGACCCGACGTTGTCAAGCCGTCATTCAAGCTAGGGGAGGCCATACCCGTTATTGACATTACCTGTGGTAATGAAACATCAAACGAACACTGTCTGTTTTCACTTTACATGTCAGAGGTGAAACCATGAAGTGTTCGTGAAAGCCAAAAGTGTGAGGCTGCACGCTCATTTAATGTCATTAAATGCACTTGCAAATGTGTTTTGTGTCTGACTGCATGTCATTTATCCAATGTATTGTTCATCAGTGGCAGTTACCAAATTTGCATGTCATTTCACAAAAAAATTCCTATGATCCCTATCAAATTTTGAGTATAATTTGAATCAGATGTGCTAAAGCCAAGAGACAGCTAAAATATGCAGGGCTGTGGCTCTCCAAGAGCCGGGCCCCTTACTCCTGCACCTTACTCCTCAAAACTCACACATTTTGGCTCTGCATTACATCCCCGTAAGTCAGTGGTTCTCAAACTCGGTCCTGGCGCCCCACTGTGTATGCTGGTTTTTATTCCAACCACAATTGCAATCTTGGGACTTTAACAAGCTGCTGATTTGTATTAACTAGTAGCATTTATGTTTAGAGCAATTATTTATCCTCTTAAGCTACATTTGACAAATCTATACATGCCATAAAGAATAAAAATTTCATGTCCACATTGAGATATATTGGAAACTAGTATGAATAACTGCAGAGGGAAACAATTTAATCAAACATTTAATCAATGTAAACAATCAGTAGGTTCCTTATTGACACATGGTTGCAAAAACTAACAATTTATTTGGCAAGCAATAGACTCACACCTGTTTTGTCTCATGTTTATTTAATTAATTTCAGGCAAATTATTTTGAAAGAACTCAAAACACCTGTGTTCAGCCATCTAATTTGGGGCTTACTGATTTTCTCAGGGTAATTTGATCTGTTCAAAAATGTTTTTACCTGAAAATCCTCACAATATAGAAAAATAAGCACAATATGTTATACACATATGGGTTTTTATTCTTTATGGCACAATGGATATGTCCATCAAAATGTGGTTTAAGATGGTAAATAACTGCTCTACACATGAAATGCAGCTAATTAAAACAAATCAACAGCTTGTTAAAATCCTAAGATTGCAGTTGAGGTTGGAACAAAAACCAGCGTACACAGTGGGGCGCAAGGACTGAGTTTGAGATCCACCACCCTAAGTGAAAGGAGTTGGGGCAAGTTGAGAGCAATACGTGTCTTAATCATACTGCAGCCCTGGTTTCCACACTTGACACCTATTACCACAAATAATCTCTGAACCCCACCACCATCAAACTCTCCGATACTGAACCTTCTACATAAACTGGCTCTTCAGGGCTTAACCCCCACCACCACACCCTCCAATTACAAACCCTCCCACGACCACGTACACTCCCATTCTGGGGTTTCAAACGAAATTATTTACAGGGGAAAATTCCAGACCGAAAATCATTTTCATGTGAATACGTGTGATTTTGTATTGAAGAGTGAAACTATCAGCAGAAGGTTGAGAAACTTATCGTTTCTTCAGGTCAGTTTTGGTTTGATATGGATACACGCTTACACTACATCCCCTTTGATCAGGGCGCACATTTGTCCTGGTATTGTTTTAACACATACACAATGTTACATTTAATATTGACCAGATTTACACAAATTTTTGGCCAAGATATTGTATTGACAATGGGTGAGTCAAATTACTCCGTTAAGCCTTCTCCAGCACATGCCAAAGACAGTCAACTGGTTATGGTCTCGACTTTGAGGTGGCCAATTCATGTGTGAAAATGATTCCCCGTGCTCGATGAACTGCACTTTCACAATTTGAGCCTGATGAATCTTGGCATTGTCATGTGCTGTCAGGGATTAAAAAGTCCATTGATGGGTTACTGGTCCTTCAGTATATTCGGATAGTCTGCTGAATTCATTTTATTGCTGCAGAACAGTGCTGAGCCCAGACCTGACCAACTGAAGCAACCCCAGATCATAACACTGACCCCAGAGGCTTGTGCTGTGGGCGCTATGCATGATGGGTGCATCGCTTCATGGGCTTCCTTTCTTACCCTGACGTGCCCATCACTCTGTAACAGGGTAAATCTGGACTTTTTGCTCGCTTGCAAAAAAGTATTTTTTACCCTAATTATCCTCGCTAACAAATGGCATTCTTGTGGCCACGCAGCTGTTTAGTCCCAATCCTGCAAGTTCTTGTTGCATTGTGCGTATGGAAATGGTCTTACCTTCATAATTCAACATAGCCATGAATTCTATTATTGACTTTTTTTAAGATGAGATTTCACCGAGCATTTTGCTGATCTCAGATCAGGATCAGTCATGATTTTTCTCCTACCCATTTCTTCTGAGAAGTTGACAGTTCACCACTATCCTTCCCCATTTTAATAAATTGTTGGACAGTTCATGACCCAATTTTAGTGATTTCAGCAATCTCCTTGGCTGTTTTCCTTGCCAATAATTTGCCCTTCGTTAAACACAGTAACACCTTTTCAATGACCATGACATACGTCTTCCGACATGGTTAAGAAATGAGAAGTTACGCGCCAAATCAGTCAGGATTAAAAGCATTATCGCCAGCTGAAACAAATTTATCTCTGCAAGCATGATTCAGTCGTTGAGAATTTGCTTATTTAAATCCAAACAGCGACTTTTTTTGGACGGGCAGTGTATGTTATACACACAAATAAGACAAAAGATAAAGACCTCTCACAGATGCAGCAAATATGGTTGATTATCTTTGATAGCACATGTCCAGGTCTGCAGACAGATCCTAGACGGTAAACCAGCAGTCGGTTGTCATATTCAATGTGCTGGATGTGGGAGAAATGGGAACTGAACTTCGACAAGGATAAAATTTTTAAAGCCTGACGAGTGAGGTAGAGCATCACTGAAGTGGCAGGACTTATTGGGTACTCACTGTCAGCAGATGTGAGTGCCAGCTGACTGTGGTACAAGGAAGGACAAACCGCGAACCGGCGACAGGGTTTTGGGCGCCCAAGGCTCATTGATACACAAGGGCTAAGAAGGCTTTCCCATCTGGTCCAAACTGACAGCAGGGGCAGCTGTGGCACAAGACACTGAGAATTTCAATAATAACATGAGTGTCGAGAACAGGCCGTTCAGCCCAACTGCCTCAACAATACGGTCAGGCAAGATATTCCACACTGAGATTACTCTCTGGGTGAATAAATATTCCCTAATATTAGTGCTAAATTTGCATAAGGATCATGTCACAACACACTGCTTCATACCCTGCTGTGTATTACAGTTTTTAGCCTGCAGACCGGTCTATGTGCCCACTCTCACCCCAATCCACCCATGAAAGTGTCCCCAATGGGCACCCAAGCTTCAAAATTCGAGCATGGAGCAGTTGAGGTCCAGTGAGTCCCATTTTCTTTAACATGTGTTATGTTCCAGACCAAAAATCAAGTGTGGAGTCAGACTTGCAATCCAGCTGGCAGTTTATTGATAGCAATACAGTACAGGACGGGGATGGAACCCTGAATAATGTAGTGGAGGCGGAATCCCAGATAATGATAAATGGTTCAGCTCAGATGTTATAGGCAACACTGGGCTGACAGTTGCCGGCCAGCGGCCTGAAGGATGCAGCCAGGTGTAGTGCAGAGCATGAGGAGGATGCTTGGGCAGTTCCAGTCCTATGCTTTGGGTCATTGTCTTGCTGGAAAGTCCACCTACGGCCAAGTCCCAGCCTTCTGGTGGAGGCAACCAGATTGTCAGCCATTATATCCTATTACTTGGTGGAATTTATTATGCCATTAATCTTAACCAGTGCCCTTGGACTTCTTGAATTAAACTAACCTCAAAACATGACTAACCCACCATCATATTTCACCGTGCACATGTTTGTTTCGACGCCAAACGTGCTGATGCTGTATCTGACCAAAGCATGCAATTTTGGTCTCATCAGCCCAAATAAATAACTTTTTCCCTGAAATAACTTCAAGAATGATTTTAAAGCATTTGTGTTTATTGACATTGTCTTTGTCTTGTAATAAAATAAGTTGGATGACTTTAAAAAATTTAAAAAATTTAAATATGAGAAACAAGCAAAGATAGAAGAAATAGGGACGGGGGCAAAAACTTTTTCACGGCATTGCATAATTTTGGTGCCACTAACATTTTTGTGGGAGTTCCTTACAATTTAGAGGACGCTCCTGACTTTTTTTTTTTTTTTAATTTGGATGCATCACTGCTTCCAACTAAAAAGAATTAATTTCAGGTCCTGTCCCAGCCACAAATTAATGAAACTTGCAGATCGAGTCATTTCTAGCCTCATAGCCTTTACCTTCTACTATTATGGAAGAAAATGAAAATTGATGGCTGAAATAAAAAAAAGAGGTAATGAATTCTGCAGTTGGAAATCTGAATTAGCAGAGATGGCTTTCCCTGTAAGGGTTGTGCTCTGTGCACAGAGGACAGGAAGTGTTGGACTGGACTTAGGTGCGAAGATGGACTTGGTTGTATTTATTAGGCCGTCAGCACAGCAAGAAGGCAAGGCAGGATACAATACAAAAGGAACAAGGAATCGAGGTTCCTGGATAATACTATTAGTAATACAAACACTGGACTTTAGCAACAGTACAATGTATTACAAATAGAGAAAAGAACAAGGAATCAAGGTTCCTGGATTATAAAGTTAAAGTGCTGAAATAAACAATAAACTGCTCTAAGATCAAGAGTTATAATGTATACACGCCAATGCGGGATAGAAGTCCACACAAAAAAAATAATTTGCCAGCAGCCATACCACTATTCGATCTGCTCCAGCCGCGTGGCTGAAGCTAAGCAGGTGTGGGCTTGGTTAGTACTTGGATGGGAGACCACCTGGGAAAACAAGTTGCTGCTGGAAGAGGTGTTGGTGAGCCAGTAGGTTGCGATCTTCCCTCTGGTGGAATAATTCCCAATGCCCCAGTGCAGTGATGGGGACACTGTACTGAAGGAGACTCCGTCTGTCGGATGAGACATTAAACCGAGGTCCTGACTCACTGTGGTCATTAAAGATCCTCTGACACTCTTCGATAAGAGTAGGGGGTTCCCCAGTGTCATGGCTAAAGTCCCAACCTGGCTCTTTCGACCTGCCACCTAATCATCCCCTGATCTAATTGGCTGTGCAAGTTGCCCTCTCCCTCCCCACTTCGACCCCCAGGGCTCCCTTGAAAAAAGAGATTTCAATCTCAATGGGACTTCCCTGGTTAAATAAGGGTTAAATTAAATAAAAATAAAAAAACAAGACTAGAGAGTAAACACAGGCTTGTTAGGCTTACGAGACTTTGTAAAGACAATGACTATGAGTGAAGCGCGGACTTAAACAGGGAAACACTACCATGCAGTGGAAATAGACTACAGGTGCAAGCAATGATTGCGGAACTGAAAAATGCAGTCTGGGTCTTAATAGACCGATGAGTTGGAGCGCTGGAGGCGTGGCCTTACCTCCCCACAGTGTGATATAAATCAACTCAGCAGCAGCAGTTGGATTCAACATTACTGGAGGCCTGTAATTGAGTACTACAGAAAAGGGAAATTCAATCCTCATGGTTTGGATGCAATCATTTTTGTCATACCGAAAGACGGAAAAGACAAACTTTATTCCTGGGTTTTTCCCTACACAGGCAGATAGGAGTGTCAGTTTATACAGGAAGAAATGCTACCAATATGTTGGCAGTGCAGTGGATAGAGGGGACAAGACTGTTGAGAGCAATCATTTGTTCTGACTCAAGCGCATCATTAACCAGTTCACAGTACAGTCATTCAGAGTGCAAATCTGACATCTTGATAGAGATACAACAAACTTTATACAGAATTCAAATGGTGGGTCTGACAGTTATATTTTTATGGGTACCAGCCAGGCCCGGCGCTAGAACAGGGATTTGGGGGGGCATAGACATGTCCCTTTATGACAATTAGGATAGTCTTGGAAAATTCTCAATCATTTTCCTTTATTGACACGTTTTCCAATTATTTTAATTGGCAGCTGAAGACACGGTTTCTCTCCATATGCGATCTAACAGCGATGAAATCATGGGCTAAATTCAGTATAACTGATAACTGGGTTGGACAAAACTTCCATTTTAAACAATTATTAGTCCTGACCTGTTCTCAGTCATTTTCATTTTCATTTCAGAAGGTTCACTCCGAGAGCGCTCCACACTTAAAGGAGCTGTATGTAAGTTTGTGGCCAAAACTGGTACTGCAATCACATTCAAATTACTGCAGAGCGTAGTATCCCCTCCCCCTCTCCCCCAGACGAGAGGTTGCCGGATCCAGCAAGAACATCAACTACGAGGAGCTACCAAGGCTGCATTTCAATATCACCAATGATTTGCTCTCACAGGGTTGTGTTCAGTTCAGTTCAGTTCAGAAAAGATTGAGACTAATGACTAACTAACTTTAGTAATGGTCATATTGGTCAACTTGCTCGTCACTCTTCTGTGTGGATAGCCCACTAAAGTCCATACTATAATATGCGTAAAGAATGAATGAGGACTCATTTGACCGATGTACTGTCTCAATTACATTTCATATTGTCATAATGGCTGTGCTAATGTTGGAACGGTTTCCACAGCATCTCAGCATAATGCCAGAGAAACGGACTGATAATAATGCATTGCTAATGTCAGCAATGACGAGTCGCGGTTTTTATTTCTCAAACAATTTGTTACCTTGTCAATTCGATGACCCATCTGCATACGCACTAACGTACCATGAACGAACATACATAACGTTATTCGACTGTAGAGAATATTTGAAGTGTCCCTGCCTACATTAAATAGAATTAGGTTAGCCAAACTTAGCTGAATCTTACCTGTCCAGGAGAAAATTAGCAACTTCGGCGTCGGTCTTCAAATTATTCTCCGCTTTCAGCCGTCTCCATCTTTCAAAGGCATGTCCTATACAGCTCCTTGCTTTGTTTCTGGCTTTGTCACGACGTATTTCGGAATCATAACGAGGCCTTCTAGGTTTAGTAACGCCAGACATTTGTGCTCCGAAACGCTGGTAGCTGCTGCTCAGTGGTAACTGGCAACCTGGATGCCGAAATGCTACTGACTTCGTGATTGGGAGGTAGGTGGAGGGTGGTGCAACAGGCCAAAACACAAAATGAAAACATCAACATTAGTTGTGGGCTGCAACTTCGCTTTTGTAATAAGAATATTCTGGCTGGACTACTGTTGTCAGCGCTATAAGTATTTGAAATTAACATCATTCCTTAATGTCTGGTGATATATCAGGGCCATTTCATGATTAATCAATATACATTTCTTACATATTGCTCCTTTAACAGGTGCTGCTTGTTCTCCCCGATTAGGTAAGACGACAGTCATTCATCTGGACGCGTATTTGCTTAATTTAATCAACGTTATTCAAAATTACCTTCTCTGGTATTGAGTGAAATAAGTGGCACTCGGCAGTGAAATAGGCTATAAAAAGCGTGCGGTTCAAGCTATTTGCGCAGGTATGCAATTTTGAATAATGGTGATTTAAATTCAGCAAATACGCGTCCAGATGAATGATTGTCGTCCTACCTAATCAGGGAAAACAAGCAACACCTGTTAAGTGTGGAGTGCTCTTGGAGTGAACCTTTCATGAAAATGACTGAGAACAGGTCAGGACTAATAATTGTTTAAAACGGATGTTTTGTCACAATTCTCAGTTCTACTGAATTTAGCCCATGATTTCATCGCTGTTAGATCGCATGTGGAGAGAAACCGTGTCTTCAGTTGCCAATTACGATAATTGGAAAACGCGTCAATAAAGGAAAATAATTGAGAACTAGCCAGGACTATCCTAATTGTCATAAAGGGACGTATCTGTGCCCCCTCAATTCCCTGTTTTAGCGCCGGGCCTGGTACCAGCACATATTGGTGTCAGAGGAAATGAAATGACAGACAAGATGGCAAAGGAGGTCACAAGAAATCATTACATTGAGTTGGCAATTAGCGTCCGCGAGATAGAGTTAATGCTTCAAGTACGCCCCTGGGTTTCCTTGGTTGCATCAGGTGCGGCCCGCCTCCCTTTGCACGACTGGAGCTGCGCCTTTGGGGGGGGGGCAGGCAACAGTCAGGCCCTCCCGTTTTAGGCACTCCTGGTGGCTACCAGCCTTTCCTAGTCATTCAGTTATCCCCTGCTCTCTCCTTACTCATGTTATCACCTGGTTTTAATTAAGTTAATTATCTAAAAATTATATAATTGGTTTTCCCTGCACAGGCAGGTAGCCTCATATAGTAACATTTTTAGAGCACACCTGTTCTGTTCTTCATGCCTTGTTTAGTTTTATTCTTTCTGTTTATTTAAGCACTTTTGTTTAATTAATAAAACTCCATGTCCTTGCATTTGGGTCCTCATCCTTTATTTACACTCCTGGTGCCCTCCTTTCATCCCTGACAGGGTACCAGGAGTCATTACACTTATACAAAGTATTATCAAAATTCAGCTTTCTCAAATCTATCATTTACACATTTAAAAACTAAATGACAAACCATCCACAAAGATAAAATTAATGGTGATTTATCAAATTCACTCATCCGAAAATGAGGAACAGGACAGAGTAACTGTGCCACCTACTCCTTGTGTATGAAATATTTCAGCAAATGGATTCAACCAAAATGCTGATAGATACATCATCTTGGAAAGATTAGTTAGCTATATTTACTGATGATGTATTGATTTACCCAACACAGCCTACACAGTCACTCTCAAAAGTGATGAATGGGGCACTCTCAGGTTAGAAGCTTAATCTGCAGAAAACTCAGGTAGTCGCGCTTAATTATGACCATGCAACCAGATTGGAGTAAAATATATACTGACAAGGGATGCAGAATGAATTCGATCTTTGAGTGTCAAAAGATGTCTCTAAGTAATTTGACCTTATGGTCCATAGAATACAATGATGAAGTTAGGAATATTAAAATGGAATGTGATTCTTTTATTTAGTCCCAGAGATGAGTCACTTAAAATAAGCACTTGGCCACAAATGGTCTATCTCAGATTCTTCTAGTTAAGATACCTGCCAAAAAGTTTGCGGATAAGGACAGGCAAATATCCAGATACTCATGGCAAGGGAAAAAAAACAGCTACACAACCCCAAAGCATAATGGATCCACCTCCATGCTTAACAGTTGGCAACGTATTCTTCTCTACAAATACTTCACCCTTTTTTCTCCAAATATACCTTCTTTGGTTGTGGCCAAAAAGTTCAATTTTGGTTTAGTCAGTCCAAAGCACATTGTTCCAATAGGCTTGAGGTTTCTCAAGGTTTTCTTTTGCATACTTCAGATGTTTAATTTTGTGCTGATCGTAGGAAAGGCTTCTTTCTTGCAACTCTGTCATGTAGGTCTTACGCTGTATTGTTGTCCTGTGAACAACTAGACCTGTGTCTGCTACTCTTTTTTGCAGCTCTTTTGCAGTGATGTGTGGGTTCTTCTGAGCATTTCTCACCAGATCTTCGGCCATTCTATCTGAAATTTTTCTTGGTCTTCCAGATCTTTCCTTGACTTCAGTTGTTTCATTTATTTTCCATTTTCTTATGATGTTTCTGACAGTAGAAATGGGTAGTTTGAAACGTTGCGAGAGTTTTTTGTAGCCCTCTCCTTGTTGGTGGAAGTGAATTGTCTTGATTTTGACATCCTTGGACAACTGTTTAGAGGAAGACATGGTTTTTAACACCAGAAACAACAGCCACCGGAGTCGGATACTTTAGAAGGCATGGAGTTACTTCAGAATATATAGTTCAACCCTCGAATTATATTCAGCTGACTCATTGAAGCCCTAACGAGTAAATCACCTGGGTCTGGGCCTTAGTAATCATCTTCTTAAAACGTAACAAAGAATAATCCAAAAGGGTTCACAAACTTTTGCACAGGGCCCTTTTCTTTTCTTATCATTTAAAAACTCAGAAAAATTAAAGTAAAAAGAAACATTACTTTTAAATTTGCAGAAAGGTGTCATGTTTAACTTTGTAGCATTTAGTGTTCAGGTTTGCTTTCAATCGCTTGGAGATTAATTGTAACAGACATTTAAACCAGGGGTGCCCAAATTTTTGTACCCCACTGTACCTGTTGTATTTCAAGTTTTTCTCCGCACTTGATTCCTAATCTGGACCAAAGTACATTGGAAAACCTGGCAGGAGACAGTGAATGTATGTCGATAAGTTGATTCATCTAAACTGTTCAGATAGTGGATAGGTAGGTAGTTGTTCCAAATAGATCTGATAATAAAATGAAAAAAAAAGGGATCAAAAAAGGTCTTACTAATTATTATACATATGTCCACAAGGGGGCATTCAAAAGTATTGAATTGAGGGACCTTCAAGTTCATCATTATTTCAACAAGAACCTGGGTGTAGCTTTAGAAACAGGAGAGACTGGAACCATTAAAATATTCCTGTCGATATACAAATCCAGATTATGTAATGGCAACGTTATCTCCAAAATGTACAATGGCTCTCTCCTGTTCAAGTCTGAGAACACATGAGAACACACTGTACATAACAGGGCAGAGCGAGAGGGAGGGAATTTTTGATCTTTCAGAGGTGAGCGGGAAAAATATGTAAAGCACAATGGAATTCTACTAGTTCAACTACAAGGCATAAATTGTGTTCGAAAAATATTCTAAGATTTTTTTTATTATGCCTTTGCAAAAATTCAAGGAAGTGGTGGAAGTTGTTTGTTGACTGTGGGATAAAAGATGCCAATTACTTCTGTATTTTGGATCAAGGTATTTTTATTATTATTATTATTATTTCAAGTAGGAGTGCAGTAATGTACAACAGTATGAATGAGAATGAATTACAAAATACAGAGCCCTTAGGCCCAAGCCCAACGCCCCACACCCCTCCCCCCACATACAGATCCCTTTAGCACGGACCCATAGCCAACCCCCACCCCCCAAGACTGGTCTTATATATATAATTTACTAGTGTTGAGTGAACTTCACCTTTTCTGACTTTAAAAAGAAGAAAAGGTCCGTCTGCCATAGGCGTACAGAAGGGGGGTGTGGGGATCTCCAGGAGAAAAGGATCTTATGCCTTGCCAGTAGAGTGGCAAGGGCAGCAACATCTGCCTGCCTTCTGTCGAGACTGTGTGGGTCAGGTGATACACCAAAGATTGCTATTAGAGGGCATGGTTTTAATTAGGAGATAAACCAACAGTTTTTTTCGAACATGAGGTATTTATCGTAGGATAGATACCTGGAAATTTCATTTGAAGTGCTCGGTTTCAATGTAAATTTCCAGGTATCTAGCCAACGATAAATACCGAGTGCTCGAAAAAAACGGTGGGTTTATATCCACGCCATAGCGGTCGCCTTTTTTGGACACGGAAATTAATAGCCTACATTTTCTATTGAAGCGGCTCGATAATCAAGAGAGAGCTCTTCACGCAGCGCAAGGTCTTGACCCAGTGCGAGGTAGTTTACCGGTGAATAGATACCTGGTGTTAACCAATCAAAATGCAGAATTCATTGGAATGAATGGTAGAATTGAATTTGAACAATGTCTGAGAGGGTTGTAAAGACAGACTTTCAATGACGTTCTAATTTGGGGCAAAGAGCAAATATATGACTATGATGGCAGGGAGCGTCTCCACACTTGACACAACAGTCGTCATCCACTGGGTAGATTTCTAATAGCCTTGATTGGAACAAGTGCGATCTCTGCGCTACTTTAAACTGGATGAGGCCCAGGCGAGCCCATGATGAAGAGGTTTGTATTAATTTGATGGCTCTTGCCCAGAAATCATTGTTAAATATTACTCCCAGCTCCTTCTCCCAGGCAGCAGAGGCTTTAGAGCCAGTCTGCGTATCGAATGATATTAGACCTTGGTAAATAAATGAGATGAGATCTTTTGTCAGTTTTGAGTGGAAACACGTTTTCCCATGGCTGCTTTGGGTGTGGGGAGGGGAGCTCAGGGAAGGTGTTAGAGACACAATGCATAGCTTAAAAGTACCTAAAAAGATGAGTTGAGGGCAACCTTTTATACAGTCTATGTACCTATGGGCAATTTAGCACCTCCAATGAGCCTGGCATGCATGTTTTTGGGCTGTGGGAGTAACCCGGAGTACCCAGAGGAAATCCTTGTGAACACGGGGAGAACATACAAACTCCACACAGAGAAGCTCCAGGCTGCATTCGAACTCACTACCTTCTTGCTGCAAGGCTGCAGTGTGAACCATTGCACCACTGGTTGATGAAAATACCACATTAAATATTTACTGTATAATGGAACAGTTGTCATTTTCCCTCGAAGTCCAAAAGAAAAGTTTTTTCTCCAGATTTGGACCAAGTGGGTTGAGTACAACGACCCACAAGGTCTGAATTTCGCCGAATTGATGGACTTAAGAGTGTGCATGTCATGTGATTCATATTATTTATTTTATTGCATTTAGCAGCTTGTTTTCTATTCATTCGTTTTTTTTTTAAAACCAACGTCACAAAAGAAAACCTCCGAAAGAGCTGGGCATCAAAATTGTTATCAGATGCAATGTGATATTTAGTTGTCTTTTGATATTTGACTACAATGCAACATGAATTTACTTGCATTTCAACTGATACTTCGCCTGGTGTGCAGCTCCCATGAATCACAGTTTTCTGCACTTTTCAAATTTGCATGACGTTTCAAGGGGCTGGTTACTAGGCTAACTGAAGCTATGAGTAAAGATGAATGTGTAATGAATGCTTTTACAAATAAAAATAAAATAATAAAAATAATATTGACTATTGTTAATCATCTGACCAAAACATTCAATTTTGATCACTTTTCTGACCACATGTTGATCAATTCCATCTGACCAGAATGTGTTGTGGTGAGATGAGCCCAAGTTGAATGTTTTTGTCAGATACAGCACTGGCATGTTTGGTGTCAAAACAGAAATGCATACAAGCAAAGGCACCTCATACCCACTGTAAAATATGGTGGTGGATCAGTAATTTTTCAGGACTGATTAAATTCCTGAAGTTCAGGGGAACTTGATAAGATCAGTGACTAAATGGATTCCACCAAATATAAGGCCATTAAGGCTGACAATAAGAATTAGTGAGTCCACTAAAGTGATTCAGGATGACTTAGATAGAATCCAGAATTGGGCAGAAATGTGGTAAATGAAATTTAACATAGCGAAATGTAAAGTTCTACATGTACACTACAGGCCAGAAGTTTGGAAGCAAGGCCAATACAGGTCAAAAGCATTCTTCCCTTAGGACCCTAAGCATTCTTCCAAGCTCTGTCAGGATAAACTAGACAAAAAAGTAGAGGAAGGTGTTCTTCGAAAGATGGTTTGGCCCCCTCAGTCTCCAGCCCTCTCCAAAAAAGCTTGTTTGGGACGAATTGGATCAATCCATCAGACAAGTGCATCCCAAGAATCAGAAGTCTCTCATTGATGAACTTCAGAAAGCTTGGAATGCTATTCCTGGCACATACCTTAAATAAAAGTCTACAGACTTTGTGGCTTACATGGCTATTCAGACTGCAAAGAATATTCAAAATGTTCAAACTCTTTGGTACGCAAATGTGAACTATATTAGTAAAAGTATTACTCCTTGTGATCCAAAAGGGTCTTTGGCAGAAAATGGCCAAAATGTTTACAGGCATTGAAAATATCTGAAACTGAAGGCAGATCAAAGTTGGCACGAGATGGTCACAAGTCCCAAATAACCCCTGGTAACTGAAAAGGATTGTATTTTGGCCTCAAATATCTAAATTGTTTTTGAAAATTAAAAAAAAAAAAAAAAAAAAAGGGACTGGATCGAATTTGGCCTGAAATGAGCCCTGGTGACGCAAATGGGTTGTAGTTTGACCCAAAACACCCGGAATGTTGATCAAAATTGAAAATTTGTGAAAGTGGACCTGGTTAAAAGTTGGCCGGAAATGCTCCCACATCATCCCTGATGACCCCAAATATTAATATTTTGGCGCAAAACACCCCAGTAGTTGACTCAAAAGAAAAAAATGTGAATGTTGAGCTGGATTGAAGTCAGCCCAAAATGGTGCCAGATGACCCCTGGTGACCCCAAGGTCACATTTTGGCCCAAAACACCCAAAAAGTTGACCAAAAAAAAAAAAAAAAAAAAAAAAAAAAAAAAAATGTATGGCAGTTGAGCCTGGTCGAAGTTGGCCTGAAATGATGCCAAATGACCACTGGGGACGCAAAATGGTGATATTTTGAGCCAGAATACCCTGGGGATCTGAGATTTAGTATTTAGTTAGTAGGGCAGCAGTCACTTTAGTTGTCCATTCGGTTTGGTCGGAATTTAAACAGAAAGCTTTACCGGAGTGCTCCGCCTCCTCCCTCCTCCAGTTTCTCCTGGGCATTGTAGCCAGTCTGTTTTATCTGGGTTCTCAGCTAAGCCCTGTGATATTTTTAGCTTAGTATATTAATAGTACTGGGACTAGATAAACTCAAGTCGGCTTATTAGGAGTGCTTATTACATTTAGAGTTTGGCTCAATTTGGTATTTCATTTCTGTTAACTGAAACTAAGCCCCTGTTAAAGCTGTAGTATACAAGTTGAAAGTTTGATCATTATTAATAACCTCATTTAGATGGTGGTTATGGTCCTATAGTACAATCTTAACAATATGAAGAGGAAAAAAAACAAAAAAAATCCATTCACTCTAGTGGCTGCAGGGCTGCAGAGACGTTGACTAATGTAAGCCATCCGGCTGGATGGCTTACATTGGTCAACGTCTCTCTCCTACTCTCAACCAATCCCCTTGCTCTAGTTGACACTCCCCCCGAGAGCTTGCTCTGACTCCCCGTGCTCCGCGTTCCGCCTTGTCCCCGCCCCCTTCCGCGTTATAAACTTTCTGCAACAAGCAAGTAGCTGAGTAGCAGCTTAGCAAGAAGTGCGAGTAGAATGGAGAAGAGGGACAGCGACAGCAGCAAGCGGCCCCTGCTTGCCCCACCGTCAAAAGTTGGGAGAAAGCGTAAGTCTGCAAAGGAAAAGGCAGAGACGAGGAGGAAATGTGAGCAACGCAGGACTCAAAGCCGAGTAAACATCGGGTCATCCATTCACCGCTGGAGGAAGCTCCAGGAGGATTTGGGCCTGAAAACTGATGCTGATACAGCAGACTTTTTGTTGAACAGGTAGGTAATTTTTGACTTTTGTTGTGTGAATTGTTACATAAATAACTTTTTATAAGTCTATGACAATGCTGGCTTATGACTGTAAACGCTGCCGGTCGTTTTCTCTGTGTCGACAGACGGCGTCGGAACGTTAGCCGTTTATTTTTAGCATTGTAAACTAGCATTGCTATCATCAGTGTTGTGCCTGAATGCATTCAATGAACTCATGAACTCATTCATATGTATGGGCTTGTTATTGAGTTAGGCCTATTGTAATATTGTGAGGAAGAAATAGAGCATTTTCAGCAAGAAGCGTGAACTAAGTTAAAAATTTTGAATTATGAACTAAGAACTCATTTTGAAATTTGTGAACTGAACTTTGAACTAGTTCGTGTAGAATGTGAACTTTCACAATACAGCCTACCATGTTTACACATGATGTCTCATCAGTGAGTTGATTTGCTTGAAGCTGCTATGCAATGTTATGAAAGTAAATGGCGTTTTATTTATTATCAGCAAGTAATAATTGTGCATGTTCATTCCTTCAAGAGGGCTTTTTCTGTTTATACTGCTTTCAGCTATGAGCAAGGACCTGTTTCTTCAAAGCCAATGAAGACAGCATTCCAGAGACCACCAGCTCCAGCAGCCTCGACAATTTTTTCAGCATCAGATTCTGACCGGTAAGTGAGAAGTAACAGACCTGTCTATAGCCTCAATATAGTTCCATGTCTCCAACCGTAGGTCTGCACATCATTTTTAATTGTTGTGAATAAATGTAAATGACCTCTTTTGTGTTTTGGAGACACGGGGGCAGCGAGGTGTCTGCTTTTGCCTTTTCAACCCCCCACCACCCTACCACCAACATGTGAATATCCCTTCTGTTAGATCTCTTGGTCTGCCCCACAGGCTGGTGTCAGTCCCCCGACCTCAGTACTCAGGGTGTGAAATCAGGAAGCCCAGACAGAACACAAATGGGTGTGAATACACAAGCACGAGAACAGGAAAGACAGGGTGCTCTCGTCCCTCCCTGGGTTTTAGCATCCTATTGCAAACAGAAGTTACCCTTTGTGGTTGCAGTAAGATAAATTGAAATTACAGTCTAGAGGTCTAAGTGTGAATAAACAAAGGCTCGGGAAACGCAATTTACAATAGGGTAAGACAGGGTGTGAATACATTTCAAATAGTCAAAAGACAAGGATGTGAGATCTCCCATTACAACCCCAAAAAATATTTCAATTGATAGTGTATTTTTTCAATTTCAGTGGTGGTGAATTCTCAGAGGAAGGCGTTCATGATCTGGCTGTCATCAATCCCAAGGACACATCTGAGATACAGTTGGATGCGAGGTACGCATTAACAAAACTGTAAATCTGTTGCAATAACTTATTGCGTTGAAGATACTTTACCAAATTTATCATAAAGACACATTTGTGTTCGTGGATACACCCTCGTGCATACACCCTACCAATTTATTTTTCATTTTTTCCAGTGTTGTACCCCCAGATCTATCTGTTGATATCGATGAGAAGGAATTCAATGACATTCATAATTCCTTGTAAGTAATTTTGGTGGGTTTAGAAAAATATTTGCATCCTTGTAACTTTACTTTGTTTCACAGACCTCTATGTTGTCATCATTTTTCTCTGTTTTTTGTAGTATTGACTGAGACAGTGACAATGACACCTGGAATCCAGACATGGACTCGGAGTCGGTTTCATCATAAGAGGAAGAAGTTTCTGGGGAGGTTGATGGGGACGAGGACGAAGATGAGGATGATCCAGACTACAGGCCAACCATTCGTGTGAAGTATGTATTACAAATTACTTTTATACAATGCAATAGAAGTTTAGATAGCAAATTTAAAATCAGTAACCAGTGTTGTTCTTCTGACAGGACTGGCGGTGCTCTAAGGTCCAAATTATCACTGGACATACTACAAGTTGTTTCCATGGAAGAAACCGTCCACGACGAACCAAACAAGGACTCTGATACACAGACAGACATGCCCAAAGATTTGTTGAGAGTCGTGGGAGTAGAAGATTTGCTGGAAAAAGCAGCAAGCATTGTGTAACACGATAGCCTTCAACAGCTCGCGCAAAATGTGCATCTGGCTGTCAATGTGTGTCCTCATAAGGACAGTCACAATAAACTGGAGCGTAAGGCACCGGGACTCTTTCAAGTGAATATCAGGTCCAGAGGAACGGCAGCTGTAATGGAGTGGGTCAGTCTGGTTTTATTGTAGATTTTATTTGTCTTAAATTTCACTATATAGTGCAGGTGTGTCTGTTGACTTTTATCATCGATAGCCAAAAAACATAGTTGTAAAAGAAAACTGACGGTTACAAGAGAGGGATAGGTATATAATTCAGGTTGCTGTTTATGATTTTTCAATGTTTCTTTCCTCCTTTTTTGCACGTATTTCATCACGGGCACCTTGTGTGGAAATGGGTGTCACAGCCCCAGTTTAAACACGGGATGCTGGCTGGGGACTACATGCTTGCTATGAACATCCTTCTTTCTGGAAATAATTACCGGAAGATCTCACTGCTGTTCGACTTCATGAAGTTGGGGATGGTGGACAGGTCCAGCTTCTATCGCATCCAAGATGCTTACTGTGTTGACACAGTAAAAGAGTTTTGGACCGAGAAGAGGAGTGCCGTCATCGCCCAGCTTCAATCCAAGGGACCTGTTGTGGTCTTCGGTGAGTTTCTTTAAAAAATTGCATTTATAAAACGGGACACAGAAACGTCTAGACACATTCACACAAACACATCACATTTTGTACGTCATGAGTAACACAAATGTGTAAGTTGTGACAAAAACATTAATACTCTTACTGTGCACATTGACCAGCTTTAAAAGTATCACAATTGACCCTGGATATTGTCGTCAGTCACCTTCTTTCAGCAGGATGGCATGCGCTTGAAAGTGGAAAATTCTCATAAAGACTGTTTGGCCGTGTTTTACAGTACAGTAGTAGACGAATTTGTAGCTGAAATAGATATTTATGGAAACTAAAGCAAAAATGTTTTCCTAACTGTCCGTCGGTTTCTCTGTCTTGTTCATCTCTCTGTCCCTATTCCTGCCTTTCCTATCTGTAGGAGACGCAAGAATGGACAATCCGGGGTTTAGTGCCCAATACTGCACATACACAGCGATGGACAACAGTACTAAACAGATAATCAGCATGGTGAACATTGACAAGAGGCAGACCATGCGTAATTCAGTGGCCATGGAGAAAGAGGGATTTATCCAAACAGTGGAAACCCTTCGAAAGGAACTGGAAATCGTGGAGTTCTGCACCGATGCCCACATGCAAATATCAGCACTGTTCAGTAAGAGTAATTGTTGAAAATGAATATATTTTCCATTCTACGTCACAATTTGAGTCAAAACTATATTATCACATAGTTTACAGGATATTTACGTTGTTTGTATTGTTACATAATTCCACATTTTTTTTTCTTTTTAGTTTTATTTACCTCCATGTGCTCATACCCAGCAAGGCATTAAAAGGAAACCACAAAAAGCCAAAGTTTGATTGTGTATTGATATCCACTAACCTAAATATGTTATTTTTATTATGCTTTTCACAACTACAGACACTGGAAAATACAAAGACAGTGGAATCTGGCACACTTTGGACATGTGGCACGGTTCCAAGTCACTGGCCAAAAAAATTCAAACAGTGAGCTCAATAATTCATACATCCATTATTTGAAAATGAAGAGCAGCTGTCCAGAATTTTCAGCATGTCATGTCTTTCTTAAAATGTACAGGCAGGACAACAAAGAGGGTGTAAAGAACTCCTGAACTGGACCCAACACGTTTGCAACCACTTCTGGCACTGTTGAAAATCAGCGGAGACATATGATGAGTTCTTTGTAAGTACTGATATATGCTGTGAAGCCTAAATATATATGTATTTGAACTTGTTTCAATTTGTTTGGATAATCTTTGTCATAATGTTAGATCTGTTCGTAGGAACTTTGGTCAGGTGTCTAGCACCATGTAACAGGAGAGCACGAGTGGACTCTTGGTGCCTGCCAGCATGGCCGATTGCCACAGGACAGGGACAAGGAATGGCTAAAAAAGGGATCCGAGTCACACTTGCGACTAACAGAAATAGTCCTCGATGCTCGCTGGCTCAAGAATGTGCACAAATTCCTGAACTTCAGGTAAATTTAGAGCAACTTTGTAAAAACAATGTATCCCCTATGAAATATGCCTGCATTCAGTAATTTCTGATATTTAGTGATTATTACTTAGGTGACATCATAAACAGTTCCTATTTCTTTCCACTGGGCTTTCAGGTCTACGGCTGAACTTGAGTCCTTTCACAATCATCTGCTGATGTATGCCAGCAAGAGGTTCAGCTTCACACCACCTGTCTATGCAGCTAGAGCCATGCTTGCTAGTCTGGATTATTATCACCACATCAACCGACCCCCTAAGAGAAAACCTGATGGCTCTCTACTGTATGTGTTGTACAAACTTCTATACCATTTTGTCATTTCATTCCTGATTCTTGATTACAAACAAAACATAAACCATCAGCAACAAAACTAAGTTTTGGATATTAGTTTCATGACCACAAAATAATAAAGTTTATGATCCTTTTGTTTGCAGGTACGGGAAGGTTTTCAACAAAAAATCCCAGAAGTGGAGCCTCTACATCATCAAGGAGGACAAGGACTACGCATACATCAGGGACCTTCAAAGCACTATCATCGAAAAGAGGCTGTCAAGTAGCAGTGTGCCAAGGAAGTCTAAGAAGAGGCCAGATGACCCCCGCCAGCATGGTGTCTTGTCTGGTGTTCCTGCTCCAACTACAGGAGAGCAACTGGACACTCAAATTAGCAGAGGGCTTGGTGAGTTAGATTTGAATATGTGAGTACTACATTCTACCAAAAACTGTCTATGTAATTTTTTTAAATTATTATTATTTTTTTTCTTGTAGGTCAGCCCCTTCCAAAGTAGGCTGTGATGACAGCAACATCCAGCATCACTGGAAACATCCCCTAACCTTTGCACTATTTTGCACAATGCCTTTATTTAATTGCAATGAAGTCATTTAAAAGAACTACTTTTGTCTGTTTTTTCCTGATACATGTAATCTCAACAGATTTATTAGGATTTTTGGTTATGTTCTAAAAAGATGAAACAACTCAATATTCCTTTTTAATTTTTTATTCAAAATTTAAATATAGGAGAAAATAAATAGCCTGTGCAAGAACATGCATTTGAACATAAAGTTGAAAAATTTGAGGTAAGGTCTCAGAACAAAAAAAAAAAAATTGCACAGCACTGTGACAAACTCTGGCCTATTCGAATTCAACACAGTACATTAATTTTGCTGTGTTACACCCTGCTTGGGATGAAGCCAACATACTGTCCGTTAGGATCAGGAAATCTGTCTCTGATTGTCCAAACACAGCAGCTAGGTATCACTACACGCCGTCCACTCCCCAGTGACCCATACTGCCACACTACCCACTGCCTGTTTGCTGCATGTCTGAATTGCCTATTGCTCTCCCCTGGGTTCTGAGAATCCTCTACAGCCCTGACATCATTCCAGAGCCTCCGAGCGATCCGCAGGTGACCTTCCATGAGGATGTAGATGTCCATGTGGGGCATGGTGGACATGCGCTCCTCAGGTCGGGAGCCACAACACTTTCTCTCCAGGTCTGTGGGCATTTCCCGACACCTGGTACACACACACCAGGAGGGAGTAGCAGCTGTGGATGGTGGGACTGGTGGAGCACCATCTGATACCCGAAGCCTCAAATCAAACACCAGGGAGGGATCATGATGTAAAACATCCCTGAGCATTTGGTGCGATTCTTGTAGGTCCAACCTCCCAATCAAGGCCTAGAATGACAGAGATTGTCAAGGTTAAAAGTCTTTTTAAATGATATTGTTGTGAATCCTCTAAATAGACAAAAAGAGTTATTAATTCATGAATTATACATTACCATATTTGACAGGAATAATATAGTATTACAAACATACAAGCAAACAATTATCAAAGCATTTACATGGTGTAGGTTTATGATTCTTTTAATAATAATAATAATAATTGGTGCAATACACATCCTCTGTTTTGACAGTGCAAAGAGGTAGCATCTAGATAAAATAGGCTACATAAGAAAAGACTCACTAAATACACCGTTTGTTACAGAGAAAAAAACACCAAGTAGTACAAATGTTTGTGTGTGTGTTGGTGGTGTTGTAGATGTTGTTTGCATCACTGTAGTGCTAAATAAACAAATATAAATATACCGTACATCTTCATAAGCAATGCGTTGCGCTTGGACATCCTGCATCCGCTGGAGGTCCTCCGGTGATAACTGTAAGGTCATACCGCGACCGGATCCCCGGCCTCTGCCTCTTCGTCCCCGGCCTCTTGCAGACCGTCTCGCGCCCCTTCCTCGAGCTCGGCCCGTGGAAGGACCCGGAGCCGGAGACTCGGGCATGCTATCAGGGGAAGTCTAAAAAAGCAATAACAACAACTTTTATATAACGAGTAATCCCGATATACACGCTCAAGACATTAACAAATTATTGCAGTAATAACCTATATGAGTTTTTCCTTTTTTATCCCAGTAACATTAGTCTACCAGAGGCAATTTAGCTGTTGATAGTAACTTATTACATATCTGTAAAGCGCTAATAACGTTATGCTAGCTTGGCAGTTGTTGACATTGTAATTTACGTTAGGTTTAACATGCATTTGATAACTTTAAATGTTGCTATACCTGCGAATCCGACATGGTGAATCTTCATTCAAGGCTGGTTCTGTGTCTGTTTACTGCCGGCCAGCTTGTTGCTCTGGTAGGGATCGTGGGAGGGATCAGGGAGCACAGAGGGGAGGGGTGTGTGTGTGTGTGGGCGGGATGCTTTTTTCAAATTTTTCTCAACGTCTCAATCTTTCTCAACTGATTCTCAAATCGTATACTTCAGCTTTAATAGAGGCTTATAATCCATTTACATAGTTTCCCCACGGTTTCTATTGTGACTGCTGCTTAGGGCTTCTTAGGTTAATAAATTAATAAATTGAGCCTCCTCAGCTTCTGTCTTGGCATTAGTAATTTTCTTTTATCTAGGGTGAGCGAGGTCATTAGGTAGGGGGTTCAAAATGTGGCCAAAACTATGTGACGGTTGCAGGATGATCGTACTTTTGGAAAGAGATTTCCAGGGTGGGTTTGTCTGCCACCGGTGCCAGCTAATTGAGCATCTGGAGAGCAAGATCCTTGATCTTCAGGGCCAGTTGGCGGCACGACATAGTTCACAATTAGTAGAGTTCCTAGAGGAACTAAGTAGTATGTCGTTTAGAGAAATGGTGTGTATGCCAAAGCAGGGTGGTACAGGGATCCCAGAGCAGGCAGAGAGAGAAAGTTGGGTGACTGTAGGTGGACAGCGCAGGAAAGGGCGTGCACGCCGTACAGCGACAGCTCCTCCAGTGGTTGAGGTGTCCAATCGATTCCGGCCCTTGCAGGAACTCGAAATGGCCCCTGACCCTGAGAGTGAGGGGACTGATGAGCAGCAGGGCACCCTGTTGGCCTCTACCCCTCAGAAAAGAGAGTTAGTGATAGTGGGGGACTCAATACTTAGAGGAATAGATAGCTTAGTCTGTTCGCGCGACAAGGAGTCTCGTACAGTGTGTTGCCTGCCTGGTGCCCAGGTAGGAGACCTCCTGGAGCGTCTTGGACAAGCTCCTGGCCAGAGCGGGAGGGGATCCAGTTGTCATGGTCCATGTTGGGACAAATGACATAGGTAAGCGTAGGTTTGAGGTTCTGCAAGGCAAATTTGTGGAATTAGCTGAGAAGCTCAGGAGCAGATCCTCAACGGTAGTGTTGTCCGGGATTCTACCGGTACCACGTGCAAGCAGACGAAAGCAGAATTTTATCTGGAGGTTTAACACGTGGCTCTGAACCTGGTGTAGGAAAAAAAGGGTACAGGTTTATGGGGCACTGGAACTTTTTCTGGGACAGGGGTGACCTGTTCAAGCCTGACGGGCTGCACCTGAACCGGAGGGGTACCTTTGCACTGGGTCAGCGTATGTTGAGGGTAGCACAGGATTATTTAAACTAGGGACTTGGGGGGCAGGGAGGTTAGTGAGTGTTACGCATAGGGAAATGCAGACTGCCCTGATGGAAGCTGATGGCGTTACATGCACTATTGATGATATACTTTTAAAGCAACAAAGCGTAGTGGGGGGCTTGAAGCAGCAGCTGCATGGGAAATCAAGGGGGAAGAGCATTAGTAATAACCTGAAATGTTTTTATTTAAATGCAAGAAGCATAAAAAATAAATTTCCAGAGCTTGAGGCCGTTATTATTAGTGAGGGCTATGACATAGTTGGGATTACAGAGACATGGCTTAGTGAAGAGGATGGAGATGAATATAATATAGAAGGTTATAAGCTCTTTAGGAAGGATAGACTTAATAGGCGAGGAGGGGGCGTAGCAATCTATGTGAACGAAAACATAAATGTACAGGAAATTCCCAAAATTGAACATTCCTTGCCCTGTGAAGATATCTGGGTCAGGCTCATTGGCAAACACAAGACAGGTTTAAACATAGGAGTATGCTATCGACCACCAGCTTTGGACAGTACAGTCAATGAAATGCTTTTTAAGAGGATTACGCAAGCTTGTAGAGGTGGAGGGACTATTATTATGGGAGACTTAAATTATCCTGGTATCGATTGGGAAATGGTGAAAGGACAGGGTAAGGGGGAGGAAGAATTTCTAGATATTATAAATGATAATTTTTTGGTGCAGTATGTTAATTAACCTACAAGAGAGAAGGCAATTTTAGACTTAGTGCTCTGTAATGACCCAGATAGAATTAGCAATGTTGAGGTACTGGAGCCACTTGGGACAAGTGATCACTCTGCTGTTACTTTTGATGTTTCATGGGAAGTTAAAAAGGTGTATTCAAAAACAAAAATTTTCAATTTTAGGCGAGCAAACTTTGACAGGATGCGCTCATATCTAAGTGAAATAAAATGGGAGACACTCCTGGACTGTGAGTCTGTAAATGAGATGTGGGAAAGATTTAAGGGGGTTTTACTTGATTCACAATGCAAATTCATTTCAAAGGTGTCCAAAAGTAAGCTGAAAAAGCAGAATCCTCAGTGGATGACCAAAAGTATTCGTAGGATTTTGAGGGAAAAGAGGAATCTTTATAAGATGTACATAAAGGATAACAATGAGAACACTAAGGCTGAATACTGTAAAATGCAGGCTGTGGTCAAAAAAGAGCCGAGGAATGCTAGAAGACTGTATGAAAGACAAATTGCAGAGGGGGCAAAAACTAACCCTAAGCGCTTCTTTCAGTACTGTAGCAGAAGAAGGAAAGTCAAAGAGCAGGTTAAGTGCATAAAGAATAAAAATGGATCGCTGCTATATGATAACAAGGATATTGCGGATGCCTTAAACAGTTACTTTGTTGAGAACTTTACCTCAACTTTACATCAGAGTGGGTCTTTATTCGGCTAGAGGGCATATTAAATGCTCAAGATTATTTAGCAGAAATTGAGGTTAGGGATAACGAAGTATTAGACAAGTTGCATAAACTAAAGGCAGATAAGGCGGCCGGTCCTGATGGCTTATATCCTAGAGCGCTCAGGGAAGTTGGTGAGATCATCTTTAAGCCGCTATCCGCCATCTTCAGACGGTCTTTAGAAACTGGAGAAATACCAAATGATTGGAAACAGGGCAATATAATACCAATATATAAGAAAGGGGACCGTACTGAGCCAGGAAATTACAGGCTAGTCAGTTTAACTTGCATTGCGTGCAAAATATTGGAATCTATTATAAAAGACGAGCTGGACTTATTTCTTGAACGTAACAGGATCTTGAGGGATAGCCAACATGGTTTCCATAAGGGAAGGTCATGCCTGACAAACCTTTTGGAATTTTTTGAAGAGGCCACCAAGACTTATGACCATAGTAGGACTTAAGACATCATATACTTGGACTTTCAGAAAGCATTTGATACAGTCCCGCATAAGAGACTAATTTTTAAAATGAGCTCCATTGGAGTTACAGGAGGTATTCTGGAGTGGATTCAAAACTGGTTACAGGACAGAACACAAAGAGTGGTGGTCAATGGTATCTCATCTGAGCTAGGTATGGTGGGGAGTGGCGTCCCCCAGGGATCGGTGTTGGGACCCCTGCTGTTCCTCATCTACATTAATGACCTTGATACGAATATTGAGAGCAGATTAGTTAAATTTGCAGATGATACTAAATTGGGGGGTTTGGCAAATAGTTTAGAGTCCACTGAAGTGATTCAGGATGATTTGGATAGAATCCAGAATTGGGCAGAAATGTGGCAAATGAAATTTACTGTAGCAAAATGTAAAGTTGTACATGTAGGTAATAAAAACATTTGACGGAATTACTTCATGGGAGATTTAAAACGGAATGTGCTCCACACGAGAAAGATCTGGGAGTGATTGTTGACCAAACCCTCACAGGCTCTAGCCATTGTGCCGTAGCAGTTAAAAAAGCCAATCGGATGCTGGGATACATTGCCAAAAGTATTGAGTACAAATCTAAGGAGGTGATGCTTCTTTTGTACAACACATTCATCAGACCACATCTGGAGTATTGTGTACAGTTCTGGGGACCATACTTTAAGAAAGATACAGAGGCTCTAGAGAAAGTTCAGAGAAGAGCCACTAAGCTAATTCCAGGTATAAAAGATGAAAGCTATGAGAAGAGGCTGAAGATCTTTAATCTCTTTAATCTTAGGAAAAGGAGACTAAGGGGTGATTTGATTGAGGTCTTTAAATATGTTAAAGGGATTAACAAAGTGAATTATGTAGGATTCCTTCGACCAAGTGTTGTTAGTAGAACTCGGGGTCACAAATGGAAGTTGACCAAAGGTAAATTTAGCACTGATATTCGGAAATATTTCTTCACCCAAAGAGTAATTTCGATGTGGAATAGCTTGCCTGACCATATTGTTGAGGCAGAGACCTTGGGGGTTTTCAAGAGCAGGCTTGACTTAAAGCTAGATACCATTGAGTCACTGAGTATCTGAAGGGATATATTCACAATAGTATAAAGAAACTGGCGAGCGTAGTTGGGCTGAACGGCCTGTTCTCGCCATTCATGTTATGTTATGTTATGTTATGTTAAAAGTTGACCAATATGGAAAAATCGTGAAAGTGGAGTTTAATCTAAATTGGCTCAAAATGGTCCCAAATGAAGCCTGGTGAGCCAAAAGGGTCTAGTATACACCACAACACCGCAAAAGTTAATCAAAATCAAAAGATTCAACACAAAATTCACTTGTTTTAAACAAAGCGACGAGGTTAATAGACCGTTTCCGAGTAAGCACGAGATTTTTTTGCGTATGTTTAAGACGGAGTTTGTATGGCAAGAAGAAGTGTCATAGCGTCTGTCAAAACCTATGTTAGCGAGTGATTAGCAATTTCACGGATTAAAGTGCAAGAATTATGGCAAATGTGCAAGGATTTGAACATAAACCTCGTGGGAATGAAAAAGGCTGAACTGACTGAAGCGATTGTTGACGAACAGAGCCTCATGAAAGAGAATACAGGCCCCACGACCGAGACTATATGCGCTACCGCAGCCTTCAAGGAGGTTGGATATATCGCCGACTCAACCACTAATTTAATACGCCCAATTAAATTTCTTCATGCGTATGATCACATTGTGGAAAAGAGTGGCAGAAACAACAAGTGTTTAGTCCAGGGTATTAAACACTTTGATGAAGGTGACATCCAGGAATGGTGCAACAAACAGGTAGGTATCACTAGCTGTCATTGGACATGTTGGATAGCAGTGATAATAATATGTATACGGTTACAGCCTGCTGACTGTTAAACCCCTTTGAGCAGACGTAGACGTCGGCGGACACGGGGGTGTTCTATTTATGCAGGCTGTTAGAAAATGAGTCAGGTTGATTGCACCACACGTACCAAATAAGTCATTAACCTTACTGCGGCATGCAGTAATCATGAAACTGGACAGACGTATTTTGCTCTCCTGTGATCTGGAAAAACCTAGTATGTGTGTCACTTTTGGTAGAAACTGAGTTTAACCTTCATTTGCAGTAATTAAAAGTGGTAAAAATCTTGAAGCACAAGCTATAACTATCTTTTGAACTTTCAAAATCCAGTTTCTATCATTATTTTCTGTTAGGAAAAGTCTTAAACCTAGAAGTTTTTGTTCAATTGCGAGATCTTTGCCACTGATGAACGTACTAGGTTTTTCCAGATGACAGGAGAGCTGTGCTTCAACAAATCGTTGTCGCAGGATCTGCTTCTTCAAACGTCTGGAATTACCTACAACAAAAATAAGAACTAAACAAATAAATATAAAATTTGCACACATTAACAAATCATATCTTGTTCTCTTTATAAACAACAAATCATAATTACAAGAACTGCCGCAGTAAAGAGTAACCAACAAACGTTAGCTTTTAACGCTACAACAACAGCACGCGCTTAAGATGTATAGCAACACAGGACTATATTGTGAACCGCAGCTTGATTCCGTGTCACTTCTAACAAAATCCAACACTCACCCTAACAGACATCTCGCCTCACTTGTCGATCTCGTGATGTTGGACGGGAGTTACTCTATTTTCTTCGTAAGAAAAGGCCGATGGCGCGATGTCGACATCCTTCGGGTCTGTGTAATCAGGCCAGCCACTAGCAAAACATGCACTGCAAACCCTTGTATGGTCCTTCGGTGCAAAATCTTTTCGGTTGATTGCACGTATCCATACTCTTCGCTCTCTTACCGGGTTGGAAGCAGAAAAACTTAACTGAATCTCCCTTTTGAAACTGGTTCGTGCACCCCACAATACAACATGAAACCACCATTTTTTTTTTTTTTTTGCCATACTAGCAATACACATCGGGGATCGCCGGTGTTCTGTCAATTTTTGCTACCTATCAAAATATGCTACCTCGCGGTTCTACGCTCGCGCAGACCGAAAGTCTTGGGCTCTGTTTCTTTTTTCACATCTTAAGTATCTTCAAAAATCATAAAAATACATTTTTTTCAGTGTGCCTTTCGAGTTGTAAGCGTATATATTTGCATGCACACGCTGGGTTTTCCTGAAAATGCAGAAATTAGATGATAATGGCGTGCGGCATATATTTTTTTAAACAAACTTGTCCAACTCATTATAACATCTGCTGATGTTAGCTATAACAAGCTAACAAATAAAAAAAGTTACATCTGTAGACTGATTTATATTGCAATATTAAGGCGAAAACAAAGACTTTACGATTGCTTTGCATTACGGTAGCACTTTTTGACAAGGCAGCACAAATTGTCAGAACACCGGCCAAAAAAGGCGTGAAGGGAAAAATAAACTCTTTTAACTCACTGCCCCTCGCTGGCACATATACAGAAAAAGACAGATATTACAACATGGAAAAAAACTGTGATACAAGAAGTCCATTCAATGTACATTTTAACTCTTCATTCATTACTTACAAAGTTCTTGGTCAGCAAAATTCTTCGTCTCAACCGGATCGTTGAATATTTTTACTTGCCCTAGATAGTGCACATGGAGTCTAGCTGGGAAGCGCAGCGAGTGCCAAACCTCCTTCTCCCGCAAACGCTGTAGCACGTCGCGGAAAATCCCCCGCTGCTGCATCACCTCTGCGGTGTAGTCGGGGAAGATTAGGATGCAGTGACCTCCGTAATCCAGCGTACACTGCCTCCTGAGCCGCAGAATTTTCTCTTTTTCCTGTGCAAGATGCACTCACGCGTGCCATTATCGTGTGAGATCTGGAGCTATCCGGTGTTTTGGGCTGTTCAAGACGATGCACCCTATCGATTACGACAGGCTAAGTAAAGTTGTCTTCCCCCACCAGCCTGGAAATCAACCTGGAGACGAATTCTGTTGATCCTCCCTTTCTCCTCACCTTCCGGAACCCCGACAATCTTTATGTTGTTGGGCCTGGATTTCCCCTCGAGGTCCAACAACTTAGCCCGCAGTCTATTCCCGCAGCTCAGAAACATAAGCTTCAACCTCATGAATCCTGCTCATGGTCCGCCACTTAATTTTTGGTGGTGGATACCCTCTCAGTGAGCGTCTGCTGAGTTGACAAAAGATTTTGGAAAGTCAGCTCGAACTTGTTGAACCGTTCGTTAAAAGACTGCAAGAGCTTGTTTGACATTTTTTGCCACATGAGTGGAACTTCGTCTTCCTCTTCAACTGAGGACATATCTAAAGGCTCCATGTGAGCTTGGTCATGGCTAACAATAGCACTTGCTGGTGGGCGAGCAGCTTGTGGTAGTGGGCATGTTAGGGGTCAAACCTGAGATAACCGGATATGACCTGGAGCAGCTTCCACTTCCGGGGGGTTTTTACATGCTGGAGAAGAGAGGTAGCTCAACCATATAGCCTGTGTTTTTTTTGCATCTTGACTGTGCCGTTGTGTTTAATAAACATTCAGTCTACATCACGTTGTGGTAAAGAGCCTGATTTTAGCAGTAATCTGACATGGTAACAGAGGTGGGCGATTGGTAAATGGAGTTAAAAGACGAACCACATGGAAAAAAAAAAAAAACCGGAACATCACCGCGGAAGTATGGAAGAAGGACAGATGGCAGCACCACAAGTTACCCCGACTGCTACGTTCACCATTCAGCCTCCAGAGTCATTCAACTTCGCTAAACCACAAGAGTGGGAGCGGTGGATACGGCGATTTGAGCGCTTTCGGCTTGTCAGCAACTTAAAGGCAACGTGGGACGAAAACCAAGTAAACATGTTGGTGTATTGCATGGGCGATGAGGCAGAAGATGTGCTAAGAGGGCTTACGTTAATGGCAGATGAAAAGAAGCAATACGCTCCTGTAAAGGCTGGCTTTGATTTGTTTTTCGTGCCTAAGAAAAATGTAATTTATGAAAGAGCCAAGTTTAATTGGTGTGTGCAGCAGCCGGAAGAAACTGTGGATTCCTTCATCACGGCGCTGTACGGGTTAGCCAAACACTGCGACTATGGGCCACTCCGTGATGAACTGATCCGCGACAGGTTAGTAGTTGGCCTGAAAAACATTGCGCTGTCGGAAAAACTACAGTTAGACGACATACTAACTCTCAACACCGCTATCATAAAAGCTAGGCAATCTGAAGAAGTTAGAAGGCAGCAGTCAGACTTAAGAGGAGAAAGCAGCAGTGCTAAGTGCTCTAATGTTGATGCTATCCATTCTAAGAACTACAGAAAGCCCAGATTTTTCACTAAGCCTCAGTCACAGCCATAAGCAAAAATCAAGATCACGCCCAATGCGCGGCCACCCCCTGCACAAAAACAAGCCTGCAAAAGATGCGGAAAATTGCCCATTCATGCTAAATCTGAATGCCCTGCAAAAGATGCTGTGTGCCACACATGTGGAAAGAAAGGACATTATGGCAAAGTATGCAGAGGCAGTGTAAAGTCTGTGAATGCTGTCACTGCAGAGGAAGAGAGCTTTTTCTTAGGAACTGTTAATGCTAGCACAGACTCGTGGTTAGTGCAGCTTCAACTGAGACAGAAAAATGTCTGCTTCAAAATAGACTCTGGAGCTGATGTTACTGCCCTGCCAGCTGATGTGTACTATGAATTAACAGGGGGAGAAGATGTAAAACACCTGGCAAAGCCAAGACGCCCATTGTTTGGGCCAGGTGGCAATGTGCTCTCTGTCCTAGGTGTAACCAAGGAAACACTGCGCAGGGGCAAAAAGACAGCCACAGAGGACGTCTATGCGGTGGAAGATCTTCACACTGCGCTGCTGGGGTTACCTGCTATAAAACAGCTTCAGCTTGTGTCCAGGGTTGACAACATCACCCCGGAGACAGTGAAACAAAAATATCCACGGTTGTGTAGCGGCCTAGGTCTCGTACGGAGGCCATACTCAATAAAGCTGAAACCAGATGCTGTGCCTTTCTCTCTACAGACACCACGCCGGGTCCCTCTGCCACTCATGGGCAAAGTAAAGGAGGAGATAGACTGCAGACCGCCACACAGTCAGATCCCTGGGCCATGTGATTTCCGCAGATGGAGTAAAACCAGACCCAGAGAAGACAAGTGCAGTCCAGGAGATGGATGCACCCAGTAATGTCAGTGAATTAAGAAGTTTTCTGGGCATGGTGAACCAGTTGGGGCGCTTCATACCAAATCTGGCAGAGAAAGACCAAGTGCTGCGAGACCTGCTGTCCAAGAAGAACCACTGGTACTGGGGGCCAGAGCAGCAGGCAGCCTTTGATCGATTAAGAAAAGAATTGTCATCCACACCGGTGCTCACTTTGCACAACCCAAACAGTGAACTGAAAATCTCTGCTGATGCCTCTTCTTTTGGGCTGGGAACAGTCCTGCTGCAGAAGAGTGGCACCGAGTGGGCACCTGTGGCATATGCATCCAGGTCGATGACGCCGACAGAGCAGCGATATGCCCAGGAGAAGGAGGCGCTGGCCGTGACATGGGCCCGGGAAAGGTTCAGCTGCTTCGTTCTTGGCAGATCATTTGAGCTGGAAACCGACCATAAGCCTTTGATGAGTCTGCTGGGAGGGAAAGCTTTAGATGACCTTCCACCTAGGATCCAAAGATTTAGAATGAGGTTCATGAGATATAATTACACAGTCGCACATGTCCCTGGCAAAAACTTATGGACAGCAGACACCCTGTCACGTGCTCCTCTGAAAGCTACACAAGCACATACAGGTGCAAGCCTGTTAGAGGACACTAATGTTTATGTAGACTCTGTCATCAGCAACCTACCTGTCAGCGGAGACTATCTGAGCAACCTTCGCGAGCACCTGAAAGCAGACAGTACATGCTCCGCACTGATGGAGTACTGCAAAGAAGGCTGGCCAGATAAAAACAGACTGCAGGGGGTGTTGAAACACTACTGGGCTGAGAGAGCAGTGCTAACAGTACACGATGGACTGCTGCTGCAGGGCGCAAGGCTTGTCATCCCATCGGCCTTAAGAAATGATGTGTTGGAGAGACTGCATGAGGAACACATGGGAGTGACAAAGTGCAGGGAAAGGGCCAAGCAGACAGTGTGGTGGCCTGGCCTCAGTAACCAGCTGAATGACATAGTGCTAAAATGCAGAGCCGGCATCCAGGAGAGGACCAATATCAAAGAGCCACTGATGCCAACTCAGATGCCAGACAGGCCTTGGCAAAGACTAGGAGCCGACCTGTTTACACTGGAGGGCAAAGATTATCTACTCATAGTAGATTATTTCTCATGTTTTATAGAAATCGCATAGCTCTCACCCACAAGGTCCACAGATGTAGTGGTGCACCTGAAGTCGATTTTTGCCCGTCATGGCATTCCACAAGTCTTGGTGACAGACAATGGGTCACAGTTCTGAGGTAGCCACTTCCAGACCTTTGCAGCAGATTATGGCTTCAAGCATGTCACCAGCAGCCCCAGGTTTCCTCAGATTAATGCGGAGGCCGAACGTGCTGTACAAACTGTGAAGAGATTGCTGAAAAAATAATTTGACCCATATCGTGCGTCGTTAGCATACAGAGCAACCCCGCTACAGAATGGCTACAGTCCAGCTGAGCTGTTAATGGGGCGCCGACTTCGCACTACAGTTCCTGCCCTTCCGACCCTGTTGGATCCAGCTCTGCCTGACTACAACGCGTTGGCAGCCAAAGAAAGGGTGGAATGACGCAAGATCCTTTGACAAGAGACACGGAGTGAGAGACCTGGAGCCACTCGTTCCTGGGGAAGATGTGTGGATCACTGACGCAAAGGTCCAGGGCACAGTGATATCTACACACAAAGCTCCTCGCTCTTATCTCATCCAAGTGCCTCAGGGCACACTAAGAAGAAACCGACACCACCTGGTGTCACTGCGAACCAACAGTGAGGGAGTCGTCGCTGATGAGCCTGTGGGAGAAGATTCACATACCCCAGCTCCATCAGACACAACAACACCCAGCCGAGAGGGCAGCACAGAGACTGTCCGTACCAGGTCTGGGAGAGAGGTCAGAAAACCAGATAGACTTGATCTCTGAACTGGGGTAACATTGTTTTTGTTATATTTCAGAGACTGAAAATACTTGAGACAGTAACATAAAGAGAAAGAAATAATGTGTGGAAAACAATAACAAAGAAATGTGATGTGGATTATGAAAACAAATTGTTTGTTACAAGTAGTTTATCACTAGAAAGCTTGAGGTTACCACCTACAACCTGCTAAAGTAATGGTTAATGTAGGCAAAAGTATTGTTCCAGTGTGATTATTTTAAGTTTGTGTTCTGTTAGAACAGGGACAGAACAGGGACAGGTCTTCTGGCAAAAAGGGCAGAATAAACCCTTAAGACCAGCAGAGACAAAGGCAGTCTACCCTTTGTTCTCAAAGAAAGGGAGATGTGGTAGTAGGCATGTTAGGGGTTAAACCTGAGATAATCGGATATGACCTGGAGCAGCTTCCACTTCCGGGGGGTTTTTACATGCTGGAGAAGAGAGGTAGCTCAACCATATAGCCGGTGTTTTTTTTTGCATCATGACTGTGCCGTTGTGTTTAATAAACATTCAGTCTACATCACGTCATGGTAAAGAGCCTGATTTTAGCAGTAATCTGACACAGCTTCCTTTCCGCCTCGTGCAGTTTTGCTTGGCTTGTCGACATTACACTTTTTGAGGCGTGAACGTAAAGCAAATAGCGAAGGTTTAATCATAAAAATTAAAGAGTCTGATAATCAAAAAGGCAGTTTTTAAACAATAAAACCGTGATCCACGAGGCACTCAAAAAAACCAGTGAACACTTCAATCATCTCACTAGCGCCCCCCTATGCATTATTTCAGAACAATCCATCCAGTAGTTCTGGAGATATTAGGCAAATGAAATTCTATAACCTTGAATTTGACCTTTCAAGGTCGTCTGAGCTCAAAAGTCAGGGTGCCAAATTGAAGCCCATATATGACTTTCTATTTACGGTTAATAGTAAGTATGACCTTATCCCTTACCGTTTCAAAGATGTAGCCCATCAAAAATTTCCCTCCCATAGGGCTCCATTGTAACAAAAATTTCAAAAATTTCTCAAAAAATTCAATTTTAAAAATTTTCAAAAGCCTTGAACAAACTTTAGTCCCATACTGCTATGGAACATCCACAAAAAATTTCAGAACAATCCGTCCAGCAGTTTCGGAGAAAAAGACCAAAGTTTACAGACGACAGAGGACGGACTATGCCGGACGCAAACCCATGACAATAGCATATATGGCCTTCAGCCATGTTCAGCCATGCCCTCAATTTGTTCTAATTGTGCCATCATTATCTGAGGTTCTGTCCCCACCTCTTTCTCAGGGGTTCCATCCCCTTTATTACCGTATAAGCTAACAATAAACACAAAGAAACCTTTTGGATTGTACACTGCCTCCGCACTTGATTCCTGGTCTGGACTATAAAATGAGTGCTATTCTGCAGGTCTCTTGTCATTCACCGGCTTAATCGCAGCGAGCACGATGAAGTTACGTGAGTTAAAAATGTAGGATTTATAAGAAACCATCAGTACATTCCACTTCAAATTTATAGTACGATATTTACAAGTGAAATTGGAGATAAATGACTGTAAATTCAGTGTTTTGGTTTTAAGAAATTTAAATCTCTTTCCGGCTACAGAAGTCCCAAATTTGGAAGTGCCAATCACATGACAGTCACTGACACTCACCTCAACATCCAGCTACTACACCACATGCAGATATACCAAAATAATTCTACACATTTAGAACAATGTTGCACAACTCCACGTAATGAAGAAATGAATTACTTTTATGATAATCTTAATGAGGGAGTGTTGGAATGTGGTTTTATTAACTAGAAACCCACCATTCAAGAGACAGGGAGCTTATTGCCCCATATTTTTGCCCTATCCACCTCTGCACTGATAGAAATACGTATATCTTTTTCATTACCTCCGCCAAGCGAAGTTGGCTGGAGGTTATGTGATCGGTGCCGTTCGTTTGTTTGTTTGTGAACAAGATAACTCAAAAAGTAATGAATGGATATCTCTGAAATTTTGTGGGTAGGTCGCTATCACATCAGGCATGGACCCTATTGATTTTGACCGCGATCATTCAAACAATATGGCCGCCACGGCTGCCATCTTGAAATCCTATGACACGCGATAACTGAACTTTGCTTCCACTCACCAACATTTGGACTGTGCTGCCTTGGCGGAGGTTTGCACTCTAGGAGTGCCTCTAGTCAGTGGTTAAATTGGGTTTTTTTAGGAGGGGGAGCCCTTGTCTACACACTACTGTGAATGGTCAACATTTCACAAATCATCTTTATTTACATCTCATGACAGCGAGGGGGGGGGATCAGAGAGGTATCAGTGCCTGATCACCTTCGGTATAACAGTAGTAACCCTGGGAGGTAGAACAGACCTTGAGTGTTTTGGGAAAAACCCAGTGAGTAACAAAAAGCAGATTTTGAGAAAAAGACAGAAACCTGTATCCCTTTGGGGTTTAAGTCTTGTTTGACAATGAAACTGACTTGGCAGTTATTTATTCATTGCATAATAAACAACATTCAGGGAGAACCTTTTTCATTGTTTGTCAGGATCCATGGCAATATCATGACTAAAGTTTTTCCATTCAAAAATGTAATTTACCAAAATCGGCAAAAACCTTGCACTTATGTAGTTACAGTGAAGTTTGACAGTTATGTCAGTGCTAACTCCACTGTCTGCTTCCCTCCTGATGCCATTTTTCAGTCATAAGCATGTGAATCATGTGATTTATAAATTGAGGCCATGAATGTCCTGCACAACCACTGCTCTGGATGGCAACCGACCCAGCAGATCATGTTATACGTATGCTGCTTCGTAATTGGCTGATTTGACTTGATAGGTTTAGCCATTAAAAAAAAAAAAATTGAATGTGTGAAACCCAAGATCAACTTGCTAGTTTTTTGCTTCAAAAATGAATAAATACAAATGACTTGCTAGGGTTTGCTATAGCAAAACATGGGAAATCAGGGATTATTCTTTTTGTATCGTACTGTATGTGATGAGGCAAAGCCTAGTAAGCACAAAAATCGTCCTAACTCAGTTTTGATCTAAATCTGATTTATTTGGTTTTTCCGTAACACTGAAGAGAAGGAGCTGGGAGGTTGGGACTCAGGGATTTTATGACTGACAGTTGCCAGCAGCCTTAACAAACTGGGTGTTGGTAACTGCAGCTCGTAATGAAAAAAAAAAAAAAATTAAAAAAACTTACGTTAGCTGTTGTGTTGAAGAGCAGTCTTGATAGTGTGACGCACCATTCTAGCTGCAGTGCGGGGGGAACGTGGCACAGCAAGTTTCCGTTTGAAGAGGTTGAAGAGGAAGAAATTAAACCAGCAGTGGTCGGTCAAGTGAGGTGCTGGGTGAATAGAGAGCGAAACAGCGCTGGTCAGGAGAACAAAGCAGTGAACCAGAAATAAAACATAATCGTTTCACAACGGTTGGGTTTTAAAGCACAAAGAGACTCACACACCTCCGCACAGACGTCTTGCTTGTGTTCCTGCAATAACGTTACAGAAAAGCCCGAAATGATGTATAAAATTACACACTTTATGCCGCCTTTGCTTGGTCCTCTGTGCACAAAAGCAGTGTAAAGAAGGATCTTCATTAGAGCTCTACTGCGGAATCTCCGTAAAACGGGCTCACTGCCGTGCCTTCTTCATACATGCTCTGCTGAATCTGCCTTTGTTACTTGTTTAGGCTGTATGTGTGCTACATGTTAGCCCAGTGGCTGCTAAAGTTAGCTTAATTTTAGCTCGTTAGCTACCAATACAATTTGTTAGCAACCAACTCGTTGCCACCAAGCCAACACAGCTAACGTTCATGCTGCTTAACAGGCAGCTTAGTAAATAGATAAAATGTTGGCTAACTAAGAGTTGGGTAAGAGTTGAACTTTTGAAAACTTACCGAGGAAAAAGCATTTTGACGGAATCTTGACGAGGGCAATTCGCGCCATGACAGACAGCATGATAGTGAAGGGCGCAGGGTGCAGCATTGTTTGACTCCTGATCATTGTTGTTTACATTGTTTTGGGCATTGATGGTTTGGGGTGTAAAATTAGCCTCAAATATCTATTTTTTGTCTAGAAAATTATTTATCATGACTTGGGTTGATGCTGTTATGTTTACTGGGAAAATAACAATATATAAGTGCAATACGAGTGTGATGATATGATACTGAAGGAGATGGAGCTCAGCTCCGGCCAGGTGCGATTTGGACTTAAGGAGGCGGAGCTGAGCTCTAGTGGGCTCCGGCCAAATTTAACCCCTGACTCTAGTTGATAATGTAATGCCCCTTGCCTTTGGCATTACAGATCCTGGCCACCTGCCCTTAATCAATTATTCAATCTTCCCCTCAGCACTATCCGCTCACCTGTTCCTCTTTAGTTAATTATGATTCCTCTCTCTATTTAAATCTTAATTTTCCCCTTGATGGGCAGGTAGCCTTAGCTGCAGTAAATACCATTGAAAACCATGGTTGTCCATGGTTGAACCACAATTAACCCTTGCCATATAACCATGGTTCAGCACGGTTCAGCCATTTGACATTTTTGTTAAATGGCACCACGGCCAACTCTCAGGCCATGGTCAACCTTGGTAACAACCATGGTCAACTATGACTAAACCTTTGTCAACTATAGTTAACCTGTGATTTATAATGTCATGTCTGTAATAAATCCAAAACATTTTTTTCAAAATCCATCCATCCATTCTCTATGCCCACTTCTTCCTCACTAGGGTGGCAGGGGAGCTGGAGCCTATCCCAGCTGACTACGGGCAAAAGCCAGGGACCCACCCTGGACAGCTCACCAGTCCATCATAAGGCACACACACCATTCACTCACACTCATACCTATGGGCTATTAGCCTGATATGCATGTCTTTGGCCTGTGGGAGGAAACCCACATGAACACGGGGAGAACATGCAGACTCCACACAGAAATGCCCCAGGCTGGATTCAAACCCAAAACCTTCTTGCTGTGAGGCAGCAATGCTAACCTCTGTGCCACCATGTGATTATGTGTACCCAATGGTACACAATGGAAAATTGATGTAAGCAAAAATAGAAAAGAAAAAAATATTTTCAATTATGGTTACCTTGTAAACTGTCTTTTTAAAACGAGGCCTAATGTTCTCTTCAATGTCATCTCAACAAAACTAGTTAATCTACATTGATTATTTATGCAATATGTGTCATATTTAGCAGTTATTAAAATGTTTTTGCCTTCTTTAATGGGTTGTTAAAATTTTGAATATTGTTCTGTCCTCATTAAGTGTTGTCTCCATAGGCGTATACTCAGCTATACAGGCAGCTAAACACGCTTGACCGAACTCCAAGGACCAGACTGATTTGGGATTTTTGGCAGTTTAAGATAAAGATAAACTGTAGACAAAAACAGCAGTATAGAAATAAAAATATTGCATTACCATGACACACAAAGTTTAGCAATAAAAGTAGTACATTAAAGTATCATTAACTAACAGGGCCTGGATTAATTAAATAATAATGCATTTTGTAACAAACAATGCTCTACATATGTTGACTTAATGCTGTAAAATAATATTACTTACTGATGATGCCATGGGTAAGTGTAACCTCTGCTATGCAGTGAAATTTACAATTTGTACAGACAGGAGAGAACTAGAATAAATAAGAGTAGGAATGCATTTGGGTGTCATTTTAAATGTTAATATATTACTTATTGAGAAAAAGGGGAGAGAGAGATTTAGAAAATGAATTGCCCTCTAGATTTAAAGTCCTTGGACTAACACAAAATAGTTAATAAATAAATAAATATGGCCATAAAATAAATAACAAAATAAATAGCTGCAGAAATTAAATCAGTGTAGGTGTTTTGTGTGGTAACTGGTGTTCACAGCCACACTCTAGTAGTCACGTTATCCTGGTGTCCACAGTCAGACTCTAGTAGTAGCTGCGTTATCCTGCTGTCCACTGTCACCCTCCAGTAGTAGCTGCGTTATCCTGGGTCCGCAGCCAAACTCTTGCAGCAGCTGTTGAGACGCCGCAGTTCCAGAATCCTGGAGCGAGGGCGAGGAGAGCTGATTCGGGCAGTGGCAGATGAGACAGGAGGCTCGAGACGCAGCAGGAAATCCAGGAGCGAGGCAAGTCGGTCGGTTGACGAGCTGACCCCAACCATTGAAAAAAAAATATGCAGCCGAAATGGCAGGAGATTTTCAGAAAAATTTAAATATTGATAAATATTTTTAAAAAATTCGAAGCACAGTGAGCGATTGGCTTCTCGTCATGTGAAGTATGCACAACTGATTTGTACGGCTCTGCGCAACGGTATCTACGCCAGAGAGCGGCGTAAGTTGATGTAAGAAAATTTTTAAATTACGTCTCGTGCCAGATAACATGCCAGGTAAGGACAGAGTAGGACGGAGGAGAGAACATGAAAACCTTACATGGGTTACATCCTTCCCCACTTAAAATAGGACGTCCTAGTCCTTTAAACTAAAATATAGACTCCAGCAAATGAGAGACCTGCGTCTGAAGTGAAGTTAGAAAGTCATACAGTAAGGCACCATCAGACTTAGCGTTCACCAAAAGATGGTTACATCCAGCGCGGGAGCCAAGCTGGTAGTCGCTGAGATAAGCAGGGGGTACACGTGTCCTCTGCGGCCTACCCTGAGGTACAACTGGACTTACCATAGGATCACAATCAGCCCATTGGAATTGATCTGAGGAGAACTCACGTGCAGTTGGGTTTAGAGAGGTTTGTAACGGAGTCCTGCCACCATGTGACTGAGTTGAATCAGAATTGAATTCAGAGGACTCATATCAAGAGCTTCAATATTCTTGGCACTCACCTCCAAAGGACACTCCACTGACGCCTCATCCTCAACCACACCAACAGCAGGAGAGGGGGTGGTTTGCTCCGGTGCAGCCTCATCATGGTTCTCTGAATTAAATGGCAAAACCCCACATGGCAGCAGCATGTCGCGGTGCAAAACCCTCTCTCTACCATCCCCTCCCTCCAGCGTGACCACATAAACAGAAATTTCAGCATCAGGCTGTTTAACCACCATGTGCACGTCTGATTCCCACCTTGTGCTTTTTTCTGAGGCTCAAATTACGCACAAGGACTCTATCCCCGCCTTCTAAAGGCATGGCAGTGATTCTGGCATCCCAACATCTTTTGTTCAAGAGCTGGTGCTTTTCTGCATGTCTGGAAGCCAAATTGTACGCGTGCTTAAGCCTATGTTTCAAGTCACGGATATAGTGAGAGTGCGTTTTCAGGTCATGGCCTCGAGGACTAATACCAAAACAGAGGTCAATAGGAAGCCTGGGTTGCCAGCCAAACATGAGAAAGAAAGGAGACTCCCCAGTTGCGTCATTCTTAGTACAATTATAAGCGTGCACCAGCGGCTTAACATACTTTCTCCACTCCTCTTTCTTTTTGTCCTCCAGGGTGCCAAGAAAATCTTACAAGGTGCGATTGAAACGCTCGACAGGGTCGCCTCGGGGGTGGTAGGGGATGGTGCGGGACTGTTTATCTTTGTTAAATGCAACTGGTACTTTAATGACAGCAGTTCCTGAATATCAGTTAATTCGAACAAGCTTCTAATCCTAATCACGGTCCAGAATCGGTACTGTGTTCAAATTAACCCAGCTCCTGTCTGTTCCAGTTTATAAGAACAAGCTTCCAAGTCTAAGCAGGGTCCAGGATTGAGACCGCATTCTTGATAACTTCTCCAAGTATGTTCCTCTGTCCAGTTTGCCTGAGAGTCTATGCAGTTCTGCCACAACCTCTGCCTCAAAACTAGCCCCCTGATCGCTATGCAGCTGACGAGAGAACCCATAATGGCAGATAAAATTCTCCCATAAAACCATGGCTACTGTTTTGGCTGTCTGGTCTTTAGTGGGATAAGCCTGGGCATATTTAGTAAAGTGAACAGTAATGACTAAAATGTTCCGAGTATCTCTTCAGTCAGGCTCCAAAGACTGAAAATCCATGCATGCCAGTTCTAAAGGCCCACTGACTTTGATGTTAACCAACTCTGCTGCTCTCTGTGCCCTACTCTTGCACCTCAAGCATCTCTCACAAGCTCTACACTTAGACTGAATTCATGAATAAATTTCAGTTTCCAGTCTCACCCAAAGAGTTTGCAGTAGTGTTTGATGCTCTACCAAGGGACATACTGCAGCTTCTCAGAAGCTCAGGAGCTTATAATGTCACTTTTCCCACTGCTGGATCTTTTGATAGTTGGATTTTTGCTGGAGAAATTGATATAACAAAGAAAAGACGCTCAAATAAATATATTAGATATTGCATGCAAACCACATCTTTACTCTCAGGACAATCTTTTTGGAATTCATTTTATGGAGAAATTAACTGGCAGAAAGCATGGATGGTTGGTGAGAAGTTTTGTTTAAACAATAAAGTTAAAGAGGTTTAGTTTAAGATCATCATTTATCCAACACAAAAAACTAGCAAGATTTAATACCTTGATTTGATGTGTAAATTTTGTGGGAATGAAGAGGAAACAATTCATCATCTGTTTTATTATTGTGTATTTTCCAAAGCATTCTGGACTGATGTACAGCAATATATAAGAACAATAACAGGGCAGGTAATTCTTTTACAGGAAAAGGACATTTTCATTTATTTCGAAGGAAGTTTGGATGATCATATAGTTTTTTTTGTACAACTAATTCTATTGCTTGGGAAATTTCATATTCACAAGAAAAAATGGACTGATTACAAACCAAATGCTGATCTTTTGTTTTGGAACTGCAGCAATATGCTGCTACAATTAAAGACTGTAAAAATAAGAACGCTATCAGAACAAAACGTGTGCTGGAAAGTTTTAATATTTATCCCAGTTAATGAGGTGCGTATACCCTCACTGGTGAACCCTGGCAATTTTGTATGTTTGTTTGCTTTTAATAGTTTTTTTTGCTGTTGGTTGGGGGGGGAGGCTTTATGTCTGTCTGCTTCTATGTTTGTATGTATTTATGGTCTGCTTTTGATGTCTTTGTGGCTGTAACGCTGCACTTGTGTAAGTAAATTTAAAAAAAAAAAACTTAGACTCAATATACTGCATCATTTTAGGCCAGTAGAACCTGGCTCTAGCCAACTCTAAAGTTCTCTCCGCGCCCATGTGACCTACCTCATCATGCACCCCATGGAAAGCCTTATCTCTCTGACCATTGGGTATGACATGCTGGAAAAACACTTCACCTTGGCTATTGAGAACTTTACGATACAGCACACCATCCAGTAGACACAGCTTGGACCGCTCACGCAAAAGCAACAACACCTCACGTTGTTCTTTTGACCTATCCATGTCTTGGACGTCATTGGACAGGATATCCATGACCTGTGACAGAACGGCATCGTCACTTTGCAACCGCCACCTGTCCTCAATGGACATACCGGGGAGAACTGGCTGGCCTGGCCAAGGCAGGGGAATTCAAGCTCTTGAAGAACGGCACTGTCATCACACAGCAGAGTTTCTACTGCCGGAACAATTGAGGAATCACATTAAACTTCCCCTCAGAGACCGCCAGGACCTGAATTCTGTGCCGCATACACAGCGCACTCATTGCATGGTCAGTAAAACACTGAAATTCCTCAGGAGCATGAGTGGCGCGTCCCAGCAGCTGGGCGATTTTCTTATCCTCTTGAAGAGACTCATCATCATCTGGACAGGCAGAGTGGGGACGATCGCGAGAGACCATTGGCATCAGTGTTGCGTAAACTGGACTTATAATGATATCAAAATTATAAATAGACAGAGCGGCAAGCCACCTGTGACTTTTGGCATCCAACTTTGCACTGGATAAGACGTATGTTAGGGGATTATTGTCAGTTAAAACTTTAAAATTTGAACCATACAAATAATCATGAAACTTTTCAGTTATTGCCCATTTAAGAGCGAGAAATTCTAATTTATGGGCCGGGTAATTCTGTTCACTTTTGGAGAGTCCACGGCTTGCATATGCAACTACTCTCGTCTGACCCTCTTGCACTTGATACAGCACTGCACCCAGCCCAGTCGTACTGGCATCCGTGTGGTGCATGTAAGGAAGCTGCCAATCAGCAAAACCCAGTAAAGGGGCACAAGTAAGTTTTTCTATAATGAGCTCAAAAGCTGACTGGCACTTGGCAGTCCACCTATCACCTAAAAGAGGTGATTTTGAGCATGGTCATGCTTAGAGTGCTTGTGTTTTGTAGAGAACTCATCCTTCAACAAGTCATTTAACGGCCTGACAACACCAGAGTAGTTGTTGACAAATCGCCTATAATACCCTGCGAAACCTAAGAAGGACCTGAGTTGACGCACAGTTTGAGGGTGTGGCCATTCCTAATGGCAGAAATTTTATCTGGATCTGGCTGAATTCCCTGTGCTGAAATTAAATGACCTAGATACTTAACAGATGATTGGAAAAATTTACACTTAGATGGGGAGAGTTTAAGACGGAAATCTGAGATGCGTTTGAGTACTTTCATAAGTTGCTCTTCATGTTGCTCTAGTGTGGGGGAAAAGATAATGAGATCATGTAGAAAAGCTATTACTTCCTGAAGATTTATTCCCTCCATCACTTTTTCCATAGTGCGCTGAAAACTGGCGGGAGCTGAGATCAGCCCTTGAGGAAGTTTCTTAAATTGCCAGTTGCCAAAAGGGGTCGTAAAAGCAGTTTTATGTTGATCAGAGGGCTCAACATCTCGCTGATAATATCCACTTTTTAAATCAAGGATGCTAAATCCATTTCGACCCTGACAACAGAGCAAACGTTTCCTCAATTTGTAGCAATGGATGCATCTTTCTTTGTAAGGCTATTTAGCTTACGATAATCAACCACGATTCTAAGATCACCGTTTCGTTTTCTTACTAAAACTACAGGGGAAGCATAAGGACTGTTTGTCTCTTCTATTACGCCAGCTGCCAGCAAATCACGCAAATGATTCTTAAAGTCATTAAAATCTGCAGGTGAAACTCGCCTTGTCCTCTCCTTAAAGGGAACATGAGGCTGTAACTCAATACGATGAGTGACACCTGGGACATTGCCAATGTCAAGATCATGCCTAGAGAACGCATTGGGAACTTCACTCAGAATTCTTTTTGTTATGCGTTCTTTAAAATCTGCTTCCACAGGACTGTCACTGAAGTCAAGCACAAGAGTGTCCTCTACCTCAGCGTTTCTCTCATCGGACGAGACCAGGAGCGAGTGGGCACAGAGGGACAGGTCAGAGCATGCGGGAGAGGCTATGGGAACTGCCCAGTCAATCAAAGAGCATTCTGCAATTACACATTTTTGGGGCAGGGTGATATTATGCTGAGAGATGTTTTTCACAGAAATATTCAAATCAGCGAAAGACCTGTTTTTCATATTCGCTATCTCATTGCACACCACCAACCCACCTGGAGCAGGCCTATCCTCCACACCACTGAAGAGGACCAGCGAACCATCAAAACTGTGCTTCATGCGGCACCTACCCTTCAGCACACTCAACTCACCTGGTTTTATACGGGCAGATGTTCTTCCACTAAACGTGACCTGCGCAGCTTTAGATTCAGTGTAAGGCTTAGCCTTCTGACAGTACTCAGAGTAAACAACAGCCTAACTGGCGTGTATAGGCAGGGTATAAAAAAACTTAGACCCCCCTTTCTTTTTGCACTCTTGAACTAGCTGGCGCAAAATATTGGTGCCAACCAGTAAAGGCACTTTACTATTGTACGGCTGACTAGCATCAGAGTACTGAAACGGCGGCCAGTGCCACAGGCATTCTGGGGAAACTGCTCTTCCACTTCAACATATCCTAAATAAGGATCCCTTTGCCCTGCAGCCCCTTCAATATGAAGCAGATTATCAAGCGAGATTAACTCTCTATGGGAAAGATGAGCAGAATAAAAATAATTAGATACAATGCTAACCTGTGACCCCGTGTGTATTAGACAACAGCACCAAACCCCATCCAACCAGGCTACTCCGTCACAGGACTCCCCAATTAAGCCCTCAGGAATATCAGATTCTCTGCTGTTGAGTAACGGGCTGGGCACACTGATCAGACGAGGTGGAACTTAAGTGGGCTTGGGCTCCTGCTCGTTCCATAGCAAGAGCGCCTACAAGTTTAAAGCCCTTTCAGTTTGTGAGGTCAGTTGCTGCTGGCCTGTTGGTGTTGTGCCGTTAACACAGCCTCTTTTGCACTAACACAGCATTAGTGGGATTAACACAAGCAGACAGTAGATGCGATTCTTCCCCGCAGTTATAACAGAACTGCTTCACTTTAGTGCGTCTTGGAGAAGACACAGAAGTAGCTGAAGGGTTCTCAATGGCCCTATGGCCCGCAGATCCACAACTCTGCCTGTGCTTGTCCCTCTTGGCAGGTCTGCTATTAGCAGAAGATACACTTTGAAGCTCAGCCTCTAACGGTCTTATTCTAGCTTCCAACTGCTCCTGCACAGACACATCAAAGACACCAAAACTATGGCCTTCCAAACTCACTTGCTAGTTGTGTTTTCGTGTGCACTCTAGCCACACTATTACCTAGATGCCTCTTCTTCCTCAACTCTTTTAACTGAGTCTCAGCCTCATAAGCTCTTACTTTAAACAGGAGGATGGAGAACGGCGGTGGCGCGTGAAAGAAATGGTCATTAAATTCTCTCAGGCGCAGAGTGGCTAGCAACTGATCACCCCAACAACCCCGTAGTGACTGTTTTAGCAGCTGAGAATCTGCATCCTGCTTAGCTACACCATTTCTTTCAATGACATCATGCAACAAAGCCTGAAGCCGACGTAGATAGTCTGTTGCCTTTTCCCCACTGTTTTGATGGGTTTCTATGAACTGTATATATAGCTCGTCACCCTTAGTAACACTGCCATAAGCACTGTCCAGCTCTCGAACATAAGCTGAAGGGATTTCATTATGCCCGATCCTAAGTGCCACAGATAATTCAGGAGGGAGTAAACTGTCTAATATAATTTGACGTTGCTGCCCCTCAGGAATGCTTGCATCATTGAGTAACTGACCAGCGCGAAGACGCCACAACTGGTAGTCTACCTCATTAGGGGGTTTGGGATAATTTCCTGAAAATGTACGCAACTCACGAGCTGTAGGAGCCTGAGTGAGAGTATCACGTTTCACAATGTGTTCGACAATGACACATTGAGACTCTGCAGGCACGGGTATGGTAAATGAGGAATGAGTCTCAGCAGGGGTCTGAGCGGAGCTTGCTACATTCCCATCAGGACAAGTAAATTGCACAGTTGAATTAGGAGGCCTAGGATTGGTACGGAAGGCAGGCGTAGAAGTTGCAGGACCCACATCACAAACCTCTTTGATTCGGCCTAATACACTCTGTTCTAACACTGCAGGGTTGACACCATAGGTGTTGGCCAATTCAACGATCTGTCCTTTAAAACTAACAATCATATTACTTAGGGTGTGAGCAAGGGGCATGACACCAGGTTGACTCCCGCTTACCAGATCTGGTCTGCACTGGTCTACTTGAACAACCTCCCAGCAGGAACCATCTTCATGTGAATGCTCAGCCTCTAGCAGCATTGGAGTGGCTTCACAACTGAACTGACAGAGAATAACATTAGGATTATTTGTACTAGGGGAAATCTTTTCCACAAAATCCAGAAATTTAACTGAGCATTCCACTTCTTTAAGAGTGATGCCTGCTCTCACTCCTTTGAGTATTACAGAACGTAGAACGTAGGGGCTCAAATCCATAATCTTGACAAAGCTCCAGTTTGCTCCAATACAACTATATCTGATAAACTGAGAAATAGTAAGAAATGTTTGAAAGAGATGAAATAGGATTAAAACATGTACAATGAAACCAAATGCATTCAAGTCCCTGTTCGGGCGTCAATTTCTGTAACCTCTGCTATGCAGTGAAATTTACAATTTGAACAGACAGGAGAGAACTAGAATAAATAAGGGTAGGAATGCATTTGGGTGTCATTTTAAATGTTAATATATTATTTATTGAGAAAAAGGGGGAGAGAGAGAGAGATTTAGAAAATGAATTGCCCTCTAGATTTAAAGTCCTTGGACTAAAACAAAATAGTTAATAAATAAATAAATAAATAAAATATGGTTATAAAATAAATAACCAAATAAATAGCTGCAGAAATTAAATCAGTGTAGGTGTTTTGTGTGGTATATTGGTGTTCACAGCCACACTCTAGTAGCTGCGTTATCCTGGTGTCCACTGTCACCCTCCAGTAGTAGCTGCGTTATCCTGGGTCCGCAGCCAAACTCTCGCAGCAGCCGTTGAGACGCCGCAGTTCCAGAATCCTGGAGCGAGGGCGAGGAGAGCTGATTCGGGCAGTGGCAGATGAGACAGGAGGCTCGAGACGCAGCAGGAAATCCAGGAGCGAGGCAAGTCGGTCGGTTGACGAGCTGACCCCACCCATTGAAAAAAAATATCCAGCCGAACTGGCGGGAGATTTTCAGAAAAATTTAAATATTCATAAATATTTAAAAAAAATACAAAGCACAGCGAGCGATTGGCTTCTCATCTTGTGAAGTATGTACAACTGAGTTGCATGGCTCTGTGCAACGGTGTCTACGCCAGAGAGCAGCGTTAGTTGACGTAAGAAAATTTTTAAATTACGTCTCGTGCCAGATAACATGCCAGGTAAGGACAGAGTAGGACGGAGGAGAGAACATGAAAACCTTACATGGGTTACATCCTTCCCCACTTAAAATAGGACGTCCTCGTCCTTTAAACTAAAATATGGACTGCAGCAAATGAGAGACCTGCGTCTGAAGTGAAGTTAGAAAGTCATACAGTAAGGCACCATCAGACTTAGCGTTCACAATGGTTACACCGTGCCAGATAACACGCCAGGTAAGGACAGAGTAGGATGGAGGAGAGAACATGAAAACCTTACATGGGTTACATAAGCTTTGAAGAAGAAGATGGCACTGGATAATAGTGAACAGCAATATGGGCTGAATCCCAATCTCCACCCTCTGGACTTGCAGACTGAGCCCTCACGGACTTCAGGCGTATGTAATGTGACGTCTTCACTGGCATCACGTAAAGTCTGCAAGAGCGGGAGTCTGCAGCATTACAAAAGGAGCTGATAGACAGGCTTCGAGTCTGTTTCACTCATTTCCGTGGGAACTTTAGAGAGAATAGCATGTATACGGTGATCACTGCAGCTCTCGCCTACGTGATCGTCCTCCTCCTTTCAAGATACTGCAGGCCGACGGTTGTTTTACCTGACCCACTTATTCAGACGTTTGCACCGCAAGATGTACAGGTAAGTTTGGCAGGGATTGTGAAAAGTTACTATGATGATGTTTGTGTAAGCCCATGGCTGTTGTGGTCTCACAGATGGCAATGATGTTAACAATTAAAATAATACGTATTACAAAATCAATTTCTAAGCTTTATTTTAGCTGGTAATTTTGGTATTTCTTTTTCTCTTGTTGCAGACAAGGGCCTTTTATACAACTTTAAACACAAACACACCAGTGTTTAAAATCTATTTGGATGAAAATGAAGACCTCAAAACAACTTTCTGAATCTCCAGGGCAGCCTTCAACCTGTTACTCACCACCCTCAACATGCACTGAGATCATGGCTGGGGATATTACTTACAGCTCCTCATTTTTTATTATCCCCCGGCATAAAATGCGGGGGGATATAGGCATTGCCTCGCCTGTCTGTTCGTCCATCCCTCCGTCCGTTCCTCTGTCCGTCCGTCCGTAATCATTTGGTTTCGGAGCAGAACTCAGAAACTATGCAAGATATCATTCGAGATGTGCCTTTTGCTAATTTGGAAATTTCGGGATTCCTATTTTTGTCGTTTCCATGGAAACAAATCTGGACTTAGTGCAAATTAGACTGTGTTCGTTTCCTGAGCAGAACTGAAAAACTATGTAAAATATTAGCCGTAAACTTTGTACATGTGTTCTATGTATAGTCTAGATGTTCTTTTTGCTACTTTGGAAACTTCAGGATTACTATTTTTGCCATTTCCATGGAAACGAATCTGGCCTTAGTGCACATCAGGCCTAGTTCTTTTCCGGAGCCGAACTCAAAAACCGTTCAATGTATCTTACTGAAACTTTGCATGTGTATTACCCACATACTGAAGTGGTGCCTTTTCATATTTTCAGATTTCTGAAAATTTAATTTTTTTTCATTTCCGTGGAAACGAGTTGGATTTGGACTCTGTACAGAGATAGGTCTGTTTCCGGAGCAGAACTCAATAACCGCTCAATATGTCTTACTGAAACTTGTGTATGACCCACATACTGAAGTGGTGCCTTTTGATATTTTCAGATTTCTGAAGATATTATTTTTATCCCCTGGCAGCATTAATTCAGTGGGGATATAGTCATCAGTGTGTCCGCCTGTCCGTCCGTCCGGGTGGGCGGGCATCCGTCTGTAATCATACCTTGTCCGGGCCATATCTTGGAAACTACACATCCGATCTTCACGAAACTTCACAGATATGTTGAGCATGATGTCTAGATGTGCCTTTGGGGGCTGGGGGGATATGCCGTTGCCAGATGGCTCATGTTTTCGTTTCCATGGAAACCAGTTGCATTTGGACTCTGTACAGAGATAGGTTCGTTTCCGGAGCACAACTCAAATGTGTATGACAAACATACTGAAGTGGTGCCTTTTGATATTTTCAGATTTCTGAAAAATTTTTTTTTTTCGTTTTCATGGAAACGAGTTGGATTTAGATTCCGTACAGAGATAGGTTCGTTTCCGGAGCAGACCTCAAAAACTGTTCATTATATCTTTCTGAAACTTTGTATGTGCATTACCCAAGTACTGAAGTGGTGTCTTTTCATATTTTCAAATTTCTAAATTTTTTTTTTTTTTCCTTTCCACGGAAGTGAGATGGATTTGGACTCAGTCGCGGGGATGAGTTTGTTTCCGGAGCAGAACTAAAACACTGTTCATTAATGACTCTTGTTTTATTATTGCCTTTGTCAACATGTGGTTCATAGTCTTTGGTAGATGTTGCCAGTATATACTTCCAGATAATTCCAGAGGAAAATCACCTCAACATTCTTGTTTGAATTTCTTTGAAGGTGTAGGATTGACATGACTTTTGCAAATAATCAGGGGCCGGGGGGGTATGTCATCTTCTGATGACTCTTGTCTTTACCGGCTTGCTCACGGAGTGTCATAAGGTCGCAGCTCAAGTATTTGATGTCCCAAAATCCACAATACATGTTATCATACACAGAATTGCTGCAGACATCAGACGGCACAAACACAAGGTCATCTTTTTTCCAAAGCTCGATACCATTGCTGATGTTGGTCAGGGCTTCTCACACCTGGCACATAATAATGCCTTTTGCAAAGCTGCGAATCAAGCCACAAAAAATCAACTGCATTGACTATTGTAACTGCAAACAGTATTATTCAATCCAAATGCAAGCAATATGCAACGCTTCAGGACTATTTTTGGACATATTTGTTGGTCATCCCGGTTCAGTACACGATACACGCATCCTAAAAAACAGCCTTGTTTATGTTGGTGCCCTTTATCCTCCACCTGGCTATTTCCTCTTAGGTGATGGAGGTTATCCATGCCTTGAAGGTCCAATGACTATAATAACCCCTTTCAGGCAGCCACTAAGGGATAGAACCCAAGAGCGGTTCAAAAATACCATGCTCGGGCTCGTTCTGTGATTGGACGGGCCTTCGGGGTCATGAAGACAAGGTGGAGGGCGACCCTCTTTAAAGCTCTGGAGGTGGAAACAGGTTTTTGCTCTGAGGTTGTCCTGGCTTGTGCTTTCCTGCACAACATTTGTATCATGGTGAGAGATACCACTGAAGAGGACATTCTGCCTGAGGACCCTGGACCACCAGAACCACAACAACATGGAGACTCCAGTGAGACAAGTGGTGTCCACATCAGGGACAGACTGGCTGCCCAGGTTTCAGCATCAGTTCATATGCCAATCATGCTCAGAGACCACGATTATGCAGCTTTGTAAAATATGTGATTCACCTCTAATGTAATGTGAATTTAATCAAAAGGAACAAACTTTGTTTCTTGCCATGACATTTTTAATTTTTGTATTTCACAAAATTTAGGTTGTCCTTTTTCGTTCTTACAAAAAAAATTAAACAATGGTGATCAAAATAAAGACCAAGGACAACTCTGAATTCAAATCAAAATAAACTACATAGCTTTTTCTTGTCTCATCTCTTCCCGGTCCGCTTGCTCCTTTTGCCTTTTCATTTGCTGCTCAGTGTACTCCCTGAGAAAATCCAGTGTCTCAATGCGTTTCTTTTTTTTTACCAGGCGCATGGCTGGTGGACGCATAGCTGCTGGCGGCATGGCTGGTGGAGGCATGGCTACTGGGCGCATGGCTGGATGATGTAGCTGTAGATGGTGATTTGGGTGGTTCTGGTGAAGCGCTAGAAGAGTGTTCAGTGGTGGGGGGGTCAGGACTGCCGGGTGTGTGATCAGCATGACTTTCCTCGCAGTCTGATGTTTTATCCCTCACACTGGATATTACGTTTAGGGGATGAATACTGTTTCTCCTGCCCATGGCACTGTGCATAGCGTGGAAGAATTTCCAGTTAGCTGCTGTGGTCTCACCAGCCTTTGTTCCCATTCCACTTTTTGGCAGAATGAGTTCCTTTCAAAGTAAAGCATTGGAAAAAAAAGTGAGGACAAATTATGAATAAACCCTTCAAAAAAATATGAATTAAAAAATGTTCTTACACCAGTCACATTCAGCAACAATCCCAATTGAACGATCAGTGAAAAGAGGCCCAAGTCACCAAGCATGTTGAACAGATTAGTTCAAAGCTATCTTTTGCTTTACCCTATATCTTCTTTTAAGGTTTTCCCATTTCTTTTTTGCTTGCTTGCTGGACACAATACCATTGAGCTTCATTTCTGTGATAATTTTTCTGGGAGGAATCCAGAGAATTCTGCAATAAAACAAGATGCAATTCTCTAAAAATAGCTTTTTCATTTCTTGTGATATGTGTAGGGGTCAATAACAAATAAGCCTTTTAAAAATGTTTTTTTATAAGTCTTTAAAAATGTACAGAGTACATTTATTTGAAGTTGAAGAGTGTGTTTAAATAAGTATTAATGGTTGCACAACATTTACAGGGTTTTAGTACAGTTTTAGATGGTATTTGCAATTTCACCGGCCAAAAAATGTCAGGTGGCGCAACCAAAAGTTTCTTGAAAAAAACACACTTCCCTTTTTTTTTTTTAAGTGATTTTTTTTAGTAAGTATACCTGAGAGTGTCTACTCTGCCTAAAACATTACTATTTTGTAGTTCAGCTGGGTATTAAAAGTAATTTATGGATTCTTTATTGTAGGGGTAGGGTATTTTGGTTTTCCAACATCCAACTTTAGATTTAAAATGTGAATAAATACTTTACAAATTTAAAAAGTATATTGTTGTATAGAATAATTATTTATATCACAATTTCCAAACATTTGTTCACGTCAATCTCCCATTTCTTGACTTAAAGATTATTTTATGGGGATTTTTTCCTTTATTTGATAGTTATAGTGTAGAGAGACAGGAAGGTTGGGGAGAAGAATGGGGGAAGACATGCGGCAAATGACCCGAGCCGGAATCGAACCCAGGTCACCGCGGGAAGGACACAGCCTTTATGGTACGCGCTTAGACCGATGAGCCACCGGGGGTGCCCCAAACATTTCTTGATTTAAATTAGTAATTTACCTGGTTGCACCACCTGACGATGCGGTTGCACCGCCTGACATTTGCTACTAATTCCCAATTATTCAGTCATCTGCTTGGACACCTATATAACCTTTTGACTTTGCTAGCTAGTTCATTCATTCATTTTTACAATACAATAAAGAGTTTTAGAATAAAATAACTTTTTCTTAGTTGTACCACCTGACATGTAAACTGAACAAGTCTAACTATGAAGAGAAAGTAGCTATTTTTTATCAATATTTGAGAGAGATCTACATACCTTTCACTCATCAGTAAAGGTCACTTGGGATCCTTTTGATGATGCAATATCCTGTTTACTCATCTCTCTCCTCAATTTAAAATAAAAGTTGTATGAATGCGGCTGCACCGCCCTGACATTTCAGATATGCAGATTTCCGGACAAAATTGTTTTTAATATTCCAAAAATTTAAGAACAATTAAACTATTAAACTTTGTTTATTTGGAAGGTTTCAATGTAAAATTATGCCCCCATATTAATATTATATTAATTCATATTTTAAATTACATATTTAATACATTTCACATAGTGTTAACTTGCTCGGACGGTTGCGCCACCTGACATTTTGAGGGTTTGAGATGGCAAAACATAAAATATATGTCATTTTTATGATAAACTGGAAATATGTTCAAATTAAACAGGTTTTATAGAATAAATTGATGCTTATTATGAATCATTTAAAATTATTTTAAACCAAAGTAGTGCGCTTGGACACAAAAATCTGCATGTCACGTCATTGACCCATGGAAAAGCATGTGCCACTCGGTCATTTTAGCATAAACCATCATTACCATACTCACATAAAGCCCCCCGCTAAGGCATAAACCATCATTACCATACTCACATAAAGCCTCTCGCTGAGGCATAAACCATCATTACCATACTCACATAAAGCCCCCCGCTGAGGAATGTCTTACACCTGTGAAAAGGTGGTCATATTCCTCGCGTACTTTAATGAGCTAAATTGTTTGCTCATCTGTCCCTGCAAAAAACAAGATATAAATCTCATTTATAGGCCTTTCACCCCTCAGCCAACGAAAGTCGTGGAGAGCGGAGCCCGTCTGTCTCTGTCTGTCTGTCTGTCCATTAATTTCTCGTTTCCGGACGATAGCTGAGAAACGCCTTGGCCAAATGTTCTCATTTTCTGGTGGTAGATTGGGGGTGGTTAGAGGAAGCTCCCTATCGATTTCTGTCCCACTGCGATAATCAATATGGCCCCCACGGCAGGGCAAGCGCAAGGCTGAGGGGCTATCTTAACCCTGGTGAAATAACCATGCTTAAACATGAAAAGCTTACTGAAAATTATATTCATGGTTAAGTTCCTATCTGACTATTTTAACCATGGTTATTATTTGACCATGCTTGGCAACCATGGCCATCCATAGTCTGCAGCCCAATTTATCATGGTTCATTAACTTGATCATGGTTCACTTGACCATGGTTGAGTAACTATGGTCATCCCATTGTTTGTAACCAGGGTCAACCGTCCATCAATCCCTTAACCATGGTCAAAAACATTTTCAAACTCGGTTGAACCATGGTTGACCATAGTTGTTCTCCTGCGTGGGGTCTGTTCCACTCTTTTGTTTAGTGCATGCCCTTTTTGTTCTCCTGAAGTTGGTATTTTAGTTTTCTTTGTACATTCTTTGTTTAATAAATAGCCATGATCCTGCACATGGGTCCTCGTTCCATCACTCTCCTAGCGCCCCTCTAACATCTTTGGGCGCCAGGACATGTCCGATAAACACTATGGTTCTATTATCATAACGAGCTGACAACAAATTTGCGCACAATTTTGACTGTGTGTTATTTGTCTTCAGACATTAATTTACAAAAAATGTCACAGAATAAAAAATTGTATGATCGGGTCAGCCCTTCTTCATTCATTGCCTGAAGTTTTCAGTTTCCTCATGAGTAAAACAGTCTTTTGCTGTGACATCTGACAGATAACAGATTGTGACAAAGCGTTTTGACTGAACTCCTTTGTTGCAATTTTCTTAATTGAAAACACAGTGTTCCTGGTGATGAAAGCAAAACTGACGAAACATGTAGAGTTCTGCGACGGTCTGATGAGTTTTATTACAGCCAGCTGTGAGGCCGTTCTGCTCATCTCTTCAGAGATACTTCAGCATGCATAAGCTTTATATGGGCTTCAGAGACAAAGAAACTATTTTTGTCCCACAGGATCAAGGCATTGAATAACAGTGACCAATTATATGAAGCAAAATTTGGGGGGACTCACCTGGCCCTCCTGGACCCACAAAGAGAGAAGGAACAATAAGATATTTACGGGCCTACGCCTATTTGAGGATGACATAATGTTAATTTCATCTGATCTAGACATTTAAGTAAACATATACAGAGTTCAGCGAGTACACTAGGACTTCCGAACTCCTTCTCTTCAATGCATTCCATCAATCCCTTGCAAGCTGAGCCAGCAGAGCACACATGGGAGAACTTTGCCTTCAGGGCTTTCTGCGCCATCGTAAAAAGATCATGGTTACAGTTATAATAGACCGGTTCACAATGTTAACCACATTTAAAAAAATGCTCTCTAGCTGAAAATCCCAAGGCAAACTTCTCCCATGTGCATTTTAGCCTGCTTTGCCTGCAGGGGAGGAACTTGGCTGAAACGCTCAGCACCGCCCAATTATCTGTCAGATGTTGCCAGGAGTCTATTTTACGCATGATTTTCCAGAGAGCTATTACACACAACCTAGATAAGGGATTAAGCTGGGATTTTCCAGTTATCCCAGCTTAATTTAGCCCTGACTCAGTTGCATGAAAGCAGGTTAAATTAAACCCGGTCAAGTTACTATGGAGATTTATTCTATGCTGTAGACCAGGCTAACAGCCAGTGTTCATTAATCCTGGTTCCTTATCTATTCAGCCAGCAATTACTCAGGGCAGAAAAAAATGTGTTTTACTGTTATTCCATGGTCTGCTGTACTTTGCCTCATTATTTTTTTTCCTGAATCGAAATACCACAGAAACACTGTCATTCAGTTAAGAAAGCCTACAGTTATTTTTATAATTATTCATGTGATGATTATCATCAGTGTATAATGGGCATACTGTTATATGGAGTATAACACCAAACCCCCTTTTCCCAGGCTGATCACCTGTCAAACTTAACAAAGAAAATGTTTCCAGACAGTGAAATCGCTGCAGACCTGAAACTGAAAAAAACAAAAGGCATCTCACGTTATGCAAGATGGAGCAGCGCAAGAAGAAAAAAAAGTCCATCTCCACAGTTTGCTGCTCATAATATTTTTCCTTGATCATCAACGAATCGATAGATATTTCTATTAGATGAGTTCTGGCAGTGGTCATCCACTTTTATGAGGGAAACAGAGTTTATGATGCCCTGCTTGATGCTGTTAACATAACATAACATGAGTGGCGAGAACAGGCCGTTCAGCCCAACTAGGCTCGCCAGTTTCTTTATACTATCGTGAATATATCACTTCAGATACTCAATGACTCAATGGTAGAAGAGAAAGACAGATCTGTGGAGATCCTCCGCAAAGCAGTGAAGGAGCTGTTGGATGATTGGGAAATCAGAACATAATTGGCTTTGCTTCCAACAGTTGTTCAACCATTATGGGTTCAACCGGTGATTTCCAGGCTCGTTTGAAGGCAGACCTGTCAGATGTTTTCGAGCTTGGTTGTGTTTGCCATTCTTTCGCATTATGTGCAAGTCATGCAAGCAGCTGTCTCTCTTTCTGGCTCGCAACGTTCATCAAAGACGTCTGTGGTTATTTTTCTCACAGTTTGAAAAGAATCAGGGAGTTCACTTTGATTCAGGAAGCTGTCAATGCCGTCCAACACAGGATCTTGCTGATGTCACAGACTAGATAGCTTTCATGTGGTATGGTCATTGACAGATTAGAACAGTGGGAGGCTCTTCTCCTCTTCTTTCAGGCAGAATCACCCAGAGATAAGACAGATGGAGCAGTAAACATCTACAAGGTGATGAACAACCCAGGTACTCAGCATATGTTGCTCTTTCTACACTATGTGCTGCCAAAGATTGATTCTATGAATTCAGAATTTCAGGCAGAGGATCCTCATGTGCACAAAGGCTTTCAGAAGCATCAAATATGCATACAGAGACATTCTTGGAATTTTTTTTTGCGGGATGAACTCATTCTGAATGCTGACATTGATCGTTCTTTGAAGGAGAACCACCGTCACATTACAGATGTTCATCTCAGGGGTCGCTGCTAAGCTGAGATGCAGAGACTATCTTTTGGAAGCAACGCGATCCATTTCTGAGAGGATTGTGTTGCTTTTCTTAGTGGAACTCTGCATACAGATTTGCAAACAATGTGATTTCTCTGAGGACAGTGTACTTTCCATGACATCTAGTCTCAACCCAGAAGAGGTAATATCTGTTGATCGTTGGATGAAATCACTTGTGAAGTCAGTGGTGAAATTCCCGTGCATCATTCCAGAGAAATTAGATAAGCTTGAGGATGTATGGAGGGCTCTACTTCACTCTAGAGACCAAATAAATGTGCTTGTCAGGGAGTCTCCTGTTGAATTCTTGCAAAGACTTAAGAATATACAGGATGCAACTGGCCGGCCAAAGTTTGCAGTACTTTCTCATGTGCAGTGCTCCGTACTAGCTTTTCCACACTCCTCAGCCTGTGTTGAGTAAGCATTGAGTAAGCAAAAAAATCTGAGCCCAAATGTTGACTGTTTGTTATTTGGTGCATCATTGCATTATCTTAGTTGGATCTATATGACTGCAAACAGGTGGTCAATTTGGGTTTATTTAGCCTAAATAAATACTCTGTCTTGATATGTATCTTAACGATTTTACTATGATAAATGTGCATAAATGATCACTTTTCTGATCACAAGTTTCAAGACTTTTTAGGGCATTTTTTGAACTTAATATCAATTTCCATTTCAATGGTACCATCCATATTTAGGCCTGTTCCTGAAGTGTGGCATTGGATATGTGGCCTGAGCAGGGTAGACAAGAGGTATTCAACGTCCTTCCTGGGGACCCACTGTGTATGCTGGTTTTAGTTCCAACCACAGTAGTAATCGCTGGATTTTAACAAGCTGTTAATTTGTCTTAAGTGAATTTAGTTTAGAGCAGTTAGTCGCGCTCTTTACCCACATGTTAACAGAAATATCTATGTATGCCATCAAGAAAAAAAAATACCATATGCACATTGCGATGTATTAGAAGTAACTGCATAAAATGTAAACAATCAAATGAAAGAAGTAGTAGGCTCCTAATTGGTGAAAACTAATTGGCATATTACAACAAGCAAATGATAAAGTCAAACCAGTTTAGTGTTATGATAATCTGATTGAGTTCATCGAAAGTTTTTTAAAAGAACTTAAAACACGTGTCGAGCAACCTAATTTAGGGTTTACTGATTTTCTCTGTGTCTAATTTATCTATTTAAAATGTTTTATTATTTGAAATTAATTGCCATATTGAAAAAACAAACTATCTTCAAGGGTATATTATTTTTCATGGCATTTATGGATGTTTCTATAAAAATATGGCAAAAGAGTACAAACAACTCTAAACATAAAATAAACCTAATTAAGACGTATTATCAGCTTGTTAAAATCCCAACTGTGGTTCGAATAAAACCAGCATACACAGTGGGTCCCCAGGAACAATGGTGAATACCACTGGGGTAGACCTTTGGGAGAACTTTCAGGAATCCATGTCCTCCTTGACTGAAAGACATGTCTCTATTTCAAGTGACAAGGAGAAGGCAACATCCCTGTTAGTAGTTTATTCAAGATGCATAGTTACAGATAAGTCACTGGTCTCCAAAACTGAACGAAGAGTGGACGTCAACGTGGTGGATAATCGATCGCACATGCAGAGCCGTACTGTCGAGATCACTCAGAACTCCTCGGCCATTTCCGTAAGGAAATAGATATCCAAAAAAATCCATGTCAGAAACACCCGGAAATGGCCAAGGGGTTCCAAGTGTTAGTCATATGACTCAATATGGCCTAGATTTGCATGGGAATTTGAGGAGTCGACTTGCAAAACCTGCTAAGTCAAGTTTTAACAATAAATGAGTTATCTCCCTTAGTCTCTCTTTCAGGCACCTGCACATGTCCCACTGATAGCTCCACTTTCAAAACCTACTAAATCATGTTATAAATTGTAACGGAAAAAGCAAAACTCTGTCCCAAGTCAAGGAGGAAAACTGTCAAATTCTGCTAAGTCATCAGCCAATGTGGAAACGTGATTCCATTTTCGTTGGCTAGAAGGAACCAATCACAGTCGAGCTTTTATAGCCTGCTCAGCTTTTGCTTTCTCTAACTCAGGATGGGGGATGTAGACTCAAGTTTCGTTTTGATCGCGGATAATCCAGAAAAATCTAGTGATACCATAAAAGGGGGATTTGAACCCATGGACTCATGTTTACGTTGTCATTGTCATAGCAGCTATTCAACCACTGTGCTGTCTGTAGCATTGAGTTGCATGTAGAGGGGTCCTGAGTCAAATACCTTCACCTATTGAGCAACGGCGCTGGTTTAAACACTATCAAAACCTGCTAAATTTCCACTCCACTTTCAAAATCTGCTAAGTCAAAACTTTGTGTTGCAAAATCAAAGTAATTTCTTTAAAAAAAAAATGAATTGCCTCATGGATTATGTCTGCAAGGCTAACAATTTCAGTATAGTGAAAATTGGTGTCTATGGAAGATAATTTCTATGCCTACCAAAAAATCAGATTTTTCTACAAAATGAACCAACTTGACTTAGAAGGCTTTGCAAGTGGACTCCTTATTTAATGGCGAATGATGAATTGGTGCGCTACTTCAAGCCGTTTCTGATGAATTTGGACCATCCAGTGAATTTACTGGCCATCTAGTGAACTGGTGGCACCCATTCTAGTGAAATTCCGAAATTCAGAGTGGCAATGCTGGTTGGATAAAGAACTCTTTCCAGGGGAAGGACTAATTTAACTTAACTTAAACAATAAGAGGATAAAACAGATGTGTCCCAAGGCCAATATTTTCTAGACAGTAAAAACTGCTGTTCGGCAGAAAACACTGAAATTGTATCCATTCTGTGGACATACGTTTGATGAAAAAAGTTTTCATCAATGGATTTAATGGATGGTTTGTGAAAGGTGTGTGCGCCCTGCGATTAATTGGGGAGCTGTCCACGGTGGGTCCCTGCCTTTCGCCCAGAGTCAGCTGGGATAGGCTCCAGCTCCCCCCGCAACCCTAGCAGGGAAGAGGCAGAATAGAGAATGGATAGATTTAATGAGCTTTGAGCATACGTAGGCTAAAAGTAATTTTGCTTGTCAGATTTGGCCATATACTCTAATGAACATCATCTACTTTAAAACTTATCAGTTCATAAAGCACGGGCAGTGCTCTGTGCGGTTAAGTTATCTCTTAAATCCGGTAAGAATAGAGGAGGTTGCAAGCTAACAAGCACGAAAAGTCTCACTTTCCACGAATACATTTAGCTTTGAACTGTGTGGGAAAAGAGATTGAACTATGTCATGTTATAAAGCAGCAAGTCAACTGTTTTGCTGACGTTTTTTGCGACGTAGTGAGTAGCGTTATTTCCCTGTTAAATAAAAATAGTTTATAAACATTTTATATCCCTATTAGGTTTATAAACTTCCAAACTATATTTAAGCCTTGACCTAGTGCTATGTTTGCCCGGTCAGTACAGAGGTGTCGCATGGGTTTCGCTATGGTTTCACAGTGGAAATAACTGCATTGCCGAAAAACATTGGCCTGAACATGCGTCCTCAGGCGTGGACCGTTGTCATAGATACCTCAGGCGTCAGCGCGTTCATGAGCCCCACACTACCCATATGTGAGCGAAAAGTCCCAAAGCACATGTCCGCGTGACTCCGGAAATAAGGCCCCATGTTAGCGTGCTGCGCCACTGAGCAATTTCCATTGAAATGAATGGGCGGCCATTTTTAGTTCAGAATGCAGTTATAATAATACATCCATGGTTACACCTAGCTTGACATAGCCACTCCTCCTGAACTGGGCTTGGCATTCGTGCAACCGATTAAGCCAGGATGCACTGAGTAGAATAACTCAAGCCTCGCTTTCACAGTTATCCAGGATTTCTGAATTCTGCTTTTGTGCAACAACCCCCAGCGCGAATCTGCTATCAGTTGAGCAGCAGCAAAGTTCTTAGTAAAAGATACATAGGTCAGTTTAACTCATTCCCTATGGCAAGCCACTGCCAACGGCGCAGCAAATTCTACCATTCCCTATGGTAAGCCGGTGCCAGCGGCGTGGATGACGTCATTCGGAGTTCCGTTGAAAATATGCATAATACATGAGTATCGCGTCAATCTGACAGCAGTAATAGTGACCTCGACCATTCGCAGTCCGATGAAAACACGAAATCAGTTGACGATCGCGGTGATGGGCCACCTGTACTTCAACCACAGGAGGGGAGGGGGCGTGGCCGAGGAGCACGTAGTCGAGCGCCTAGTCGATGAGCTGCTCAGCGTCACGTAGCAGGCAACCAAAATGACAATTGGAATGATGTTACACATACCCAAAATGACACTGCTAGTTTGACATTTGCATTTCAACCTGCGAAAAACCTTTATTTTGAAAATACAGACGTTTAACCAAAAGTATTCCATACAAACGCGACAATTTCATATAAAAGTATTCCGTAGGGAATGAGTTAATGCATGAAACCTTAATGTTGAGGTTCTGATTGATTTCTGATGGAATTCATATAATAGCGGGAAGCAAGTTGCTTTTGTTGCACTCAGAGGCTAAAAATTACACCTCAGTGATGTGTAGTTTCTTTGGCTTTCATTATTAGATATTTCATTAACATCTGTGGTACGTCCGCATAGTCAAAAATTTTTGTCCTATCCACTAATTCCAAACCAAATGTCTGTATCCTTTGTGGAAAACATCATAAGGTAAAGGAAAGGCGGAAAATGGAACTCCTAATGGCTTAGCAAGACAGCCGCGCTAATTAGAGAATCCGAATGCACTCACACTAGGCAACGTGATCATGTGTCCCCTGCCCATCATATAGACCCGACCGGTTCAACGTTATCAAGAGCTCAGCATAAAGGCCGCGCTCCTTTCTGGGGGGAAAACAATCGCACTTATGCATTGAAATCAATGAGAAATAAGCGCGAACATTGAGCAGTAAAATGCCCAAAAGTCGTTGTGTGCCGGGTTGCACCTCGAATAAAATGATCAGTCCAGACCTCAGGTTCTTCTCCTACCTGGAAAAGGGAAAAATCCGAAAAGGAGAGCTTTATGGCTCCAGGCTATTCGAAGAGAGGACAAGGAGGGGAAGCTATGGTATCTTATATCTTCCCATGTTAATGTGTGTGGGAAACGCTTCATTTATTAAGGTATCGCGAACGCTCAGGTTCGGGCAAGGTGGCGAAATAATCGCTAGACATATCAATAAATCAAGAAATAAATGTAAACAGGAAATTACGTTAAATAAATCTGATTAATTTTACACCTAAAAACACATCAAATTACATTATGGTCAATGGGATCTGAGGTTTTCTATCCCCCAAAAAGGGGCGCAGCCGTGGCGTTTGGCGAAGTACCCAGATGTGCCGGCCGGGTCTATACGTTTCTTTACGAGATTGGCCGGATGAATGGTCGCCGCTTTAAATATTGCTGCTGCGCAGAATTGTGGGGTTGTGTTATCTCCTTTCTTTTAAAAAAGGATGGTTCTGTGTGCCCTATTCTAAAGGAGGTCAATTTGGAAGCACTGAGACACCTTTCTTTACATTTAAAGAATTCAAATGCACTAACCATGGCTGCCAGATAATTATTTCTGGATCATTCTTTAGGAGTTCGGAACTTTCCTGGGCAAAAAAGATTATTTGGACATAGCCTTGGAATAATCTAAAACCAAAATAACCAGCTGCGCCTCAGCAGATCTACCCTCCTGCTGGCTTTCATTGCAACCTTACTTCAGCTCACTTGTCCTTAATTAGCAGCTAAACTAGATAGTTTGCAACTGAAAGAGGAGTGCTTTGTTAGAGTTGGAGTAAAACCCACCAGGATGTGAGATCTCCTGGAACAGAGTTGCAGACCATTGATCTACTACGTTCATGCAAGGTACACAACTCTAATAACTTTATTTATTATGGAGTAAAAATAATGTCAACAGCAGAGTGACTGTTGAGCATACACAGACAGATTTAAAATATTAATAATGTCCATGGGAAACACTCAGCTGACATGAACATTTTGCAGTGCATATTAAGAGCAGGGTAAATCCCAGGACTTCATTTGCAAGTGTTGCATTGCCGTGCTAAAGCTTATTCTTTGATGTTTGCCTCAGGCTTCTAATAATTATGTGATGATAGGAAAAATGATGGGTTCTTTGACAGGAAAAAGTGCATTGGCAGACAATCAGAGTTTCATGAAAAAAAATGTGTGTTCAGTTTTTCAAACAGGCTAAGCAGAGGCATGTCTACAATACAGTAGAACCGGTTTTACTTTCACTGGAGCCAGTATTATTGTAATGGGTTAACGGGGCGGGGTTGCACATGCAGACTATAAAAATTGAGCTCCCGCTCTGCTAATCCAGCCCTTGAGACATCCAGCAAAGAGGAGCAGGATCAAAGACACACACTGACTCTCCATTAATACTGCCCCAAGATGACCACTGGTGAGTGAAATACAGCTATATTCAGCTTTCAGACTGAGCACATAAGACAGAGGTACCCAGTCGTGAGCCATGGAGGACCGAGAGTATGGAGTTTGTCATTCCAACCAATCATTGCACGTGCTGATTTCACCAAGTGTCTCCCTCCTCTTTGCTTGAATGCCAGTTAATGAGTGATGTCAGCTGGTGGTTGGGATTAGCAGCGACTGGTTGGAATGAAACTTGCATACTCTTGGCCCTCCATGGCACATGAATGAGCACCACTGACATTAAAGTGTAAATCTAGTAAATCTACATCCCATCTGAAACCATGTAAAAGCAACATATGCATGATTACCTTTATGATATAGTATTTCAACTAATGCTTCTGCGAATTTACCTCCCTCCCCCCCTTTTTTGTCCACTTATTATTGTTTTTATTATTATTATTATCATTATTTGTATTAAGGTTGTGGCTTTTGTTGTTTGTGCAAACACTTATCTTTAAGGTCTGGCTGCAATATCTATCTATCACCATTGACACCCACTTGAGGGGGTAACTTTTGGTAATATTTCATGACGTCATTTTGCTCTTAGTACATTTGTTTCAGTCCAATATTGTCCCAAAGCTTTCTGTAAAATCGCTTTTATGAATAGTATTTGAAGAATTACTGTATATATTCACGTGTTAATCGTTTTGGCCTCAAGCACCAGCTAAATTAATGAATGCATGTAAAAAGCCACACCCGTTTATTTGTATTTTCCATCATGTGCCAACTTTTTTGGATCATATTTTGCCCACAGTTTAGTGACCATCTATATTATAATAGCCGAGTGGACTGTGTGTGCGTGCGTGCAGGTGTGTGTGTGTGTGTGTGTGTGTGTGTGTGTGTGTGTGTGTGTGTGTGTGTGGGTCTGGCCGATCAGTGCTAGATTCCACGGGGCGCGTATCTGCAGCATAGCGCGAGCAACGCTATTTTGCTCCGTCTTGCAGGCGACTTCATGTTCCACTGAGCGTGGAATGTCAGCGCAGCGTTTATGGAAACACCATAGCAACGTGATGACATCATAGAGGTGCATGTGATGACATCATAATGGTGCGTTGTTCACTATAGTATAAAAGCGAAGTTACATAAAACAATAAAATTTAAACTTGGGCTGAAAATTGGGCCCCATGTGGGTTGAATCTAGAACCCATGGATCCCCACGGGCAAAGTGCTAGTATGGATTAACTTGATAAAGGCCTTAATAAGCTAATCAGTTTATGATGTTACATGATGCACTGAACGGAAATGGCTACTTTTAGGGGCAGGCATGGACGCTTTGAACAGAAGTTATGGGTGAAGTTTGGCTCCAAAATTACGGAATGTACAGTTAATTGCGAGTTTTTGACCGGACTTGTTCAGTCATCATGTGGATGCTTGCCTTACTGAAGCTTCGTGGGGACACTCGCCTCAATGCACTCCTGGTGTCAGCACTAGTGCCTATTAAGCTGCATTTCCTAACGCGAAACACATTTTTGCGCGGACAGATTACATTCCAAAACAATTCAAAGATGTGAATACTCGTGAAAAGACTCTACTTCGCCCCGGGTGACGTATCGAGTGGGAGACGCAACACAAATGGCACGAACAATGCGTGCAAACAAAGTGAATGCACAAAATTTGTAATTCACTGTAGTTTAAAATATTTACCTTTTGCAGGAAATTCACGCGAGTGGAGCAGTGTTCTGAATCTCATCATTGCAACTGGCAGCAACATTGACTAGCTGGGCTACCTAGCTATATATTCAAACCGCAGTTGCATTGCTTGAGATAACTGAAACACTAGTGTTATGGCCCCAATTTGTTATGGCGTCAATTTGTTATGACGTCACGGACAGCAAGGGATGACAGACAAAAAACTTCTAAAACTTCTAAAACTTCAACAGATTTAATTACACAAACACTTTGAACTTATCTACAATCTACATCTACTGACCAAGATTGACATAAAACAAAAAATGATATATTTACAGTCCCTCGGTAATGGAGATGGCGCTGCTATGTTGCGATGTCTTGGGACAGGAAAATGCTCCAAAACAGGCAAAAATCCACAAAAAGCTTCACAGGTCTTGAAAAGAGTGACAGGTCTGGTCAAATGTATCCTTCCACAATTTCTCCTTGCAATTTCTCCTACTACTCCACTCTCTCAATTTTTCTCCTTATATACTCTTGTCCAGCCCCCTCTGAGGCATGCCCAGGACATGCCCCAAACCTAGCTCCAGACTGCTTAACAAAAAAAATGTCAATACTGCCATCTAGTGGCTTTTTTTTCCCACATTACACTAGCTAGATTGATAGCGAGCTAGCTGTGCCAAATAACCAATGTAACACATTTTTTTCAAAATATATATATATATTGGTCTACCTCAGTATCACATGACAACATCCTCAGTTTTCTGAATATTTTTATTCTCAAGCCGACACAGTGTTCATAAATTAAAATGTTTTTCACGTTAGCATAGCAACATTACGGTCCCCATTTTTTTTGCTTTTATTTGGAGATTCCAGGAAGTACCGCCCCTTGAGTGTAAACAAGGCTCAACTCATATTGCTATTGGTTGGCAATGTGAATTTGCGTGTCAATCCTCAAATAAGTCGATCTCTCATAGAAGTGAATGTATTGCTGCCACGCACAGAGCAGCAACTCTTCAAATGAAAGAAAAGAAATGATCCTGCAGTCAAACTCTCGCGAGTAAAGCAAGGAGAAATTTAGTTTCACATGTGGTAGAAAAACAGCTTTTCTGCTAGCAAGCGAAATTAGAGCAAAAACTAAATCTCTCAGCTCATCATAGACCGTAAGTAGAGGGCATGGAATTCATAATTTTTTGGCCAATTAAAGTTGTCAAAACTTCTACATTGCTATATGGTTTGGGAATCATAAATTTGTGTTCTGCTGCAAAAAGGGCTGAATTTTAACAGCCAACACCAATTCAACGGCACCGACCATGGCGTTTCAGGATGCCCCCCTCAGAAGAGATGGTGATTATGTCTACCACCGCAACAGCTCTGCAGTGTGTACTGGAATTCTTTCTGTCCTTAATAAAGATGACATCATGTCTTTGCCCAATACGCACACTTGCAATCTTGTGGTCTTGTTTAAAAAAAAAAATCAAATGAAGTGAACTTGCTTGACTGCAAGTCAAAATCTGATTCCATCAGTGCTAATCCATCATCATTTTGCGTTGTATTTATATATTTTAGTTACTCAGGCATCATGCTTTTGATATTATGGAGTTTCCTATGGAAATTCGAGGATTCAAAGCACTATTTTAGTGCTTTAGCTGAAGGATATGAAGAATGTAGCTGATTTGCCTCCTGCAAATGAACATCATAGAATAAGAATCCTGGTCGGGGAATATAGGCTGCACTTACATACATGTCATGACCATGACCAATTATGGCTTTGTTTGATTTTATCCGCACATACGGTAGTGCTCTTTGTATTTGAGATAAACTAGATGACAGGTCATCTTTGCACCAAATCACCACCCCTCCTAAGTCTTGGCAATTTTTGATATTTTTATGTTTTAGAGATGGAAGTAAATTTGTCTATAGCTTAAGGAAAAGTAAGTGTTTACATCATCTCTGCATCATGCTTCCAATAGAACAATAATGCCATGTCCAGAGATGTTAGTTTGGAAGTCAGAATTTGTATTTTTGAATTAAATGAGGAGTAAAAAGCCTGAATATTCCAAGTGCCAATTGGTAATGATCTCATTTCAATTTCATTGTTTATACATTTGAATGATATTAAAAAAAAAAAACAACATAAAAAGGGAAAGTAATAATAGCAGGGAGATATTTTTACCAAATGATACTGCAGATGAGCAGTAATCATTGCCTCACCGCTCCGAAGGCCTGTTTGCAGACAGTACTTGAGCATAAGTAGCGGCTGTGTGTCAGGGTGTGGTGCTGTAATGGGCTCTGTGCTGAGCCATGTGCTGCAGGCCTGGCTGTGCTAAGTGGGGCTGTGTCTGCTGAGGGGGCTGTGCTGGGCGTGGCTCTCTCTCTCTCTCTCTCTCTCTCTCTCTCTCACAGTTGCACTCCCAGATAAACATGCCTTTCATATTATGCAATTGCTTTTTGTGCAAGTTGTTAAATTCTTTGATGTCCAAAAGCAAAGTTTATAAATTTTCTTAGCAAACAAACAAAGAAACAAAAGTCCATAGTTCCTTGGCTATTCCGTTCCTGTCATTCTCTGCCCTCTGAAGAACAGACTGGCACTTACATTCACAGTCAAGTGAGACATGCAGTCACCATACTTGTTTAAGTACACTTGGATTTCAGCTGAAATATTAACAGATATCAGAAAGCAACAGACTCAAGGTCTGCAGTTTCTTTTCGAACACTTGGAATGGAGCCATAGTTCAGTAGTAGCTTTTAGCGGATCTAGCAATGTACTGGCCCTTGTTCACGAAGCAGACCAATATAAGATGACAACCATACACAAGCAGACGTGGATTACCTTCAGCCCAAGCGTTATCGCTGACAACACAATGTAAGTAAAATGAGCACTGTGAGACAGAGTCCAGCAGATGCAGCGGGAAAGCTGGGCACACAGACAAAGTTGGAAGCAGTGAACTCTACAGCAGATATTTTTGACAGAAAAAAACAGCAAAAATTTTATATAGCGTGTCTCAAGTTGGGGGGGTCTAATGGCTTACCCTGCTCTGAACTGTTAGAAGCAGTTGAGGCCACTGTAGGCCAACAGCTGGACTGAACTGGGAAAAAATATTTGGGAGGACACGGGTCCTTTAAGTACCCGGGCTGTTTGCTTAATATAACCCAGGTGCATGTGCTCTCTCCAGTCCTCAGTGTGGGCACAACCAATCTGGAGAACCAGACTCGTCTGCAAGAATTCAGCCTGAGGGTGATTCAGGTCATGCTGTAACTGCTACCTCATGGGTGTGCCCTCCCAGCTATGACAGTCGTATGCCTAAACACCTGGAGACGGAGCTTAAAATTTATGAGCCCTTATAATCTTATCTAATCTAACAGTAACACACCCACTCAGTAAACCCAAAGTCTCAAACCTAACCCTAATCCTGACTTGTTAGGTGATTATTTGGATGTTTTAGTGGCATTCTACCAGTTACGTGCATTGCCACTACTAAAAATCTTGAAGGAAAAATGCAACATATAGAATCGGAACAAATAGTCATATGGAGGACATGTTTAACTATAAGGAACACATATTGTGCCATCTCAGCATGTTATAATGCTTGAATGGAATATGGGTCACTCCATACTACACTGTACAAATGTGTTACAATGGTGATGAAAATTCAAATACACCCTTTCCCAAGTTTTTCATTGCAGTGGTGAAACCCCATCCATGGGCATCACAAAGAAGCAAGCAAGAAGATAAACCGAGTGATCACTTCATTTCAGTGACCCCATAATGTACTAAAGTGGCAGGCATTGTGGGTGTAACGAGGACACAAAACAGATATTGAATTCCTGAAAATCAGAATCATTTCAAAGTCAATTCTTTTGTATGATAAATGGCCTCAGTCTATCAGTAACATTTATGGACAATTACGGCTAGTCAATGTTTTTCATGTCTATTATCCTCAATGTTTGTATTCCGTTCACCTGGCTTCAGTGCAAAGCATTGTTAAAATTTTGTAACTGGTTACCTCTTGCTCTAAATCACCAAAGGAATGTATTATTTTATTCACAAGAAGGCATTTCAAAGAATAAAAATGAAATAATAAATCAGGTGGCAAAGTAGGGTCATTTTCTCATAGACTTCAGTAGCATTGAACTTCTTTCTGCAACCACCAACGTCGCCATCTGCTGGCCATCAAATATAATGCCATTTTTTGAGATTTCCGCATCGGCCTCACTTTTTAGACCCGGGTGCTGCGTCCATCTTTTTATACAGTCTGTGCACAGGACAAGATCTACGCATAATTCTTTATGTTGTTATGGTCGTAATACGATATTAGGACACAGGAAATTTTTCTTTTTTCAATCATTATTTTTTAAAGCATGGTATATATGATTGTCTGACGCCTTGTGAAATTTTGATGCAGGAAGTGAGTACATTAGTTTGCCAAGGTCATCTTTACGCCATTTGCATACATTAATATATATACATTTATATGCATATAATATATATATATACAATATACATACATTTGCAAATTAACCCACAGGTCTGGACGTAATACGTAAGGACGCGACTGGTTAAACCCACCACGGTCACTTCAAATTGCATTTCTAATCAGACGAGTCCCGATAATTTAGTGCAGACAATTGAAACCGTTATTATGGGTATTTCTCTGCAATATTTCATTTCACTTTCTTTCGAAGCATCAACAGACATGTCATGAGCATTTCATGAAGTTGGCTGCCAAATTTTGTTACAAAATATGGCTTTCACAATGCCTTGGCTGAAATCAGGACACCATTTTTTCTGCTGTGTTGTTGGACCGATGACTCTGTTTTTTCTTATGTATATCTTCAATCCGGGAGTGAATAAATATGAACAATGCAAATCATGTAATTCTCTTAGAAAGAATTTTATTGACCATTCTTATACAACACAGTGAATTCTACAGTTTAGTATGGAGTGACCCATATAGTTTAATATGCGCTGAACAAAAATATAAATGCAAGAAGTAATTTTTTTCAAATTATTTTTTATCAATTGTGAAATATTTCAACAAAACAATTATTATTTTATTCTTGCCTTAATCAAGCAACAGAAATATGACAAACAATTTACTGTGCACAATTCATGAGTTTTCACAGCCTGAACCCAACAGGGGTCAGCGGGCAGAGTTCACAGCACTCAGTAACGAGCGTGTCCACCATTGGCATCATGGTACTTCTCCGGCGCATGGAGTTCACGAGGTTATCAATAGTGGCCTGTGGAATATTGTCCCATTCCTCCTGCAGTGCAACTCAGAGCTGGCGCACGTTTTCTGGAACCGGAACACGCCTGACCCGCCGATCCAGAACATCCCAAATTGGCGACATATCGGGTGAATATGCTGGCCAACTGAGAACTGGGACATCCTCATCATCAAGAAGATCCGGGCAGTGTGTGGCTGGGCATTATCGTGCTGGAATGTCATGTGTTGGAGTCGCACAAACGGTATGACTATGGGTCTCAGGATCTCGTCACGGTACCGATGCCCGTTCGTGTTGCCCTCAATGAAAAGCAGACGAGTAAGCTGTCCATGGCATATTCCTGCCCATATCATTATATACTATTCAAAAAAAGTAGGGGATATTGGATTTACAAGTACCATGAAATGCAGATCATGAGGTCAGGAAGGAAACAAATGACATAAAAACATTAAGGAAACATTTGTCAATTTATTCGAAACCCTGTGCACAGTCAGTAAAGGACAGATTCTCCAGAATAAGGGTCGACACAAACACAGGGTCACACAGCAAATTTACCACCATTGTGAAACAGAGTCAGTAGCGGGTAAAACCCCCTCGGTTGGCTAGACAAGCTCGAATTCAGCGTGGCATACTCCTAACGAGACGTCCCAGGTCATTTTGGGGAACGTTATTCCATTCCTGTTGCAATGCTGCAGCAAGTTCTTGGACATTGGCAGGAGGTTGTTGACGTTAGCGTAGCCACTGTCCAAGCATGTCCCAGACATGCTCGATGGGGGAAAGGTCCGGACTGAGTGCTGGCCATGGTAATGTGGTGATATTCTGCTGCTGGAGGTAATCTGTAACGATCCTGGCCCTATGACATCTGGCATTGTCATCTTGGAAAATGAAACAGCGGCCATAACGACGTGCAAACGGCACAACATGGGGTGCCAAGATGTTGTCCCGGTAGTACTGCCCTGTGACACGCCCAGCAACAATATGCAAGTCTGTTCTGCGGCAGCAGTGATGCCTCCCCACACCATTACAGATCCACCCCCATACGGATCATGTCTAATGACGTTAACGTCATGGAAACGTTCGTTACGCTCCAGCGTCTGTCAAGGAAGTCCACAGTGAACCTCGACTCATCTGAGAACATTACGTTGTTCCATCGGCGATTATCCCAGCGTTGATGATGACGACACCATTGGAGTCTGGCCCTAATGTGACGATCCTCAAACAGGGAATGACACGAGGACGTCGGGCGTGTAAGTGAAATCTGTGCAGACGATTCCTGATGGTCTGGCCACTCACTACCAAGCCAGTATCCCTTTGAAGTTGAGACCTTATCTGATTTGCTGTTACCATACGATTTCTCAAGACAATAGTGCGGATGAATCTGTCCTGAGCCTGAGTTGTTGCCCTTGGTCGACGGATCGTGGTCTATCCTGAACAGACCCTGTAGCACGATGTCTGGACCATAATCTGCTGATGACAGACTGGGAAACATTCATTGCCCTTGCCACAACGACCTGTCTTGTGCCAACCTGTAGCATGCCAAGGGCACGTAACCTCTCCCCCTGTGTTAGACGGCGCATGGTCTCTGTTTAATTAACGACTTCAACCACTGATAATCTGATGCTTTCTCTTCAAAATCTTCCTTTACAGTGGCTCTAACCTTCCAATTCAGAGTCATGCAAATTTGTGGCACAACCCCCTTGATCATCAATAGCATCCCGTGCAGATCGTGAGAGTGTCATTGATGTGTTTGGGTGATGAATTTCTTTGGAAATGCTTCCTCAGTAAGGAACTATACAACATGGTTTCGTATCCCTTTGTATATGTGAAAATTTTGATCTCAAAATAAAATATCCCCTACTTTTTTTGAATAGTATACTTGCACCACCATGTGCCACCCGACGCACGACATTGGCATCAGCGTAATGCTCGCCCACACGTCGCCATACGCGTTGTCTGCCATCAGCGCAGTACAGTTGGAATCGCGATTCATCGCTGAATAACACCGTCCTCCACCGTGCAAGCGTCCAGCGAAGGTTGCGGTTGCCCCAGTCGAGTCTATACCGATGACGGATGGCAGTCAGGTCGAGACCTCAGTGCAGTCGGCGGGCTCCGAGGTCTGCCTCCCTCAGGCGGTTTCGGACAGTCTGAGCTGATATCCGCCTGTTGTGCAGTCCGACGGTCTCGTCAGCTGTCCTGGTGGCTGGTCGGAGCCGATCGCGGAGGTGCTGGAGCCGCATGTGCCGATCCTGTGTGGGCGTGGTCACACGTGGTCGTGGGGCATGCGGACGATTCACAGTGCTGCCAGTCTCTCTGAATCAACTTCTTAACCGGCTGATGGTGGAATGACGCGCGTTCAAGTGTGTTGACACTGCTGTCACAGTTATCCCAGCATTCAGCATGCCAATGGCACGCTCCCTCATGACTTGTGACATCTGTGGCATTGTGACAAAAGTGCACATTTTGCAGTGGCCTTTTATTGACCCTGGTGCAAGCAGTGCCTGTGTATTGGTCACGCTGACTGACCAACTCAATGTTATGCTCTATGCAGCCCAGGGGCGGAATAACTCAATGAGCGAGTAATCTCACAGGGAGTGGTCAATGAGAAGTGGGTCACCAGAATTGAGCAAAACAAATCAGTCAGTACACCAATAAACACTATTGTGGGCATATTTCATTATAGGTCAATTTAACTCAGCATTTTTGGTTCATGCGTTTATATTTTTGTTCAGTGTATATTTCACCCCTAGAACATCAGGCTCTGTCACAGACAAATTTTGTACGCTGGAATGGTTTCCCAATGACTTTCTTTGATACAAATAGCATTTTCTTTTTGAGGACATGTCCCTGATTGTATTTACTGTGGTTCTGTTATTCCTATAAGAAATATAAACAACTTTTGAGTGACCTGTTGGTGGACAGTTAGCACAAAATAACTGCACGGCACATATGTGAGGTATCGTTCAGGAACCAGTCGCGAGAACACAGGATTGTAGGTAAAGTGATTTTATTGAGCAAACAGAGTCGAAAACCAGGGCAGCAAACACAGTACTCGTGGTCAGGCAAAAATAGGTTCGGTACACAGGCACAGGTTTGTCAGAGAAGCAAAAACCAAAAATCAGTGGGCGTAATCCAAACCGTTAACAGGGCAGCAATAACAAAAATCGTAGTCGGGCAAAAAGGGTTCGTAAACACAGATGCGACAATAATCCAAAATGCAGAGCCAAAAATCGTAAGTCGGACGGTCCAGTCAGAAGAGTAACACTATGAGTACAAGGCGAATACGAAAGCAGCACAGGTAAACAAGAGAAACGTTCTGACAAGGAAGTGCTGTGAAAAGACACCTAATATACACTCCTGGGAGATCACATGATACATAGAACACAGGTGCAGGAAATGAGGCTAATTACAATGGAAGCAAACATGAGGGAGAACCTAATCACATGAAATAGGCAAAAGCCAAAATGCGGACAGGGATCACAAGACAGCCTATAGACAGAACAAACAGATCCGGTTAGGGATTTCTACGTGCGCAGAGTGAGTGGCAGAACAATGATTAGACAGGTGCAGAGAATCTGCTAGAAGGACAGCAAAGTAAATTGAGTGAAGGCAAGAGGCGGAGACTAGAACAGGGCGAATGCTGAGAGATCGTTAGTCAAGTGCAGCTATACAATCCCTAGTGCTTGTTAGTAAGTTAGTACAATGTACAATGTTAGTCTTGGTTAGTAATTTAACAAAACAACAAACTGTTAGTATTGGTTTGTAATCCAGAAAAAGCAAGATGAAGGAAGTAAATGAGATTGGAAGGAAGGTTGAAATCCAGAAACCATTAAATCACCCGAAAGTGTGGCACGCAATACTGGGGCTGTGAGCAATCACGACATGAGACCAGACAGGGGGAGACAAAGTGCAATGCATGGTGATAACAAAAACATGGACCGGAAGGTAACTATGGTAAAATGCAAAACATGGAAAAACTAAACTAAGACAATACATGAACAATTCTAAGTTACCAAATCACAAAACACATTTCAAAGAATAGTCAGACATTGCAGAAATCCAAATCCAAATCAGACAGAACATCAAAACATGACAAAGCAGATCAGAATCATGACAGTCATAGCAGAATCATAACATTATATAGTTGTAAAAACTACCTTTTGCATACTGGAGGTTTTTACAAAACTGCAATGGCGGATATATACCCTTCCTTTCATCTACATGGTTAAAGAGTTTAATTTATCAATATCCTCTGAAAAATTCAATTTTATGTCATAATGTCCTGTGTGACAGGACTGACTGGTGTGACAAGACTGGTGATCTTACAGAGAGGAATGATTTCATGGCTGATTTCACAGATGCTGTTGATGTAGGAAGGGTTATGTTTTGTGTTCTTTAAGTTTCCCTATTCTAAATTATTACATTATGATTTTAATTGTAATGTAATTTTGGACCAATTTAGTCAAGTTTAGGCAAGAACATATAACACCAACCTATTTGTTACAATATGACAGACAACTGATGAAGTCCAAACATCTTTTTAATTCAATAAAATTTCAGAATCAGCAAGGTAGATTGGCTTTTCATTTCATTTCATTTTCAAAAGTAAGAGGAATCTAGGGTGGAGATTGGCAGATAAAGATTAAAAGATTATGCTGGTTTGTGCTCTGAAAAAATGTAGGCAACAAGTACAGAGCATGCCTCTGTTGATGCGTAGTGATGCTGCAGGATGAACATTGGGAGGTCGCTGATCAACATCGCATTTACAGCTAGGAGATATCGGCCAGACAGAAGCGATGTCTCCTCAACGATTTTCCAATGGGCAAACTATCTCCATGCAACATTGTGCTTACATCGGCACTACGCAGCTGTGCTTTCTGGGTAGACTTTTGCTGTGAGTTAAATGCTTTGTATATCAACCAACATGGCAGCAATAAGTGACTTCACGGATTTTAACCACATGATTGAAAACAAAGAATTGTGCCCAACATTGCCCTTGTCGCTCAGATGCACTCACTGGAGCCATCAAACCGCTATCTGAATGTATATTTTTCAATTCAGTCATTATTATTCAAAGCAAATGCAAAGTTAAATTATTTCTACAACCCCATTTCCAAGAAATTTGGGACGCAGTGTAAAATGGAAATAAAAACAGAATGCAATGATTTTAATCATTTAAAAATCATTTAAATTGTATATTTAATTGAGAATAGCATGAGGACAACATATCCACTGATGAAACTGAGAAATTGTATTGTTTTTGAAAAATACATGCTCATTTTGAATTTGGTCTTCGCAACATTTTTCAAAAAAGTTGGAACGGGAGCATGTTTTACCACTGTGTTACATCACCTCTTGTTTTAACAACCCTTTGTAAACATTTGGAAATTGAGGAGACAAATTGATGTAGTTTTGAAAGCAAATTTTTTCCCATTATTGCTTGATGTAGGATTTCAGTTGCTCTACACCTCGTGGCTTCCTTTGTCGTATTTTCGTTTTCTCATACTCTCATTTTCTCATAAGTAACTTGTTTTAAGTCACTATTTGCTTGACAAGTGAAAATTTACTTACCCCACTGGCAAGCTAGTTAAAATAACCTCAAATCAACGACAAATTTTTTTAACTAAGAAAAATGGTGATAGAAATAAGTGTTTTAAGTCTTACAATAAATTCATCTTACCTAGTATTCTTATCTTTTCATTTTTTGCAGTGTGTGTAGTGACTGTTATACACAATATCTGTGCACTACAGGAATGAAGGTGGGCTGGATTCAGATACAAAGGAAATAAAGATATTTACCAGAGCTAGGACTCCGGACAAAACAAGGGTAAACATCAAGAAAACGATTACAAGAAACACTAGGGGGAAATACACGGAAAGGAAGCTGTCGCTACAGAGAAGTCTAGCTCACTATATAGCTAGTATATGAGGGCAAGCGCTTCACTACGAAGACTTTGCAAGGATTATTAGGGACAGAGTGTCATGGTTTTTGGAGGCTGGCGAGCTTTCTCTCGTCCGGGACAATATCGTTTTGCCCACAATCGAATTCCTTGGCCAGCTGGCATTAATTGTGGGCGGCGCCCGGACTCTATTTAAACCCAAGTTCCGCCTCTGCTAGAGTGTCAGCGTAACTTTGCACTTTAGCCGGTAAGGTCTCTAGCTAGAGAATTGTTTGAGTGTGACAGTCCGTACAGGAACCACTTGCGAGACAGGAGAAATCCAATATAACCAGACTTTATTGGAGTAAGGAGAGGGATCTCCAACAGGTGGCAGGCGACAGCACACAATACAGGAGACAGTCTCAGAATCCAGGGGACAATAGCCGATTCGGTAACAGGGCAGTCAATACACAAATCCAGGTCGGGCAAAAAGAGGTTCGGTGCACAAAAATAGTAATGGCAGGCTACAGTACACTATTCGGCAGACAGTCTCGAAACCCAGGAGGCAAAAACAGGTTTGGTAACAGGGCAGCAAAAACACAAATCCAGGTCAGGCAAAAAGAGAGGTATGGTACACAGGAACCGATATGGCAGAGACAGAGGCATAATCAAAAATTGAGGACGGTCCAGTCAGACGTATAATCACTATGAAACTCAAGGCGAAAACAAGGCAGCGCTAGGAGAAACATTCTGACACTGAGTGCTGGGGCAGGACAGCTTAAATACACTGGGAAGGATCACATGCTGTAATAGGAAACAGGTGAGGGGATCAGACTAATTAACAAGGGAGCACACAAGAGGGAGCCCTTAACCACATGAATTGGCAAAAGCCAAAACACGGACAAGGATCACATAGACAACCTATGACAAAACCATCGCCTCCGGTCAGGGAGTTCTAACGTGCACAGATCATGAGAACAGGATAGTAATTAGTAAGTTTGCAAAGGTTCGCGGAAAGCCAGCAAAGCAAAGTGAATAGAAGCAAGGGGCGGAGACCAGAACAGGGCGAGTGCTGAGAATTCATTAGTTACGTTAGTAAAGTGCAGCTATACAATCCCAAAGTGCAAGTTAGTAAATTAGTAAAAATATACAATGTTAGTAATTTACAAAAATAATAAACTGTTAGTAATGATAGAAAAGCAAGACGAAGGAAGCAAACGAGAATAAGAAGGAACGATTAGAAATCCAGAAACCATTAAATCAAACGAAAACGTGGCACGGAGTACAGGAAGCGGACTGTAACAAAACACATGACAAGACTGGGGAGACAAGTTGCAAGGCAGATAAATAGCATAATACATAAACCGGGGAATGTTAAAGCTGTAGTATGCGATTTGAAAGTTTGATCATTATTAATAACCTCACTTAGATGGTGGTTATGGTCCTATCGTACAATCTACACAATGTGAAGAGCAAAAAAAACGAAAAAAATCCATTCACTCTAGTGGCTGCAGGGCTGCAGAGACGTTGACCAATGTAAGCCATCCGGTCGGATGGCTTACATTGGTCAATGTCTCTCTCCTACTCTCATCCAATCCCCTCGCTGTAGTTGACACTCCCGAGAGCTTGCTCTGACTCCCCGTGCTCTGCGTTCTGCCTCGTCCCCGCCCCTTTCCGCGTTTACGTTTTCCGTCTGTTTACTGCCGGCCGGCTTGTTGCTCTGGTAGAGGGGGTGTGTCTGGGAGTCTCCAGACGGACGGCCTCACGTGCTCGGTGGGAAGGATCAGGGAGCACAGAGGGGAGGGGTGTGTGTGTGTGTGTGTGCAGGATGCTTTTTTCAAATTTTTCTCAACATCTCAATCTTTCTCAACTGATTCTCAGATTGTATCTAAGGACTAGCTGGCAACAAGCTGCTTTCCTGTAAGCATTACATTTGTATTTAGATTGGATTGTGCACTTTAGAGTGATCTATGACTTAAGTGACTTAATTTGTACTGTGTGTTTCATATCTTTTCAAAGTGGATCTCCACTATAAGAAGAACAACGAGGCCCATAGGACGAATGAGATCTCCACAGACCGGCTGATCATCAGGCGTGGGAAACCATTCCTGCTCACTCTCCACTCCAGCGGCTCCAAAACTCTCAACCCAAAATCCTTGGAACTCACTGTCCAAACAGGTGTGCAATCAATCATCCTGAGCAAACTAGAAATATCTAATTAAGAACTGGTCATGATGTTATAAAACAATGCTATGTCAGTGTGTTTGTTTATGAAGTGCTAGACAGCATGATTGGGAACCAAGCAGTGAAGCTGCACGGGCACCCTATTGTGTTTCTACCTTTTTTTTTATTCATCATCATCTTCATCTTCCTTAAAGTTCTTCTTCAGGGTGTCTAATGGCAGCCGGTGAACTATATGGTAAAAGTTTCTTAAATTTGGCACACTGATTGGAGACGGCCCCTAGATTTTTCTCACCAAATTTCATGTCTTCTCCTTTAGCACTCTAGCGCCACCAACAGTTTGAATTCAGAGGCGTGTTTATGCTGGTAACTTTTGAACCATAAGCCTAATTTTCAACAATGAGATACCAGCAGATTCCTTGGATCACACTCACTCTAGCAATTCAAAATTTTGAGAAAATACAAAAAAAAAAAAGACTCAATTTGATCCCTTGGGAGGCACTGCAAAAAGCAAAAATTTGTTTTGCTTAAAAACTCTTGAATTGTTTGCCTTAAAAATCATTATTGCGTCTGGTAATAATGTGAATGGTTCCAAGGTCAAGCGATGGCAATTTGTGATGTTAATGTTATTGGTACTGTGGCCATATTGGATTTTATTGAAAGGTGTTACGTGGTTTTTAACCCCCTGCTGGCCAACCAATCTCTCTCTCTCTCTCTCTCTAGGTGTGTCTTCATTAGAAGAAAGTTTCAAATTAGCAAGCTATTTTGCGGTTTTGAAATTAGCCCGATGTCAAATGAGCTGGCTATTTTGTAGTGAAGACGCAAATAGCCTGCTAATTTGATCGGGAAATTTTCCTGATAAATCTTGGTCTAGTTTACGAAATAGCTAATTTGTGAATTAGCCTGCTACTTGTGTTGTGTCTTCATTTCTGGAGCACAGGGCTTTCGGGCTAATGGAGATGCAAATTCGTACTATCGGGCTAATTTCCCCAACTGCAAAATAGCTGGCTAGCTTAACTTCGTTCTGATGAAGACACACCTTTTGTCTCCCAAACATTTGGAACTCTAAGAGTAGCTGATTACATGATTGACTCCACCTGTCTGCACCCATGAGAGCAACTTCTGCAGTTTGAGAGGATTCTGAAGAAAACTGTTGTTTGGCTAATTGTGGGCACAGTTTTGCTTTTCTTTGACATTTTCTGTGATTCCTGTGTACCTCTTTGGTGTATGCTCAGCTTTGGTTTCTTTTTTTGTGTATGTTTTTAATTCAGGTTTTGGCCATGGTAGAAAGACTCATGTTAATTTTGGTTTGGTCTAGAGTAAGACTGGCTTGATGTGATCTAGGGATGTAGTCTTTAGGGGACCCTGCTTTGGCCAGTTGAGTTTTGTAGGTATTTTTGGAATTTTATCTCTTAAACATTTTTTCAGAGACCTTTGTTTTAGTGTTTTTAATTTTTGAGCCATAGGGACATTAGTGTTGCGTCTTATTAGTCTTTTTTTTTTTTTTTTTATTGTAGCATGCAGATCTTAAGATGTGAGAAAAGGTTTAGAAATTTTTCAGAGGCCACAGATTTTGTCCAGTTTTTGTCAATTTTGTCAAGATTGTCTTCAGGCTTAGCCTCACAAAAGTTATCAGATCGACTCTATATTTTTGAAACTGCTAGCCCATCACAGCCAAAGTGAAGGCAAACTATCCAAACATGGCATGAGTTAAGTTACACCCCTCCTTTGCTCAATTTACAAAAAAAAAAAAAAAAATGTCCAACCAGTGTTTCCAGTCATACTTTTAACGTGATCACATAAAGTTGCCGTGACAACTCTGCCCTGCTGGACTGCTTGGTCCCGCCATTGCTGCTTGCAGGTATATTTATCCATGGAGTACTTCCAGGATGGAGTGTTGTTGATCATTTGTCCTGCAAAGACTCCCAGAAGAGACTCTCAAAGCCAAATGTTCTCTGTATAGAAGTATGAAATATTAAAACTATGAAATAATATTACTGAGTTGTGAAAGGTTGATAAAGTCAGAAATGCTACACTGACTAGCTGCAAAGAGTTTGCACCCTGGATAGTGTAATGTATATAAAATGCATAAATTGGATTAAAGATCTTTAATGCCCATTAATGCTGAGAAAATATACTATTCAAAAAAAGTAGGGGATATTTTATTTTGAGATCAAAATTTTCACATATACAAAGGGATACGAAACCATGTTGTACTGAGGAAGCATTTCCAAAGAAATTCATCACCCAAACACATCAATGACACTCTCACGATCTGCACGGGATGCTATTGATGATCAAGGGGGTTGTGCCACAAATTTGCATGACTCTGAATTGGAAGGTTAGAGCCACTGTAAAGGAAGATTTTGAAGAGAAAGCATCAGATTATCAGTGGTTGAAGTCGTTAATTAAACAGAGACCATGCGCCGTCTAACACAGGAGGAGAGGTTACGTGCCCTTGGCATGCTACAGGTTGGCACAAGACAGGTCGTTGTGGCAAGGGCAATGAATGTTTCCCAGTCTGTCATCAGCAGATTATGGTCCAGACATCGTGCTACGGGGTCTGTTCAGGATAGACCACGATCCGGTCGACCAAGGGCAACAACTCAGGCTCAGGACAGATTCATCCGCACTATTGTCTTGAGAAATCGTATGGTAACAGCAAATCAGATAAGGTCTCAACTTCAAAGGGATACTGGCTTGGTAGTGAGTGGCCAGACCATCAGGAATCTTCTGCACAGATTTCACTTACACGCCCGACGTCCTCGTGTCATTCCCTGTTTGAGGGATCGTCACATGAGGGCCAGACTCCAATGGTGTCGTCATCATCAACGCTGGGATAATCGCCGATGGAACAACGTAATGTTCTCAGATGAGTCGAGGTTCACTGTGGACTTCCTTGACAGATGCAGGAGGGTTTGGCGCCGACGTAATGAACGTTTCCATGACGTTAACGTCATTAGAACAGACTTGCATGTTGTTGCTGGACGTGTCACAGGGCAGTACTACCGGGACAACATCTTGGCACCCCATGTTGTGCCGTTTGCACGTCGTTATGGCCGCCGTTTCATTTTCCAAGATGACAATGCCAGATGTCATAGGGCCAGGATCGTTACAGATTACCTCCAGCAGCAGAATATCACCACATTACCATGGCCAGCACTCAGTCCGGACCTTTCCCCCATCGATCATGTCTAGGACATGCTTGGACAGCGGCTACGCCAACGTCAACAACCTCCTGCCAATGTCCAAGAACTTGCTGCAGCATTGCAACAGGAATGGAATAACGTTCCCCAAAATGACCTGGGACGTCTCGTTAGGAGTATGCCACGCCCGGTCGAGCTTGTCTAGCCAACCGAGGGGGTTTTACCCGCTGCTGACTCTGTTTCAAAATGGTGGTAAATTTGCTGTGTGAGCCTGTGTTTGTGTCGACCCTTATTCTGGAGAATCTGTCCTTTACTGACTGTACACAGGGTTTCGAATAAATTGACAAATGTTTCCTTAATGTTTTTATGTCATTTGTTTCCTTCCTGACCTCATGATCTGCATTTCATGGTACTTGTAAATCCAATATCTCCTACTTTTTTTGAATAGTATATAGGTGGGATTCTCACAAGAGAACCAGCTATACAGACAGCGAAAACTTTATTTTCTGGAGAATGATTATGCAAAAGTGTCATACAATTTCATTGATACACTGAATGGATATGTTAATTTTTGTTTTTCTTGAATGGCGAAACTTGGAAATTGTAAATTCACTGCACAACTGAATGACAATCTAGCAACAGCAAATCAAACAAGTGGAAAATGATAATTCTGTGCATTCATTATCCAGGACCTAAGCCCTCATTGGATTTAGGGACCAAATCTGTGTTTGATGTCTCACAAAAAAGTTCGGGAAAGAAGCCTTGGGAAGCAAAGGTCCAGGAAGCTTCTGGAACTTCAGTCACCCTGATCATCAAAAGCCCAGCGGATGCCAGCATCGGAAAGTACACCTTCTCAGTGAAGACCCACCCCAATGCGACCGAGGGCCACAGTACTGGGACCTTCGTCCTCTTGTTTAACCCGTGGTGTAAAGGCAAGTGTGCGGCCACTCTGAGAAAGGACCTTTCCAGAAAGACATAAGTTAGGGATCAAAAATTGTTCTTTTATTCCAGTCAGAAACTTTGTTTCAAACTAAATTGCTTTAAAAACCAATGCCAATTCACTCTTAAATCAGACTTTGGGAAATGTCTCCAAAAATACATCAGCAAAATTCTGTTGTCAATGAATAAAAACAATGGATCATACAGGTAAGTGGACTGATTAAATGAAAAATGCCTGTAATGCTGCACTAAGCTGTATGGGTGTACGTGTAGGTAGTACAGTACATGGCAGTGGCGGCTCTAGAACCGGGAATAGGGGGGGCAAAGACACGTCCCTTTATGACAATTTGTCCTAGCTAGTTCTCAATCATTTTCTTTTATTGACGCGTTTTCCAATTATCGTAATTGGCAACTGAAGACACGGTTTCTCTCCATATGCAATTGAACAGCGATGAAATCATGGGCGAAATTCATTACAGAAAAATAATTTACTTATTAATAGGCCAGTGCTTTGCGTTGATTGATCAGGTCCGCGTTCCAATGAAATACCGTCTTTCACTCTCGGTATTACGTGGGTTGATTAAAAAAAAAAAAAAGTGGCACTCAGCAGTAAAATAGGCAGCATGCTGCTCAAGCTATTATCGTGAGAGTCGACAGGTATGCAAATTTGAATAATGTTGGTTTAAATACAGCAAATACGCGTCCAGATGAATGATTGTCTTCTTACGTAATCGGGGAGAACAAGCAGCAGCTGTTAAGTGTGGAGTGCACTCGGAGTGAGCCTTTTGTTAATCATGAAAATGACTGAGAACAGGTCAGGTCTAATAACTGTTTTAAACGGATGTTTAGTCACAATTCTCACTGAATTTAGCCCATGATTTTATCGCTGTTCCATCGCATATGGAGAGAAACCATGTCTTCAGTTGCCAATTACGATAATTGGAAAACGCGTCAGTAAAGGAAAATGATTCAGAACTAGCCAGGACTAATTGTCATAAAGGGATGTGTCTGCGCCCCCCCAATTCACGGTTCTAGAACCGCCACTGGTACATGCGTAAGCATTAATTAGCTGTGCTGATGGTGTAAGTGCTTACTAATGCAGCTCTGTGTACATTCTTAGAGGATACGGTGTACCTGGAAAATGAAGCTGAGCGGCAGGAATATGTCATGAATGAGCAAGGTATCCAGTACAGAGGGACAAGTGACCATATTCAAGGTTCGGCCTGGGATTTTGGACAGGTACATAGACCCTGAATACCCCACACTTCCTGAATTAGGATTATCTCATAAGCACTATTGCCTAAAGGCGCATTATAAGATACAGAATGAAAGATACCCTGCTAACTCATGATGCTAATGATGCAATCCTGAGAATAGTGCTAAAAGTAGAGTACAGTGCATGGTTGGCCAGCTCTCACACAACACATGTAAATTGCCAGCGATGTCTTCTTGAAGCAAGCAAACATGTTCACTGCACTCACTCGATGAGATTGTGATCAAGTCTCTCCTCTTTTTCTCTGATCTCTTCTGTCTATTTCAGTTTGAAGAGGACATTCTTGACATTTGCTTAAAAATCCTCGACCTCAACCCCAAATGTGCAGAAAATGCAGCCGAGGATTTTTCTGCGCGCGGCGACCCCATTTATGTGGGAAGGGTCGTCAGCTCAATGGTATGCCCGTCTGCACGCAAACGACTGAATACATACAAACCTTGTACGCAACCCTATACCGTTGCGCATTTACCCCTGGATCCTAAAGCAGGGAGTACACCAACTTAACCCCCTGTCAAGTCTTGGGGGAATGACTTGTGCACGCATTTAAGGGGTGATCTGGGGTTAAAAGGGCAAAATGTAATTATTTTTCCAAAAAAATTTTTTTGAATAAAAATATTCTATAATAACCCACCTTTAATAATCACTAATTGCTACAAGGATTAAAAACTGAAGTCAACTTTTCAATGCTGTCTAATGCATTTTCCATTGATTTCCTAAGGTATTACTTTTTCCACGTTTCTCATGTTTGTGGCAGCCATAACTTTTTTATTTATCATTGAAAATCAATGAAATTTGGGCTGCAGGGACTTTACTTCATAAGAAATGCAATGACATCAGGAAATTTTGCCTATCTGTTACATACTTTGAACATTTTGAGTATTTGTCAGATTCTGCGCAAAATAATTTCAAAATTTGAGTAAAATGCCCCAAAATCACAGAACTGATAAATTGGGCAAAGAATGGCTATGTCATTGCATTTGGATAAGCAATGGCTTTTAAATGATGAAAGAAAAACTGAATTCTATCATAGAGTTAAAGAGGAATTGGTGCCAGAAGTTTTCTGCATATTTAATGAGCTTGCTCGGTTACCATGGCAACCGCCTAAACAGAAAAATGCCAACTTGTATCTTTTTTGGTGGTTATCACATATACCTCTTTAGATTAATTCTGAGTTGTTTCCTGGAGTCATTTTTCATTTAGCCCCAGATCACCCCTAAATCAGCTGTAGTCATCCCCTGCTAGCTGGTCCCAGCTCTGAACCTCACAAAAGCACATGAAGCCCAACACACTCACTTGTTTTAATGAGCAGTGCGTTCACTTAGAGACACTTAATTCCTCTATAACAGCATTGCTATGGAACAGTGCAGCACGCATGTGAACCACAAACCTTATAGTATTCTGCAAAAACAAACACTATGCAAAAAAAAAAAAAAAAAAAAAAAATACATTGGAAATCTGGAGAGGGAACCCACAATGCAAGAAACTGCCTGCTTGACTCACAAAAAGATGTCATTAATGTGGGACACTTATTGACTTTGGTTCAGAACAGGTGGTAATTTCACAGTTCAAAATGCAAAGATACAAGGTCGAGCTAACCAATGCAAATATGTAGCATGACAACATTTGGTAAAATAAAGCCGTTTTTCTCTCTCCATCAGATTAATTCTAATGATGACAGAGGTGTGCTACAAGGGAACTGGACATGTGCCTTTTTTGATGGAGTGAGTCCAACTGGATGGACTGGCAGCGTGGATATCCTTAGGCAGTGGAATGCATCAGATGGACACCCCGTCAAGTATGGCCAGTGTTGGGTGTTTGGTGGGGTCATGTGTACAGGTGAGGCATGCTTTTAATGAACACTTAGTTATAAACATATTGTCAACAAGGTCCTTATATGCCATCAACAGACTCATTGCATTATCAGTACACACTGTCAAAATAGTCACAACCAGGGCCATAGTGGGACTCATTTTCAGCCCTGGAATTTCATGCCTCAGACCGGCGCACTTTAGATCATGACCTATTATATTAAAATAATGTAATAGCAACCTGATATGTTAAGTCTGTTCTCTAACGCCTTGTAATCCTGTGTATTTTTCTAAAATATAATTTCCAATTCAGAGCAAATAAGGTTTGCTTCACATTGTAGATTTATTTGAACATGAGTTTAAGTGCAAATTTTCAACATATCCAAACCTTAAAAATGAAATGAAAGAATAAATAAAAATAAGAAATACTGATTTAAAAAAAAGCATAGCACTTTCTAATGACACTGTCATCTCCTTTTCCTCTGTAAGGAAACAGTTCCATCACAACTTAGATTGATTTTCACAAATACGAGAACACGAGTTAAAGGGCAAATTCTTTACAACATCAGAATGTCCTTTTCTGCTATATCAGAACCTGTATTCTGTGCAAATTAGTATTCACACATATCCAATCCTTAAACTTGAATAAAAAAACCAAAAAATATACAGTAAGTGTTGCATTGTTCTTGGCAAGTTTGTTATTCGCAATACAACATAACTTTCTAATGATGCCATCATCTCTTTTTGCTGTGCATGAGAGTAGTTTCAAGGAAATATGGCCAACCCTAAAACATTAATAAACGCCTGAGCAGTGCACTGGTCTCTGCAACTTTGATTATTACAGTATCATTGTCCAAAGGCGTGAGAATTTCTTTCTCAGTGCACATGAGCATGATGGCCTCAAGTTACTTTACTTCAAACACTTTACTTAGTGCCTGACCCTTAGCCCACCACCTAGTTGGCCCTATTGGACAGAATCGTCCGTGACGCTTGTCCTGACTCATCTCTTCCCACTTCTGCATGCGCTTGTATGACTCTCTTAGGAAAACTGCCGTATCATTAAGTAGTGAAAAGAGGGATGCACTTGCCACAACACTGCCTGCTGTGTCTGCCAGTACGGGATTCAAAAGATGTGCATAACACCATGTATGAATCTGATTGGGGGACTGCTGAGAGAGGCGTGTAGAAAACCCCTGATACTGTCCCTGCATATTAGCTGCACCATCTGTGGAGTCGCCCACACGTGCTAATGTCAATATCAAGCTGCAGTCGCACTTTTTCCAGGAGCTCTGCGAAACGCTGCCCTGTAGATGACTCACAGTGCCCCATAGCAATCAGTCTTTCATGAATGACATCTGTAAGATGTCTCAGGATGATGGAACACTGGTCTTTGCTGCTGATATCTTGTGTGGTGTCAATTTGGACTGAAAACATGCCAGCGTGTTTAATTCCCTCTGCTATAGTCGCCTTTATCAGTTGGCTGATGACATCCACAACTTTGATGAATGTGTCTTTTGACAGCAGAGTAACTAGAGACCCTCTCCCTTTTGCGCCAGTTTCATGCTGCTTCTTGCTGTTTTCAATGCAAGTGTTTCCATGCTGTTGTAGGCAAATGTCATATCAACTCAAGAGTAGAATCAACTCTAGGACGTTACCATGATTAACAGCAATGTTTTCTAAGCTGTGACCTGCCTCTTCATCTCCCCCGAAGCTAAGACCACATTTGCCGATGACTTTAATGACATCCACTAAACGCTCCATCACCTGACATTTCTGTTTGACTTGCTCAGCATGTAATGACATTTGGTTGCCAAACAGGCTTTTCACATCTGCCTTTTGCACATTTAGAAAGTAAGCATTTGCACTATGTATGTGTGTCTTGCTTTTTTCATGGTCCACTATTCTTTGGTGAACATGTTTCCAGTCTTTCATGCCTCCCTTTATGAAAGGGCCATCACTAACCACAGGTGCAAATGCCAGACAAACAGAACAGCACAGTGATTTGATTTTTTTCACAGTAAGTCAGCCACTTGCGGTTGGTTCCATCTTTGGTATTGAAAACTTTTGGTTTAGCAAGATTTGGGGTTTGGTGAGGATGATAAGAAAAAAAATGTATGTATATCCTGTGACTGAGGATGAGCAAAGTAATCAAAACTATCAACAGACTCATCATCATCTGTCTCGTTCCTAACTTGTGGGTCAGGGTTCTGCTGCTGAGCGGCTGCCTCTGTAATCAGTCCCGGAGTGGACTCTGCTCTCCCTTTCACACGTTCTCCAGTTTGGACTCAACCGCACCTGCTCCCGCTGGCGTAGCTAGCATCTCCTTTCCTTGTTCTGCTGAGGTGCTGCTGCCGGTGTTAGCTTTCTCCCCTTCTCTGTGAACCAGGGAGCTGCACCGGCTCCCACCGCTAACGTTAGCATCCTCCCCCTCCCCTCCTTGCACTGGGGTGCTGCGGCAAGTAGTGTTAGCCTCCTCTTCTCCACGAGCTTGATAAATGTCGATCCCCTGCTCTACTGTCAGACACTTAACCGAGGTACCGCAGGTGCTGCTGTCTGTTGTTGGTGTTGACCTGCTAGTTTTAGCTCTTTTTAATGGGTTAATAAAGAAATATGAAATTCGTTCTGCGCTTCTGTTTTTTTCCTACTGTAAACAGTTAACGGTCTGGTTGGTCCCTGCCAGTTTGAAAATTGTGAGCGATTACATCATGAAACCTAAATGTAATTTCCAGCTGGATTGAAATGAAAATATCTTCAATATAACAACATAACCAAACGAAAGTTAAAGAAACATGTTTTATTATTACAATTATGTTTTTGCTTTATAGCGATGAACATTTTAAAAATCCACTGTGAATGTGCAGTTTATCCGCCAAGTCACAGGGGGGTGCTGCAGCACCCTCAGCACCCCTACTTCCCACGGCCTTGTGCTGAATCATCTAGCATCACCGTTTAGCTCAGGGCATTTTTCATATAGAGCAGGTCTACACCATATTCGTCATGATTTTAAGTCTAATTATGTCCACTCAATGAACAATCCTACCTGCCCACTCAGGAGTTCTTGGCTCATTGCTGCTGCTGCTGCTGAGGGGCTATAGACAAAGATGTTTACCTGTTAAGTTATGTGGCGTCGCATCATACTATTATTTAAATCATATAACGTTATGTTATAATGCCACACAATTCATAAACTTGGACGGTGGTTTGCAGGCAACGTTGTATTTTGTTTTTCCATCTTGCCTTACTCGTTTCATCCTCTCCATCTGGAGTTTCTTTTTCATCCGGCGAGCTCGTCTTGATGAAAAAGTTACTAAGTTTGACACACGTGGCCGCGTCAGGCTGTAATGCTTTCCTTTTTTTAATTCTCGCCTTTTCAGCGCCACCCTTGCTCTTCTTACTGTCCATTTTCTCATGTTTGTACTCGCTCTCATGATCCTCTGACAAGCACTGCTGCGCGTGCGCGTGCACAGACGTGTTGTCAAGGTAACGGCCGGCTGCGTATGAGAAAAAAAAGAGCTGCCAGCGCATGCGGCCCAGGGACAGCGTCAGCAGCTTCTGAGATATATTTCAACCCAGTGTTATGACTGGACACCGGGCCTCGCGGCCCCAAATCCGACCGGCCCACCTGGAATCGTCCAGATCCTTTCGATTAGCCACTCCGGGCCTGGTTTCAACATGGTCTTTAAGGTATACTCAGTAGGATTTGTCTGTTGCGTTTTGTAAACGGTACATTCAAAGTTGGCTTCTCCTCTGCAGCTCAACCACTACAGAAGTGCACGCCCTTTTGATTTTAGTTTTTGATTTTATTTGGATCTCTTTTAGCCATTGGCTAATCTTCCAAGAGTCCAGAATTAAAAGAAAAACATACAGTAATTCATACATAACATAAAATACATACACACACACACACACACACACACACACACACACACACACACACACACACACACACACACACACACACACACACACACACGCACACACACACACACACACACACTCACACACACACACGCACACACACACCACACACACACCCACCACACTCACACACACACACACACACACACACACACACACACACACACACACACACACACACACACACACACACACACACACACACACACACACACACACACTCACTCACACTCACACACACACACACACACACACACACACACACACACACACACACACATACATACATGCACACACACACACACACACACACACACACATAATCTGTATACATATCCTCACATAAAAACACATTTATCTAAAAAGAATATTCATTCACATAAAGTATCAAAACTCTACAAACCTATTAAGTATACAATACTTTAATGGAACAGTTTAAAAATATTAAAACAATCTCATAATCATAATCTAAACTGCCTAAGAAATTATTGTTGTGAATTCCATAATTTAACAGTTCTAAAGATAAAAGTCCGTCTTCCCATCTCAGTATTTATTTTTGGTAGGACATTATAATTTTTCTCTCATTCTTATATTAATTTCATGTTTTTCACATACTAACACCAATTTGTTCTTAAGACCAACTGGCCTTTTGAACTTTTGAATTTTTGAAATTAGTGCAATAGAATATTGTCTCACATGCTCTTCTACCAGGGGCCATCCCATAATAGTGTGTAACTCCCTCACTCCTTTATCAAACCCACACCTTAGAACCATTCTAGCAGCCTTATTTAGTGTGATCTGCAGTCTCCTCATGTCTCTCTGAGCGGCATTACCCCACACTGCACAACAGTAACTAATGTGCTCCCATCGGCACAGTCATGGATTTTCTTCAAACTTTAATAGAATTTTGCTTTGGGTGCCAAATGATGACATACCACATTTTAACTCAGTTGGCCCACTAGTTTGATTTTCTTGGGGGGGTCAAAAAAATGGGTGTGGCACCCTGGTTGGCAAAATTTGTTTTGTTTTTTTTTCCATTTTTAACAGCGTGTAACTCTGGAAATAATAAAGCTAACCCCATGATTTTTTTCAAGACTTGTTCTCTAGGCACTGTACTACCATTTATAGCCAATGCAAGCAGTTTTAACCCTTTTATTGTGGTTTTATTGGCTCTCACAAATGCTACTTTTACAAACCGCTATCAAAACATACACATTTAAGGGTACCATTTTTACACCCATCTGATGACGTGTGAATTTGTGGTAATATCAGCTATCAGTAATGGTTAAGAGCTTTCTACAGCCACCAATTAACATCCTGTAGCATTTATAATTCTTTAGTAATATTGAACCTTATTTTACCCCCCTGTGGGGGGTGACGCTTTTTCGGCCCCTTTGTCAGGATGTGGGTATCCTTCAATTTTAATGAAACCTATATTTTTGGAAAGCTCTTGATGTGCACTGTCACCAAATTAAACTTTATTATAGTACTACCACTCCTTCATTAAAAAAAATGATGTCTTTTCCATATATTTTCATCTTTTTTGTGTTGCAAAATGAACAAAGTGGTGGAATAGAAGATGACAGACATACTAGTGAGTTACTGTTTTTGTCGCTATCATTCTGAAATAAATGACAGCAGTAGTTATATAGGTGGCAGGATATGCTAATGAGCACGTCTTGCGACAATAGCTTCCCCAGTTACTGAAAGTACCTCTCAATCGTGCACTGTTGGAAACATCCTCAACTTCAGAGCCATTCCATGAGAGATTGACATTCCGTGCGCAGTTGACCCCTCTGGAGTTTAATTAAACTTGGCACATAGGTAGATATGAGTGTCTCATGGAAAAAGCCAAATTTTTAGGTCCGTATCTCACTTTGCCTGCCGGTGGCGCCACCTGAGAGCCACTAAAGCGGCTCAGTTTTGCTGTTGATGCCACATTTTACATCAACTATCATGACTTAATGGTGCACAGTACCTAATATGTACTGTAAATGTGCATCTGCTTCCAGCCAATCATAGATTCTACAACCCCAATGCCAAGAAAGTTGGGTTGCTGTGTAAAATGTAAATAAAAACAATGCAATGATCTGCAAATCTCATGAACTGACATTTTATTCACAATAAAACATGCACTACACATCAGATGTTGAAAGTGAGACATTTTACCACTTCATGAAAAATACTGGCTCATTTTGAATTTGATGGCAGCAACACATCTCAAAAAAGTTGGGATAGGGCCATGTTCACCATTGTTTAGTGCCCATTCTGCGGTAATACTTTACAATAAGGGTGCATTAATTAACGTTAGCTAATATAGCTAAGATTGCAATAAGAAGGATTAACTTTCAGTTAATTAACAGTAAACTAATGGGTCTACTAATCATTTACTAATGAAGTTCATGTAAACTAAGGTATTAATGTATTAATTTATACATTATGGAATAGTTTAATAGTTTGAGGTATTACTTAAGGCAGGGGTGACCACTCCGTTCCTGGAGGGCTACCATATTGTAGGTTTCTGCTCTACCTCCTATTCAGCACACCTGATTCAACTAATTAGCCACTCAATTGCCCAGCGCATGATCTTGTTAAGTAGCTAATACATTGAATCAGGTGTGCTGAATAGGAGGTAGAGCAGAAACCAACAAGATGGTAGCCCTCCAGGAACGGAGTTGGTGACCCCTGACTTAAGGGATGTTTTCAACTTCATAACAAGGATGTCAAAGAGCATTAATAAATGGTAAGTTAAGCTTACCTAATGCTTATTTAGCTCTCTGATGCATTAGTTAACTGTTAATTAATTTCTAGTTAATGCTTATTACTGCATTGACTAATGTACTCTTATTGTAAAATGTTACCCATCTTCTTTTAACAACAGTCTGTAAACATCTGGGAAGTGAGAAGACCAACTGCGGAAGTTTTGGGAGTAGAAAGTTGTCCCACTCTTGTCAGATGTAGGATTCGAGCTGCTCAACAGTCCTGGGTCTTCTTTGCCGGATTTTTTGCTTTATAATGCGCTAAATGTTTTCTTTCAGTAAATGGTCTGGACTGCAGGTAGGCCAGTTCAGCACTCAAACTCTTCGACTGCAAAGCCATGCTGTTGTGATGGATGCAGTATGTGGTTTGGCATTGTTTTGCTGAAATACGCAAGGCCTTCCCTGAAAGGATGTTGCCCTAATGGGCGCATATGTTGTTGTAAAACCTCTAAATACTTTTCAGCATTGATACTGTCTTTCCAGATGTGTAAGGTCCCCGCACCATAAGCACTAATGCAGCCTGATACCATCGGAGATGTAGGCTTTTGAACTGTGCAGCGATGACAAAAGACGACAGCTCTCGAAACTATGGCTGATCTTGTAGAGACAGTTGTGTGGTAGAAGGAGGATCCCCCTCACCCATCATTCTGTCCGTATTCAACCGATCCACTCCCATTGTTATCTTTTTAATGTCCCTCCAACCCCCCTCTGTTGATCATTCATTGGTTTTCTCTGCCATTTGTCCTTTTGTATCCAATCAGTTCAATCTTTACTGTAAAGAACAGCCCACCTTGTTTCAGCATAAATCGCTGGGCCTCCATCTTTAGAGCCTCTTCCATGCTGGTACCAGACAGAGCCACAGACTTCAGCAGCTGGGTTTCATTTATATTATTCAACCACTTGTTCAAAATTAATCCGTACAATAAATTTGATAAAAGAATTTTAGCTTCAATTACTCGGCTTCTACAACAGTTGCATATCCTGCTTTGTTTTTGCTAGTATGATGCCACAAGGTCACATGATCGCATACTCATTAACTTTTGGAACTGGCACAGTGCGTTTTGCACGGCTTATTTGAAATGCCCATAAGATATTTTTTTGCGGACTTAAAGAGCAAACTTTGTTTTTATGTTATCTGTGTTATATATGCAATGCTCAGTAAGCACCAAGGGCATTTGTTTACATTTTATTTGATGAATCCTTAAATAGATTAACATGAAGAATGTTAATGGACTGAGATTTGTCTAGCTTTGCTGCCGTTTATGTTACGAGAACTTTCCTCTCGATCATGCAAAGTACGGCGAAAGAGAAATTAATTACCCCGACCCAATTATATTGTCTTTCTCGCTATTGACTTAGACAACTGCACCGATCATTTCGCCACAGCTTCTGATGCAATTTGCCCAGAAATACTCAGCACACGCGGGCTCGTGTGCAACTGCACCCACCACTAGGGGGCAAGTTTTTTCAATGTCAGCTAATGATTGAAATTTGCTCACTTTCCACAGCCTTCACTGACAGCATCAAATAACCTCCGCGCACCGAAATACGTTTCTTCGGCTGAGAATTGTTCTTGATGCAAATAAGACCAAACTTAAGTTCTCTACCAACTATAGGAACAAGCCACAAAATATCCTCATGGTGTTCACTCTGAAGGAAGTGAAATAGAGATTGTTAATTCTTATAAATACCTGGGCCTTTTGACTGATGACTCTCACTTTTAAGCCACATGTGTAGTACCAAATGAAAAAGCTGAAGTTGAAACTGGGTTTTTATTTTCAAAATGATACTCAAAACAATTAACTAATTTGAATTTTCTGTCTCTGTTTATTTTTCCTAAGTTATGAGATGCCTGGGAATTCCCTGTCGTCTGGTCACAAATTTCGATTGTGCTTGTGATAGCCATGGAAATTTATTAATTGACTTCTACATCTCTGAAAATGGTACTGACACCGAGGACATGAACGAGGACAGCATATGGTGAGTGCCAGTATTTCCCACCAGATGATTAAATTAAATCTGTCATCAGGGTGACCAAAAAGGATACTTTATTGTATTAACAGAGGAAATTGGTCCCGCTGCCCATAAAACAAAAAGTTTGGCAAGTCTTTCATCAATTTTGAACGAAATGCAGCTGCACTGGAGCATGTGGAAACTTGAAAGCATACAGTGAATGGAGTTCATGGACAGAAAATGACAACAAGCTAAACCGACATTGTGCCACTAAATTTTACAACACAGTAATGGAGGGGCACATTTTCAACATTAACTGGACTGATTTAGATGAACTGATTCACTGACTGATTGAAACTTCCCTTTCTGATGCCTCTTCTGCATTAACACAGGAACTACCATGTGTGGGTGGAAGCCTGGATGAAACGACCTGATCTCCCAGGAGGCTCACTTTATGATGGCTGGCAAGCTGCGGACCCCACCCCTCAGGAACTGAGTGATGGTACAGTCCAAGCTGCAGATAAAGACATGGGCTGCGAGCAAATAATCTTTTTTGCTTCGGAAAGTTCCTAACTCCCAGAAAATGGCCCTAAAGCACTTGCAAGGCAGCCATGATAAGTGTGTTCGAATTCTCTCAATGTTAAGGAAAGGAGCTTTCTAACCTATCACTTTTAGCGTAGGGTACACTGAACCATCCTTTATACAAAGAAAGGAGATAACGCCATCCCACACTTCCGTGTGAAAGCAGTATTTAAAGCGACAACATTAACAAAAACAAAGCAATATAATGCACAAGATACACATGATCACATTACCTAATAAGTGCATTTGGATCCTTTTTGCAGCAGGTTGTCTTTTCTTAAGCTGTTACGAATTCCCCTTCACGCCTTTCCTTTACTTCATGACATTTCCCTCCAAGGTTAAAGAAAATGGTTCGTAATTAGATAATAGGACATAATTTTTGACTGTTTGATTGTCTTATGCTAGTGCATGGCAATGTGCAGTGCACTGAAAAAATTAATCATTAGATTTACTTCTTAAATTTACAGACATTGGTTTAATGGAATTTTAATTACATTTGACTTCCATTGATAAAATACATGGTAAAAGACCAGTCATTTGAAGTCCCATACTCATAATAATAATAATAATAATAATGTGGGCAACCCCTCTATAATTTTATTAATAATTTTCTGGAGCGTAGTTTGTACTTAGCCACATTACTAGACCCCAGTGGTGCACAGTACGCTGTATCTAAGGCCTTTGGTGACCTCATTTGGGGCCATTATTTGAGCAAAACAGTTTGCAGTTGTGCATTGATAATTGTTTTACTGTATCTCAATCTGTGTGTGCGAAATCAGATTTGTAAATATGTAAATGAATCTATAAATGCACGCTGAGATTTGTAAATGTGCACAGGAATCTGCATTTGTGTATCAGAATTTGTGTGAAATCAGATCTCTAAATGTGTAATAAAATCTCCGAATATATATTCAAATTTGCAAGTGTATTGAGATCTCTCAATACAGACAAGCTGTAAATGCCTTCACAGATCTGTAATGTACACCATTGACTGCATACAGCAGGGAATATAAGTATTCAACGCGTCAACACTTTTTTCAGTAAATATATTTCTAATGGGGGTATTGAGATGAAATGTCAGATGTCGGTAACAACCCAAGTAATCCATACATACAAAGAAATCAAAACAAATAAGTCCATAAATTATGTGTAATAAAGTGGAATGACACAGGGAATAAGCAATTAGCACATGAAGAAAAGGAGGTGCAAAAAGGCATGGAAAGCCAAGAAACCAGCTGAAATCTGTCAGTATTTAGAAAGCAATCCTGCCCCCTATCAGAGTAAATTAATATCAGCTGGTTTAGTCTTAACTGATGGCCTATAAAAAGGTTTCTCATTACCAAGGTGTCACACACGGAGCATCTCATGATGGGTAAAAGCAAAGAGCTCTCTCAAGACCTTTGCAACCTAATCGTTGCAAAACATACAGATGGCATTGGTTACAGACGTATTTCTAAAACTTCAGAATATTTCAGTGGGCACCAATAGGGCGATAATCCGGAAGTGAAAAGAACATCATTTCACCATAAACCGGCCACAACCAGGTGCTCCTTGCAAGATTTCTGGCAGAGGAGTCAAAAGAATAATCAGAAGAGTTGTCCAAGAGCCAAGGACTACTCGTGGAGAGCCTCAGAAAGACCTGGAATTAGCAGGTACAGTTGTTTCAAAGAAAACAAAAAATAATGCACTCAAACCGCCGCTCACCGCGCAAGACTCCATTGCTGAAGAAAAAGCACAGTGAAGCTCGTTTAAAGTTTGCTGCACAACATTTGGACAAGCCTATGAAATACTGGGAGAATACAGGCTGGACAGATGAGACCAAAATTGAACACTGGATGTCACAGCACGCACCATGTTTGGAGGACAAACGGCACTGCACATCAACCCCAAAACACCAAACCGACAGTGAAGTTTGGAGATGGGAACATCATGGTGTGGGGCTGTTTTTCAGCATATGGTACTGGCAGACTTCATATGATTGAAGGAAGGATGAATGGAGAAATGTACCGAGACATTCTTGATAATTCAATTCAATTCAATTCAAATTCAATTCAAAACAACTTTATTTGTCCCCAAGGGGCAATTCGGTTCAACGGTTCACCAAGGCAACACATGTCCACACACAATCATACATCCATATCAGCATAGTTAGTAGTCAATGAGGCCTCATGGAGACAAAGGAAGTGCACAGCAATAATGTAGTCAATGATACTACAGGAGACGTGTGCACAAGTACCCAAAATACATACACACACAATAAAAAATAAATAAATAATAAAAAACTAAAATAGAATAAGTCAGCAATAACTCCATCAGAATAAATAAATTCCAAGTTAAGCCAAATTCCATAAACTAGGATCAAGATTTAAAAGACTGATAGCAGACGGGATAAAAGACCTGGAAAAGCGGTTCGTTGTCCTAGGTGGAGCTCTAAAGCAACGCCCTGAGGGCATAAGCGAAAACTCTATAGACAGTATGTGGTCATGCTGATCAATAATTGCTTTAGCTTTTTTGACCACGCGTTTGTCCCAAAGGGAATTCAAGTCTTCCTGCTTCACACCTATGATCTTAGAACAGGTCTTCACAATACTATTTAGGCGGTTCTTATCTTTTACACCCAGGCCGTTGAACCAACAGATAAACGAAAAGGTCAGCAGGCTTTCAATAAAGGACTTGTAAAATAGACACTGAATCTTCTTACTGACGTTGAAGGAGCTCAACTTCCTAAGTAAATAAATCCTCTCTTGACCCTTTTTTACAATAGTGTCTGTGTTAACCTCAAATTTTAACTCTGAGTCAAATGTTGTTCCTAAGTAATTATAGGAATCAACAATCTCCACCTCCCTACCATGAATAAAATGAGCAACAGGCTCAGTACGATTCTTGCCAAAATCGATAATAAGCTCCTTAGTTTTTGACACATTAAGGTCCAGAGAGTTATCGATATAAGAATATATATATATTATATAAGAATCTGCTGCCATCTACCAGGATGCTGAAGATGAAGCGAGGGTGGACATTTCAGCAAGACAGTGATCCCAAACACACAGCCAAGGAAACTCTCAACTGGTTTCAGAGAAAGAAAATAAAGCTGTTAGAATGGCCCAGTGAAACACCCGACTTGAATCTAATTGAAAATCTATGGAAAGAACTGAAGATCAGAGTTCATAGATGCGGCCCCCAGAACCTTCAAGATTTGAGGACAGTTTGTGTGGAAGAATGGGCCAAAATCACAGCTGAGCAATGCAGGTGACTAGTTTCTCCATACAGGAGCCGTCTTGAAGCTGTCATTACTAACAAAGGCTTTTCTGCTAAGTATTAAATAAATTTCAGTAAGCGTATTCAATGCTTTTTCCCCGTGTCATTCCACATTATTACACATAACTTAATATATGGACTTATGTTTTGATTACTTGGGTTGTTACCGACATCTGCTGAAAATTTCATGTCAACAGCCCCATTAGAAATATATTTACTGAGAAAAATGTTCACGCGTTCAATACTTATTTTTCCCCACTGTAGGTCATATAGGCCTAGTGGTTGTGATTATTCAGAAACTAAATTGTTTGATGGTTAATCAGGCAAACTTAAACGGGAACAGCTTAAAAGCAATCGTGCATCAACAGATGAGGTCATCGAGGGCCTTCAAAGCCTCAGATGGCACCGCACTGCTAGGCTCACCAGGAAACAAGCTTTGCTAACACCTAACCGGGCAACTGGGTACCAAAAGTTTCAATCGCATGATAATGTGTCTGCAAGAGAAGAACCTGCTGGAAGCATACCAACTTTGTACATTGTACAACATGAAAGTCCTTCCCACTTTGTACCCCAGGAGTATACTGCTGCGGGCCAGCCCCAGTGAAGGCCATTCGTGAGGGACACACAGACCTCAAATACGATCTGCCTTTCATCTTCGCTGAGGTCAATGCGGACCGGGTTATCTGGAAAATCAAACCTGATGGGTCGCATGTGAAGATGCATACGGACACACACACAGTGGGCAAGAACATCAGCACAAAATCAGTGGGCAGTAACAAACGGCTTGACATCACTGAAACCTACAAGTATCCGGAAGGTGAGTCTGAGAAAATGGGGTTCCTTACTGTGTGGTTACTGTCATTCTGCGGCAGCTATATGACAGATATTATGTAAAGTGCTGTGAAAAAGTATTTGCCCCTCCCGATCTATTTTAATTTTGCATATTTGTCACATGCAATTGTTTTAGTTGTTCAAAAGTTTAAATGACCATTTATCGAAGGAATAAAAAATTATCCAACACTAACCGATTCATTCATCCCCGTCACTTAAGCATAAGGATGCTCAGTACCATCCTCCATCCTTCAAGGTCTTTCGCTCACTGTTCCACCTCATTGCAGTTAGTCTAGCCCTGGTCTTTGCACTCATCTTCAACAGTGCTTCTCCACACGATTTTCGGTCTTCCACGCCTTCCCTTGCCTTTTGGGGTCCAGGTGAGAGCAACTCAGCAGTCGTTGTCTTTCAATCTCCTCAAGACATGACCGTTCCATCTCCATCACCAGACCTTCAGTTTCTGAAATGGATCTCTCTCTAGTTTTTTTTTTTTTTCCAGAGAGATTACATTTGGAGATGGTGTTTGGCCAGGATATGCTGAGGACTCTCCTTATTCATTTTTGGTGAAACCGTTTAGCTGCCCGATGTCCGCTGATGTGATCCTCCAAATTTCAGCGCCATACAGATGAACAGAGTTCACACAGTTCTCGAGTATTTTCAGCTTGATATTCTTGCTGTACATGTTTGACCCACAGACAGGATTGAGAGTCGTATATGCTCTTCTTGCGATTGACAGCATGTGTGTGATACCCTTGTGTGATTCACCTTCTCTATGGGCTGTGGCTGTTCAGTTGATGAAGGGGTTGTCGTCTACAAATTCTAGTCCATTGATGTGAAAAGCATCACGTGGTGGTTTTGATAAGGATTCCAGCCTACCCCAAAGACAAAGCAGCAATGGTACAATTCGATCTGCTCCAGCTGCGTGGCTGAAGCTAAGCAGGTGTGGGCTTGGTTAGTACTTGGATGGGAGACCACCTGGGAAAACCAAGTTGGAAGAGGTGTTGGTGGCCAGTAGGTTGCGATCTTCCCTCTGGTGGAATAATCCCCAGTGCAGTGATGGGGACATTGCACTGAAGAAGAAACCTTCGTTTGGATGAGACGTTAAACCGAGGTCTTGACTCGCTTTGGTCATTAAAGGTCCTATGACGCTCATCACCAAGAGTACTCATGGCTAAATTCCCAATCTGGCTCTTTCGACCTGCCACCTAATCATCCCCTGATCTAACTGGCTGTGCAATTTGTCCTCCACCTCTACCCCCAGGGCTCCCTTGAAAAAGAGATTTCAGTCTCAATAGGACTTCCCTGGTTAGATAAAGGTTAAAAAATAAATCATGGAGGCGGCTGCACTTTTCATGGAGATATTTGTGCCAACTTGAGAAAAGGGCTATATTGTCGCCATAGTCGAGATCCTCTAGTGATGAACTTTCATTTCAGACCTCTCCTTGCATTGTTGGTGTTTTTCATTATCCAGTCAATAATAATGTTGAAGAGAAAACCTGACTAAGCATAGCCTTGCTTTACTCTGGTCTTAACAGGAAACCAGTCTGATGCCTGCCCGCTTTTGACAACTCAGCGGGTGCTTCCAACATAAAGTGCTTGTATGATGTTGATAATGTAGTCAGGAATGCCATAATGCCTAAGAATATTCCATAGCCTGTCTCTTCTTACGCAATCAATGCCCATCTTGAAACAGATGAAACCAGTGTACAAGGGTACATGCCACTCAGCACTGTGTTCGAAGATATTTCTGACACCTACAGACAAAAGTAAATGCCCACTTGGTCAGTCAATCAGCCAACATACCAAATGCAATTGATAAGTGGGTGTAATTAGGCTGGAAACACAGAGAATTGATTACTGCAAGCCCCGCTGAATCTATGCACTACTTAAAGCAACACTGAGGAACTTTCATTTTTGGTTGAGTTTGGCGGTGCCTGTGGCCCAAAGCAGTAGTGTTTTGCCTGAAGGAAGACCCCATTTCCCATGAGCACCAGCGCGTAGCGTCGTAAACATCCTGATCTCCCGGTCTCTTGCAGTTGTTTTGGAAATTAACAGACGACAGGTTCAAACTATGTTTCTGTTTGAGGGATGAATAGCGATGAGGTAATGTAATTAATTGTGGCTAAACAATATCATATAACGATGTTGTAAATAAGAAATGTTTAAACAAGCAACAATCCCTGTAATTTTAGCTACACTCAGCGCAAGGTGCCAGTGATAAGCAAGCCTATGAAAAGTCATAACTCAATGCACACGGGTTTTGTTTTACTGATTATTTAGAGCAAGCAATGCGGTTTGACGCGCTGACGCATTTGATAGACTTCTTTTCCAATCAATGTACTCAACTCGACAAAAAACACGACAAGAATCCAGTTTGTCTCTGAAACTATTACCGAACAATCATCAGAAACGACTTGGTCAAGTTCATACAAACTGAGACGATAATCCCACAATGATTTTGATGACCCAAATAGTGACTGTGACTACACACGATAACACAGCCAACAAAAACAATGTGTGATAAATACAATGCATGAACATAAGCATATAACTCACCTCTCAATCAGCAACGCTGCCAGCTCGGCGTCCGACTTGCAGCCCTCTTTTGCCATGAGCTCTCTCCACTGTGAAAAAGCCGGTCCAATATTAACTCTGGTTTTGTGCCGTGCACGGTCACTCTCCTTTTTTTTATCCTGGCTTCCACCGACACCGTCCTTTTTCGCTTCTTTGCTTCAGCCATCTTTCGAGACACGATACCGGGCTAGCGGGCTAGCCTAGCTGCCTTCTCCTTATGCTCCTTATCCAAAAGCTTGTGTGTGCCGTAAAGCAGAACGTATGTCTCGCGAGAGTGCGGGACCCGCGGTCGAAAGTTACATAGTCCCAGATGCAGGCCACCAGGTCCCTCTGTGTTAATGGGAGAGATGCCATTCTCACTGTAATAATCCAGCCCACCAATATATAGACTTTGAAACTGATTTTTTAAGGTGAAATTCCTACATAGTACTGCTTTAAATGAATAACCAGTATGAACTAGGGTAAAAGGTCAAACTCTGAGCCAGGATCAGAAGAAATTCTGGAAAACATAAGGGCCCTTATTTGATGAACTAAACCTAATTGGCAAAAGCAAGTGCTAAAGGTATTTCAAATCAATTTAACACCATTCCAGTAATTTTGTGACCGAAGGCGAAAGCACAGCTGTGGCAATTTTGTCACAAGGGTTGGGCTGAAAACATTGAATTACCTGTGGGTGCACCAAAATACCTAATTGACCCTAATTTGCTCACTCTGCTCAAAAGTTGTGAGGAAATGGCTTGCACTCAAAATGTTTAGTTTCCATTATTGCAGCATTAAAATTACAAGCACACCAAACAGAAAATAATTATGTTTGATGATCTTTGTCTGACTGGAAATTTGTCAGCTCAACCTAACTTTTTACTCTCTGAACATAATAATTCATGTTTATCGAGCATAAAAATGTATGTCATAATAAATAAATGTATGTACAATTCAAAGCTAAAACATTCTTAAATGGATTCCTTGACAGTTAAATGGTCTTCGTCTTACTTTGCCACAGATAATGTAGCATTAGTTCTTCAGGCAAAGGCAAAGGCATAATAATCATACTACATAAGCCTAAAGGTGAAGAGTATTATTAAGCAGCAAGAAGGAAGTACACCTTCACGAGGACACTAACACTCATGGTGAACACATAGTGTTGAACTATGTCTTTAATAACACAACATAAACGCATAATGATAAGCAGTATATACAGAATTCTACTGGACACAAGAGGAAAACGAAACCTGAACAACAATGAAGCATGGAGAGGCAACCGTCCATGACCCCAAGGAATGTTGGGAAGCTTTAATCTAATTGAACAAAAAAGTTATTGCCTGTCATATACAAGGCAGAGCGATGCAGTTGTCATTACCCCATCCAGTGCCCAGTTTGAATTAAAGGAGGACTATACTGACCTACACGTTTGACTTAATCTTATATTAATTAACTCCAACATAAAATCCACGGTCGATTTTTTGTCCATACCTACCCCCTGTTCTTTTAAATGACCATTAATTAGCCAGAATGGCTGTTTCCAGGAGGCCGCCATTAACGCCACAAGTTGCATGAGAACTTGCGAGATCATAACGTCACTGCGGCTGCCACATGCATTCATGTGCATGATGCATGCGATGTCAAAATGTCTGAATACATGGATATCTAAATAAATTAGACTACCAACCAATTTAAAATTGTTCATTGAGCGAATCAACCGTTTGATTGCAAATTGAGCCAAGTAAATGGGAAGGGGGTGAAAGCAATTGTCGAGTAGAGGAGGATGATTTTGAAGCTCTTAACTTTGCTGAGTTCAGCACGCAATTTGCCTGAATGTGTTCGCTTGATTATTACATTTGGCCGTTGTGTGCGAACCTTGTTCAATTATTAAACAAAAAATGTTTAAAATTTGTGGCACATATTTGCCTGAACATGCTTGCCCAGTCGTCGGTGCATTTGTCCATTGCTTGCAATGCGAAAATAATTTCTCTCTCACATTCACGTTTGATGCGCTTCACACAATGTTTCCTACTTCGCGTATATTTTTAGACGCTTAAAAACCAGGGCCATCTTAACATGATTTTATTTTTAAGAAATCTTTTTTAATAATACGTGAAAGTTTTCCGACGAGAGGTGGAATTCAGAGGTCTGCTATTTATTCAGATTATTGACATTATTTCAATCTAGCACGGTAACCTGGTTCGGTTTATCTGCTTCTCATTATCTCTTCTAAATCATTATTGGCTTGATTTTGGTTATGATTGGTCAGTTGGCAGAATAAATGGCTTGATTACAAGTTAGGCAAAGTACACGGGAATTGATTTAAGGTGAGCTAATTATGCCAAGGTGATGGCACCTGTCCAGCCTCACTGGTAATTAGCAGACTTCAAATCGCACTTTTTTTTTTTTTTTTTTTTTTTTTCATTCACACCACATTCACACAAGACTACTTCAAATCGCACTTTTCTTTCCGGAAGCATTTCAAATGGCCTCTGATGTTAGTTCACCTCTAAATGAAAGTTGTGTCGGACAGAAAAAGGTAATAATCAAGCTCGTCTGTCTGCCCCATAGAGGAAGCGGGAATATCTCGGTCATTCAACAATCTCAGTGCAGGACAATGGAAATTCATGGTGCTGATAGCTGCACTGACGTCACGATTAGGGGCGCCCCAAGCGGCTCGAGGGTGAATTTTTGTCTGCTGTGGTGAAAATGGCGCAGTCCACTAGTTTTGTAAAATTGCTCATAAAAATTAAAGAAATCGCAAAATAAAGAAAACAAAGTCGTAGGAGCTTTTTTCATGGTATATTGAAATAACACCCAGCTTTTCCAGCCATGATAGTCCTCCTTTAATAGCAAATGTACTTGCGTCAAACTGAGCACCCAGGTTCGTGTTGGTCTTTCAATGAGGCGTGGCAGGCACATTGATGACGTTGCTATCTTGTTAAAAAGGAAGGCTTTCGCACACCTCTTTTTTGGGGCAGGTGCGTAGGAGAAAGCCCAAAGAGGGTCGCAGATCAGGAAAGTAGAGAAAACTCCCGCACACTGTCCATTCCGCATGTGCATTCTGAGCAAGAAAGAGGAAACTCATTGGTTATTTGAAGTTTTGGGTCTGCGGCTATTTTGGGCAGCACTATGTTTGGCGATGGGAATTGATTATGGTCAAGATTTATTATTATGCCGTAATTTGTATGACTATCTCCACGTTAGTCTTAGCATTTCAGGACATGTAGCTGTGCTTTAAATCACCAGACTGGATCCACGTTGCATATTAATGTTTTCATTAATTGGCACCATGCTGCTTGTATCCACTTGGAATCTGATACCCTCTGCTAAAGCACATTTGCTTTGATCAATGTCATTGCATTATCCCTGGCATGTGTCACATTATCTGTAATGTCCTGGTAAATTGAGGGAATGGGTGCAAATACTCCAATTCACACACTTTGCATGTTTCCCTGGGATGTTTGCTTCAGGAGGCTCAGTAGCGTTAAATCTGGTCAGGTGGATGTTGTGCCAACTAATATTTACCCCCTGAGGCCATGGGGAGTGTTCAGCACTAATACATCAGAGGCCATGGGGAGTGTTCAGCACTAATACATCAGAGGCCATGGGGAGTGTTCAGCACTAATACATCAGCCATACTGGCAAGTACTGACATTTTTGTATGCAGGCCCTGCTCTGCAAACTCATAATCTCCATTTCTGTTTCGAATTGGCATGTTTTCTCGCAATTTACTGTTACAGTACTGTTATTGCATGATTTTATGCATTCTAGTACCCGACTCAGTGTAGTTCTGCAATTGCTGCACTTCGCCTGACATGCAAGACCATAAACATTTTGCCAGTATCAAGCTCATGTCCATTGGCTATGGAGCTGTCACTCATACTGATTTAACGCCAAGTGCTTTACCTACCAAGCAACCCATTTCAGATAATTTGCTTACATCTTGCTTGTATCCACAAGTGGTGGCTTACCTCATGTGCTCCCACAAGTGCAATAGCTATGGAGGCACATCGCCCAGTTTGAAAGCATTGCTAATACTTTCCAAGCATCAGCCTCACGTCCTCATGCCACGGCTTATCCCTTACGCTCTCAGCTCGTGCCGTCATCATTAGAGCATGCTGCCTGGTAGGCAAACCGTCCAGATACCCTGCCAGTATCTGCTTCATGTTCCCAAGCCAAGGCTCATTTTGCTTGCTGAAGGGGTCTTTGGGGAAAAAATTTCAATTTTTTTTTTGAAAATTTCAATATTTTTGATTTTCACATAAAAGAAATAAAGGAATGCAGTGAGATGGCTGTGAAAAACCAAGAATCTATGTTTTTCCTCTGCCTCAATTGTTGCTTGTGACTTTAAATGCAAATTACCAAAAATCACAATTTTGACTGATTTTCAACCTTGTGGCATTCATAAAATCATTAATATTCATCTGATTGACTTGAAATTTGGACTGAAGCTGTATCTGTTGGAGATCTATGAAATGACATAGGATTTTCTACATAGAAAGGTGCATCCTTAGGGGGTTAATTTTGAAAATGAAGCAAGTTGATGATAGCGATTTTCATTATGGTTACATAACACAGCTCATTAAATACTCATAAATATTCCAAACTAAAAAATTCTATGTCATTTCATGGAACTATCTTAAACCTTTCATAAGAGACTAATTTGAGTAAAATCTGACGATGGATTATTGAAATATCAGTGCCACAAAATATTTTCAGATTTTGTCATTAAAGTGCCATTTCCATGGCAACCATGTAAATTTTTATCAAAATACTACATTTTATGAGGTTAAAATCATGCTGAGTATGTTTATTTTTTAGTTTTTACATTATTATGGTTATTTCTACACGTTACCCTGAAGACCGCTTAAATTGCTCCATGTATTCTTTTGATTTTTACTTGAGTTCATATTTCATTTATCCATTTGTCAGTGCCTCTACAGCTTTTTGCTCCAAAATTCATTTGGGCCCGCTCACCTCTGCCTGGTTTTAAATATATTTGACCCTTTGGTGGTAACCTCAATTGCCTTGGTTCAGCTAATTCCGTAAATACAAGAGCACATCGCCTCTGGCACCGAGGTGCCCATAAATGTCAGCCTCAGGTTTTTAGGCCTCGCCAGCATGGTTGTGTTTTGGGGGGGTTTTGTGCTGCATCCTCAATTTTATGTAACATTTAATTTTGTTCAGGTCAGGGGAACTCACACGCTCACATAGAATATTTCAAGTCACCGTACCGGTGTCTTGCCAGATGTTGATCTGTATGCATTCAGCACGCCTGCTGATCTCCCTGCACCTGGAGGAGAAGGTCACGCATGCTTGCATAAATTGAAATGTAATGCGACATGCTTGTCACCACACACAGTCTCACGTCTCACATTGTATATTTTCTTTGTATCAAGCTACTTGACGAGTGTCTTTCTGTACGATCCTCAGTCTGCTGTTTTCCGTGCAACCAGAGAGGGTCACGGGAACTTGCATGAATTCAAAGTAAATGCGACATAATTGTCGTCTCACATAGTTTTGTACGTCATGGAGCATATTCCTTTGCATCAAGTCTCTCTTATAGTGTCATGTCAGGTGTTCCTCTGTCTGCATTCAGCAGTCCTGCTTTCGGGGGAGAAGGCCATATATACTTGCAGCAACTGAAAGGAAATGCAACCTGCTGGCTGCTACATTCCATTTCATTCCATTCTAATCATACTCTGATTTTATCAGGAGGTGACTCCGCTCGCCTTCTCCCTTTGGGAGTGCACGTTTGGGGGTTTGTGATCTCAGGGACTGTCTGTGTCATGCTTGCTCAAATTGTTACAGAGCATCACTCCAGCAGAGTCGCCGCCAAACTCAAAAGCATGACATTTTGTCATAAATGGTTAAAATCTGATGTAAGTGTCCCAACTGAAATGGAGCTTTAGCGTTAAGTCAGGCACGGGAGTCAGGCTGGTCACAAGCCCGTTTCTGTCCAGTCATTCTTGACTTCAGCATTTCCCACCCAACCGGCGAGCTTTTATAACCAAGGCAGCATTCTTTCATTTCTCTGGCTGTGAGCCTTCTACACGGTTCCTCCTCTGGTCTACTAAAAAATCTGATTCTTCTCTCCCAGGGGCGCGGCTACCCATTTTTGAGGGGGGTATGAAACGGCAACAATGGCGCCCCCCCAACGCCTACACCCAGCGTTCTCCGCTTAATTTTTCAATGACGGGGCGGTAGGTGGCGTTCTTCTGCGAGCGGGTGCTGCACGTTTATTTTTGTTGAGAAGGAGGGGGGGAGGGACACGGGGGGGTGACAGATGTGTTTTATTTCGTTGATATTGCACACTCCATCGCGCGTCTTCCAGTACTCTTGAAATTCTATGATCTTGTAAATATAATAATCTTGTATCTTCGTCTGCTTGCGGCCAATTATTTTGGTGTCCCCCTTCGCGTAGCGCCCCTATGCACTGCATAGATTGCATACCCACTTCTCACGCCATTGTTCTCCCCCCTACCTCCCCAGCCTCTTCCTTTATAACTAACATTGTTCATCACAAAACAGCATCTGTTCATGTCTAGTTCATTAATTAAAACAGAAACAAGATTTGAAGAAATCTCAGGCTTTGCCGGTGGGTTTGCTATCTCCTGGAATGTCCGTGTCATGCTTGCTCAGATTATTCCGGAGCATCACTTGAGCAGAGTCACCGCCAATCTCAAATGCCTTGCCTTGTAATAAATGATTAAATCTGATGTAGGTGTCCTGACTGAATTATTATTTACAGTTTGGCTGACAAACGGCAGTATAAAAAGCGTCAATAATAAGTAGCTGCAAAGCAACGGATGAAATTGTTGCCGCCATCTATAACTAGACAGATCTGTCTCCGGAAGACAAATGGGCCAATGGATGTAGCCCCAGATCACCCAAATTTTTCATTTTGGCTTATTTTTGACACAAAATTATTGATTATTTAGTGAATTATGGCAACCAAAATTCATAGGCGCCGTGTCCAAACCACTGCCCATATACACGCCAAATATAAAAGAAATAGCTTTAAATTTTTGGCCTGTAGAGCGTCCACAAGGAAACCTCTACAGCAGCGGCAGCGGTGGACGCGTGACGAGGCCAAATCCATAGTAGCCCCAACTTTGTCTGGAGGCTACAATTAATCCAAACTTTTTTCCTACATCCAACCTGACTTCCTATCGTCTGCCACGCGGAAGCAAGACCTTTTCACTCCTGATGGACTTTATTCACGGGGTTATGGAGGCGTAATCAAAATAAAATTTTTGTCTCTTTCTCGCTGACTGTTTTTATCACGCATTTTATTTTTTCCCTTGCTCATTTTATGTACGAGTTGTAATACAATGTATGTAATATAAATTTCAAATGTGGCCATTTACATTTTTTGGAGGGCAGTACAGCGGTGCATTGGTTGGCACTGGCCTGGGGCCTTTCTGTGTGGAATTTTCATCTTTCCCGTGTGTTCAGATGGGCTTCCTCCTGGCGGTCCAGTTTCCTCCCACAGTCCAAACACATGCACATCAGGCTAACTGGAGACGCTAAATTGCCCGTAGGTATGAGTGTTAAAGTGGAGGAGCAAGCTCACCTGGCTTTTAAAAGGAATGGGATATGACACTGATTGGTTTATTTCATTATTACGTCCATCCAACAAATGCCTATGATTAATTGAGATGAAGTGCAATCCCTTTGAACTACGCGCCTTACTTTGTGCCCAGATAACCTCTGTCGTTAAACAAGTGACAATGGATTTGGATGCAACCTAAACGCACTTGCGCCATGCACTTCAGACCACGTGCTTGGATCGTTAAAATGGCACAGGGCCCTGAGTGCATATTTTCACAACCATATATACATATATATAATATGTTTGTGTTTTCGTTGGGCCTGTTTTGGTCATGGTCCTTGTGAATCCTTGTTTGTGGCCGTGGCTCTCGCAGGTTCAGCTGAGGAAAGGCAGGCATTTGACGAGGCACTGAAGAGGACCAAACAACTCAAGAAGCCAGAGGCTGCCGAAGAGGAACCTCCCCCAGAAATCTCTGTGGAAATTGAAGAGTGCAGCATACCAGTCATGGGAAATGACATTGATCTGGTGATCAAATTGAAGGGACACACAGCACGCAATCTGATGATCTTTGCCAATGCCAAGGTAAAGCTCTACAATGGCAAACTGCACAGGAACATCTGCAGTGAAGAACAGACAGTACAGATGCTGGCAGACAAAGGTAAAGCTCTTCCTCTGTATTTGACAAGGCTGGCTTAAAGTGCTAATGACACGCATTTTGATACTTCTGTGAAATGCCGAATTTGATACCCTGAGTCATACACTATTGGAAATGTGTACCTATTTCGTGTGTTTTGCGTCATGACTTCCTTGATTTTGTTAAAATACTCGCCAGAATTCATTATTGCTCAAGTTTCCTTGAGGCCATTTCACTATGCAGCCACAGCAGCATACCACTTGATCGGTTGTGGTTCAGAAGAGAATTTTGTATTTTTAGCTCCTGAAAGTTCAAATGAAATTTCAGAGAGTGACCGGGAAGAGTATTCACTGACCCCTCACAGTCCACAGCCGTACATGTTTGAGCACGAGTTGAAGGGAGAGGAAAATGCAAGTGATGACAGTGACTCGTATCACAAAGCTGACATTGAGGCAGCTCCGCGGCAGGGTATTCCCCATGAACTGCAGTGACTGGATAGCATGGAATGGCTCACAGCGTTTATTTAGAGGTAGAAAAAACTGATATATCTGCTTATGATCAAAATACGCATCATGCTATTTGAAAAAACCATTAATGCTTTTGAAATGATATCCATCCCTTTATTTCCCAATGAATCAAGTTCCTGATTATGTGATCTTTCGCTTACGCAATTTTGCTGTTAATAATGTTAATACTTATAATAATACTACTACTTCTAATAATAATAATACGTAATAATGATAATACAACCTGATTTCCCAAAAAGTTGGGAGGCTGTGTAAAACGTAAATAAAAATAGAATGCAATGATTTGCAAATCTACGAAGCCCCCCTGAGGTCAGGTGAGGAAAAAAAAAGTATGTAAATCCGCACCCACGGATTGGCGAACCGTTCCCTCATATTGGCAAACTGCACCCATGAATTGGCAAACCGTTCCCACAGATTGGCAAACTGTTCCCACGGATTGGCAGACCGTTCCGTCGGATCGGCAAACTGGACCCATGGATTGGCAAACTGATCCCTCAGATTGGCAGACCGTTCCGTCGGATTGGCAAAAACTGTGTCCAGAGACTGCGAGGTGTGAGCAGGAGACAGAGGAGCTCGACTTTCCTCGCAGTTTCAGAGGGAGCTCCACCATCACCGCGTATTTAGAGAGATTTCTCAGAAACCCCGTAAAACTATGAATATGCCGTGCAATCTTCATTATTTTTTTAGGATTAACATAATGCATAGCACACGTAATGCTTTTACTGAGAAGACATACTGTACATGTTATATATGTGGACCTGGTAAAAAAAAAAAAAAACCCAAAATATGCATTAAAACTAGTGTATCCTGAAAATTTCAGCTTAATCAGTCAATTATTTAGGTTTTGGCAAAGGTTTAAAGTTTCAAAATTTTCACCCATTTTCTGACATTTTTGTGCCATGATACACTCAAATACAATTTTCAGCACCCATAAAATCATTAATATGTATCATATACCTTTGAAACTTGGTATTTTGACAAATTGGACCCAGAGGAATCCATTTTTAACATTCTTTTAGGTGAAAAATGAGGAGCAGAGATGGTATCATCCTCTGAAGCAAAACTGTCAATAATATTTATGCTTGTACATGAAAACTTTTATATCTCCAGGGGTATAAGTCACACAGCTTTGAAATTTCACATATCTGTTTTTTTAATATGAATCTTAGTAAGTAGTGAAAAAATGAGAGATGTGTTACTCATGCTTTGGATTTTATGAATTTTTTAAAGAATATAATAAATCAAGTACATAATTCTACCAGATATTGAATCACACACTTCATCATGCACATATAAAAAACAAAATATGACAATTTGTGCATAAGCAAATCATTTTATGTTACCTGTTTACCTGATACACCATTAATACATCCTACACTCTTGTGTTATGATATCGCTTTTTTCTGTATGTATGCAAGACAACAGCTTAACGATCAAAACTCATGTGTATTACATGTGAATATACCCAACCCTCACTCTAAATAGGCACCTGCGAATTGGTCAATTGTGCTTAATTGAACTGCAAAGGCTTTCTTACATAATAACCTATTGCTATCAATCACATAACAGCTAATCATCAAGTCACTCGATCCATTCTGAACTGTTATATGACTGTACAAGGCAATTTATCTGGATTCTCTGTCTCAGTGATGGCCAATTAGGTATTACACCATTAAAATTCAGTTTATGGATAGTTTTCTGGGTGGTCAACTACCAGTCAAGCTGGTATCAAGTCAGAGAGGTCTGTACAGACTTGTACTGACCTACTTCTAGACTGGCCTTTGAGACTGACACTCTCCTGCCCACACAACCTCCACTCAACCCAGCCACCAGTACAGGCACCACACGGTCTCTCACAAGGACTATAGCAAAAGCTTATCTTAATAATTATGGTACTTGTGTCGTTACTTATTGGTGCTGATGTCAGCCACCTGCCCCAGCCTTCTGGCACCTTGCTTGTCTGCTTCCCTATTAATATTAATAACACCTCCTCCAGAAAAACTGGTTTAATATAGGTGCATTGCACCACGAAGAGCATTATTCAACCCATTGCAGCATGCCTTGGCTGACTGTGATGAACTTGTGATGGAGAGTGTAATATCTGATGCAGTTATGTACGAAATATATTTAAGGCATTCATAAAACCTAGAGTAAGCATAACACATCTCCAGTTTTTTTTACTGGTTGCCAACACACACATAAAGAACATATGTGAAATTTCAAAGCTGTGTGACTTATGCCCCTGGAGATATAAAAGTTTTCATGTACAAGCATAAATATTATTGACAGTTTTGCTTCAGAGGTATGATACCATCTCTGCTCCTCATTTTTCACCTAAAAGAATGTTAAAAATGGATTCCTCTGGGTCCAATTAGTCCAAATACTAAGTTTCAAAGGTATATGATACATATGAATGGTTTTATGGGGTGCTGAAAATTGTATTTGAATATATCATGCCACAAAAATGCCAGAAATATGGTGAAAATTCTGAAACTTTAAACTTTGAGTTTAGCCTATATAATTGACTGATTAAGCTGAAATTTTCAGGATACACTAGTTTTAATGCATATTTTGACATATTTTTTTGCCAATTCTGAGATGGTGTGATGGAAGCCATTTGTTCATCTGACATGGAATGACCCCATTGCATTCATGGGTTAAGATGTCATTTTGCCGCAGCATATAGGATTTATTGGCAAAATCTCTCTGGGTGCGTATCAGAAGCACTTTTAGCATGCTCACACTAGCATATGATTCAAGCTACCTTATGCACTCTCTCACTCTGCATTTGAAATTTTGCATTCAGCACACATGTTGATATAACCTTGCACACACAGGCCACTGATATTGAAGAATTCCAGAACCTTTGAACATACTTACGTAAGGGATAATCAACTTGTAGGTGTGCATCACACGGTTTAAAGGCACGACGCGGAGGCGAATAACCACCCGATGCAAAGCCTGTTGTCACAGCACGTAGCTAGCAAACTGTCAGCAGTTGCTGTTACATGAAGTGGACATGTTAGCTTCCTTTGTAACTGTACACAGTTACTATCGTTTAATGAATAAAGTGTGATTACTTTGCTGGTTTAATGTTTACAGTCATTATCGCTGGAGCACGTTTTGTTAACAGCCCCACAGGGCGTAACTTAACGGCGCAAAATTTACTGGAGATAAATGAGTAGCTTGGTTTCTGTTATACCCAGCCAAATGCCAGTGCTCTAACGTTGCTATGGTTGTAGGTTGGCTCGCGGATGAATTTCGAACTTCGAACGGTGAAACTACTGTAGGCTGAACTACCTGTGTGGTTCCACGGTTTTAATCAACACCTGCCAGCCAATCAGAAAAGAGTATTCACCCAGACCATGGTATAAATGCTCATATAGCACTTCTGAATCTTATGTGCTCTCTCACCAGCAGCTTAGAAATTCTGGGTTGCTCTTACCAGATACATTGCAAGTGAGAGTAGACTGTGAAAAGCTTTGATTTGTGTTTTGCAGAGCTGATGGTCCCCTTCAAGATTCCCTACTGTAAATATGGGGGTCACCTAATAGGAGACAACAGCATCAAAGTGATGGCAGTAGTTGATTACAAGGAGAACCGTGATGACGTATACTATGCAGAGAAGAACGTTGCCCTCGAAAGCCCTCCTTTTAGCCTCACGGTCAGTCAAACGCCCTCTCCAACTGCAGCTATGCTACTGTAAAGGTGTCCAATCATTATGCTTTTGAAACCAACTAAATTTTTAAAGAACTGAGTAAGCCAATAAATTGATAATGTTACTAATTAATATTAGTGCTTGAGGTAACTGTTTTAGGTCCCACTACGCAAAACCCCCCCAAAAAAACCAAAAAAACTTGAAACTGAAAAAATGTGAAACCAGAAAAATACTAGAAATAATATGCTTGAATGACCCATTTTGATTCTGTGTCCCTACTGATATGACAAGAGGATTAATTTGCTAAGGATAGCCCAGTACAGAGAAATTTAGGTTTTGGCCCCAATTGTTCATGCCAAGCCACAATGAGGCAGCCAATCAGAGCCGAGCATCATCTTCAATGACTCACTGTGCACTCAAAATGGCACTGATTTAGAAAGAGAAACAGGGGCTGAAGACTGACATCAAAAGCTGATGAATGTTTTTTTTTTTTTTTGCTACGAACTTCAAAACCATGTTTTACAGACACCCAGGGATTGTTTGAGTTGTTAAAAAAGGCGTGGGACCTATAATTCAATATGTACAATTGTGTTATGGTCCAGACCAGGAATCAGGTGCTGAGTCGAACGTGCAATCCAACAGGTAATTTCTTGACAGCCATTCGATACAGAACGGGTACGGAAGGCTTGATGATGAATGGACCTTTCTGACTTGCTCCGACCAGCTCCGCCTCCCCTTAGTTACTGTTGCTATGGCCCACATGAAACACAGCTAAATTCCATATTGACAACAGCACAGCAGAATTTTGAGCATCACTCTCTTGCGGGTATTCCCGAAAATATTGCGGTTGCTTTCTTACCGAATGCGTCCAACTTGTCCGGCAAAGTTGTCCAGAGAGGCCTTACCTATTTTACACAATGATGTATGCATGAAATCAAAATTTTAATCGGAACGGAGATACAAGAGTCACAGCGAAGTGCTGGCAATCGATGCAGAAATACCAAACACCCCTTAAACTGCACATTGAGATCAAATCGGACAAAATAGTGGAATCGTACTGCCCGTGTAAAACAGGGTAAGTAGTTTTCATATGTTTGTTACCATCGCTGAGCTAAAAACAACACTGGATCCAGTGTGCTGTCTAACATCAGTTGGCCATGATTCAGACAATACGCAAGCTAGACTTTGCAATAAATGATGTTACGCAATGCAGCAAACCCTTAAAGTAGCTGCATTCGACATAATGGAGTTATTTATCTAACGTTCGTTATATCGGCGTTTTGATAAGGATTGGTAGTTATTCTACGCTTGATTGACAGGTTGGATAGGTCCACTGGGGCTGAAACCCGAACTATGACAGACAGTTTTACACACATGTAACAGGCAAGGCTGGGCTGACAGTCCCTGGCCAGTGGCTTCTGGAAAGCAGCCAGATGACTTTGCCAGCACTGAACTGCTTCAGTGGATGAGGAGTTTTGTTTCAGAGGACCGCGGTCCCAGTCCTGGCCCTGGATCAGGGTTGGGAAATTGTTCCTAACAAACTGGACGAAGAGAACAAACTCAGAGGGGTAAACCAGATTGCAGTCCCAGTTCTGGATCCTGATTAGGATTGGAAGTTTGTTCATGATAACTGAATAGCTGAACAGGCTTGAGTTGGGTTAAGTTGAACTCGGTTCGAATTTTCGACCCTGATTGGATTGAAAGCTTGTTTGAATTATCTAAACAACAATAAAGACTTCTTAGTAGAAAAGCTGCCACTAAAGTACTAGTTGCGTTAGATAAAGATGAAGAACTTTTAATAATAGACATTATCTGGGATATTACGAATGCAACTTTACAATCCAGCAACTTGCAGATAAAGCGGAGGGCTTAAATAACTGCCACAAGGTAATTAGGAAATAACTGTGTAACAAGATTCAGGCGGGCGGGGGAGATGCACAAGAACCAAACCAATCACAAAGCACATACACCTAATAGAAGCGCAAATTGATGAATTGTGAAGAGACACACAAGGGATTCACACAAAGGTTGTGACACAATTAATTGTAAAGCTCAATTTTCTGCAGACATTGCTCTAATCTGGAAAGAAATACACTGTTTTTTAAGTCCTGTGAAAAATATCCCCCAGCTTCGCCTACTTCTATTTTTGCATATTTATTGCACTTCAATATTTGAGATCATCAAACTCATTTTAATATTTGACAAGGATAACTGGAGGAAACACAAAATGCAGTCTTTAAGTGGTGATGTAATGTTTTTGAAGAAAACTAGCTATCCAACCCTACCTGGTCCCGTGTGAAAAAGTAATTGCCCACTTAAATACTAAATCAACCAATTAAACATATTAAACTGATCATTTGGCTCAACTTCACTTGACACACCTAAGCATCAGGCATGATCACTGTTAGCCCTGTTGACTCTAAACATCACTTAAATACCTGTCTGGCAATGTGACATGGACAAAAAAAGCAGCACATGATGCCACAATCTAAAGAAATTCAAGAAAGGATGAGAAACAAAGTTGTCGCCGTCTATCAGTCTGGAAAGGGTTTCAAAGCCATTTCTAAGGCTCTGGGACTCCAGCGAGCTATGGTGAGGGCCAATGTACAACGGTGAACCTTCCCAGCAGTGGTTAACCTACTTAATTCCTTCTTTTGCACATCGACTTTTCACCTAGGAGGTCACAAAACAACTTTGGCTAACATCCAACTGCAGGTCTCATTTGTCTCACTTGAGATCAGTGTTCACGATTCCATGATGAGAAAGGGACTGGGCAAAAATGTCATCCATGGGAAAGCTACAAGATGAAAACCACTCTGCTCATCTCATTTTCGCTGAAAAATATCTTGATGACCCCCAAGGCTTTTGGAATAATATTCTGTAGAGAGATGAGTCATAATTGGAACTTTTTAGAAGACATGGGTCCTGTCTCATCTGGCTTAAAGCTACCACAGAATTCCTCAATAAGACCATCATTACCAACAGACAAATTCAGTGGTGGTTGTGTGATGGTCTGGGGCTGAAATAACCTGCTATTCTAAATGCTACACTTATTGTTCCATTTAAGTTATTTTGCCTCTCTATGTCAAATCTTGAATTGCGTATAAAGCTTTTAACAGGAGAATGCATAAATTGCCTGATTTGGCCTCTCTGCAAGGGGGTTAAAATGAATTGGATATTGTGAAATATTTAAAAAAGACAAATAAGCAAAAATAAAATAAATCATGAAGAGGGCCAATACTTTTTCACAGCACTGTACCTCATCCTTTAGTAGTGATGCCAATCTGCTTGCTGGCTCCTAGGGGAACCACTCAAATTATTTTAAGCACTGCTAAAAATCATTTGCCCTGCTTTATGCAATAAAATGAATAAAATCATCAGTTGCTTTACTATAGGACGCTCACACTGGCATTTCAGAACGGTCAGTTAAAGGACCAGTATGTGAGATCTAGAGCCATCACGTGGTGAGATTATAGATTGCAACCAAATGATCATTCCCTTTCTCAGAGAACCTACGGTGGCCGCAAAACTTGCAAAAACGCGAAAGGCGCGCTCTCGTGTCAGTGCTTTATTTAATTACTTTTTCCCATTCTGGGCTACCATAGAAACATGGCGGTGCAAAATGGCGAGCTCTGTGGAAGAGGACCCGCTCTCTTTGTTGATATAAAGGGCTCATTCTGAATAAAAGAAAACACTATGACTCAGGAAATAATTATTTTCAGGAAATAATTCACTGACGAAAATGTACTTTTGAATATTATATTCCATTCCTGCCAGTTATTCAGCCAGATTGTCCATCTAAATCTTACACACTGGTCTTTTAAGCTACATTTTAAAATTGCCTGATTCTCCACGTTACAAGTTAAGCGGGCGTCACACTGTCCCAAAATTGACTCCAGTTGGCCATACGAATATTGAATTTCGCGCGATGGCCCCGAACTTGGCCAAAAGCCAATCTACAGCCGAAGCAAGTACAATGCCTACAGAAGGTCACACGATGGCACCCGAACCACACACAAAGGCAACAAAAAGATGTGATTTTTATTAAGTAGTTTACCCGCAGGGCACATGAAGGCCACACGATGGCTTGCATATTTACTACAGAGTAATATAGTAAATTTACGACAGATTACTGTAAGTTTCTATAGTAAACTATTGTTTTGTTATGAACAAGAAATGTTAAGATAAAAAAAAAGTATGACGTTGAAAGCAACCAGTTCATTATCAGTTATCAGTTTCATGAATACGTTGTGCCTTATTTATATATATTTAGAACATGGCACTCTTAAATACTCGATTCTGATTGGTCAATCGCCAAAATTCTGCGGTGTTTATTTCCAGAGGTATGACCGCTGCGCTGCTGTCCGTTGCTAGTAATATTAATATTTTAATATTTTAAATGTTTCAGCCATATTCTAAGCGGGATAATGTATAGTGAGTTGCGCGTCGGGGTTCTGTTCCCCCGTTGGGAGTTATTTTTCAACAATCACCGGCTCACTATACATTATTCCTTACATATATAATATACGTTGTGCCTGCTCTGTAGAGCTGCTCAGGACTGCCTGAGGAAGATGCTCTGAAGCTGGCCTTTTATATGTCCATGTTACCATGACACATGTGACACGCTTGAGCTACTCAAATTCGGCTGTCTCCGCCGACACTGTGGTCCCATCTTGATGTTATCGTACTATAATACAATGACTACACGACGGCATTGCAAGGGCTTCACGTAGTCGTATTGCCTTCCTAAGACAATCGGGCAGCTTCTTGTTTCCTTCGTATTGTCTTCGTGAGGCGAAAAATGCCCGATGGCACCGATGATCACACGAAGTAAAGACGAAGATGACATGCCAAAGATTTTGCCACCGCTCACAAAGTTGCTGCCGGAGCCTGAGAAACTCAACCGGCGGTCATATGATGGCTTAAGATCAGGGCTCGAAATAGCGGGTGCATAGGTGCACATATGCACCTGGTTTTCGGCAGGTGCACCCAAAATTTAAAGTCGGATGCACCGCGTGCACCTAGTAAAAATCTGCCCCCGAAATAAATCCTCTTTCTACAAATGCGCTCATCCTTACCTGGAATGATAAATTTTATTGGTAAGGGACGAGAATTAATGCCAAAATCGATGGGACTACAAGAATGTGGAACACGTTTGGTCTGAGGCCGCGTGTATGTTAACATTGGCTGATCGCGTAATGTATATTTCTCATCAAAGACTTCCCCTGATCCAGGATCAGGGAGTTTGTGGGACATCTGCCCTCCGCGGCACCAGGGGGCGCTGCCAGCACAGACCAGGACTCAGACTAATGGGACTGTGTTCTAACGGGAGAAATAAATGCCGTTTTACACTGATTGGGTGGACACTTTAAATTATGCACGCGCATACTCGGGTGGACTCTTGGGAAATTGTAATTGAGATTCATGCCTGAGGATCCATTCTCGTTGGTTGATGCATGCAGTTACTCGTTGGATGTAATGTAAGTGGCTGCTGGGTGATTAATAAAATCTTTCCAAAAAAAAAAAAAAAAAAATTCTTCTAGATTTAATATAATCTATGGAGTTATGAAGAATGTAAAAATATAAAAACAGCAAAAAGCAGCACTGTTGCTGCTGTTGAGGCCAGAGAGGTCCTATGATGGAGTTGTGGAAAATTACTTTAGTTTCTCAGCCAAGTCAAACAAAGTGAAATTAAATTCTAGATTGAATATTATCTGGCTGTGATAAATAACAATAGTACACTCAGCTTTACCGATTTCTTCTTTTTTTTTGTATTTTTTCCATTATTTTTCTTATATACAGCGTGATTTTAATAAAATCTTATCCCACCAATAAGCCTAACCTGTTGCACCACTGCAAATTTACAGTAGTCCTATGGCATATCAGATAATCTGAGTTGAAGAATATTTGTTTATTCATTTTGTACTGGTGCAAAGCGGCTTTTTTTATTGAATTAAGCAAGTTTTAGACTGTGCACCTAAACACACACCAGTGCACCCATTTTCAAAATCTGGGTGCACATGGTGCACCCAGTCAAAAAATCCTAATTCGAGCCCTGAAGATGCCCTCACGAATGGCCCGATGTTTTTACGATCAGATCCAAACTTGAACATTTCCTTTATCGTGTGTCCATCTGGTGTCAATTTCGGGACAGTGTGACGCCTGCATTAAGAAGTACATAAGAAAGTCTGGGAAGACAGACTCATGGCCAGAAGATGCTAGATTCACTTCCATGAGTGATGGCAAGTGCATTGTGTTTGGGCCAAAAGGAACCACCCAAGTTCTAAAGTACCCCCCACACACACACACAGAAACACACACATCTGTGAAAAATGTCATTTTGAAATGGTGAAAGCTAATTTTAAAATAGAAGATAATATGATTCCAAAATGTGAATTCAGTTATGCATTGTTTGATTATAAATTGTGGAATGCAGAGCCAAATCAAGAATACAATATTCTTTTGTCCAAAATATTATGGAGCTGATGCTGTGTTTTTATTCTGATTTATAACTGTTTCATTGCTTGTACAATTGGTTCATTGGTAATATTGGAATTCATTTCAGATTCCAAGATTTTCAGTTAGTATCTTGTTTGCAAATCTTTGCAGGTCAATGAAAACGCTAAAGCGTTCAGGAGTGCGCAGGCGGAGTTGACTTTTGAAAACCCCTGTTCTGTGGAACTGACCAACTGCACAGTGACATTCTGTGGTAGTGGTTTATTGATGGAGAGAGCAACTACCAAGTGAGTATCACCTGCATAACAGGAGTGTTTCGAGCAGGAGTGTTTCTGACAGTCGAAAAAAATCAACCCATCTTGTTCTCTTATCTTGTCAACAGTTTTTTCATGGTGTATAATGTGTTTACCAGGGGTTTGGAGAATTTTGAACAGTATCTCTAATTGTTGATAAATTAAAGGCAAAGAAAAAAGTTTTTTCAGCTCTTACCTTATGATAGTACACTGCCCCTACCATTCAAATATATTTTTGGGTAATTCTTGAAATTTTTTTTAACGACTAAATCAGCTCGAGAAGATCAGATTTATGCATTTTTGGCGGTGTGCCATGTTGGAATCGGGATCACTTGCCACGTCACCCAGACACCGGAACTCTTTAGTGCACAGAGGTTGTTAATGAAATAAAACTTAGCAATTGAATTAAATTAAATTGCAGGCAAGGAGCTGGCCTACCCTTCATGATTCATCTTCAAAACAGTTTCACTTCTTCTAGGAATGCTGTCATACAATTTCTGAACAGTATGTAAAGGGATTTTTTTCAAGGATAGTCTTCAGGACTCTTATGAAAGAAGCAGGTTGAAATCTAAGTTGCACACCTTGCTCTAGAATCACGGTCTTTAACCCTGTTCCTGGATAGCTACCACCTCGTAGGTCTTTGGTCAACTCCCAGGTCAGCACACCTGATTTGGCTAATAAGCAGCTTATCAAAATCTCTGACTGGGAAATGAGATGTGCTTTGCTTTCGTTGGAGTGAAAACTTTCAGGATAGTACCTCTCCAGCCACAGGGTTGGAGACCCTTGCTCTAGAACATTCCATAAAGTGGGGCTGCCCAATCTTGTTCTTGCACATTTACCATCCTGGGGCCGTATGCATGGAGGAGGGATAACTTTAGCCCCAGATAACGGCTATCCTCCGGATAACTATCCGAGGGATAACTGTTGCGTGCTCTCCGCATGCATGAGTCAAGGATAGGGTAGGGAATAGCTATCCCAGGTTTACACGCAAGCACTATTTTTAGAAAGGGGGACTCCCTGGCCTGTATGCATGAACGAGGTATAACTTGTACTGGGTGTAAGCTTATACCGAGAATATTTATTGCAACCCCTGTGGTATAAGAATATTGGTATGCACGAAACGTAGTTTAACCATTCGCGGAATAACTATTGTGCAAATAAGCTATTCCGTAGTCGTAGGGTTATTCAATGATTTATTGCTGTCGTTTACCACAAATCTATTAATAGGCCTGCCCTCGCGCTTCATTACTCTGAATAGGGAGTTTTCGCGAGCTACTACGCGAACGCCTATCTATTGTTCGACCGCTGTTTTGTGGTCAACGCACAAAAGATGGACGTTCGCATACACGTTTCGGGGGAGTTTGCGGAAACTCTCTAATCAAAATAAGGTTCCCAGCTCTTGGTGATGATAATGATGACGCTGAGGACGATGAGGTGGAGCCAAATGAACATGTCGAGGACAATATGCGAGGGTTCGAGTCAGGGCCAGGCTGATCGCCGATCATTTCACCGGTTAAATGAATATGGACTGCAACCTTGAATGTTTGTTCAGGCATTCAGTTATACTTTTTTTGATGAAGACAAGTATCAAATGAGGTGAAAATGTACATCTCCAAATGAGTGTCAATCTATACAGAGTAATTTGAACATCATTTCACGCCAGTATCCTAAAAACAGAAGGCACAGTTTTGAGACATCCACTGAAAGCGGACTGCAAATTGTCTTATTCCACTCCTTAAACCTACCCCTTGGGTTGGTATAAGTTACACCAGGAAATCTGCGGTATTTACACCACAGATCAAGCTATTCCATATTTGTGCATACGACTCCCTTTTCGAGGTTTATAAGTTACACCACAGTTTAACTTATACCACGTTCATGCATAGCAACAGTGGTTAAACCATTGATTTATACCTAGTATAGGCTATTCTGTCCCTATTCCGCTTTCATGCATACGGGCCACTGTGTTTTAAAGCATTCTGCGCATGTCTGTACGGGATTCCTCGTGACACACTTACATAACAACACATTTCTCGTTTTTTTAGTTGTACAACAAATAGCTATTTTCTACAATGCAGCAGGCGTCAGTTGTTTCACAACCGAAGTGGCAGCGGAAAAAGTAACTTTTCCGTGTTCTTTTGGAAGAAATCTCGGTGGAGCGTACAGTGCTGTTTACAACTAATACATGTGCTGTAATAAACAAAAGTAAGACTGAAATTTGGACCTGAATTTCCGCAAAGGTGAATTCGTGCGGCTGCGCAGAACGCAGTATTTCAGAATTGAAAGATAAGTGGAAGTCTCTGAAAGCACCTGTACTAAACAGAAAGCGGAATCCATGGAATAAAGCCGCTATCCCCAGTTAAAACTGGGTATAACTTTATTCCCGGATAAGGACCGCGGATAGTGCTTTCCCCTCTACATGCATACCACTTTAACCTCGCTATCCGGGGGATAGTCTCTATCCTCCGGATAAATCACTTATCCTAGCGTCATGCATATGGCCCCTGAAGGTTTAACTTTAGCCCTACTTTAGAGAAGGCCTACCTGACTCTGATAATTAGCAACTCAACATTATATCCTCCAGTTGAATGAGGCATGTATTGCTAGTTTGACTTGTAGACCAACAAGAGGGGAGATCTCCAGGAACAGGATTAGGTAGCCCTGCTACAACCCAATTTCCAAAAATGTTGGCACACTGTGTAAAATGTAAATGTGAAAATAGAATGTAGTTGAGACAGGGACGACAAAATATTCACAGATGTATGATGCTAAAAAATACACCTGTTGGGACATGTAACAGCTAGTTAGGTTAATTGGGAATAGGTCAGTAACATGATTGGGTGTAAAAGGTCATTCAGAGGTAAAGATTGCGAGCGCTTCACCTCCACTGTGAAAGACTGCATGGGCAAATAATTCAACAATTTAAGAATAATGTTTCTCAATGTAAAACTGCAAATAATTTGGGGACTTAATCTTCCATGGTACGTCATATCAATGAAAGATTGAGAGAATCTAGAGAAATCTCCTCATGCAAGGGACAAGGCCAGAAATGAATATTGAATGGCTGTATCTTCTGGCCCTCGAATACTTAACAATATATGGAGGTTTTGGAGCAAAACATACTGCCATCCAGAAGTCATTTTCAGGAGAGGCCTTGCTTATTTCAGCAAGACAATGCCAAACCACATTTTCGACTTCTTAGAAGAACATAGCTCCGTGTTAAAGAAGCCTGGGTGCTAAACTGGCCCGCCTGCAATCCAGACCTATAACCCATTGATAATATTTGGCGCATTGTGAAACAAAAAATATGACAGAGGCTGCAAAGCACTGAGCCGCAGAAATCCTACATCAAGCAAGATTGGGGTAACATTTGCTTTCAAAACTTCAAGAGTGGCTCTCCTCAGTTACCAAATCCTTACAGTGTAGTTTAAAGAGGAGATGATGCAACACAGTGGTAAACATGCCCCTGTTGCAACTTTTTTGAGACATTTTGCTGGCATCAATTTCAAAATAAGCATATATTAAAAAAAAAAAAAAAAAAACATTTCTCAAATTCCACTTCCAATAATTTGACTTTGTACTATTTTCAATTAAATATAGAATCCTTGCATTCCATTTTTATTTACATATTACACAGCATCCCAGCCTTTTAGGAAATGGGGTTGTAAACTGGAAAGTCATTCTATCAAATAGTCTTTGTAACTGTTGCTAATCAGGCAAAGTAAACTGCCGCAGGTTTAGGTAATTAAGCATTGAAAGATGAGGAGACCAAAGGCCCTGGAAACAGCAGGTCGTACGCCACTGTGGTCTAGTAATGTGGCTAGGTATGACCCACACTGCAGAGAATTATAAATAAAATGAACTGGTTCCCATTAGCCATATCACTTTTTCACCTGTTTTAAGCAGCTCTGACGTCTATTGATCACAAATATGTGACATGGCCAATTGGCCATGTGTGCGCATTTAAAGACTTTGCTGATTATTCTGTCTCTCGGCAGGTTTCAATCTCTGGGCCCATCCCAGCTGGTCCGTATCATCTTGTCCTTCATGCCATACAGATCTGGACCCAGGATGCTGATGGCTTGTTTCGACTGTGACCAGTTCCAGAACATCAGGGCCAGCTGTGAAATAAACGTTCAACCCAGCTTTGCTTAAATGCTAAATCACCGTACTCTGTTAAAAGTAACATACTGGTGCTACAGCCTTTTATGGTGTCTTTGGTAAAGGATCTTGTATTATTTTTATGCGATTGCCCAGCCAAAGGCATGGGTCTATTGTTGAAACAGAAATTGTCTGTCTGTAATTGTTTGGTTTTGGTAGATGTATGGTCACTTTTAGTCAAATCAGTTAGTTTTCATGCTCCAAATACTGGAGTTACATTCAAAACAAAGCAATTCAAATGCATTTCAAATTATTTTGTGATAAGATAGGATTTGTTTGATATTTTACAGTAACCACATGATGGCAGTAACATTTTCTATATACTTGTAGGGGACAGGTAATTGCCTGACAAATTGTAGAAAGGACGATGCCTTCTTCATTCATGCAATGCTGTCACATCAAAACAGCCCCCCGTGTTATACCTCGTAACTTCCAGTTCCCAAAGAGGCCCTATTACAGCCCCCTGCTCTGCTTGCACGCAGTGCTCGTGTGCAGGTGCCTGGTGGGTGGAGCCAGGGGTCACCTGTAAGAGCACCTGTGTCTCGTTCACTGAGCTGGTAAAGTGTGCTCATTTCTCATCTTCTCCTCATGAGTGGCAAGAGCAGGCCGTTCAGCCCAACTAGGCTCGCTGGTTTCTTTTTACTATTGTGAATGTATCACTTCAGATACTCAATGACTCAGTCGTATCTGGCTTTAAGTCAAGCCTGCTCTGGAAAATTCCTAAGGTTTTTGCCTCAACTATATGGTCAGGCAAGCTACTCCACATCGAAATTGCTCTTAAATTTCCTAATATCAGAGCTAAATTCGTCCCATGAATAACAAAAGGTTGCAAGTGACATTCCTGATGAAACCTGTTTTTCTGCACCACAAAGTACTCGTGGAGCAGAAAAACAGGTTTCATCAGGAATGTCACTTGCGACCTTTTATTATTCATGGGACGAATTTACCCTTGGTCAACTTCCAATTGTGACCCCAAATTCTACTAACAAAACTTGGCCGAAGGAATCCAACATGATTCACTTTGTTAATCCCTTTAACATATTTAAAGACCTCAATCAGATCACCCCTAAGTCTCCTTTTCCTAAGACTAAAGAGATAAATGGTCTTTAGCCTCTTCTCATAGCTTTCATCTTTTATACCTGGGATTAGCTTAGTGGCCCTTCTCTGAACTTTTTCTAGATCCTCTATATCTTTCTTAAAGCATGGTCCCCAGAACTGTACACAATATCTTACGGAGCTCTCTCCCCATTTTGAATTTTGGTGTAGGTCGGGTTTTTGGTTAGATTGCATATGACACAGCTTCACTACTCTTTACACTCATCCATTCACGTACTTTGCTGATGATAACACCCCATGTTTGCATCATCTTTGTTCAATTTAATTTTCTGCAATAAATTGAATTTTGCTTTTGAAATGCATCATTGTGTGTCTCCCTTCTTGTTACGGCTTTTGAGCCAAGTTGTAACAGGCCCCATTTATTATTTTGCTCAGTGAGAAAAATATTTCAATTTCTACAGATTATCATTGATATCAGTCTTGGCAATGGCCATCATTACCATAGTTTGCACTGTTAATTTTATGGCGTGATTGTTTCCATTGATCTGAGATCAAGCAATTTAAAGCCCCAACTCGGGAAAAGCTGGGACGATACGAAAAATACCCATATCATAGTAAACAGAAAGCAGTGATTACTAATTTTACTTTGTTTTCAATGTAGACAGTATGAAAACACAGTATTTATTGTTTTGCTGGGCAAGCATTTGATAAGTAAATATACATCCATTCCTGCCATTTGGGCCTGCAACACATTCCCAAAAAAGTTGCAATCGGGGCAATTCAGTACTAGTAATGAGGTAAGAAAAATTTGAATAATGACATGATTAGAAACCGCTGACGTCAGCAGGTGAGTGTAATCATGATTTGGAGGGAAAGCAGCATCCAGTACCATTTCTCAGCGAGGGTTTGAGGGAGAGAAATTCAAGGAAGAGACGCAAAGATAGAGGAGCTAAAACTGCCAAATGAGATATTCTTGCAGCATTTGTACGTGGCACCACTTGAGAGTGTAGGATATACCCGTGTTTCCTCGCTCTAAGCTCCTCCAGAAGTCTCCTCTGTCCTCGCTCCTCATCTCCTGGAGGTGCATCTCAAGGATTGGAAAATCCTCCGTGAGGCAGGAAGGGGAATGAGTTCCGGGTCACGGGAGGAGAGGGGACGCAATGAAGCGTAAGTTAGCGGAATGAAAACCACCCCAAGAATGTCCTTGTCCGTCAGGAGCAAAGATGGGGATCAACAATTTGCTCACAAAATTCAGGAGCAAAAAAAAAAAAAAAAAAGATCGGAAGGGATTAGAGTATTTCAGCATGTAGGATACATAACAATTAAAAGACATCTGGAGGAATTTCTGTGTGTGAAGGCTAGTCTTCGCTGAATACCAGTGATCGACCATCACTCACTGCACTGCATCAGGAAACCCATCTGTCTATGAATGGGGTAATTACATGGCTTCAGGATTAGTTCTGCTGACCTTTGTTACATATTATAATACATAGTTACGATCACAAAGGCCCACTAACACTTTACTGAGCAAAAAGGATACCTTATGTACCAGCGTCCAGAAGCGTCGACTTTTCTGGGCTCAGAGGCATCTGCAATGGACCGCCACACACTTGGCACGTGTATTGTGGTCAGAGTAATCAAAGTGAGGCACCATTACTGCTGAAAAGAACACTGAGATTGTGGGAAAACATGTCGTTAGCCTCATAGCATACTTGCCTAAGTCATATTTTTGCCAAATTGAGATGTTGGCTGCCTTAACTTTCGTGCTAGCAAAAAAATGTTTTTTTTTTTCCCCAAAACCTTTTAAAAAAATAAAATCCATTCTCTTAAATAATAAAAAATAAAAAACCTTAAAAAAATTAGTTAGGCAATTATACTATGAGGCTAATGATGTGCTGCCTTCAAACAACATGTTTTCCATGGACACCATACATATTTCAACAAGGCAACGCAAGACTGCAGGTTCGTAATAGTTAGACATAAGACCAATTCAAACAGCACACACAAGTGAGGTGATGCAATTACCTCTGTACCATTCTATCATTTTAATCCCACTTCAAATAATCTTATCAGTAACTTTCAATGGACTGCATGTTCACACATCAGTAATGACTACGGTATTTCCCGCATTCCATTAAAAGCCCAACAAATAACTTCAGCTTACCTCATGACTTGTGCGCATAAACATTTGGTCGTTTCCAGTGGGAAAAGGGATTTCCAAATCTTTTCAGTTGGTTTCCGAACGGAAGCTTTCAACGAAGCTTTTCACACTCCAGGATGTGGTTTGATGTTTTGTCAAGAGTCACAAGAGGTTTATTGTAATGTCCCTGCCCGCACAGGGAGGTCAACGGGTCAGTGATCGAGGTCACCTAAGGTCTGTTGTATGTGGAGGGTGAAGATCAACTTTAAAGGCGACTGAAACTATGGCAGGCAGAGGTACAGCAATCAAAGCGCCATGTTGAGTTGTACTTTGTTACATTTAGTACTGCATTTAGTACTTTAGTACCCAAATCACAAAAAGTTGGGGCGGTACGCTAAATTGAATTTAAAGCTTGAAACAGTGATTGGTCAATCATCGTTGGCTTGGATTATGCTGAAAATAATACAACAGCACATTATTTGATTTTTCACCACTTGAATTTTAGATTTTTCAAAATGAACAGATTTTAATTGTGATTCTTGCTGCATACGGTATTTCAAAAGAAGGTGAGACAGTAAAGTATTTATCATGTTGTAATGTGGAGGCTTGCATGACTGTTTAGCCAATAGTTAAAATTGGATGGCAAATAATTTTCTGAGGTTAAATTTAAATTCAACATTAGTCATTACACTTTTCCCAAAGTTAGTTTCAGATAAAATTCAATCATCTTTAGGACCTCTTGCTTCAATAATTAGGCTATTTTTAAAAAATCTTGGTGTGATTTCCTATACCAATTTAAATCTGAGCCACACATTAAGAAGCTTGGTACAGTCACGCCGTTTCCAACTCCAAAACATAGCTAGAAGTAGATCTGTTTTATCTTTCAAGGATCCAGGAAAAATTATTAATGCTTTTATTTCATTGTGGTTATTCTACTGTTACTCCTTATTTACCTGCCTGAATATGAAATCGTTGGCCAAACTACAAGTAATTCAAAATTAAGCAGCGAGATTGCCCCCCAAGACAAATCAAAAACCCCATATACCTCTAATTTTAGCATCTTTGCACTGGCTGCCAATTTATGCCAGAATTGATTTTACAGTTTTATTGATTGCCTACAAAGCACTTCATGGTTTGGCCCCAGAATATATCGGCATTTTAAGGATTTTGATTCCTAACAGATGTGACGCCGGGCCTGCAACGCTCATCATCACCAGAGTAATAATCACCGGCCTGCCCCAGCTCCTGTAGTCCTTATCATCCTCACCTGTTCTTTATTATCTCATCAGGCCATTTTGCGTATGTATATACTCCTCTCTCCCTCAGTCCTACACAAAGTCTCGTGTGTACCTCGCCTGTTCTTATGCTTAGCTATCTAGCTAATATACTTGTGTAGTAATATTCCCCTTTGTATTTCCCTTTTGTTATCTGTTTGTCAACCCGTTTGTCCAGAGTCAATGTTTGCTCTGGCGTCAAATAAAGACAATATCTAAAGATATCCTACCCTAGCGTTTGAATCCTGTTCTACATTCCTGTTGTGCACATTCTGTGGGCCCATCAGTCATAACAACAGACCTAATAGATTGCTCAGCTCCCCAAAGCTAGCATTACCGGCTGTTCCAGAGTTAAGTTTAAAACAAAGGGTGATCTAGCTTTTTTGGTTTAAGCTCCTAGCTTTTTTCTTTTAAGCTACAAGACCCTGGAAAGGCCTCCCAATTAATATTAAAATTCTGAGTCGTTGTCTTCTTTTAAATATCTTTTAAAGACTCATTTTAACAGGCTTACTTTTGGTGACCAAATTTTTTATTGCGCTGTTGTTTTTTCTGGTGTTATTATGTGTAAGTCTGTTTTTGCCGGAGCTCTTTTAAAGAAATTGTCACATGATAGGTTTTCAACAGCTTTGATATCTTACATTATTGAGTAACAATAGTTGCATTTAGCGCTCTACGGGTTATTTCTCTTACCTTTTCCCACCTTGTGTTATCATTTTTTAATATATATTTACATTTTTATGTCTCCTTACTTGTTTGTGAAGCACTTTGTGCTGTATTGCTTGAAAGGTGCCATATAAATAAAATGTATTATTATTATGACTTATGATTCTCTGCAGAATTTCAAATTATAGTTTTGTGCATCTTGCCTGATGTGTTTACCCAGATGAAATACTCAAATTTTGGTGCTAATCTCACTCATAGTATCTAGGGCTGATAAGCTGTTTTAGATTGCACCAGGCATGAACCCAATTCTCGCATATTTTTATCTTGAATTTAATTAGTTGACATGAAACTTGAACGGCCTGTTCACAACCACTTTGGATTTATAGCAAAGGACAGTGTCACGACCATAAAAAAGCTCACTGCATTTTAACGGCCAGCTAGGGTATCTTTCAGTATATTCTAGTGGATAAAGACAGCATTTCACAATATTAACGTTATTAATTCATGTAATTACAAGCCTAGGAACGATTAAATGCATTGTTTTATGGTTTACACTTAAACATGGATGTAGTGCTACAAGCTATCATTCAGAATAAACTCTGAGTTCAGTTCAGTGTTATTTGTAATAGCGCTTTTCACAGACAACTTTACAGGGCAAAAAAGGGCAGCGCCCAGCCTAACCCCCACTATAGCAGATGAGGCAAAAAAAACTTCCAGTAGGGAGAAAAATCTACAAATCGTAGTGAAATTAAACTCCCCAGTGGGAAGAATGCGGTATGACTGCAATAAGAAGTGAGCCTGGAGCGATGGATTGGTTATCAGCATAAGCGAGTGAAATCATGATCTCAGGTTATCTGCTGTGTGACAACCTCGTGACCCTCCCATGTGTGCGCAGTTTGCTGATGTACCCAACGGCAGTATTTTAATGATCTAAGCGCATGATCTGAAGCACGTTGCAAGTGCATTTAGGGCGTGTCCAAATCCATTTTTGCTAGTATATGGCGGGTTATCCAGGTGCAAAATAAGGCGCACGGTTCAAAGAGATTGTACTTAGTCTCTTAATTAATCACAGGCTTGTTTTGGGCGTAACATGAAATAAACCAGAGTGTCATTTCCCATTCCCTTTGAAAGCCACCTTTCTCTTGTACCTTTGTGAATTGCTGTTGTATGGGGGATTTGCCAAATAGTGGGAAAAACACTTCTCTGCAGAGGAGGAAAATGCATCTGCTCTTTCGTGAAGCGGAAGTGCATGAGCAAACCACAGCTGAAAGTATGGAAACCTGATCACTGTAACCTCCGAAAATTTTAATAAGGAATATATTTTTTAAATATTGTTGAAAATTGTTTTAATTTTATTTCGGTGAAAAAAGTCATCATAAACCATGCATCCCAGGGTTGCATTTGAACGTCTGCATAAAACAAGGAAGCAAAATTTTTAAATTTTGTAATTCAAAAGGGCAAAAAAAACAAACAAAAAAAAAATTATGTGTGGGCAGGCAACAACCAAGATAAATTAAAATGAATGAAATGAATCAATCAGGATGTGGTTGAAGGGTATACTTTCAGGTTAACCTTGTAGTTTTTCCAAAATATTGTGTGTAGCATGTAGGAATTGCAACAGTTTTTTTATATGTAACCCCCATGTTTTATGCATAAACCAATAAATATGACAGATAAATACAATGCAAATAATGAATGGGTGTGATGAGAGACTGGCAGAACAAGTGAAGAAATAGGAAATAAGGATATCACCTGTATGATGTATCATGGAGAGATATTAAAGACGCCAGAAATGACCAGCTCCTCTCTCCCTTCAGGCCAATTAATGCAACGTTCTTTCATGTTATTTAAAAAAAATTTGTCCAAATAGCAAGTGGACTAGTCTCTTTTTCTGGTTTACTTAAGCATTAATCATACCACTTGTTCACAGAACAGCTTCTTTATAACTCACATACCACTACTGTACTGGATTGTGGGCAGATGCGGTGAGCTCATAGAAACGCCATCCACCCAGATAAGTGCCCTATAGTTTTAGTGTCAGAAACTGTATTGCTATGCGGTTTTATGTATGCCTGAAGATGGCGCGCAAGTTATTTTGTTTTGGAAATGGTGCTCTGAGTAAAGTTTGGGTTTGAAACAATGATCTTGGTGTGTGTGGTTGCTTCAAAATAGAAGCTTTCTCATTGTGCATTGAGTCCAGCGATGGTTTGCATGCCACCTATTTCTACAAAAGCCATCACCATGGATCCGACAAACCAATTACCCAAAACACAGCTTTGTTCTTGAAGCTCACATCTTCATTTTGTTGAGACTCTTTAGTTAGCTCAATTGTTTCAGCCATGAATTTTACTATAAAGCAATTTTAAAAATGTGATAAAAACACAAATTTTGCCAGTTTTTAAAAACCATTGTGTTATTTGGACAATGCAGGAATATTGTTTGGATGAGCGATGGACGGTTTGATGCATTGCCAAGTTGTTGGATCTCATATTCGTAGTAGACAAACCGCACTGGCACGGACCACACGCCGATATAAGAACTTCCCATTTCCTGTCTGCATGGTGCCTTGTGCCAATTTCTCTAAGATGGTGGCTCCAGATGTCATATTTTGATAGCACAATAATGCTTTCCACAAGCACATAGAGGGGTTATTCGGTGATATTTCCAGCACTCAGCAAACTGATCAACAATTCTCACTCGCCAGCGCTGTGTAACGTCTTGGCGCCCAAAGGTGTTAAAAAGGCGTTAGGAGAGCGATGGAGCAGGAGGACCCAGGTGCAGGAACATGGATGTTTATTCAATAAAGCGAAATAACAAAACTCAAACAAAACTTCAGGGATAACAGAGAACGAAGTCCGCTAAACAAAAGAGAATTACACATTGGGGGGGAGACTAAGGCTTAAATAGACAAGGTAATAATATTTAACTGAGGAGGAACAGGTGAGATAATTACCTGAAAAAACAGAGGGGATAATTGAATGATTAGGTGTAGGCAGGTAGTCAAAGCTCTGGAAAGCATTTCAGTAGCCCCCTCCTCCAAGGCACTGCTTCCAGACGTGTGCAAATGGCCGCGCCAGGGCCGCCAAATTCACCTGACGACCCGGGATTGCCAATTGTGCCTGATGAGTTACGGCCGGCGATTGCGCCAGAACTGCCGGGACTGGCGAATGCGCTGCAGCTGGCTGGCATCAGGCGTTGTATTGCAGGAGCCTGGGTCAGGCGTCGTGCTGCAGGAGCTGGAGTCAGGGCTTCGCGCTTGAAGGATCCAGGGACCGGCGAAGCATTTGAAGCTTCTGGGAGGCCCAGAGCATGCCTGAAGCAGCCAGGGGGCCCAGAACGTGCGTGAAGCAACCGACTCTGACCACTAGACCCTCTGGAGCATCTGGGGATGCAGACCACTGGAGCTTCTGGAGTAACTGGAGACGCTGACCACTGGAGCCTCCGGAGCGGCAGGGGATGCAGAGCGCAGGGCTTCTGGAGCATCAGGGGATACAAGCCGCTTGGGCCTCGGTAGTGACCAGGAATGCAGACCGCAGGACCTCTGGAGTGACAGGGGATAAAAGCTGCTGAAGCCACTGAAGATGCTGACCACTGGAGCGTTAAGGGATGCAGGCCTCTTGGGAGCCTGAGGGTGCAGGGCTCTCCAGGGCCTGGGGATACAGGACTCTCTTCAGCCTGGGGATACAGGCCTCTGTACAGTCAGGGGAATTCAAGCCTCTCTGGAGCATTAGAGGAAGGCAGGACTCTCTGAAGTCTGGGAATGCAGATCTTCCTGGAGCCTGGGGATGTAAAACTGTCTTCAACCTGATGAAACAGGGCTCTCTGGAGCCTTGGGGATCTGGGTCAGGGCGTCAAAAAGTGCGCAGAAGCAGGGTAATCAGCCTGCTGCGCATAATGACACCCAACTTCTTTGGGTGGAGGAGATCCAGGGCTGGGGTATGTGAATGATCCTGCTGGGTCCGTTTGTCTGAGGAGATCCAGGGCTGAGGTATGTGAATGATCCTGCTGGGTCCGCGGGTCTGAGGAGATCCAGGACTGGGGTATGTGAATGATCCTGCTGGGTCCTCGGGTCTGAGGAGATCCAGGGCTGGGGTATGTGAATGATCCTGCTGGGTCCGTGGGTCTGAGGAGATCCAGGGCTGAGGTATGTGAATGATCCTGCTGGGTCCGCGGGTCTGAGGAGATCCAGGACTGGGGTATGTGAATGATCCTGCTGGGTCCGCGGGTCTGAGGAGATCCAGGACTGAGGTATGTAATGGGAAAAAAAAAAAGCCACTAGATGGCAGTATTGACAATTTTTTTGTTAAGCCCAGTCTGGAGCTAGGTTGGGCATGTCCTGGGCATGCCTCAGAGGGGGCTGGACAAGAGTATATAAGGAGAAAAATTGAGAGAGTGGAAGAGTAGTTGGAGAAATTGCAAGGAGAAATTGTGGAAGGATACATTTGACCAGACCTGTCACTCTTTTCAAGACCTGTGAAGCTTTTTGTGGATTTTTGCCTGCGTTGGAGCATTTTCCTGTCCCAGGACATCGCAACATAGCAGCCCATCTCAATTACCAAGGGACTGTAACTATCTTTTTTTTATTTCAATCTTGGTCAGTAGGGTAGAGTGTAGATTAGTTCTAAGTGTTTGTTTAATTAAATCTGTTGAAGTTTAAGAATTTTGTCTGTCATCCCTTGCTGTCCGTGACGTCATAACAAATTGACGCCATAACGAATTGGGGCCATAACAAATTGGGGACTCGGGTCCGGGATAGACCATTGTGCGAGTCATTTATTGAAAATCTAAAATTTCAAATTGTGAAATTGTTTTTTGAATTTTCCTAGATATATATATTGGCAGATCAACAGCAATGGATGATTTCTTAGCGTCACCAACCGTAGAGGTTTTGAAGTCTTTTAAAAAGACAGAACTGCTAGAAATATGCAGACAGTTAGAGCTGACAGATGTAAAACCAGCCATGCGAAAAGCAAGACTGGCTAGAGAGATTTTTGAATATTACATTGATGAAAATGTGTTTGCACCAAGAGATCTGGAACAGTTTCCAGTGGAAAATCCAAATGTAGAAATGGAACTTAAATTAAAAATGCTAGAGATAGAAAGGGAGGAAAAAGAAAAACAAAGGCAGTTTGAGTTAGAAAATTAGCAAGAGAAGAGAAAAAAGAGAGAGAGAAAGAGGAAAGAGCAGAAAGAGAGAGACAGAGACAGAGAGATTCCGATTTAGAAAAATTAGATAGAGAAGGAAGGCTCCAAATGGAGCTACTAAAAATCAAAATGCAAGCTGAAAACAAATTTCGGGCTAGCCAGGAGGTAAAGCTGGTGCCTCCATTCTCAGAGAAGGAGGTTGATAAGTATTTCCAGTGCTTCGAGAAGGTAGCTAAGAGTTGTCAGTGGCCAAAGGAACACTGGCCTCTGATGTTACAAACTGTCCTCAAGGGTAAAGCTCAACAAGCCTATTCGGCTTTGTCTGCAGATGATTCCTCTGATTATGAGGTTGTCAAAAAGGTTATTTTGACAGCTTATGAGTTGGTTCCAGAGGCTTACTGACAGAAATTCAGAGGTCTGAAGAAATCTGACAATCAGACTCATGTGGAATTTGCTAACGAGAAGAAGGCTTGCTTTGAGCGCTGGTGTACTTCTATGGAGGTCAAGGATGATTTCAACTCACTAAAAGAGATGATGTTAGTTGAAGAATTCAAGAACTGTGTCAAGGATGATATTAAGACCTACCTTAATGAGAAGCAAGCACTGAATTTGCAATCAGCTGCCAAGTTTGCAGACGAATATGTTCTCACACATAAGTCCAAATTTCAGTCTAGCAGTAACAATAGATGGTCCCAATTTCAGAAGAAAGGTAACGGTGATACCCAAGATTCCTCACCCAAAGACAAAGACAAATCTGGTGATGGTGCTCAGAAATCCAGTCAAAGGTCTGATCAAAGTGTGAAAGCTGACAGGGACAAAAGTGGTCTAGTTTGCAATTATTGCAAGAAATCTGGTCATGTTACAACTAACTGTTGGTTCCTTAAAGCTAAGAAAGAAAAAGAAAAGGATACCAAACCCAATGCCTTTGTGAAGACAAGGTTAGAAACTCCTGTAGTAGATGACCAATCTGCTAAATTGCCTGCTCCTTGTGAGGCTAAGAAGCTTGATACTGCTGACTTTGTGAGGGAGGAATTTCTTCCATTTGTGTCAGAGGGATTTGTGGCTCTGAATGAGCATTCTCCTCCTGTCCCCATATATATCCTAAGGGATACCAGAGCTTCTCAGTCACTTTTGTTGATGGACTCCTTGGAGTTACGTGATGAGACCGCTTCTGGGGATTTCATACTTGTACAAGGTATTGAAGGGAGGACTGTACCTGTACCCCTGCGCTCTGTATTCTTGAAGTCAGATTTAGTTACAGGACAGGTAAAGGTGGGACTTATGTCAAGTCTACCTATCAAGGGTGCTTCTCTGTTGCTAGGCAATGACCTGGCTGGGGGCAATGTAGTTCCCCCTGTTCATCTTACTTCACAGCCTAGCACTGAAGATGGCGATGAAGACCCATCACTGTATCCTTCCTGTGTAGTGACTCGTGCTATGGCCAAGAAGGCTCAAGAAGAAGATGATGCGGTGCCGTCCAGCACAATGAATAGTCATGACTCAGGCGGTTCGCCTCATAACTCTGTTCAGCCTACTATGCTTTCTCCATTTGAGGATTAATCAGACACTTTTATCAGTGCTCTATTCAGCCAGCCAGATGAGTCCGGTGATTCTGATGTGTATGGAGACTTGTCTCTGTCCAGAAAGTGGTTGATTCAGGAGCAAACCAATGATCCTGAAATTTGTGTACTAAAGAGGAGAGCCCTTCCTGATGAAGAAATAGATGCAGTTCCAGTTGGGTATTGTCTCAAGGATGGAGTGTTGATGCGGAAGTGGCGCCCTCCTGATATCCCTGCCAATGCAGATTGGGCAGTGGTCAAGCAAATTGTTGTGCCGAAGGTCTACAGGAATGAGATCTTAACAATGGCTCATAGTTTGCCTTTAGGAGGCCATCTTGGTGTCAACAAGACTGTTGACAAGATCATGAAACACTTCTTCTGGCCTGGACTTCGGAAAGATGTTTCCAACTTTGGCAAAACCTGTCACACTTGTCAGGTAATTGGAAAACACCAGTTAGACCCACCTGTAGCTCCATTGCAGCCTATCCCAGCATTTGGGGAGCCCTTCTCCAAGGTCATCGTTGATTGTGTTAGTCCATTACCCAAGACTAGATCTGGAAATCAGTACTTGTTGACAATCATGTGTGCATCTACCAGATTCCCTGAAGCCATACCTCTACGCAACATTAAGGCAACTGCAATCTCGAAGGCTTTGATAAAGTTTTTCACGTTGTTTGGCCTTCCCAGGGAAATTCAGTCAGATCAAGGTAGCAATTTCACTTCCGGATTGTTTCAGCAGGTTGTGTATGAACTAGGTGCGAAGCAGAATCTTTCCAGTGCCTATCATCCAGAGAGTCAGGGTGCCTTAGAGCGGTTTCATTCCACTCTCAAGACAATGATGAGGACTTATTGTTATGACCATGAGAAAGACTGGGATGAAGGTGTTCATTTGCTGTTGTTTGCAGCTAGGGAAGCAGTGCAGGAGTCTACTGGATTCAGTCCGTTTGAGCTAGTGTTTGGCCATGAAGTGAGAGGACCTTTGCTATTGTTGAGTGAAAATGGCAAGAGAAAGAGCCGATATCAGTCTGTTAGACTATGTTAGCAAGTTCAAGGAAAGACTGCGTGCAGCTTGTGACCTAGCCAAAGAGAACTTGAAATCAAGTCAGGGAAAAATGAAAACTTGGTATGATCATAAGGCTAGAAGCCGTGAGTTTAAACCAGGAGACAAGGTCCTTGCTGTCCGTGACGCCATAACAAATTGGGGCCATAACAGGTATGTGAATGATCCTGCTGGGTCCTCGGGTCTGAGGAGATCCAGGGCTGGGGTATGTGAATGATCCTGCTGGGTCCGCGGGTCTGAGGAGATCCAGGGCTGAGGTATGTGAATGATCCTGCTGGGTCCTCGGGTCTGAGGAGATCCAGGGCTGGGGTATGTGAATGATCCTGCTGGGTCCGCGGGTCTGAGGAGATCCAGCGCTGGGGTATGTGAATGATCCTGCTGGGTCCTGGGGTCTGAGGAGATCCAGGGCTGGGGTATGTGAATGATCCTGTTGGGTCCGTGGGTCTGAGGAGATCCAGGGCTGGGGTATATGAATGATCCTGCTGGGTCCTCGGGTCTGAGGAGATCCAGGGCTGGGATATGTGAATGATCCTGTTGGGTCCGCGGGTCTGAGGAGATCCAGGGCTGAGGTATGTGAATGATCCTGCTGGGTCCTCGGGTCTGAGGAGATCCAGGGCTGGGGTATGTGAATGATCCTGCTGGGTCCGCGGGTCTGAGGAGATCCAGGGCTGGGGTATGTGAATGATCCTGCTGGGTCCTCAGGTCTGAGGCAGCCCTCTGTAACGTCCTCGCACCCAAAAAAGTTAAAAAGGGCACCAGGAGAGTGGTGAAAAAGGAGGAACCACGTGCAGGAATGTGTTTTTATTAAACAAGGAAAGTGATTAAAAAGTATAAAAATACAAAACTTTGAAGGATAACAAAAAGGGAATACTCTAAAAAAGAGTGTTACATGTTAAGGCTGCCTGCCTACATTTAATTATTCAGTTGTCTCCTCAGTTCTCCCTCATTATCACACCTGGTTTTCATTAGTTAATTAATATCCCCATTGTCTATTTAAGCACTAGTTTTCCCCTTCATGGACAGGTAGCCTTAACATCTAACATTCTTTTGTTTAGAGCACTACCTTCGTGTTATCCCCTGCAGTTTTGTAGTTTTGTATTGTATAATCACCTTCTTTATTTAATAAAGACACGTTCCTGGACGTGGTTCTTCCTTTTCCACCACTCTCCTGGCGCCGTTTTTAACATCTTTGGGCGCTAGGGCATTACATCCTGAGAGAAAGAGAGAGCAGAGGAGTTTAAAAATGGACTTAAATGCCCCCGGTTCAGTTCATTCGGATCTGTTATTTTGGTTTGTTATTTTTGCCCAGATCTGGAGAAGGATTAGGGCAAACTCACCTCTCTGTTTGTTTCATCATTTTTCTTTTCTCTCTCATGACATTTCTCCACCCCCGCCATGTAACTGAATCCCCAAATAAAAACAAAGAGAACTGGTACTGCCTCATATGTAATATGACAAGTCTGCACCGGCCTTACAATTCAAGTCCAAGTACAGCAGACGAAACCGTGCCATTCATACCGAGAAGAATTCCGTAAAACAATCAGTAAATCAGTTTTTCAGGTAGCGTTCAGGTAGTTCTTTTAATAGATAGTGTGAAAATATTTTGTGGCTATCATTTGGGTTTGCTGTTGTGAGCATTAAATAGCTTATTTATTAGCTTTTATTTGAGGGAAAAAAAAATTGTAGAATGTTCGCTTTTCATTATGTTCGATGGTTCATTAGTGTAAACAGAACTCGCAAACTCCCCCTCTGCAACAGTGGAAGGTCTGGATAAACCAAACTTCCCTGATTCTCAGAAAAATAAACCAGAAGTATGATGTCTGGAGAAAACAAACAGTCTTGAGGCAAAAAACAATGCAGTTTTGATCCAATGATACTGAGCAACATTATTATTAAATTTTAGATTTTCCAGGCTTGTTCTTTTCATATTTGGCTGCAAGTTCTGTGTGTACATAAAACTTTGGCAAATCACTAGTTAAGCTTGACATGTCATGCAACTTTAATTGTTAGCAGGAACGTTGGATCAAACAGAGAATATATAACAAATGAGAAATTGTTGATTGAACTTCACAACAAAAGTTATGAAATATGTTTTTTCGACAGTAAGAAAAAAGCAGGTCGAGGCTCTGAGGCCCTTTTACCCAAGAACTGCTGGTTTTCCACCTTCCTTGCACCTGACAGTCAGGTGCGATGACAGCCTAGCCAATCAGGGGCAATAGTAATTTTTTTTTGCTCGGAGGGCGAGATAACCAGGGCTGGTTTTGGATTTGAGGCCCAGATTTTGGAAGGTCTGCTTTTAGGTGAAGCAGTGATTCTAAGATGATTGTAGTTTTGGGCCTTGTACATTCATGTGGCAGCATCGCTGGCTGACTGCATGACAGAACTGTAGGTTGCGGGGATGAAGTCTACCGGCAGCATAAAGAGGGATTGATGGCTGTAGGCACGGCCAAGGTTCTGTGCCAGGCAGCCAATTTCTCAGGACGGCATGCACTTCTAGGGTGGCTAATTTTACTAGAACATGTTACGACACAGTGCAAAAAAAAAAAAAAAAAAATTAAGCAATCTATGAGTCAGATATTCTCGACGCTGTTTGACAGTGCGCTATCAGCAGTTTTCCAGTCTGCCGCCCATTCCATTCTTCTCCTCTCTCCTCAGGCAAAAAAAAAAAAAGTTACTTTCATGCCCAGCTCTCTGCCTTATTGGCCAACTTGAATTTCTGCAGGCTTTCTCATCTTTGAGAAAGTTAGTACCAGTATCCTGAAAAGACCGCTGAATCTGTGTTCTTTGTGCATTGTGCAGTATTACCTGGTTCTTGCCGTACCTTTATCTAAGAACTGTGCCCCTGACCCCAGCAGCTGTCTCTCCTAGTCCCTCACAACAGTGTTTCTCACAGTTTATTTTTTGGGTGCTGGTTTCCCAAGTGGTTCCCCATTTAGGTGTAAATCAAACCTCAGCTCAGTTTCTGAGATATGGCAAATCAGGCCCATTCAGGATGGTAAGGCCACAAGCCCGGCAAGTAATTCCTTCATTTCTAAATTTCAAAAGTTGTGACACTTCAACATTTTGGTTGTGGAGAATGGGAGTCTATCCCAGTATTTATTAAGTACAAGGCAGGAATAACTAGAGGGGCACTCAGTAGAGCGCATACCTCCACCTTGCCTTATGTCAGTATTATTGGTTCTGGATCCACAAGAATATTATCTGGATCTCCAACAACTATAATCAATTCTATATCAGTGTAGATTTTATTTAACATTGTAATTTTATGAAAATCTGTTTATTACATAAGAGACAATCATTCTATTCCAGTATATTTGAACTTCTTCCGGATCTAGAATCCAGAATATGTTTCAGATCGCTTCCAAAGTTGAATGAACTCCACTCCTCCGTGGACTACCACATACCATCTTACCAAATTTTGTGCCAATCTGGTCATAACGTTTTGAGTTATCCTGTTAACAGACAGACAAACGGACAAACAGACAATCATGGGTGAAAACATTCCCTCCCTGGCGGTGGTAAGCATGGGTCCCTGAGCAGTGGTCCAGTTTCCGATCCAATGCAGTGTATATTTGCGCACGCACACACACGCACACATGCACACGCGCGCGCTCACACACACACACACACACACACACACAAACATACACATGCACACGCACACGCGCACTCACACACACAATCATACACATGCAAACTCAAAACAGAGGTTTACAACACACTGGGATTCAGCACAGAAAGGATCTCTATGCCGTACATATTGCCTCGAGACTCTGAGAAAGTTCGACGTGCAGGGTCACCTTGTGCTTCCTGGTGGGTGGAGATGATGACTCTGCAGGGCCATGCTGGGTGAGGGACAGGCCACGCAAGGCAGAAGGGAGTTTATCATTGTCATCATGCCTCATCTAGCATTCTCCCTCACATGTAATAATTATCAGGGATAACACCACCCTGCATTTTGAAACTTTTTCTCTGCTGATTTGATAAACTGTGTTGATTTTATATACTTCGAAGGCGCTGATTTCAAATTTGCCCTAAAAATTTGTGTATCATGTCAGGTTTTTTGACAAATCGCGAATTCTTTTCTTCATATTGATATATCTAGGAATACACAATGATAAATGAAAGCAGAATGACACAGTTAGATCTTAAGCATTCTGCAAGATGTAATAAAACAAAATGCAGCTTACCTAAGGATTAAATTTTCTTTTCTTTGATTTACGGGAATAATTTCGTTCGGGGCAGTCTCTCTGTAAGCACCAACTGTAATCAGCCATCATGCAACAGGCAAAAGGCGAAAAGCGGATTGGCATAGGCTACTTGGGGTGTGGTTATTTTCCATGATGAAGCAATACTTCGTGGTAGTGATTTGGAGTGTTCAGGAGAGACAGCAGGGACTTACTATGCTTGAACCGGATTCTCGTTATACCAAGGGCAGTGATTTGTGACAAAACCTGACGTAATAGCCAAAAACTCATGTGATATTTGGATTCAGCCCCCCAAAATTACTTAAAATCAGGTATCAGCTCTTACTCAGCAAATTTCATGCAGGGCGTTGTAATCAAATGTACTCACTAAATGTATTAAATGCAGTCAAAAGCATGTCCACAGTTTACAGGTTTCTATAAGCACAATGTTGAACGTGTGTAGCACAGTGTGGGTGGTGTGTGACACAGTGTGGGCCAGGCCAACAATAAGCTGTTGTTGTCCTTAATGGCCCTACCATAGGAGCTGTTCCATATCATTTTATGAAAGAATTGTAATCTGAACTGATTATGCTGCCATTAATGAAATGATCAGAGCTTGGACTTACTGTATTTTTACTAGTAGCAAAAAACAGGCCTTTTTTAATACTTTTCACATGCAAAATTACATACAGTCTGTTGTCAGCACGCTAAACGTATCCGTTTTCATGTAGGACTGTGTATCTTAAGGAAAGGCTCCACACCCAGGCATTTTTTCTACGACTGAAACAGAATACTGTTTGCTTTTCACGTACTCATGCCGGGTGCTATTAGCAGCAGTTATGAGGGGTGTCACTCTAACACTACAGCTCCTCACGCTGCCAGTAAACTGGACAACATGGTAATTCATGCTGAAAAATCCAAAATAACCATGGTGCACTTAATGTTAAAGAGAAGCACTTCTCAAATTAAACCTTTTTTTTTTTTTGGTTTTTTACTTGATGTTTGGTTGCACAGCTGAATAGAAAACCAGAAGGGACAGGTGCTAACCTGCCTGACACAAAGTGACACAATGCATACTTACTGAAGAAAAAAAAAATTCGAAAAAGAAGGAAGACTGCTTCAATCATCATTGTGTATTTATGTGTGCAGTGGACCAGACACCAGCAGCCAATGAGGGAAAGATTGGGTGTTGCTTGACATAGTCAGATCTCTCAGGAGCTTATAACCTGCTGATCAGGTCTGGGAAGGACAACAGTCTTACTTGGATTAATGCAGCTTTAGTTACCAACCAGGTAACACTGAGGAGCAGAGGCGCTGTAGGAAAGGAAGGAAAGGAAGGTGAAGAATTGGGCGAACAACTCCATCGACCAACTTTCAGGCGCTGTCAAAATATATCACTCCATAGGATCTTATGGGGAGGGGACGGATTGTTTAATGAGCCCTGAAATTCCTGATGTTGCCCCTGCTGGTGTGTCCCAAGGTGTATATTGGTATTAGATGTGAGTGTAACCACTTATTTTAGGGTTCATAGAGTGAGCATGGATGTTTGTAGTGCATTGTGGGGGACGCAGTGATGCAGTGGTTAAGTGTTCTTGACTTGGGATGGAAAGGTCCTGAGTTTAAGTCCTTGCCACAACCTTTGTGGTGTGTTCTTGGGCAAAAAAATCTTAGTATTACAGTGCCCCACTCCAACCAGGTGTATAATTGGGTACCAGCAAATGGTTGGGGGTACTTGACTAAGAGCTGGAGGGTAACCAGTGATGGACTAGCATCCCACAGCTCACATAGTGTCTGGGTGTCTGGCCCTACGCACAAACACGGCCATACTTTGGATTTAGTTTTTACTCTGGGAGTGAATTTGAACCACCTCAAGATAGAGGATCTTTTCATTTCCGACCATTTCGGTGTGTTCTTTGAATTTGAGGCCCCTGTTGCTCAAACCAAAATGAAGCAATCCTTTCGTTCTCGTGTGGTAACCTCCCACACAGCCTCAAAATTTTTGTCCGTTTTTTTAAATACTTGCGTCAATATAGCCCACGTTGCAGATAGCAATGAAATGCTAAATTTGTTTAATAATATGTGCTTGTCTGCTCTGAATGCTGTCGCGTCTCTCAAAATTAGAACAACACCTGTGCAACAGAATTCGCCTTGGATAAATGATAAGATTCTCCGTCTTAAGAGGGAATGCAGAAAAGCGGAACGGAAGTGGAAGGCCACTAAACAAAATGTTCTTTACGTGCGCATGAAAAGCCTGTTAAACTCATATAATCAAGAAGTAAAAAATGCTCGAGATAAATTCTTCTCTGAATTAATAGCCGCTAATCAGCATAATGCGAGATTTTTATTCAAAACAATTGACCGTCTGGTGAACCCTGCAGCTGCTGTTTCATCAGCTTCATCCCCCGCTGATTGTGAGAATTTCCTGAAATTCTTTATTTACAAGATAGGAGTCATACGGTCTAGTATCAGTCATGTTCCATCTGTTAATGTTTCGTGCCCTCGCTTAAACTTGCTGAGTTGTTTCGCACCGATTTCTCTGTTGGATCTTACTGATACTGTGTCACGTATGAAACCCTCATCCAGTCCCTTGGATATTATACCCACTAGGCTCCTTAAAGAAGTAATGATGGCTATTAGCCCTGCCCTGCTTTCTGTGGTGAACAGTTCTCTCTTACTGGCTGTGTTCCAGACTATTTTAAGATTGCCTGCATTCAACCACTTCTAAAAAACCAAATCTTGATCCAGCCATTCTTAGTAATTTTAGACCAATATCAAAATTGCCTTTTATTTCGAAAGTCTTGGAAAAAGTGGTCGCAAAGCAACTTTTAGAAGTGGTGGAAACCAACAATATTTTCGAGAAATTTCAATCAGGCTTTAGACGTCAGCACAGTACAGAAACGGCTCTTCTCAGGGTCACTAATGATCTTCTGATGAATGCTGACTCTGGCGACTGCTCATTACTCGTGCTTTTGGATATTAGTGCTGCCTTCAATACAGTTGATCATGTCATCATGATTGATAGGCTGAAAAATTGGGTTGGGCTCTCTGGGACGGTTCTGAAATGGTTCTCTTCCTATCTGTCGAACAGAAAATTTTTGGTTTCCATTGGTGAACATGTATCCTCGTCTGTACTGCTTACTTCAGGTTTACCTCAAGGCTCCATACTTGGGCCTATATTGTTTTGTATTTATATGTTACCTCTAGGTTTTATTATTCGTCAGCATAAAATAGCTTTTCACTGTTATGCTTATGACACGCAGTTGTATATTTCAGTAAAATCCACTGATTTCAGCAATGTGTTGGTCTTGCATGACTGTTTAGCTGATGTTCATAATTGGTTGTCTAATAATTTTTTGCAGTTAAACTCAAATAAAACCGAAGTCATTATACTTGGTCCAAAGTTGGTGTCGGATAAAATCCAATCATCACTTGGACCTCTTGCTTCTAATATTAGGCCCTCTTCCCGAAATCTTGGTGTGATATTTGATACTGAACTAAAATTTGAGCTCCACCTGAAGAAACTTGTACAGTCATGCTATTTGTTGGGCATTATTGGGGCAAAATTGGGGCATTATGTTTTCACCCCTTCCGTCCGTCCATCCGGGCGTCCGTCCAGGCGTCCTGTCATAAACTTTTCCTTTGTCACGCTCTAACGTGAACACCGCTCGACGGAGGTTTATTATTTTTGGTGAGGTGAATGGTCATTCATAGGGGATGATGCCTATCGATTTTCAGCTCACTCCACTGACCAATACTAGCATTTAGCTATTTAACTCCGTAACATAGCTAAAATTAGGTCTGTTCTGTCATTTGAAGATACGGAAAAAATGATTCATGCTTTTATCTCGTCAAGATTGGACTATTGCAACTCATTATTTACTTGTCTGAATAAGAAATTTTTGAACAAACTGCAAGTGGTTCAAAATTCAGCTGCAAGATTGCTCACTAAAACAAATAAAAGAGCCCACATTACTCCAATTTTGGCATCTTTGCACTGGCTGCCAGTCCAATTCCAAATTGATTTTAAAATTCTGTTGATTACCTTCAAAGCACTCCATGGCATGGCACCAGAATATATAAGTGAGCTTTTAAATCCTTACAGACCTAAAAGATTGCTGAGATCTTCCAAGCAAGCATTATTGGCTGTTCCAGAGTCCAAGTTAAAAACAAAGGGTGATCGAGCCTTCTCGGTTAAGGCTCCAATACTGTGGAACAGCCTCCCAAACAACATAAGAAATGCTGAGTCTCTATTGTCTTTTAAATCTCTTTTAAAGACTCATTTTTTTTAGGCTTGCTGTTGCTGATTTTACGGTTTAAATTCTTTTATTATGGGTGTGTTTTCACGTATGTCTCCTTTTATTATCTTAATTTTTCCTATTTTGATGTTTAATTCCCTATTTCCCCCATTTTGTTTTATTGCTTTTATGTACATGTATTTTACCTGTTTGTGAAGCACTTTGTGCTGTATTGCTTGAAAGGTGCTATATAAATAAAATTTATTATATTTTATTTATTATCGAGCACTCACCAAATTGAGAAGAGCTCTTCAACATTGTTCAACATTTAACTCAATCTACCCAAGGAATCCTGTTTCACCATCAATAGGATATGCCTGAGCAAACTTGAAGTCCCTGAGAACAGAGAATCAATCTTTATCTTTATTTTCTTTTTTAATTAAAATGTGGCTTCTCCAATCCCGCCTAAATTTGGAATGTACATACAGTGAACTATGTCCAAGCATGTTTGTACATGACTGATGCTACCATCTCGTAAGAGCGCAGGCGGTTTGTGGTTCTCCTCCAAACCTTGCGCCGATCAGCCACGGCTCCTTAATGCTCACAGCTTGAAACCTCGGAAGCTCAGAACAAGGGCGGAGGAAACCCAAACATGACTTTGGTAAGAATTTTTTTGACAAGTGCCAGGACGGCCAGCAGGAGGCGCTTGATCAAACAATGCTGATCCAAACTGGCTACATTCCGCCCATATCCCTGAGCAGCATAAAGCCAATCATACACTGCTCTCAAACAACCCATTCTCATCCTGACTTCTCAAATAGTGTCGCTACCTGACCAAGTGTCAATATACGATGAAAAATGAGGCTTTTGGCATCCTTCTTTGATGCTTAGGACTAGGGTTTAGGTTAAGGGTTAGGGGTTAGGGGTTAGGGGGTAGAGTTCATTTTAAACTGGCGTCAAATAAGGACGCCAAAAGCCTCCTTTTGTGTCGTGTATTGATGCTTGGTCAGGTAGTGTCACTATATGATGCGTCAGGATGAGACTGGACTCTCTCAAAAGGCTACTGGCCACAGTTAGCACTGACATGGCTTAGATTCAATCCGACCGCATGGTGGTCACTCCTGCACTACAATAAGGTGCCTGTAAGTCAACCCACCGGCATCAATCTTTAAAATTGATGTCATATTTCAACATAGACTTTATTCTGAAGCATCCACCAAAGTTGAAATCAACATAGATATAATGAAATGGCCAATAAAAAAAGCTGATAGATTCATCTGAGCTTTCTTGTAGACTGTATGGAAGCAGCCATGATGAACATTTCGGGTGGAAGGGGCACGCTCCCAAGTGATGAAATTCAGATAGATTTTATTTGGATGTCGGCGATCACTGTGCAGTTGTCTGTCTGAGAAATTGTAAGACTGCTGAGACCAAACCATGGTTTATTTATTAACGACTGTTTAAACATTTTAATGAACAAGCTTTCTTGCAAAATTTTTATATAACAGTGAGCCTGGTATTGTCTCACAAATGCGTGATGTTGATCTAGCTTGGGACAATTTCAAATCCACTTTCTTGGCTATTTGTAAAAAACATACCCCTTTAAGAAGATTTAGGATTAGTGGTAAAAATAACCCTTGGTTTATGGAATCCATATCTACTTTTATTTGTCAAAGAAATGCCACCTGAGTAAAGCAACAAAGACTAACTAGAACTGCGTTTCGTCAGGATGAACCTCGAGAATGTGCTTGGTAAAATGTTGATGCTAAAGTTAAAAGCAATGTCTCTCACTCACACACACACACACACACACACTAGAATGGCAGTCTGGCAGAGTGTAGGTAGTTAGTCTGTCAGTCTGTCTCTCTCTCTCTCTCTCTCTCTCTCTCTCACACACACACACACAAAACACACACTAGAGTGGCAGTCTGGCAGAGTGTAGGTAGGTAGTCTGTCTGTCTGTCTCTCTCTCTCTGTCTCTCACACACACACACACACACACACTAGTGTGGCAGTCTGGCAGAGTGTAGGTAGGTGTCTGTCTGTCTGTGTCTCTGTGTCTCTCTCTCTCTCTCTCACACACACACACACACACACACACACACACAGGTATCATCTGACATTGTTTAAAGGACAAGTTTCAGAGCGCAAAGCTCTGTCTTTACTGGCCTGTTTAATCACTGACGCTGTATTTTTACCAGTGAGAAACACAGACAGATGTGTGTGTGTGTGTGTGTGTGTGTGTGTGTGCGCGTGCGTGAGTCTGACACAGCAGCTCCTCTGTGTGTGCCTGTCTCTATGGAGACAGGAGCACCCCTGTGTGCTTACCATGGTGATCTCACAGGCGCTGTGAGACAGAAAATAATCCAAAACAAGAGCAACGCAAGGTGTGGCATACGCCCCCGACCAAAACAGTTAAAGAACATGCACAGAAAGTGAGTGTTAGGCATCATCTGCTATGTGTGACCATTCAGGTCACCAAAAAGCAAAAACCTCCGGCAAGTGTGCTAAAGGATTTCAAGATGGCTGCTGTGGCGGCCATATTGGTTGGCAGAGCGAGCTGAAAATCGATAGACATCATCCCCTATGTATGACCATTCACCCCACCAAAAATCATTAACCTCCTTTGAGCAGTGTTCATGTTAGAGTGCGACAAAGGATTTCAAGATGCCTGCCATGGCGGCCATATTGTTTGGCAGAGCAAGCTGAAAACTGATAGGCATCATCCCCTATGTATGACCCTTCATCCCACCAAAAATCGAGCGGTATTCACGTTAGAGTGCGACAAAGGATTTCAAGATGGCTGCTGTGGTGGCCATATTGGTTGGTGGAGCGAGCTGAAAATTGATAGGCATCATCCCCTATGTATGACCATTCACCCCACCAAAAATCATAAACCTTCGTTGAGCGGTATTCACGTTAGAGCGTGACAAAGGATTTCAAGATGGCTGCTGTGGCGGCCATATTGGTTGGTGGAGCGAGCTGAAAATCGATTGGCATCATCCCCTATGTATGACCATTCACCCCACCTCATGACCTCATGGTGGTCACGCCTGCACTACAATAAGGAGCCTGTACTGAGAGTCAACCCGCCGGCATCAATCTTTAAAATTGATGTCATATTTCAAAATAGACTTTATTCTGAAGCATCCACCAAAGTTGAAATCAACATAGATATAATGAAATGGCCAATAAAAATAGCAGATAGATTCATCTGAGCTTTCTTGTAGACTGTATGGAAGCAGCCATGATGAACATTTCGGGTGGAAGGGGCACGCTCCCAAGTGATGAAATTCAGATAGATTTTGTTATGATGTCGGCGATCACTGTGCAGTTGTCTGTGTGAAAAACTGTAAGATTGCTAAGACCAAACCATGGTTTATTTATTAAAGACTGTTTAAACATTTTAATGAACAAGCTTTCTTGCAAAATCTTTATAAAACAGTGAGCCTGGTATTGTCTCATAAATGCGTGATGTTGATCTAGCTTGGGACAATTTCAAATCCACTTTCTTGGTTATTTGTAAAAAACATACCCCTTTAAGAAGATTCAGGATTAGTTCTAAAAATAACCCTTGGTTTATGGAATCCATATCTACTTTTATTTGTCAAAGAAATGCCACCTGGGTAAAGCAACAAAGACTAACTAGAACTGCGTTTCGTCAGGATGAACCTCGAGAATGTGCTTGCTAAAATGTTGATGCTAAAGTTAAAAGCAATGTCTCTCTCTCTCTCTCTCACACACACACACACACACACACACACACACACTAGAGTGGCAGTCTGGCAGAGTGTAGGTAGTTAGTCTGTCAGTCTGTCTCTCTCTCTTTCTCTCTCTCTCTGTCTCTCACACACATACACATACACACACACACACACACTAGTGTGGCAGTCTGGCAGAGTGTAGGTTGGTAGTCTGTCTGTCTGTCTCTCTCTCTCTCTCACACACACACACACACACACACACACACACACACATCATCTGACATTGTTTAAAGGAGCTCTGAAATTTGTCTTTACCGGCCTGTTTAATCACTGACGCTGTATTTTTATCAGTGAGAAACACAGACAGATGTATGTGTGTGCGTGCGTGTGTGCGCGCGCGCATGAGTCTAACACAGCAGCTCCTCTGTGTGTGCCTGTCTCTATGGAGACAGGAGCACCCCTGTGTGCTTACCATGGTGACCTCACAGGTGCTGTGAGACAGAAAATAATCCAAAACAAGAGCAACGCAAGGCGTGGCATACGCCCCCGACCAAAACAGTTAAAGAACATGCACAGAAAGTGAGTGTTAGGCATCATCTGCTATGTGTGACCATTCAGGTCACCAAAAAGCAAAAACCTCCGGCGAGTGTGCTAAAGGATTTCAAAATGGCTGCCGTGGCAGCCATATTGGTCGGTGTAGCGAGCTGAAAATCGATAGGCATCATCGCCTATGAATGACCATTCACCCCACCAAAAATAAACCTCCGTCGAGCGGTGTTCACGTTAGAGCGCGACAAAGGAAAAGTTTACGACAGGACACCTGGACGGACGCCCGGATGGATGGACGGAAGGGGTGAAAACATAATGCCCCAATTTTGCCCCAATAATGCCCAGATAAACAATATTTATCTGATAATATAATTTATCTGATAATATTCTCAGTGAATGTCAGCCAGGTTCTAGATCAGGCCATAGTTCCATAACAGTGATTATGCTAGTTACTTGTGATATCTTAAGACAGTAAACAGCATTGTGCAGCTCTCTTTGTTGATTTGTTTAAAGTGTTTGACTCCGTAAATCACCAACTGCTATTACAGAGGCTTGCCTGTGTAGACCTTAGTGACATGGCTTTGAATTGGTTTAACATCTATCTAACTGAACAAACACAGTGGATCTAAGTACAACCTAACAACCGAACAAAAAAAAAAAAAAAAAAAAAGGTGTCCCGCAAGGATCTATTTTAGCCCCTATCTAATTTTCTATGTTTATAATTGACTTGGGCCTAGGTATAAATCCTGCCAAGCTACATTTGTATGCTTATGACCCAAGTATTTATGCAGTAGCTCCCTCTTTGAATCAAGCCATAGAGCACTAGCAGGATGCTTTTTAATCTCTGCAGAATTCATTGTTAAAATTGAAGGTGGTCCACAATCAAAAAAAGACCAAAGATATTACCTTCACTTGCTCTTGCTCTGAGGTTATTGATTCCAGATTGTCATATTAGAAGATAAATGTATAGAAACAGTAACTTCTCATAAATATTTAGGCATATGGCTCGATGATCAGATGGCATTTAATATGCATATTGATAATCTATCAAAAAACTTTGGCCAAAACTTGCCTTTCTTTCCCGCAAGAAACTTCATTTGAGGCCAGAAAGAAAATTGTGCAAAGCTTATTTTTATCGGTATTAGACTATGGTGATGTGATTTGGATACATACAGCTTCATCCCTTTTGATAAAACTGGACACAGCATATTATGCTGCATTACGCTTTGTAACAAATGCTGGTTCTCGCACTCACCATCGCATTATATGAATCGTTAGATTGGTCATCTCTATACCAGGGGAAAAAAACATGTTGTCATTCATTGCCAAGATATTGTAAGGTAAACTGCCAACTTGTATCTCCAGCCTTTTATCTTATCATAACAGCAACTATGGTACTAGATCTACAAATCACATTCTTTTCAATGTTCCCCGGGTGCACTCAGAGCTTGGTAAAACTGCTTTCACCTTCTATGCACCCTGGGCGTGGAATGAGCTACAAAATACCATTACCTTAGGAGCACTCCCTGCGTTAAATTCTATTAAAAGTCTTTCACAATCTGCCCTGAAGGAAACATATAGGTATTTTACTTAGTCAGTGATTTGAGATGGAATGTGTTACAGATATCTTTGATATGGCCAGTTATGCCTCTCCTTTTACTGTTTCCTTTGCACTGCTTTTGTGTATTGTCTGTGTTAAAATGTGATATTTTTTATGTTTACATGTGTAACTGGCTATGTTGCTGTCTTGACCTGGACTCCCTGGAAGAATAGATCTTGTATCTCAACAGGACCTACCTGGATAAAATAAAGGGTAAATAAATAAAATAAAAATTGTTTATTGAAAGTTTCATGCCATTTCAAATCCATCCACTGGGAAAGGAAAGTCTTTACACTTATAAATCAATTTGGGTAAAACAAGCTATCTTCACACATTTTGTGTATGTATACTGAATACCCCCGAGGTACAAAAAAAAAAAAAAAAAGATAAAACAGAATTGATGATTTAAGCTCTCAGGGACTTTTAAAACCAAAATCAAAAATCATCTTACAAAATAGCCTGCTTTTGTGCAAGCAGAAAATAATTTAGCACACCAATTTTTGAAATCACTTAAAATTTTACTGGGAGCATCACTTGTAACAAACAATAACATGACAACATGCAAGATGGGACTTAAGGAAATGACTTGCCTGGAATAATGAAGCAGTGAGAAAGAAAAAAATTGAAATCTAGTTTACTATTCATGGCTGGAGGAGCTATGGGAGGAAGAAAGATATCATAAAGTCATTACAAATTAATTTCATAAAAACAAATAGTACCACCAGTCTCATTTTCACGGCATGCTTTACATTTGACATTCAACTCCTCCAGAAAAACAATTGTATCCCTTCTCTTAGTTAGCTTTCTACACATTCAACTTAACATTGAAAAATAGCTTCACCAGCAAAGACCACACCATCGACAAAATGCGTGAAAAAGTTTATTGCGGAGAATAGTGTTGATGTGTGGGAGAGGAACTCTAATGGAGCTTTTCTGCTGTCGACTGTGAGTTTGGGGAAGCTGTGATAGGGGCTTTGCCGTAGTATACGGGCATGATGAACCCTCAAAAACCTCTAGTTATCAAGACAATATTGGGTGAATCGAAAATTGGAACGGACGTAGCGGGGATATGTTTGAGAGGACTACAGAGCCATGATTAGTGTTCTGGGATACCACTGCAGGCAGTTGAAGTAACGGCTCTGATCAGGAGGGATTGTTCTGAGTAATGGATGAAAGAAAGGCCAGACAGGCAGATAATGTCATGTAAGTGCTGATGGAACCAGGATCGAATAGCCATTTGTCCAAACTCAGAGATGGAGAGTCTGTCATTATTCAACTTTGAGATTCCCAGAACTGCAAGTAATCAGCAAGAGTCTCAAGAGGATTTGGAGGTGGCTGTTTGTTAGCTGTTTGTTAGTCATCCTGGGAATATCGGCGATAGCTAAAATCACATATCCAGGATGATATACCTGTCATCTGCTCAGCATCTGATATAGACTGATAAGTGACAGAAGCAAACCGTTAATGTTGAAGCAACCCTGCGTATTTCAGAAAGTACTCAACACCATCTCGTGCAACTAGCCAATGGGCTATATTGAACGATCTTTCGTCATAAAATAATGGACTGGAACAATCACACTATCCAACAACAATAACAGCGCATACCTCTGTGCGAAGGGCGACGGTTCGTCCTTCTCGGATGACGTTACGTCATTATCACGCGACCGTTGAAGCAGACGACAACTAATAAGGGGGAATAAAACCTCATTTATCTTGTCTTTGAAAACAAAAATTCCACATTTTTGTATTTTACAATATTTACTAATTATGTTTGTATAAAACAGCATTATGATTTAGCCCTGAGTACCCCTTTAAATAAACTTCTCAAATAAATTTTTTTATTTGTATTGCGCATTTCACAAACACTTTTCACACTGAGCTTCACAGTGAACCCTAGCCGGAACCCCCTCAAAAGCAAGCCTGTGTTGACAATGTCAAGGAAAAACCCCCTATGAGGCAGAGATGGGAAGAAACCTTGGGAGGCACCAGGCTTAAAAGGGCGAAGCCCATCCTCCTCTGACTGGCTCAGGGCATGAGTTTGTGATTACAAACATGAAGCATTTTAAGGGGTCGTCCTGCATAGGGTATCAGACTGGGATGGTGCCATAGACCAGAGGGTGTCAATGGTGTAGACTGGGCATCACTTTGGCGCTGAACCTTGGTGGTGCTATAGACTAGACGTTGTCAATGGCGTAGACCGAGCAATGCACGGGGATTGGACTGGTGTGGTGCTATGAACGAGACGTTGTGGATAGTGTGTAACTGAGTGCCAAATTAGAAAGCATGTAAATGGCATGACAGATGGAGTGTAGGGAGGGTCCTTCGTTAACTTCTTAAACCGAACGCCCCCAGTAGGCGTTACATATAAAAAATACAGCATGTTTCCTAATCGCAACATCGTCATGCGGCTTATCCACTTTACCCAAAGATGACTCGGCAAAAGCTCATGTTGAACATTTTTACCTCAACCAAACACAATTCAAGCACCAAGCAAGTAAATAAGCATGGAGCAAAACATAGGATAAAATCAAATCAGCGCTGAGTCACTAGCATTTCGACTGAATTTGTGCTTTGCATACAAACGATACCTAAAATGAAAGAGGAAAGTCCACAGAATCCAATAATATAAACCTTTATTTTAACCCGACACCGCACTCAATGAACAGCAGGCATACACTTTACAGTCTACAGAGATGAGCAAAAAATTTTTCTTACCTTTGATATTTTGTAATAAAAAACTGTTCGAGGATAAATCTGTGCTTGCTATTGTTAGCCCAATGTGTCCTTGTTATAATGAAACTAGATCTTCCAGTCTCTAAGCATGTTTTTTTTCCGAGCAATTGCTTCAAAGATCTCAGCTCCTCCGCAGTCAGCTTGCTTGCAATGTATTTTCCCCTCCGTGATTGGCTTGCGATGCTGTCAGTCAGACTTTGCCAGTAGCCATTTGATTCTACGGGTTCTGATGTTTCCAACAAGCTGTAAACCACCTTTATCGCACAAACCTAGCCTGAGCTAGAGCCTTGGGTTCCCAGTGCGTCAAACTGAGTCCATTCGCATGTACTTGAATAGCACAACAATATAAACGCTTTACTGGTTTGTTTGTGGTATTTTCGGCGTAATTACCTGCTAAATATTCAACAGTCGTTTTTAAAGTCATTTTCTGACAGAACCTTTGTGCCATTCTGCGTGAATACTGCGAGCACAACAGTGCAAGCGGGGTGAGTGACGTGTTTTCTTGACTCATTCTTTATACTGGCAATTTGACTTCTAAGAACAGTAAGCTGATGTATTCTCATGGCTAGGTTAAAGCGCTGCATCCCAGGCGACTGGGGGTTCAATCCTCAATGTAGACATGTACTTTCTTAGGCATTAATAGCATTTTACTTGTATAATTAATTGCTGGGGTTTTTGTTCTTTTTACTTTTTTAACCATTTTTTACCTTACCTTTGTATTTATAATTTTTTATTTATTTGCATTTTTAAAAAAAAAAAAAAAAATGCTTCAGTGGAGTCAAATTTCATTTTCTTTGTATGTATTATCTTTGAATGGGAAATTGTATAGGCTACAGGACTGGCAGAAACAATAATTTAAAAAAAAAAATTCTAGAAATTAAAAAGTGATTGTATTTGGATGGAATGTATGCCTGTAGTGACATATAAGTGAAATTAAACAAGTTTTACGGTTTGATACCTGAAAATATGAAACGGCACACCGTGTCAGCTTGGAGAGGCCACCTAGACATTCCCGAACTAAAACCTCTCTAATTTTGCTCTAATTTACTTGGTTAGAATAAACTTTGGCACAGATAATGGTGAGATTCTGTGCTGTAATTTTTTAGGGGTTTCAGACTGCAACTGAATAATTTCAAGACAGATAAAAGTACAACTTTGTTTGGTGTAAAAAATATGTTTCATTTTGCAGTGTTCCATCTTCATTTACTCTGACTCAGTGACGTATACACTGATCTTTGCACCATGGCAAAAATCCGCAAGGAGTTACCTTTATTATAATACTAAGATTATTCAAATCAACCAATTTGTTGCAGAGATACAGCCATTTCATTTTGGGAATGTCATTTTCAAGCCAGAGGTTCAGGGCTTAAGGGGTATGTCAATGACCGCAAGGCTTTCTGTTCAATAAGATGGCCCCGCAGGATCGTTTGAAGGCCCATGAGATGGCTGCAGCCATTATGGGGCAGATTTTGAAGAGCATGGGAAAAGCAACAGCATTTGCTAAAAATCTCTGGGGGCCATTCTGTTGTGAGTCATCTTCTGTCATAGAAACCCTCAAAACCAGTCTAAAGGAGCGGCATTGGTGCACAGCTGTGCGTCGTTTCTATGCATCCTCAGAGAAGGTGAAACCATTCCAGTTAGTGAGTCGGTTGTACTAGAGACGGAGTTCAGCATGGCTTGCACAGTTTAGTGAGATGAGATCCAAAAGTGATGGAATAGAAGATTGATTAAGAGCGAGAGTGAAAAATGACCAAGCTGGTGCTGTTACTCAGAGGGCAGTAGAGGCATTAGCACTCCAGAGCTATGAGCCCTGATGAGAGTGACCTCCTGTGATTACTGGAAGATGGGCAGGGCAGCATTGGCATGCCTGCACCAGAGGCCCCAGTTAAAGCAAGCTTCTATTATTGCTGGAGGTGGGCAGTGGGGTTGCTGGCATTTCAGTGCCAAGAGTCCCGATGGGAGCAAACTGCTGCTGTTGCTTGGAGAAGTTAAGGGAGAGTGCTTGGAGCAGTCTAGGGAGCCTTGGTTGCAGCAAACTGCAGTGGTTGTTGAAAGTAGGCAGCAGATGGCGCTGTCATCTGAATGCCAGTGTCTTGGCTTGAGTAAACTGCTGGAGTGCCAAGCTCCGGTTGAAGCAAACTGCTGCTGATGCAGAGAGGGGGCAGCAGGGGATGCTCACAATCTCCGTGCCCGGAGCCTAGTTGGAGCAAACTGCTATTTTTGCCTGAAGGGGGCAGTGAGGGCTGCTTGCATTGTAGTACAGAGAGCAAACTGCAGCTGTAGCAAATATGGGGCAGTGATGGGTGCTGGCATTACAATGCTGGGAGCCCTGGTTGGAACAAAGTGTTGCTGTTCCTGAGAGAGGCAGCAGGGGGTGTTAGACTGCTGCGCTTGTAAAAAAAAAAAAAAAAAAAACAGCGGAGGGCACTGGTATCTTGGTGAAATGAGCTCCAGATGGAGCAGATGGCTGTGGTTGCTGGGAGTGGACAGCAGGGGGCACAGGGGTGTCTCTGCTAGGCCTAGCTGCTGCAGCTGCTAGAGGAAGATGGTGAAGGGCACTGGCACCCCAGCTGAGGTTGGCTGATGTCACTGCTGGGGATGAATATTCAGAGGTACTGACATCCCAGAGTCAAATGCCCCTGAAGACTGCAGGCAGGTATTTGGTATTGTCGTGCTGATGTAAGCATGAAGACAACATGGAAGGATATTGAAACTTTGCACACAAGTAGATGATACTTCAATTACTTACTATGGTAAATTTCATCAGCCAACCCATGATTCATGATGTCCATCTGGCTGTTTGGAAATTAATTACTTTTTTTTACCTGTGTCAACTTTGATTTGCCATAACTCCCATTTCTACTAACATATGAAAGCTTTATTAGCATTGGCAATGTCATTTAGATATTATTCTCACAATAAAATTGATCAGATAGATCCTATGTATTAGAGATATATTTTTCCAAATTTTTTGAATATTCACTTTTTTTGTGATTTTGAAGAAATCCTGAATTTGAGAGGTCTTAAGCAAAAAATTGAGGCTTGATTACCTGAATTTTCTGCATTCTCTCCATTCACCAGACACTTCTGAACATCTCCTTAAAATCTAAAGACTCTAAGGACATATACTTCAAGAGATATGGACATCTAAAAGTGGCATCTAGTTCAATTTCCAACTCGCGAGTGATTTATTGAAAATTTCCATTGTATGAAAAATTATAAAAATGTTGGAATTTCAGCTAAAAATTGGCAGATGTCAGTTTCAGATGCCAAAGATCATTCCTACAAAGTTTCAAAAGATTCTGAGGTGGTCAAGCAACTGACCTCCCCTAATCTCACTGAGTTGACACAGAATGACCCAAAAGTATTTCATAAATTGTTATTCACAGTCTTTCACAGGGAGGTGAAGCCATCGCCATCTTTACTTTGAAAGACTCAGCCTCTCTGGGATGCTCTTTTTATACCCAATCATATTACTACACTGTTACCAATCAACCCAATTTGCAGTGAGATGTTCCACCTAGTGCATTTTTTAAGAATCATAGGACTTTTCCAGTCCTTCGTTGCCCCATCCCAACGTTTTAAAATAGGTTGCTGGCATCAAATTCAAAATGAGCAGATATTTTTCAAAAAAAACAAGAAGATTTCTCAGTTCCAACATTTGATATGTTGTTTTTGTACTATTTTCAATTAGATATAGAGTTTAAATGGTTAGCAAATCATTGCATTCTTGTTGCATTTACATTTTGCACTGCATTCCAACTTTGAAAACGAGGTTGTACAAAAATAAGTGATGTGAAATAGAGATTCATTTTGAGTGGAATGCTCCCACAGTGCAATGTTTCAGGATTAATCAACCCTGATGATTAATTTTACTCCTAGTGTATTTAGCCATTACAGATAAAGTAAATACACGTTGCTCATCTAATGTTAACATTATTTTATTTATTTATTTATTTGGTTTATTTGTACAGGGACAGCGCACATTAATAGACATTTCCTTAAATGTAAATGAGCCGGTTTTAGCGGAGTAGCTAAATTTCAACTGTAGTTTTCGGGCAAGGTGTTGATAGCCAGATAAAAAACATACAAATATTGAGGTGCATCAACACAATCAAGACATACATCACATTTAAGAGGTAATGAATCACAATAAAAGCGCATTAAAATAAGAGAAGAGGCTTCGGCTAGTAGGCAAGCTACATGAGGCCACAAATATATAGACATAGTAGCCATACAACATATCGGTAGGACACCATTTAATACAAAACAAAATATTCTACACGAATGTACATTTAGCAACATGTAGGCAAGCAACACAGACAAGCAGACAGGCATATCAGCAGGCAACATGGAGGCGGGGAGGCAAGCAAGCAAACAGGCAGAATTCGATTGAGATGGATGAAATACAGGACTACTGACTGCGATCGCAGGCCTGATTATTTTTTAACCATGTTTTGACCAAAGAATGTTTGAAGGCTCTGTGTGTTTCAATATTACGAATGTGTGGTGGTATGCAGTTCCAAAACTGGGCCGCTCACGCTGAGAAGGCTGACCAACTGAAGGAACTTTTTCTCACTGGTACGATAAGATTACCTGTAGTGACCGATCTAGTAAGTCTGCTGCCCAGTGTAAAGAAATCAGCAAGTGGTGGCGGGGCCAAACCATGGAGAATTTTGAAAACTAGATTTGCATCATGAAATTTTATAATATTATCCCAGCTTAAAAGGACATGCTTGTTCAGGATACTGCAGTGATGATAACGGAAAGATTTCTTGTCCAGTACTTTTAGGGCTTGCTTATAAACAGAATTAATTGATTTTAATGTTGTTTTACAGGCCTGAGTCCAGCTGATAAGACAGTATATTAAATGGGGCATTATCATTGCATTGAAGTATAATTCTGCAGCTTCAGAGTTTAAGCAGTTTCTTATGTATCTGAAGTTTACCGAATTGTGCTTGATTGCTTGCGTGACTTTCTTCACCTGTTTTTTGAATGTAAGATTTGCGTCTAGAATAATTCCAAGATACTTGAATTCTGTCACCACTTGAAGCCTCTCACCTGCAAAATACACATTTGGGTCAGATGTATTTGATGTTTTCTTTGAGAAAAACATGCACACGGTTTTTTAACATTAAGGTGAAGACAGGAATCGTGGAGCCATTTGGATATCTGCACCATAGTTGTTGAAAGTTTTTTTGCCACCTCTGCTTTGTTCTTACCATGTGCATAAATTATAGTATCGTCTGCGTGCATTTGAATTTCAGAACCAGTTAAACGGAAGGCAAATCATTAATATATAGACTAAACAGTAGGGGGCCTAAAATCAATCCCTGGGGCACCCCCACATCATATTTTAGATAAGGTGATAGTTCACCGTTAACTCTGGCAGATTGTGTTCTGCCTTCCAGATATGATTTAAACCATTTTAAGGCATCAGGGGAAAAATTGAACGGGGATAGTCCAATAGTCTATTTATTAGGCCTTGGCTGCGGTGACTAATACTGCAAATCGGAGAGCAAATTTTGTGATATCAGACTGTCAGTTTTTTATTTCCCAGTTATTAGGTTGTATTATTTACCAGTTTTTTTTATTTTGCTATTTAGATTTTGTGCATTTCGAAGGGTAATGGAAACGCACACAGAGAGTGAGGACGATGTCTGACATTATTGGCCCCAAAAAACAGTCTGCTTCGTGACGGTACACTGTTCGTGACACAGGCTCCTATTTGAGGCATTGCGCTGATAAGCCTATGGTCGTCGCTGGAGTACATTTGATAGGCGTCACCAGTTAGTTTTTGAATCAGTTTTGAACATTTGCTGCAATCAACAAAATACTATTCTACTGACCGCTGGCCAATTATCGGAACCCCAAAGAAAACAGACTATAAATCTATAAGAACCGCAGCTTTTCTCATCTTTATCGTACTCCAATGAAAATAAATAATCTTGCACTCGGACCAACCAGTCACCGATTTCATACATACTGCGTGAATATTCATGTACATGCGGAACTTAACATCAGAGTGGAAGTATGTATCAAATTTAATCCATCCAGATAAAAGGTTAACGATTGATGTTGAAAAGAGCTAGCTAAATAAAACCATTCGCCACTGGACGCATGCATCCACAGCTGGTATCAACAAGACTCAAAATAGGAGTCTGTGTCACGAACAGTCTACGGTCACGAAGCAGATTATGTTTTTGGGGCTAATAACGTCGGACATCGTCCTCACTTTCTAGGTGTGTTTCCATTACCCTTAGAAATGCGGAAAATCTAAATAGCGAAATAAAAAACTGGTAATGAAAACATAGTCTGATATCACAAAATTTGCTCTCCAATCTACAGTATTAGTCACCGAAGCCAAGGCCTAATAAGTAGACTATTGGACTTCTGCAGCAGACCAGCTAGTGTACTAGTGTAATTTCGCATATTGTGGAGCACTTATATCATTATTGTCAGACGAGCAGTTACAAATTTGCCGCGTGCACAACTCTGCTGACAGTGACAAGATCGAATGTGTTGCCATTCTCATCGATGCATGAGTACAGCCGAGCTGTGATTGGCTGATGGCATGTACAATGGTACCACAGCCGATCTGTGATTGGCTAATGTACGTAATAGTACCAACCGACCTCCAGAAAAAAATTTTGCACGCACCAGTTTAGGCAGTGGTGTAACTTGGGACGCACAGAATGATGAATAGTAAGAGGCGGGGCCCATGTGCTGAGATTATTCTTAACCCATTAATGACCACTGTCCCATTTCTGGGACATGGCACATTTTAACCTCTGTAACCCAAGTGAATGCGTTACTGTGACTAAGCTGCTGTAGCTTAATCAAGGGAAGTAACTCGCATCCAAGAAAAGTGCTTATGAGAGTAGTCTCCCTTTACAGCAGTGGTGGGGGCCACCATTTGCATGAATTTCTCGAATCTGTAACAGCACTATGTGACGCTCCAAGAGGTGTGTGTGTCATTTTTTCTGAGTGAGGCACATTTTTATATCACACTAAAGACAAGAATTGGAGATTATAGCATTGTCTAAATATGTTTTTCTCAGAATGATGATTTTTATGCTTTCAACAATCTGTGTACATTCGTAAAGGAACATACATACTTGGGGTCCTCGATGACAAAATAAATATTTTTCCCCAGAATATAAGTGTTGAATGTTCATTGTACGCCATATCCGATAGTAAAAGGTAACTTTTACTTTGAAAAGAAATTTGGGCATTAATGGGTTAAAAAGTTGAAAATTGAGAAACAAACAACAAATCCATTTTAAATTGATCAAGTTAATACAAAAATTAAAATATAAAATTAAAGTGTCCATATATTTTATTTACAAATGTTTATAATAACAGTATCCTCCCCCCCCCCCCCATTACGGCGCCGCTGGTTGTCCCTGGCTTCCTGCATTATGAGGAAAATTTCTTCCTGACTTACTGCTTACTGACCGGTAAACAATAATGCAGTGACAGAACATCAGATTTCCATTTGAATAATAATAATAATAATAATAATAATAATAATAATAATATTTATTTATGTAGCACTTTTCTTTGACTCAAAGTCACTTCATATTGCACACAGAGTACAATAAAACATTAAAACGAGGCAATACAAACATGATAGGACAAAGAGAGCAATATAAAATTAAGAAAAAAATAATAAAATGAAATGTTGAATTGAGACACATGTTGAAAAGTGAAATCGGCTAATGGCAAGTGATTCCTAAAATACTTTACGAACAGGTTGCACAATCAGAGCATGTTGGGATTCAAAGACCAACCCTAAAAGGGCAGGGTTGTACACATAATATAAGCATCCAGCATCCAAATCCAGTCTCTCAGACATCTTTCATAAAGTGGCTCAAGAGAAAACTACGTTACTTCAAACACAAGATGACGCCCTCAGGTGAGTGCACCACGGCAATATCCAGTTACGAGACACATAGTAACAGCCGAAGAAAGAACAGCGTTTCTGGAAACCATCCCAGTAAACAAATGAGCGCGATTAAGATAATGAGATTTCATCGAATGATACCACATTTACAAATAGTTAAGACTGTTATAGCCTTGTCATTGATAGCAGGTGGGATATTGTATTTGTAAATTTGGCTACTGTACTAATATGAAAGGTCTTGAAGTGTGGCGTACTCCAAATATACATCTGTGAAAATCACGAATGTTCGGAATATACAGTCCATGATCCACGGAAACGTCGATAAAGCATAGTCCGAAAGGAGCTGGACCGCAGCAACAGCACGTCTGCGATTCGATTTTTATTAGCGTTTTATCAAAATAGGAAAACTTCAGTTTAATATCAAAGGAACAACCTTCACTGGCAAAAAAAATATATACATACAAAGCAAACTTAAGCAAAACTGTTTGAACTTCAAGCCCGTTACCAGACAGGACATCTCTTGGCGAGCGTCTTCCAGGTAGCAGCTTTTCCTCAATGAAAACCACACCTTTTACTCATGGTGCGCATTTACAGTGGAACAACAATATTCGCCATGTCTCCAGCTTTCGATTTATGAAAATTGCCGGCAATGAGACGCACTGGAAACGAGGAAAATTGTAATACTTCAGGTATGCATTGACGATACACATATGTCAATAATAGCATAAATATCCGATCGCCTGAACATGTGAACGGGACAAGGTAACTCGCGCAATGCTAGAGCAATGTCAGGAACCGTGGTATAAGTCTTAAGTGCCAGAGTTATAAATTCCATCACCAAGTATTATTGCCTTCCTTGATAAAAATAAATAAAATAAACTGCGCTCAAGAAACAACTGAATCGGCATTTCGTTTAAACGTCCATCCATCCATCCATCCATCCATTCTCTGTACCGCTTCTTCCTCACTAGAGTCGCGGTGGGAGCTGGAGCCTATCCCAGCTGACTGTGGGCGAAAGGCAGGGACCCACCCTGGACAGCTCGCCAGTCCATCGCAGGGCGCACACACCATTCGCACACCATTCGCTCTCACACTCATACCTATGGGCAATTTAGCATCTCCAATTAGCCTGACATGCATGCCTTCCGACTGTGGGAAGAAACCAGAGTCCCCGGAGGAATCCCACATGAACCCAGAGAGAACATGCAAACTCCACACAGAAAGGCCCCAGGCCAGATTCAATCCCGCAACCTTTTTGTTGTAAGGCAGCAGTGCTAACAGTTCAAATGCATGGAGTAATATTATATTCAATTATTTCATATTTTCCCCACATTGCATCCTTTATTCACATTTAATTTCGACAAATGATTTAGATCTCAACCAATAAACAAATACACTAAAATTTTAAAAAATAAATGAAATAAAATAAAAAAGTAAAAGTGTATGATTGAAGATACGGCCTGAACTCTGGCTGATCTACTGATGTTATGAGCTAAAGGGCTATACTACCCATTTGTTCTATGAGATGTGCAATATTTCATAGGAAAAGAGAAAATAGTAGCTAAGTTTCAAAGGACAAGACCAGTGTCATTTTTTTCTTATTGTCAACATAGTCTATGAAAAGACTAAAATCTAAAATGTATTTGTCCTACTTACAAGTAGGTCCATGCAGCTGTCACCAGATTATAGCTAATATCCAGAGGTCATAAAACTTTGTTGTTGTCTAAAAAGGATTTAAATAAGTTCTCAGAGGTGTATTGTTGCATTCCAGTCCTTTTTCCTGGCCTTGAGTGTAATACGTGATGCAGATTCTCAGAGATTATGTTGTTCTGTGTCCTACTGTAGATTGATAGATCTATAAAGCCTGTTGCCCTTTGAAGTAAAGTCTGTGATAACTATGATGCAGAGATGCCAAGTCTTACGCATTCGGCGTAGGTCTCACGCATTTTTTAGGCTTATTCACCGTAGTCCGCAATTATTCAATGAACGCTTTTTAATGAGATTCTCAGGCGGTATTAAAATCCTTGTGCATTGAAGTTTCAGTTTCACTTGAACCTCACCACAAGTAACATGGGAAGCGATTATGACTCCGGACTTCTTGTGCTTCTCTTTACTCAGGGATTGGAAACAATACATGTGTTTCATGATCGTTTAAATTGTTTAAATGAAATAAGACCATTTGAAACGTCTTTATGCAATTCCACTGCTTTCAATCCCTCAGTGAAGACAAGCTTGAGAATTCCCGAGTCATAATCGATTTCCGTGTCACTAGTTGGGAGATCCACCGTAACGCACGTGAAACTGATTAACTTAATGCACAATGACTTAAATTCCGCGAGTGAATTTCTTCTGTGCGCGTTGATTGAATAATTGTTGACTAAGGCACAGGAACGTGAACGCCACTAAGAGGCGAGAGACTCACGCCGAATGTGTGAGACTTGGCATCTCTGATGATACCCCTGTTTTTTGTGAAATACTTTGAGATATTTAAAGCAGGAAACATGTATTTTGGGGCTGATTGTTGCATACAGAGTAAAAGTGTGGCCTCCTACTTGAGCACTCCTTTGGGTAGAGGAGAGCAGGGAGAGTAATTAGAGTAGAACAAATGCATAGTAGGTTTTTGTCTTCTCAAAGAAAATGTTGTTATTAACCTCTTCCACTCCGGAGTTGTAATCGGAGGGATATAGGCACTACTGTCACCTCGCCTTACAGCGCATTATATCTCCAAACTCGATCTCATTTAGGTTTCCTAATTACCAAATAAGTGCTAATTTGTTCTGTTGCGAGGATGAGCCCGCATCCATTTTCCCGCAGCTTGCTTTATAGTTCATTCTTCACTGATATAATTATAAAGCATTTTCCTATCCACATTTATGGTGACATAAAACGTCAATGTCTTAGGAAGCTACTGAATTCCCGCAGCTCACAAAACGGAATAGATTCATTTCACCGAGGTTAGTCTGCCTCCGATCGGCGTTGATACGCCTAAGAAAACGTTTCTAATCAAAGTAACCCCTGGATGAGCTATTTGTGAATCTTTCCGCCCGTGGTCGTGCTAATGGCAAATTGACTGATTGATTAGTGAGTGACGCTCGAGTCTCATTCACAACACTCCTTCCTAAGCTTCGCTTATGCAAGAGTGAAAATGCGGTTTTTTCGCCTTAGATGCGCCTGTTAAGGCTGCTCATGTAACAATAAAACACTGTCTACAACCAGTGACATAACCATAATGCAGGTTAGCGCTCAAACTTTTTCTGAGTAAGAATCGGATAATAAACTGAATTCATTTACTGAGTAAATGGGCTTCCAATAAGCTGCGTTGCCATTAACGATTATGACATACAGCTTTGCGTCAACGAGGAAGGCTACAAAGAGATTGCATGGACGGTAATTTAGTGAAATTTCTCGTTTCTCTTGTTTTTTGTTTAATTAGATAATTGTCGTTCATACAATCTCATATTATAGCTTTACTACAACTTTCCCAGAAGCTGGACTGCAAAGACCTAATGTAGGGGTGGCCAACCCTGGTCCTGGAGAGCCGCAGTGTCTGCTGATTTTTGGTGTTACTCAGCACTTGATTGATGAATTTAAGTAGTTGATTACTCACTTAACTGATCTCACCTGGTGTCTCAGGTTTAATTTGGTAATAATGAGCCAATCAACCAATTAGCAGGAACAACCCACAAGACTCCTAGAGCCAATTAAGCAGACTTGCAGGTTGTGACAGCAATCGACGTGTTAACCAAGATTTGTCAATGTGGTTGGATATTTAGCATAGTTGTAATGCAGACAAAGTAGAAGTACAGAGTACAGATAAAAGTTTATTGAGCAGGGATGGATAACGCTGGTCCTGTAGAGCCAGAGGGTGTGCTGAGTTTGGTTTTATCCACCCAATTTAAACCTAAGACACCAGGTGAGATAAGTGAAGTGTGTAATCAACTGCTTTAATTCATCAATCAAGTGCTGAGTAACACTAAAAACCAGCAGACACTGCGGCTCTCCAGGACCAAGGTTGGCCACCACTGACCTAATGAATGACTTTACTACCATGAGAGTTCTATGCATGGCATGCACATTAAATTATTTGAAATGCATGCCATGCATTTGACTTTCACGATGCACTAATATCCAGTTTACTAAATTATTCAATCACTGACGCTTCGATGTAAAGAGCGTTGGTAATTTAATAAATTATTACTGCTACGCGCGGCAACCAGAGTGCAATTAAGCTTCCCTGCAAATGCAACCGATTCTTTTGAAAGTAGAAAACATTATGATTAAGTGCAATCTTAAAATAAATTTGGTTGCGCTGTTAAAAAAAATCCTAGAACAGGAGATGGGATTCAGGGAAAGCATTATTTATTTTTTATCATTATTTTTTTTTTTTTTTCCATCTATAGGCTACAATATCACGAATAAGTCTGTTGTAAATGTTATGTTTCAGTGATCTGTCATTTATTAATGCTTTCTTAATAATCACAGGCTCATATATTGGTCTTGATTATTCAGAAAATAAATTGTGTGAATATTAATCAAGCTATCTTCAGCAGGGTCAGCTTGAAAGCAATTCTGTGTTTAAGGGTCAAAGACCCACAGCAAGTCATTTGAAAATTTCGTAACGTTGGCGTTACCACCAGGGGGACGTTGGGCTTTAGGGAGTTAAGAATTAAAAGTGAAATTTCACAAGTGTCACCATACCATTTAATGAATCCGTACTTGAAAGGATAACAATGAGTATTCAATACTTAACTGTCACCTGTTTTTGTGCAGTTCAACTATCGGAGGGGCAATACCTACCAATGTTATTGATTCTACATAGCATACAACTTCCAGCAGTTGATGGAGGTGAATTCGGGTAGTCGATAATTGTTGGTATAGCATGATCCGTCAGACGTTTTCTTCTTGCTGCAAAATCTCAATAGGACCTCGTCTGGATACTAACAATTCTTCATTGCACTGTTCCCTTTCACTCAAAGATGATCGTAGGATATTAAGATTTAGGAGTGAATTATGGAATTCATGGAAAATCAGCAAATTAAAAGATTATGTATGGCTGTACCATTGGGACAATCATGCTATGTTCAAAATGAGCCTCACAAACTCCATAACCCCCTTTTCTGAGGGCATCCTGAGACAGGCGGATGGACAGGTCTGCTCTTTTGATGTTAACAAGCCATCCCTTTCTCCTGAGTAGTTTGATAAGATGATAGCGTAAGGAGAAGTGTTAGTCTTTCCTAATGTCTCTGGTCTTACGTTGCTCATCACCTGTGTGCAAGTGTATTTTTTCATTATGAAAGAAAATAAATGCTTCAAATGTTTGAAACTGAATAAGTGCACTTTTATTTTAAAAAATTACTCAGACACCTACTCCCTACTTGACCATTCCAAATAACCAGCCACGCCTAAGACAAAAATAATAGTCCTGCTCTGTTATTTTATCCAGAATCATAGCTGTTTCATAGAATTTGATTACTTTTCGCCCCACCTGTCCTGAAACAGTCTTCAGCCAAGTTCCAGCTTCAGCCTTATGCAAGATGTTAGCTCCTGATTCTGATCCACATTACAGCTTGCGACCTTTATAATTGTAAACAATAAATCTATTACTGTATTGCTATTGAATTGAGAGTTTCACTTGTTTGTTGCATAATTTGTCCAGGTCTGGAAATGTTTCAATTTTTGTGGGACTTCCTGGTGTAATAAAGGCTAAATGAAATGTGTTACGACACCTCAGTGGGTCTAGGGGAAAAAGGGAGGAAACATATTAATGTAACCGGCAGAAAGAATACGATAAACTGGGTAAGGTGAGAAAAAAATGAGGGTCTAATAAGTATTATAATGCCATGAAGTAAATTCACAAATTAAATCAGCCCATTATTACCTTCAGTGTAGCCCACGCCAAAACTGTAACCTGCCCCCAAACTAGAAAAGAAGAAAAAAAAAACTAACCTTGATTGTCCAAAATAAAACACAATACTTAGCTGCCTGGACTAAGATTAAACAAGAGAGAAGAAAAGGGGCAATAAAAAAATATCAGCAGCCACCCCTATGTGGACTTGGCTCTAGTTAATACAATGAGAAAATGGTGTCAGAGAGTTTAGCAAAGAGAAACAGAGGGTAGTAGAATAAAAGTGTGTCTCTTTGACTGGCGCGTCTCGGGCCTTTATGTGGTTCCGGTCTAACTGCTTCACTGCACTCAGCCAGTCATTTGCACCGAGGCGCGGGGGTTGGATATGAGAGAGATTGGGAACAACCTTATGACTCAAATTTGCAGAGGGACACAAGAAATGATAATACTCACAATAACGTCATGTATTTTTTTTTTTCAAACAGAGTTTTATTATTTTTGCTTTTTCACAAACAGAAAATAAAGAAATCATACATACATCTTGTCATTGTTTCACATTGCACAATTGAGAAAACATAAACTATCTTCATGAAAACATAAATGCATAAAAAAAGGGAAAAAAGTAATACAAGACGTGAAAAGGAAATAGAGAGAAAAAAAAATGCTATCCATGAATCCAAAACAAGAAAATCTATCAACCAGCTAACCCTCTTTCACACCTAAATGTCCCACATATTGCTTTCTACATAGTTCTGCATATAAATACCACATTGAATAGTCTTGTATTTTACAGTATACTGTATAATAAAACAAATCCGCCTACCTTCACTTCATAACATCACCCAGTAATACATGAGACAGAACTGAGTTAGTTTAATAATATATCCACTATAAAGGAGAAAGACACTTATGAGGTGACTCTAGGCAGGTGTGGCCATTTTATGGGGTTTTGGCCCTTTAACACCAACTGAGTCAGTACTTTAGGCAAGTATTCAAGCATAGGAGACCATATTTCAGTAAAATACCACTCAGTACCCCTAAGAACTGCACTGATCCTTTCGTGAGGAAGGACCCTAAATATCTCTCTATACCACAACGTGACAGTCAGTGGCTTATCCTTGATCCAGTTAATCAAAATACATTTTCTGGCCAATAACAACAATTTGTCACAGAGTTTGAAATGTAAATGAGTTAATGTTACTGTTTTTGAAAGAAGGCCAAGAATGAAAAAACCTGGGTCTCTCCTAATGTTCACCCGAAAAATGCCACTCAGTTCTTGAGAAATCGCGCCCCAGAATCTTTTAATCAGTTTACATTGCCTGAAGTAATGATAATAGGTTCCAACCTCTCTTTGACACTTATTACGCAGAGGCGAAATCGAAATCTGTCCATCCATTTTATTAAGTATATAAGGAGTTATATGTAAACGGTGTAAAATTTTATACTGCGTCTCTCTCAGTCTGTTGCATATAAACGTTGACCTAAATACTTTAATGGCTTCCTGCCAATCATCCTCAATATATGCAGTGTCAAGATCTCCCTTCCATCTATTCGCAATACTTGTAATATCACCTGGACCAAGAGAGTACAATAATGCTTAGAAGGCAGAAATCAGAGGTGTAAAATCCAGGGGTCAGAAAGTAAGAGTCCTGCCAAGTTTTTCTCCCTCCCACAGAATGAGCTGATCACTCATATTGGCTCTATCTCCAGTCTGAAGTAAATCCAGGTGGTTGGAATAAAGTTCTGGGGAGGATTTTTACTTTCTGAACCCGGACTTTACACCCCAGGCAGAAATAAAATGTGTGATATCTTTTCGGTCGATAAGGAACCTCTCTACCTCATTGTACATGACTGGGGCAGGGGGAGGTAACGTCATGTATTTTTATTACCCCGCCCCACCCGAAGGGTGAGGGAAGGGGTATTGTTTTCGGTTCGGTTTGTTTCTGTTGTTTGTGTGTTTGCATTTGTTTCTATGTTTGTCTGTTTGTTTGTTAAGACTCTAGTGGCAAAACTAATGGCCAGATTCACCCCAAATTCGGTTTAGGGATTGCCACTAACCTAGAATAGATCCCTATTGAATTTCGTACAAGTAGGTGTAATTATGTGCGAGGGGTGGGGTTTGTTGTCCCTGGCACCACTTGTTGCTAATTTATTTCGTACCTGTCTGCATCCTTGGGAAAAGAAAATATGGATGATGTGTTCCTGTTATATCAGCCTACTGTTGCACAAAAGTTTGGCATTTTTAACACACATTACAAATATACAGCAACGCAAGATAAGGTACACATGTAATGTTTGAGCCTTATTTTGCCGCTTGTGTTTTTTTTTCCACTCATTTAATATCTTATATCAACCCAGTACAAGATCATCGCGATCTAATAATATTCCTTTTCCCCTCTGAAAACAATTAAACCTTCATGACAATTGTAATATAGCTGAGCAAAGAAATGCAAGTCCAATTTCAGTTTAACTTTTAATTCATGGTTTCCCATAGTCCCTACTGTATTTCTGTATTGCCAGCTGTTTGAGACACAGGTCTCAAAAAAAGTTCATTTTCTCCTGATTGGTTGGTCTTAAAAAAGTGATTTTAGTTTCAGAATGTTCAGAAGATATGTGGCTTGTGAAAAGTAAGACCAATTTTTGCTTCACTGACTATGGGTCAAAAGAATCAGTTATAACTAGTGCTAAGATTCAGTTTTCCCATAGGAATTAACCCTTTAAGGCCTAATGCAAAAATCCCAGCAGATAGGAACCTGTATTTGGGCTGAAGCACAGCTTCTCAGCTTTCAGGAACAGTTGGAATTTTTTTCTATTGCGCAAAACTTACAGTAATTACGGTACTTTCAAAATTACGCGCATATCTGTGTCGGCAACGACACGTTCTTGAAATGCACACATGCTGTCCAGGTTTAAATGGGTTAATACATTCAGGACCTGCTGCAGGTCTCCTGCAGGGCAGGGCACACAGTTTACTGATTCAGAAAATTATTCCTTCGTGCTGTGTCTTGTTCCTTTACCGTCTTTGGTTACGATTTAAGAAATTGGAGGCTCCTGGTTGCATCCACCGTGCTGCCAACAGAGGTCTCCTTTCAGCGATTTGTAAACTGTCTTCTGTCTATATTTACTTGAAAATCACACAAAGAAAAAATATTTAAAGCTTTACCTTATCAAATGTATTGATTTTTGTAAATATTCACAAATTATGAATTTAATGCCTGCAACACTTTTCATAACAGTTGGGGTAGGGGAATAGAATGACTGGAAAAGTTGTGTAATCTTCAGAGAAACAACCATTTGGAACCTTCCACAGGTAAACAGGCGAGTAGGTAATAAGGTGATCCAATAATAGGTGACAGGTGATTCAGTGACTGAGTGTTTAAATGGACAGTCGCGAAAGACCACAATTACCTGCAATATAGTTTGAAGCAGTGGCGTTGCCAGAACTGAAAATCGGGTGTGCCAGGATCATCCCTTTACAACTTCTATTAGTCCTGACTTGTTCGCAATCATCTTTCCTAATGAACTATGCATTCACTCCGAAAACACTCCTCTCCATCAGGTGTTGCTAGTTCTCCTCGTGAAAGATGGAAATCATTCGTTTGGACGCGCTTTTTTTTTGCCTTTCAATCAGCCATACTCAAAATTGTGTGCAGGTGTTTCTCATCTTCGTCTCTGATTTAATTCCAACAATGTGAGCGATCATGAAGAGCATGTTTGATCGCCTGATGTTCCAAAAAAAAAAAGAAAAAAAATGTAGCGCGGAAGATCCAGAGCAGTTTCGTAAAGCGTGCGGCTACGAGTAAATTATTTTTCTGCACTGAGTTTAGCCTATTATTTTGTCACACTTGGATCGCATTAAGAAAAACGCCGTGTCTATAATTGCCAATGGTGTATTGTTATAATTGTAAAACGTTTTAATTAAGGAAAATGATTGAGAACAAGTCAGGAGCAATTATTGTTCAACCGCGTCCAAAAGAATGATTGCCATCTTACCTTCACGTGGAGAACTAGCAACGCCTGATAGTGTGGATTGTTTTCGGAGTGAATGTATTGTTCATTAGGAAAGATGATTGCGAACAAGTCAGGACTAATAGAAGTTGTAACGGGATGTTCCTGGCACACCCGATTTTCAGTTCTGGCTACACCACTGGTTTGAGGTTTGCCACTTTGCACAAAGCAGTGTGTGCAAATTGTCTTACAGTTTAAGAACAACATTTGTCAATGTGTGTTGAAGAATATGATTGGATCTTACCATCAACAGTCCATAATTAAGCGAAGATTCAGAGCATCTGGAGCAAACTAGGTGAGATGAGGCCAAATAGCAATATCAGATGTGTATGACCTTCGAACCCTCAGACACCACCGCATTAAGAACTGACAAGATTCTCCCATGGACAAAACCACTCTGGCATGTAAATACTTTAGAAGACCTGCAGTGTTAGTGAACACTGTTTGCTACGGCATCATCAAGTACCAATTAAAGCTTACCACGCAAACAGACTGCCATAAATCAAATCATCCTGCAGTTCCAATACAACTGCTGTGGGGTATTAAAAGTAAAGGTGATGTTATGCAGCGGTGAACACGCACCTGCCCCTATCACACTGGAATATGCTGTAGACATCACATTTGGATATAAGCATTATTCTCAAAAAAAAAAAAAAACATGATATAGTTGATGAGTTCAAACATTGCTTATTTCTTCTTTGTACTTTTTTCAACTGAATATCAGTTAAAATGATTTACAAATACTAGTTGCTGTTTTTATTTACATTTTAGAATTTGTCCCAATTCTTCTGGAGTTGATGGTGAAAATTTACATTTGGAATAATAACAACCACAGAAAAAAAAATATTTTTAAATACTTTTATTTGTATTTATTTGTATGCACTCTGCAGAGGTCACCAAGAGTCAGAAAATCTAAAATATGTATCCAATCATGCAAACATTTGTGTGTAAAAAAATCTTTGAAGAAGTAGATGGTAAAAAGAAGTGATCATCATAAGATCAAACCTTTTGGCTGTAATATTATTTTAACTTACTGGTATAGCTTGGAATATAAAAAACAAAGAAACTGAAAATCATTTGTGATCTGAGTAATTGACTACTTGATTTGATAATGTAACAGGAAAGGTGCAATTGCTACCAAAAGTACTGAATGAGAAGCACATTCAAAATGTTTGCAAGTCACATATGGACTGTGCTTTTGAAAGTTACAGTGTAAGATGTGCTACATTAATGTAAAACTCAACTGGGGCTGAAACTCCTAAGGTACTAGAATTCCATAGGACTGAAGAGGTAATGATTCCCTTGTACACTGCTTTTATGTAAGCAGTATAAATCCTAGATGCAACCAGCAACCAGACAGACATAGGTTTTTAGAGTATGAGAATTGTTAAATATCACCATTTGCATTAAATGGGCATAAATATGACCATATAAACCAAGAGTGGCTAACATTGGTCTTGGAAATCCACAGTGTCTGCTGGTTTTGTTGTTGCGTTCCACTTAAAATCAATTTAAAAATCCACTTAAATACAATTAAAATGAATTCAGTCAGGAAAACTCACGTTTCAATAAAATATAACAATATATTCATGGGTATAAGCATTACATGGTATTTTGGCGGCGGTTCTGCTCTGGAGGAATGTCCTACCTAGGCGCGCAAACATATAAACAAAGTTAGTCATTAACAGACAGCAAAATCCCCCCGATGTGAGCAGAACCAAACAGGTGGAGGCTGGGGTGGCGGAGGCAAGCAAAAACCAAAGAGCGTGTTGCATAGCATGAAAAGTCATTGCAAATAGCAGCAGAAGTGAGTGAGCTTGACGTCTTTTAAATAGACCGCTGTATGACCTCATGTGATGTGTATCCTCCAATAGTTGTGTGCCTGCTGATGCTGACGTGGCTGGTAGCTTACCAGGCTGCTATCAGCTGATGTAGCTCTACTCGAGTTTCCTGCCAGAACTAGTCACACAAATTAGTGAAAACAAAAACCTGCTCATGGTGGCTCTGTGGGACCATGTTTGGCTGCTGCTGATACAGAAAATGATGAGCTGTACTGTTTGTTCTAGGTCTCTGGAGAGTGGATTTCCACAGTGAGAAAAACAATAAGGCCCACAGGACGAATGAGATCTCCACAGACCGGCTGATCGTCAGGCGTGGGCAACCATTCCTGCTCTCTCTCCACTCCAGCAGCCTCGGAAATCTCAACACACAATTCTTGGAACTCACTGTCCAAACAGGTGTGCAGTCTCTGTTCTCTAATCGGTCATAAGTGAAAAATATTATAAATTAATATTTTGCCTGTGACATTTTTTTTTTGCTTTTGTTGTTTTGGTGCTTTAGTCCAACACAATGGACTGTTTGAAATTGCACAAGCAATACAGGATGGTTATTCCATACCAGCCAAACTCAATATTTACTGCTTGTAGTGAATTCACCTACATGGAAAGAATCTATATGAACATATATGCGCATATATGCAACCTATATGCCGCATATATGCGCATATATGCCGCATATAGGCAAAATTCAGGTACATATATGTGCATATACAGGCCATATAGGTCTCCTATATCGCTTCTTTATATTCACATATAGGCCTTATGTACATACAAGGTATATGTCTCCTATATAGCTCATATACCCAGTGGCAGGTTCTGTTTGTCATACCTCTTGTAGAGCTCATATCTCACTTTTGCAACTGCCATACATGATGCCTAGCTCATATTTTTATTCTCAAGGTAATATCTGCATATTAGTCCACAGTCCCTTACAGAAATAACAAGAATTTCACGCAATAACTTATTAATTGCATGTGAACACCTGAAATTGGCATCACATTTGATCCTAAATACATGTTGACATGTGACAACGGCATGTTATGTGTAAATCAGTCATTATTAACTATGGCAAGTGAATGGAGACAAAAAGCTATGATATCAACACAAATATCTACAAAAGTAATACTATTTGTTACATTTTTTTTCCTGAAACATTAACAATAACAAGGTCATCAATTCTTTCTTGACCATACTTATTTCCATTCTATGAAGATTGAGTTGTGTATTGTGGAAGAGAAGGAAATGTATAAAAACAAAATGGTTTGATTATGTTTATTTCATCGATTAAGCATTTTTTCAAGTTTAAGTCACTGCCAGATTCACCACATTAGATAAAATTGGATTCACATCATTACAGCTCATACACATCCACTGAAAGGTTATACACTACACTGTTACATCCACCAAATGCAATGTTTTCTATCTTGTCTGTAATGCAGTTTCTAGATTAATATGGCTCAGAGGTCCTTAGTCTAAATGTAGCAAAATAAAACAAAAATAACAAAATAAAAGTACACAGAAGAACACACATTCATGTAAACATGCCTTTCAGAGGTTATTTTCATTCCCGCATCTATTTGAGCATTTCACTGTGGTTAATGAATTTGAAGACAAAGTCTATATTTCTGTTCACAGTTTTAATGAACAGACACTTGTCTTTTATCAGAGATGCTTGTATAGCAACTAAGGGTCCCAGACTTTTTCCTACAGGGATGAAAGAACAAGGATTCTTAAATTCCCACACGGAAAGAACCTATATAAACATATAGGTTTTAATCTCCGCCTTGTATCAACCAGCAGTGGTCTGCAGCTCTTTTCAGAAGTAGCGCGCAATTGGCCAATGTGCTACGGGATGCAAATTGTAAAGGGCCTGCTGGGAAAGATTATATAGATTGGAGTTCCCCTAGGCACGTCCTGTTGGCTAGACGGGCGCTCATAAATAAGATTCTGACCAGGTTTATATCTGCTTAACCTCTGCCTTGTTCTGAGCTTGTATATTTTGTCTAGCCAGTGAATTAAAAGCAATTGTTAATGCCCGCGGGCAGTGTACACTCTCTTGAATTGTCAACAGGGGGCCACATATGCGAATAAGCCTAAGAGCTTGTACATACCTCTAAATTGGATATCCCAGATACAGGTGGGATTGGAAATGCAAATAAAAAAAAAGAAATGTATAAGTTTTAATTGGCCGTTTTCATATATGTACCTATAATATATGAAAACAGCCAATTTTATGTATGTCACATATATGCGAAACCTATATGTGGCCCTATATTAAAACCTATACGTTTATATAGGTTCTTTCCGTGTGGGCAATGTTGCCGCTTTACATTTGGGATCACTCCCAGAAGCTGGAGAGCTGACTTCGGGCTCTGGATCTGTGCAGATGAGGCCTGATCCAGCTCAATTGAACAACCATTAACTTTGAAATGTCCAATAGGATTTTAATGAAATCATCTTGACTTATAAATACTATATTCGGTTAATTAATTGTTCAGCAGAACAAGCAGACTTTACATCAGGCGCGGAATGCTCGTGTTGCGTTCTCGAAGCAAAGGTATTGTTCGATTCAAACATTGGTGGATTGCAGCTTTTACACTGCTTCTGTTGTCCAGCTGTTGACATTTGTCCTGTAGCCAAACCTCAATTCCAGAAAAATTCAGACAGTGCACACAATTCAAATAAAAACAGATGAAGAGTTTGGTTCCAAAATGCAATAAGTGCCAAAAAGACAAAAATTGAGATAATACCATAAAGCAATAGCCCTGTGCTTCTTACACATGGAGCAAATTTTCTTTTTTTGAAATTCATACTATAGAGTATATTTTTTCATGGTCAAAGTTTGTGTTTCTCAATGAATTGCAATAGGCGCCAACACAGAAAAAGCTGATTTACTCAAAATAAGTAGAATGGATATATTGCGTTTTGGAAACAAACTCTTCAGATATTAGTGATTTGTAAGTTCTATTTGAAAACAGCTCACACTGTTATAAACTGGCACCTGTTTTGCCTGTTATTTTAACTGTCAATTTACAATCAGTTTATAAAAGAATGCAAATGGTGACTCAAATCCTCACGCTCCTTCAAATCACTTGTGTAACATGAGAGGGCTCAAAACTGTATAAATACCCTGCAGACCAGCCTGGTACAGTCGTATCCCATGAACCTCGGCTGCGTGCAAAGCCTGGACCACTGCAGTGACACGTGCCAATTTCGTGGTTCTGTCTATGTTAACTGTTAACCACAGTTAAATGCACCCAGGACTCTACTTACACTTAAAATAACAAGGAAACAATGCATTAATTTAACTGTCAAATTCAGTCAATTAATAACAGTGCAGAAAAATTTTTACATTTTCATCTCATGTACTGTACTGTTTTTTGCTAATATTCATTAATTCTGAAATTGATGCCTGAAAACACGTTCCAAATAATTGGAAATGAATAACTGGAAAACCTTCTTAAAGAAAACACGTGTGTGGAACACTCCGTAGGTAAACAGCTGAATAGGTAACAGGTGATTTAAGTTTGACTGGACATGAAATAAGCAGTCATAAAAGGTATTCTCATTCACGAGCAAAATAGTTTCTTTAAGTGCAATTACATGGAATTTAGGAATTTCACCATCGACAGTCCATGATAAAGTGAAAATATTCAGAGAAAGGGAGTGGCAGGAATTTCCGTGGTCTGACTGACATGTCCATCTTTCAAACTGTTTTTGGAAGAAATGAACGTTGTTTTCTTTGGGCAAAGGAGGACCATCCAACTGATGTCAGCAACACGTTACAAGCCAGCGTCTGGTTTGGTCTTGGACTGCATTAGTGCTCTCGGCACATCTTTGGAGCCACAGTTGACATAGATGGATAATAATTTTACTATTGACTTTAAATATTTAGCTACACATTTGACCATGCGTTAAAATACAGCAACTGATGCTTACTGTGTTTGCTAGCAAGTGATTTGAGGCCTTCAGCATTATAAAATATGGAAGCACATTTTATGAAGCAACATCACACATCCACAAATGCAGTTAACAATCCGTGTTTTCGCATGGTTCAGCTTGGAAAATTTACAGCGAGAGCTTGTTCAAAGCCGGATAGCAATCATCTGCATTATCCCATAGCCCCTAGTCAACACTCTAGCTTGGGATCTAGCTGTCTGGGGCTAGGCTAGCTTTAAATGAGCCAATGCCATGCAAATCCATATTATAGAGCCATATATATGAGGAGGAAACTGTAGGCAAAGAGTCTTCAAACAAGCAGGAACTAAAGATGAATGCAGTACAGGCCCATATATACATATATCCTATCCCCAATCAGCTCAGGAGGACTCATATGCTAGTGTATATGACTGTTTTGAGCCTTGACTAAAATGAACGGAGAGAGGGGGCTGATCTGATGGGCTGGGGCCTGCAGTTCCGCAGCTTAGGGACCATGACGGAGAAAGCGCGGTCACCTCTGAGTTTAAGCCTTGAGCGTGGGACAGTCAGGAGGCTCGTGTCAGACGCCCTGAGGGACCTGGAGGCAGTATAAGGGCTTCAGAAGTCTGTGTTATAACGGGAGGGCAACCAGTTAGGACTTCAAAACAAACAGCAAAAACCATAAAATCTATCCTAAAGCAAACTGGAAGTCAGTGAAGACAGGCTACAATTGGAGTAATAAGGTCGCATTTTTTGATCCCAGTCAGAAGCCTGACTGCAAAATTTTGAACCAGTTGTATGAGGAACAAGGACAATCGGCTGATCCCAGTACACAAGGAATTACAATAATCAAGCCGGGAGGTGATAAATGCATGAATGACTTTTTCCGGATCGCTGAAAGGAGAGGAAAGGCTTTATTTTTGAATTTTTGCAATGATCCGGAGCTGAGTGAATCTAGATTTTACCATGGCATTTACCTGTTTCTCAGATTTAAAGGCGAAATCAAAGATCACACCAATATGTTTTGCATACGAGCCACTCAATATGAACACAACCAGAGGTCCCACAGTGACCAACTCAGATTTGGCTCAAAAAAAAAAAAAAAAAAAGTGGGAGTACCTATATACATATATATTATATATATAATAAATAAATAAATTATATATATATATATATATATATATATATATATATATAAAATAAATAATACATATATATATAATAAACACATGGAAAATTTTAGGCTTCAACTTCCAAGGGCATCCCAAGTATGCCCCTCCATAAATGGGGGTATCCAAGCTGACTTTTTTTCGCAAACTCCAATTTGTAGGGGGTTTTGAAGGCCAATAACTTGGAAATACATCAAAGCTTGAGCTGAAAAGTGCATCTCACTGTAATTGGGGTCCAGGCTTTCAGAATCTGCCATCAAAGTTAGATGAACTCTTCTCATTTCTGTGTTATACTGGCCTCTCAAATATGAACCTTTTCATGGGTGGAAATCAAAAATTAAATTTTCATGGACCCCCTGTTAGCCAAGGATCTCTTATGAAGGGTTAATGATGCTGGATTCCTTTTATTTTGGGACAGTTCTGTCTGCAATAAAAATATTGACTATACTCAAGGCTTCATATGGGAGTTAAGAGCCTCTGAAAAGGGTCCTTACAGAAAAAAACAATTGCTGCCAATTTTTGTTTATAAAGTTCACCATGTCAGCAGTTACCCATTGTTATTAATTTTTTTCTACATAATTGAATTTATCTTGCCTTTATTACTGCAAAATGTCAACCTGTTTTCTCATCTGCCTCATTTTTAAATGATTTTGTCAAAACTGTAATCAAAAATTGTTGCAAGGAGTAGGTATGGACATGTTTAATTGCTAAAGTAATGATGAATGATTATTCATCGTATCATTTCTCTGAAAATTCTCTTCAATAGTGAAGAGTGCTGCACAGAGGCAAAATTTACCCTGAAATAACAATGAGAATTCATGAAACAAAAGATTCTTTCACTGGACTCCGAGAGCTGGCTGTCTACAGTTAATGTCAAAAATTACAGTGGCAGTGAAAAAGTAATCCAATTCAGTCACAACACAATGAGCTCATATAAATGATGGCTGCCTCCCCTGATTGAGGTCATTATCATTAGGAACAACCTTATATAACCTGTGTTATGCCCCCCAATTTGTAATGACCCCAATTTGTTATGGCGTCACGGACAGCAAGGGATGACCGACAAAATCCTTTAAGTTCAACAGATTTAATTAAACAAACACATAGAACTAATCTACACCCTACACTACTGACCAAGACTGAAAAGAAAATTAAAAAAAATGAGATATTTACAGTTCCCTGTAATGGAGATGGGCTGCTCTGTTGTGATGTCCTGGGACAGGAAAATGCTCCAACACAGGCAAAAATCCACAAAAAGCTTAAAACGTCTTGAAAAGAGTGACAGGTCTGGTCAAATGTATCCTTCTTGCAATTTCTCCTACTACTCCACACTCTCGATTTTTCTCCTTATATACTCTTGTCCAGCCCCCTCCCACTTCTGGGATTTTTTCCCTCTGGGCATGCCCTGACATGCCCAACCTAGCTTCAGACTGGGCTTCACAAAAAAAAAGTCAATACTGCCATCTAGTGGCTATTTACCACATTACACCTCCATTCCAAAAAAGGGGAAAATTTTGACTCATAAAGGCAAAATTTTTTTTTTCAATACAAAAATGGTTAAGTTGACACTTGTACATACATACATATAATACAATATGCTAATAAACACAGGTGATATATATACACATATTCAAACACGGATAAGCAATCGGCAATTACATTGTCAGCACCCTTGACATGCTTAATTTCCAAGTCAAACTCTTGTAAAATCAAACTCCAATTCAGCAATCTCCGATTTTTGTTTTTCATCTTACTCAAAAACATTAACGGATTGTGGTCAGTATATACAATCATTGGCTTTTGCCCCTGCATAAACATAGACCTCAAAGTGTTGTAAGGATAGAACCAGAGCCAACAGCTCCTTCTCAATTGTGGAATAGTTCTTTTGGTGGCGATTGAACTTCCTGGAGAAGTATGCCACGGATGCTCAATGTCATCAGAGTCTCTTCTCTGTAGGAGCACAAATCCACAAGCTTGGTCGCTAGCATCGACCGCCATGGAGAACGGTTTGTTGAAGTCAGGAGATTTGAGCGCTGGGAAGTGACACAGCAGAGACTTCAGGCGATTGAAGGCTCTTTTTGGCATGCTTCATCCCAAGGGTACTTTTACGCCTTTCTTCAGTTGGTTGGTGAGACTGAGGGCAATCTCAGCAAAGTTCTTGCAGAACTTATGGAAGTACCCGATCATTCCAAGGAAGCGCGCAAAAAGCTTTTTGTTGTCAGGAACTGGAAAGTCCATGATGGCTTGGACTTTAGCATTTATGGGTGCCACCTTACCCTGGCCTATGACGTAGCCAAGATACGTGACAGTAGCACAACCAAAGTCACTCTTGTTCAGGTTAACAGTCAGGTTAGCCTGGGTTAAGTGCTGAACAACGTCTCTACATCTTTCAGATGTTCTTCCCAGGAGTCACCCATGTGATCAGGTCGCGATGTACGCACCCGTGCAGCAATCCAGCGATTGTAGACTGTATCATCCTTTGGAACATGGCTGGGGCATTTTTCATGCCAAAGGGTAGGACTTCATACTGGTATAACCCAGATGGTGTGGCAAAAGCAGAGATGCTCTTGGCCCTCTCAGTTAAAGGCACACACCAATAACCCTTCAATAAATCAATCTTGGTCAGAAACTTTGCTTGCCCTACTCTATCGACACAATCATCAATCCTAGGTATTGGAAACACATCAGTTCTAGTTACAGCATTGACTTTGCGATAGTCTGTACAGAATCTAGTGCTTCCATCAGGTTTTGGAACTAGAACACAGGGTGAACTCCAATCTGAGTTAGAGGGTCTGATAATATCATGTTCTAACATGTACTCAACCTCTTTCTCAGCAATCTTTCTCTTTTCAGGATTCATCCGCACGGATGCTGTTTTATTGGTTTGGCATCACCAACATCTACATCATGAGAGGCTATAGAAACTCTCTTGGAACATCAGGAAATAGATCTTTATATTTCTTGATCAACCTCTCAAACTGATCTTTCTGTGAGGGTTCTAAGTGCTGGAGTTTTACATCAAGATTTTGCAACACTTCAGAATTTGACAATTTACATGAAAGAACTTCAGCTTTAATTCTAGGTTCATCATCTTGACACTCCCCCTCATCTTCACAAGTCTCAGCCCTAGGAGGATCTGAAGTGACAGCTGCAACCCTAGCATTTCTATCATGATAAGCCTTCAGCATGTTAATGTGACACAACTGTTTTGGTTTTCTCCTATCTGGAGTCTTCACAATGTAATTGAGATCATTGAGTTTTGTCAGAATTTCATAAGGACCATGAAATCTAGCCTGCAATGGATTGGACTGCAAGGGAAACAACACAAGGACCTTGTCTCCTGGTTTAAACTCACGGCTTCTAGCCTAATGATCATACCAAGTTTTCATTTTTCCCTGACTTGATTTCAAGTTCTCTTTGGCTAGGTCACAAGCTGCACGCAGTCTTTCCTTGAACTTGCTAACATAGTCTAACAGACTGATATGCGGCTCTTTCTCTTGCCATTTTTCACTCAACAATAGCAAAGGTCCTCTCACTTCATGGCCAAACACTAGCTCAAACGGACTGAATCCAGTAGACTCCTGCACTGCTTCTCTAGCTGCAAACAACAGCAAATGAACACCTTCATCCCAGTCTTTTCTCATGGTCATAACAATAAGTCCTCATCATTGTCTTGAGAGTGGAATGAAACCGCTCTAAGGCACCCTGACTCTCTGGATGATAGGCACTGGAAAGAATCTGCTTCGCACCTAGTTCATACACAACCTGCTGAAACAATCCCGAAGTGAAATTGCTACCTTGATCGGACTGAATTTCCCTGGGAAGGCCAAACAACGTGAAAAACTTTATCAAAGCCTTCGAAATTGCAGTTGCCTTGATGTTGCGTAGAGGGATGGCTTCAGGGAATCTGGTAGATGCACACATGATTGTCAACAAGTACTGATTTCCAGATCTAGTCTTGGGTAATGGACCAACACAATCAACAATGACCTTGGAGAAGGGCTCCCCAAATGCTGGGATAGGCTGCAATGGAGCTACAGGTGGGTCTAACTGGTGTTTTCCAACTACCTGATAAGGGTGACAGTGTAAAACCCACAAAACAATAACCAACGGCGGAAATTGTAGGGCAAAGGTTCAACGTGTTCTTTTTGGCTAGTATTATATCGCGCGACGTCCTGGCTGGTGCGAATCACAGTAAAATGGATATATTTTCTCCGTTCGAACAACGGGGCACAAAAGCACAACGGTTACAATTAATCTGACTCCATAATAAATTTAGAATACCAAATTTAGTTATACCCTCGTTAAATATCTGACTCCAAATTAGAATTAGAATTTATAGTTTAGGGACACATGCGTAAATCTCGGAGCAACTAAGCCGCCAGACTCTTCCGTGAAAACCAGTTACTCAACCGACGCCCCCGGGTAATAGCGCGGTTGCCGGATCTTAGTTCGGTGAGAGTTCTAGAGGATGGAAGAAATTACCATGATAGCAGCAACTTTGGCATAAACATACCATGAACCCAGATTTATGTGCACCACAGGGCCCCTTAAGGAGATCGACCAGGCACCGGCTTATAAGCCCAAGGGTGCCCTTAAGGCCAAATCCCCAGGACCGATACTACATAAACCCTTTATATAAGTAGACCGTAATCTGCAATCCAACTTAAAACCCATCACTACCTTTTAAAACATCAGCTAGCTAGTCTGAATGCAAGGACTCGCCCCTAAGTACCGGTCGTAACGTGGCTAGAAAGAACAAAAGGATTAGGAGTCACGGAGACCACGCAAGCTTAAAGGAATGACAATAATTTATTCACCAGGTAGGCAAAAGCTTAAATCAAACAAATCAACGTTAAGCCAATTACAAGTTACGATAATTTAGAAGAGGAGAATAAAGTCATACCTGGAGGAAAGGATACACGCACTAACGTGCGCGGAAGTTCGAAATACGATGTTACATCACCGAAAGGCTACTCACGCACTAATGTGCGCGGGACCGATCGGATACGATCTTCCCTGATATATAGACTGGCTACATACGGCATACGGAATGGCTACTCACGCACTTACGCGGCGGGGACAGATCAGATACGATCTTCCCTGACTGGATTGTTTCTCTTTGCTTTAAGCCAAATCACGCCTTTTGATCCAGGCGGCATGGCCATAAACACTTGGAAGGGGGGTCGAATCCGGTTTTTGGGTAATAAAACACTTCAGCAGAGAGAGGAGAATAGGGTGATTACCAGAGAGTATTCTGACCAAATTCTCAGGAGTTTCCGAAAGAGAACGAACCATAATTTCAATGGGAATGAAACATACTCCATTCAACTCCTTAGATTCCCCCGAGAATAACAAGACCAAACATGATATGAATATGTACTAATATGATGCAGTTGTCATGAAAAAGTCTTAAGATGAATTAATATATAGTTTAATTGGGTTATAAGTATATAAGTGCTATTTGGATATATAAGAACATGATTTAACATATAAGCACATTATGCACTTCCCAGTGGTTTAGATTATTTGAAACAAATTAATATAACTGGACTTTAACTTAAGACTTAGGCCAGTAATATGACTCGCACAGGGGCATTGTGTCAGCCAGAGCCCTCTAACAACCCCCCCATACAGAGGAACAGTAAGACTGTTAACACCTTAGCAAGCACCTTGGGGAGGAAGTCCACAAAAGCTTTATTGCTATCTGGCATGGCTCTGGACTGAGCTTATCAGCCATTCGTTGCATACAGTCGCTGGGCTCCCCACGCATCATCAGCGTTTGCAGATCTTACAGAGGTGCCGCTCAGAACCTAACCCAAAGGCACAGATGAATTTTACTGGTTTTGGAATGGAACAATCTTTTATAAAATGAAATATGCAATGTCTACAGTCCACCCCCTGAACGTGTGGATGGGCTAAGCTCCACCCACAGGGTCAAAAATAGCTTCAGGGAATATTTGCTGAGATTATGGATGGAATATTGATGAGAAATTACAGATTTAAGAGTGGTTGAGTTTTTCATGACAGTTGCATCACACAAAAAAAAAAAAAAAATGGATTGTTTCCTCTCACTGCAATATAATTGACAATTTAGAGAAGTGTGATTTGGGAAGTTAAAAGAAAGAGAGACAACCGTTTTATTAACATGAAACGTGAAGAAATTAAAAGGAAAACAAAAAATAAAATAAAATTAAAAGTATGTTGTCTAGGTTTGTTCTATGAGTCTATTATCTGAAGTTAGTGTACCAATTGGACGAATGTTATTATAGCCAATGGAATGATGGTTCGAAAAGTAATTTTTCTAACATCAGTAAAAAATAGAAATCGAGAACAAACCAGCACATAAACCAAAAACTTTCCCACACTTGACTAGGGAAAGCAAAAAGATTATATGTGCCACTAACTAAGTAACCAACCAATTGGAAAAAACCCCGAGGAAAAAAAAAAATGGCGGGTCACAATATCAAATCATTTAAGTAGCTGATTTAAAGTGCAAAAAATAAACAGTTACAGATGAAAAAAAAACAATAGAACATTTACATGAGCTATACTGAAGTGATATGGTGAAATATTGGAAATTGTGAAATTCATATGTCCAGACATTCAGCAATTTACGTCACATGATATGATTTGGAGATTAACTGAGAGAGTGGGGCTGATACACATAATAGGCTGGTCAGAAGCACTTTTGTAGGAATTCCCAATTTAATTCTGAAAAATATTAAAAGGTAAATGGGACTTATTTGGATCAATGCATATGTAGTTTTACCTCACTTTATGAACTTTTAAGGCACACTACCTTTGGCCTTCAGTGTAAAAAACCTCTATGCTCCAGTCCATGAAGTGCCACATTATAAAATAGAATTTTGATTGATTCCTCTCAACCTATTTTTGTATCAACCCACACTCTTTACATGCAATTTACAAATCACAATCACAAACACAACTGCAGTTTGTCCATATGAAAATGTCCTTTGTCCTGTATGAACTGCATCTGTAGAGATGTTTGAGGTCCGGCGGCCGCCCGCGTTGGTGCACATATTGTTGGAATTTGAACGTGTATCCATAATAAGTTGAATAGTGGAAGAAATGGCTCCCAAGAGCCAGAAGGGTGGACAGGGATTATTGTGCCCTGGCGTGCCACACCCTTGATCCGCTACCATGTTTGCGATGAAATCCCGAAATCCAAATCAGCCAAAAAACATATAAATGAAGCTTCTGTTACTCAGGTGTAAATGGCAAAGTCAGGTCCTCGAATCCTTGATGCCTGTATAGAAAAATTTTAGAAACAGTACCCTGCCAAATTGACAACAACAAGGGAGACCAAGACAAGACAAGACACGACCAAGGTAATCCGTTATAACTCAACCTGTAGGAATCAGAAAGAGTGAAAGTTAATTGGAAGCATTTTGAAATTAGACACTCAGGATGCATTTGGGTTTTCCTGAGCCAGCAACCTGTCCTGTGGAAAACAATGGATGAAAGAGTTAATGCAGTGCATGCAATTACCCCACAATTCACATGTCCCCGCCGTCTGGGTAACTTTATGACACCTCAAAGGGGACAGCGACTGAGGACGAGTGAATGGCACTGTTGAAGATTCCATCACCCCTGTTTTCAGAAAGAAAGAACAGACGAAGTTAGTACCAGTTTTAAATGGAACAATGCTTTATGGCTTTCCCCTCGATCAGGATAAACACATACAAACATGGAGAAACGCAAGTGGTGTATGTATGTGTGTGTATGTATGTGTGCGCGCGCGCGTGTGACTAAGGGTTGTAAAGTGGCTCGGATGGGGCCTGTTACCCACTAGCGGGTGTTTTATGGCCCCGCAACTTCTTCCACCCCCTGAGAGGATGTCATCACCTTAGACATCTGCTGTAAAACCAAGGCTCTCAGGTGTGAAGACTGTAAGAGAATGAACTATGCAGGGTGAATGTCTGCATAGCTTCAGACACTGAAAAGACAATGACAAACAGACATTAAAAATAGGCTGAACCATGCAATCCAGTAGGAATGCAGGCAACCATCGTTGAGTTACTGATGTACTAGTAACTCTGATTAATTCATGCACTCTATAAAGAGTACAGGCTTATAGATTGAAGTGATCCATGTTTTGAGGAACATAGTCCTAACTGACAAAGGGGTGAATAGGATCAGAGAGAGGGAGCACAAGCAGAGGAATGGCAGGCTGTGAGAAACACGGCAAGTGTGAGTAGAAAGACATTAATCTTTGCCAAAAGTGACCAAACCCATCTGGCTCCAATACTAAGGACGGATGCAAATTTAATAGAAACAAATTTTAGAAAAAATAAATGTAGGGGAGGAATATTTCTCCCTAAAAGGCAACTCATGTAGGCATTCTAAATCTAATTACCTACTTCCATGAGGCCATAAACAGTACCCCCTGCTGGGGCAGACAAAAGAGACTCAATGTCCCACTAGACATTTAGAGCTCAGATGTTGCTTGATGACTAGTGGCAATGACAGTATACAGCAATGGTTAACCAAACATTAGTTCCAATAAACGTATCTGGTGGTTAGTGAAATCCACACAAAACGTAATTATACTAGATGGTTTGCTTCAAACATAACGGTTAAAAGGCAAGTACGTTGTTAGTGAATGGCCACACTCAAGATGGTGGTCACAGCAGGCGACTTAGTGTTGGTTCCGCCTTCTCCTTCTCCTTCTCGGAAGGAAGACCGGAAACCAGCTTAAACGTGGCAGTGATTGGCCGATTTGAAGAGCGCCACTTGACTCGCATTTATGATGAGGGTCGGGTCAGCCAACCAACGCACCGACAACGGTCTACGTCACCATATTACACGGATCGACTTGGGGCTGTATCAGCCAACCAGCTCCCCGGCGAATAGTCACGTGACCCAATGGGTCGGCTCAGACTTTCCCCCCTCTGGAGGAAGCACCTACCCACATGCAAACTCTACCAATGGCTGCCCCCAGATGAAATCACGTTATATTCCCCAACAAAACGAGCCAAAAATGGCGGGCCGTTCAACTTGCTAATCCTTTGTGCAAAAGTAATATGGCAGCCTCAATGCGTACTTGGGATAAGCTTAAATGCAAGCAGATTTTAGAGCGGTTACAATGGCAATTTCCCAATTTTACGAAGCAGATTTTTAGAGCGGTTATAATGGCAATTTCCCAATTTTACGTGCAATGCAAAAATATTCAACACTTTCAGCAATAAGCTTTCCCGTTGCTATGTCCAGGACACATATCCTCCCACAATTCGCACAGTCTAGTCGCCTGAAGCAAAACAACCTGCAGTCCGAGAAGCCCACGTGGCCCGTAACAGCAAACTTCAGCCCATACCGAAACTGCTGAACATTCCGCTTGAGAAAAACCACATTACAAACCCAATCAAGAATTAGTCTAATCACTGTCCGTGTCCCAAAGGACTGCCGGCACGAAACTTCTGCCGAATTTGACCAACTTCGAAACCCAAAGGCGCAGAATGCACCCTGCTTAAACTTTTGAGTCCAATTATTACAATTTTCCGAATACCGTTTTGCATCTCTCTCAGTGCGCTGATCAAAAGAGCGCAAACACTGGGCAGTGAAACCGTAAGCTATTACCTTTACACAAAGTTTAACAAGACAAGAGGATGGAAATATTTGTCAATTTAAACCGAACCAATGATGCGGGTCAGAGCACTAAAGAACATACTTGCAACCCATGCGCGATTGTTACAACGATAAAATCCGTAAGTCCAACGATATTTCGAAGCTAATCTCCTCACTCCCCTACGCATAAAGACTCCTTCAAAATCACACTGGAATTTCACCAGTGTCCCATTTCTTCCAGTATTTGGGCAAGATTGTCTGCACAGTTACAGCAGGACCTTGCACCAAATCCATCAAATGCACACAATTGCGGATTACTTTCGGTACACATACGCAAACCTTCGAACACAATCTTTCCTGGTTTCAAGAACAGGCCAAGAGTATTCAACACTTTCAGTGGCAAGCTTTATCCCCGCTATGGCATTACCACCGGATCAAGCACAAACAACCTACGGTCGAAGAAGAGCAAAGCTTAATGCGCCTAGCAACAACAGATATTCGCATCCACTTAAAAATGCCGAAACCCCCCACTGCACGTAGAAACCCAATCATCTCCAACTTGCCATTAAACCTCCTACACAAAAGCATGAACATATCAAATGACCCGGATTAATCTGAAAACAGCGCAGTCTGAAGAGATAACAAAAACAAAGAAGGCTCATGCAAACATTCCTACAACTTGCACTCCCTTCTCTGATCCCGAAAAAGATAGAATTAAAACTTGTGACTGGTTTCTACGGTCCCAGGCCTATTTGGGGATATGTCGATCCCTTAGCAGCGGTCTCTATGCAGTGAATTCTAACTTTCCTACAAAATAGAAAGCACCGCATTACTTACCACATGTGGATGGCGACTGATGGAGCCGGCCAGATCGCGCAAGAAACCAGGATCACATTGGATGTGGAGATTCACACTTCAGCCAGCACAATGCGGAAACATCTCGGAAGGCGTCGGAAAACAGAATCACGCGCTCCCGATTATAGGCCTCGCCAGTATGGTGCGCAAGCCGTCACGCCGCAAAATGCAAAGATTCCCAAACCGACATATTACGGTATAATACACGAAAGCCATCACGGAGGGCAGTCACCAGCTGTAAAACCCACAAAACAATAACCAACGGCGGAAATTGTAGGGCAAAGGTTCAACGTGTTCTTTTTGGCTAGTATTATATCGCTACGACGCCCTGGCTGGTGCGAATCACAGTAAAATGGATATATTTTCTCCGTTCGAACAACGGGGCACAAAAGCACAACGGTTACAATTAATCTGACTCCATAATAAATTTAGAATACCAAATTTAGTTATACCCTCGTTAAATATCTGACTCCAAATTAGAATTAGAATTTATAGTTTAGGGACACATGCGTAAATCTCGAGCAACTAAGCCGCCAGACTCTTCCGTGAAAACCAGTTACTCAACCGACGCCCCGGGTAATAGCGCGTTGCCGGATCTTAGTTCGGTGAGAGTTCTAGAGGATGGAAGAAATTACCATGATAGCAGCAACTTTGGCATAAACATACCATGAACCCAGATTTATGTGCACCACAGGGCCCCTTAAGGAGATCGACCAGGCACCGGCTTATAAGCCCAAGGGTGCCCTTAAGGCCAAATCCCCAGGACCGATACTACATAAACCCTTTATATAAGTAGACCGTAATCTGCAATCCAACTTAAAACCCATCACTACCTTTAAAACATCAGCTAGCTAGTCTGGAATGCAAGGACTCGCCCCCCTAAGTACCGGGTCGTAATGTGGCTAGAAAGAACAAAAGGATTAGGAGTCACGGAGACCACGCAAGCTTAAAGGAATGACAATAATTTATTCACCAGGTAGGCAAAAGCTTAAATCAAACAAATCAACGTTAAGCCAATTACAAGTTACGCATAATTTAGAAGAGGAGAATAAAGTCATACCTGGAGGAAAAGGATACACGCACTAACGTGCGCGGGAAGTTCGAAATACGATGTTACATCACCGAAAAGGCTACTCACGCACTAATGTGCGCGGGGACCGATCGGATACGATCTTCCCTGACTATATAGACTGGCTACATACGGCATACGGAATGGCTACTCACGCACTTACGCGCGCGGGACAGATCAGATACGATCTTCCCTGACTGGATTGTTTTCTCTTTGCTTTAAGCCAAATCACGCCTTTGATCCAGGCGGCATGGCCATAAACACTTGGAAGGGGGTTCGAATCCGGTTTTTTGGGTAATAAAACACTTCAGCAGAGAGAGGAGAATAGGGTGATTACCAGAGAGTATTCTGACCAAATTCTCAGGAGTTTCCAAAGAGAACGAACCATAATTTCAATGGGAATGAAACATACTCCATTCAACTCCTTGGATTCCCCGAGAATAACAAGACCAAACATGATATGAATATGTACTAATATGATGCAGTTGTCATGAAAAAGTCTTAAGATGAATTAATATATAGTTTAATTGGGTTATAAGTATATAAGTGCTATTTGGATATATAAGAACATGATTTAACATATAAGCACATTATGCACTTCCCAGTGGTTTAGATTATTTGAAACAAATTAATATAACTGGACTTTAACTTAAGACTTAGGCCAGTAATATGACTCGCACAGGGGCATCGTGTCAGCCAGAGCCCTCTAACAACCCCCCCATACAGAGGAACAGTAAGACTGTTAACACCTTAGCAAGCACCTTGGGGAGGAAGTCCACAAAAGCTTTATTGCTATCTGGCATGGCTCTGGACTGAGCTTATCAGCCATTTGTCACTTGCATACAGTCGCTGGGCTCTAACGATCAGCAACAATGATCTTACAGAGGTGCCGCCAGAACCCAACCCAAAGGCACAGATGAATTTTACTGGTTTTGGAATGGAACAATCTTTTATAAAATGAAATATGCAATGTCTACAACAGGTTTTGCAAAAGTTGGAAACATCTTTCCGAAGTCCAGGCCAGAAGAAGTGTTTCATGATCTTATCAACAGTCTTGTTAACACCAAGATGACCTCCTAAGGGCAAACTATGAGCCATTGTTAAGATCTCATTCCTGTAGACCTTCGAACAACAATTTGCTTGACCACTGCCCAATCTGCATTGGCAGGGATATCAGGAGGGGCGCCACTTCCGCATCAACACTCCATCCTTGAGATAATACCCAACTGGAACTGTGTCTATTTCTTCATTAGGAAGGGCTCTCTTCTTTAGTACACAAATTTCAGGATCATTGTTTTGCTCCTGAATAAACCGCTTTCTGGACAGAGACAAGTCTCCAGACACATCAGAATCACCAGACTCATCCGGCTGGCTGAATAGAGAACTGATAAAAGTGTCTGATAAGTCCTCAAACAGAGAAACCATAGTAGACTGAACAAAGTCATGAGGCGAACCACCTGAGTCATGACTATTCAATGTGCTGGACGGCACCACATCATCTTCTTCTTGAGCCTTCTTGGCCATAGCACGAGTCACTGCACAGGAAGGATACAGAGATGGGTCTTCATCGCCATCTTCAGTGCTCGGCTGCAGGAAGATGAACAGGGGGAACTACATTGCCCCCAGCCAGGTCATTGCCTAGCAACAGAGAAACACCCTTGATAGGTAGACTTGACATAAGTCCCACCTTTACCTGTCCTGTAACTAAATCTGACTTCAAGAATACAGAGCACAGGGGTACAGATACAGTCCTCCCTTCAATACCTTGTACAAGTATGAAATCCCCAGAAGCGGTCTCATCACGTAACTCCAAGGAGTCCATCAACAAAAGTGACTGAGAAGCTCCGGTATCCCTTAGGATATATATGGGGACAGGAGGAGAATGCTCATTCAGAGCCACAAATCCCTCTGACACAAATGGAAGGAATTCCTCCCTCACAAAGTCAGCAGTATCAGGCTTCTTAGCCTCACAAGGAGCAGGCAATTTAGCAGATCGGTCATCTACTACAGGGGTTTCTAACCTTGTCTTCACAAAGGCATTGGGTTTGGTATCCTTTTCTTGTTCTTTCTTAGCTTTGAGGAACCAACAGTTAGTTGTAACATGACCAGATTTCTTGCAATAATTGCAAACTAGACCACTTTTGTCACTGTCAGCTTTCACACTTTGATCAGACCTTTTACTGGATTTCTGAGCACCATCACCAGATTTGTCTTTGTCTTTGGGTGAGGAATCTTGGGTATCACCGTTACCTTTCTTCTGAAATTGGGACCATCTATTTTTACTGCTAGACTGAAATTTGGACTTATGTGTGAGAACATATTCGTCTGCAAACTTGGCAGCTGATTGCAAATTCAGTGCTTGCTTCTCATTAAGGTAGGTCTTAATATCATCCTTGACACAGTTCTTGAATTCTTCAACTAACACCATCTCTTTTAGTGAGTTGAAATCATCCTTGACCTCCATAGAAGTACACCAGCGCTCAAAGCAAACCTTCTTCTCGTTAGCAAATTCAACATCAGTCTGATTGTCAGATTTCTTCAGACCTCTGAATTTCTGTCGGTAAGCCTCTGGAACCAACTCATAAGCTGTCAAAATAACCTTTTTGACAACCTCATAATCAGAGGAATCATCTGCAGACAAAGCCGAATAGGCTTGTTGAGCTTTACCCTTGAGGACAGTTTGCAACATCAGAGGCCAGTGTTCCTTTGGCCACTGACAACTCTTAGCTACCTTCTCGAAGCACTGGAAATACTTATCAACCTTCTTCTCTGAAAATGGAGGCACCAGCTTTACCTCCTGGCTAGCCCAAAATTTGTTTTCGGCTTCTATTTTAATTTTTAGTTGCTCCATTTGGAGCCTTTCTTCTCTGTCTAATTTTTCTAAATCGAAATATCTCTGTCTCTGTCTCTCTCTTTCTGCTCTTTTTCTTCTCTTGCTAATTTTTCTAACTCAAACTGCCTTTCTTTCTCTCTTTCTGCTCTCTCGAACTCTCTTTGTTTTTTTCTTTTTCTTCAATTTCTAGCATTTTTAATTTAAGTTCCAATTCTACATGTGGATTTTCCACCGAAACTGTTCCAGATCTCCTGGTGCAAACACATTTTCATCAATGTAATATTCAACAATCTCTCTCGCCAGTCTTGCTTTTCGCATGGCTGGTTTTTACATCTGTCAGCTCTAACTGTCTGCATATTTCTAGCAGTTCTGTCTTTTTTAAAAGACTTCAAAACCTCTACGGTTGGTGATGGCAAGAAATCATCCATTGCTGTTGATCTGCCAATATATATCTAGGAAAATTCAAAAAACAATTTCACTATTTGAAGTTTTAGATTTTCAATAAATGACTCGCACAATGGTCTACCCCGGACCCGAGCCCCCAATTTGTAATGCCCTCCAATTTGTAATGACCCCAATTTGTTATGGCCCCAATTTGTTATGGCGTCACGGACAGCAAGGGATGACAGACAAAATCCTTCAAGTTCAACAGATTTAATTAAACAAACACATAGAACTAATCTACACCCTACACTACTGACCAAGATTGAAAAGAAAATTTAAAAAAAAAATGAGATATTTACAGTTCCCTGTAATGGTGATGGGCTGCTCTGTTGTGATGTCCTGGGACAGGAAAATGCTCCAACACAGGCAAAAATCCACAAAAAGCTTAAAACGTCTTGAAAAGAGTGACAGGTCTGGTCAAATGTATCCTTCTTGCAATTTCTCCTACTACTACACACTCTCGATTTTTCTCCTTATATACTCTTGTCCAGCCCTCCCCATTTCTGGGACTTTCCCTCTGGGCATGCCCTGGACATGCCCAACCTAGCTTCAGACTGGGCTTCACAAAAAAAGAGTCAATACTGCCATCTAGTGGCTATTTACCACATTACACCTGGCACCTCACAATTCAGGTGTAGAGACGAAGCACATTATATTCTGGAATGGCACCCAGCAGGTATTCTTTCAGATTGAAGCAGGTTATGAGAAATCATGTGTTTGATCACTGCTTGAACTTATTTTCTTACAAACACTCAACAATACAGACAATGCAACATTCGTGCACGGGACCTGCTTTCACGGCTGCAGCTCAGCAGTATTCAGCTTGGCTGCTGGTCACTTTTCTCTAACAACAGCATCATGTTCATCAGATGATATTTTTTCCAGTTCAGTTTCAGAATTAGGAATAAAGCAATGGTTAGATTCTTGCAATGGGACAATGCTTGGCACAGAACTTCTGTGCACTTCGAAAGTGTGAGAAACACTCCTTTTCATAATTAAAACAGATCAGGTCATCTTCATTGAATTAGATGCCAAACCACAGGGGAGATAGATCTGGGTGTCGTCAGCGTGGCAGTGGTAAGCAATGTTGTGTTTTCGAAGGATTTTTCCAAGTGGCAGAATGTACATAGAAAAGAGATAGGTAGAACATAAACTAACTCAAGGCAGTGCTCCCTACATCAACCCCATGCTCAAAGCGATCAATTAGAATAGTGTGATTTACTATATCAAAAGAGAAGAAGAAGTAAAATTGCACAGTTCCCAGAATCGACAGTGAGGAGCACATCATTGCAGAGTTTCAGCAATGCAGACTCAATACTGTGAGCCACTCTGAAACCTGACTGAAAAATGTCCAGGAATTTTTTTTTTTTTAGGTAAGAGTTTGGACTGAATGCTCTCCTCTGGAACTTTGAATGGGAAGCGTAGTTTTCAGATGGGTCTGTAATTGATGAGAACCAGTCGGTCTGGTTTGGGCTTTTTTTAAAAGGGGCTGAATCACAGGATGTTTGAAACATGATGGAACAGTGGCTAAAGAGCAGTCCATAACTGAGTGGACGCAGGGCACATTAGTGTCAATTGCCTCCTTTAGGAGATGAGTGGGGGCAAAGTCAAGGGGGCAGGTGGTAGATTTTATACTAAAAATAATTTCTTTGAATTCAGATAATTAAAGGGGCTTGAAACAAGCCAGTCATGCAGAGCACACCAGGGAGACAGCTAGGTCCTGGTGGGAGCTAAAATATTGGATTTAATGTTTTCAGCTTTGTTTATGAAGAACTGTTGGAATTCCTCACATTTAGAGGCAGACACATCTTGGCTGGGTTTGGGTGGAGGGCTGGTGAGAGAGGTTATGGAACTGAGGTGGACCTTAGGTTATGACAATTTTTTGCTTACTGGCCTTATGGGCCGATAAGCTATTGTCGTGGTGTGGTGTCCGTCGTCCGGAACATTTTTTATCTTTTTTTTGTGCGTGATGAATTTTCGTATAAATTTGCCATAACATACTACTAGACCATATCTCCAGAAGTTTTTTTTCAGATTTTTGATTGAATCATTTCTGTCTGTTTTATGGGCCCTTGAAATTTTGGCCCCAGTGTTAAAGATTGACTGAGACTGAGAAATTTAAAAAAATTATTTCTCAAAAACTGCGTGATAAATTTTTTTCTAAATCAGGCAATCAACTTACCTTGGTACCATCAATGTACAGTGCGAGCACCATTTTGATTGAACCGACGGAAGTGGGTCTAGTGGGGGCGCTGTACTTTAATATTGGGTGGAGAATATGCAAGATGGCCTGTGGAAGCCAAATGGTTGCAGATAGAGATTAAGTTTGTATTACCGGCATATAGGAAGTCATATATGACCTATATTTTGGCTATGTTAAGGTTGACCTCGGATGACTTTGAAAGGTCAAACTCGAGGTCAAGGATGTATTTACAATGTTTAAAGATAGGACTTGAAATTTCAAAAAATTATTTCTCAAAAACTGTCAGATAACTTTTTTTTCTAAATCTGGCAATCAACTCACCTTGATACACTTTATGTACAGTGCAAATGCCATTTTTGTATTCATTCATTTTTTTTATTTTAAAAATTTGGCATCTCCAATCACACCCAAATTTGGAATGCCCAATCCGAGAACTATGTACAAGGCTTGCTCGTATGCAACCCCCTGTTGCCAGCTCAGGAGAGAGGGACAGTTCACGGCTTTCCTCCGAAGCACACGCCTGTCAGCCCCTGCATCTTTACACTCATTGGTCAAAACCATCGCAAGTTCAGAACGAGGGCGGAAGATACCTGAACATGACCAAGCTTAGAATCTCACTGATGAGCGTCCGGCTGGCCAACAGTAGGCGCTTGAGAAATGAACAAGGCAATCATTTTTAATTTCCCTTCTCAGCAGTCCCTTCCCAATTTGCATACCCACAGCGCTTTAGCCAATTGTGCGCTGTTCTGAAAAAGCTGCCGACCACTGCTGGTTGGTACAACTGGGGATCGAACCCGCGCCGCAGTAGTCACTACTGCACCGCAATTGCCGCGTCTTAAAGTGCGAGTGCCATTTTGATTGAATCAATGGAAGTGGGACTAGTGGGGGCGCTGTACTTTAACATTGGGTCTTATGGAAAATGGGCAAAATCGCCTGTGGAAGCTAAATGGTTGCAGATAGAGATTAAGTTTGTACTATCAACATATAGGAAGTTATATATAACCTCTATTTTGGATGTGTTAAAGTTGACCTCAGATGACCTTGAAAGATCAAACTTGAGGTCACACAAAATGTTACAATTTTCAAAGGCCTCTAGGCTTGAAAATATTGAAGATGGGGAACATACGTGTATTGAACACTGATAAGAAGTCATATATGAACTTTCATGTGGTGGCCTTGAACTTGACCTTCGGTGACCTTCGAAGGTCAAACTTACCATAGTGAAATTTCAATGACATCTATCACCAAAACTATTACAGATAGAGCTTAGGTTCGTATTGTGGGCATATTGGAAGTCATATATGGAGTTTCATTTGGTGACCTTCATATTGAGCTTCAAAGGTCAAACTTGACCTAGTGAAAATTCAATGACTTGTATCACTAAAGTGGTCACAGATGGAGCCTATTTTTGTGTTACAGACATCTAGAAAGTCACAAATGAACTTGGTGGCATTCAACTTCACTGTCAGTGACCTTTGAGGGTCAAACTCGACAGTGAAATTACAATGACTTGTATCACCAAAATGGTCACAGATTGAGCCAAGTTTTGTATAGAGACATTTAGAAAGTCATATATGAAGTCCATTTGCTGACCTCAACTTGACCCTCTGTGACCTTTAAAGATCACAAGTGACATTTTTTTTTGAATTTTCAATGACTTGTATCACCAAAACTGCTTCAGAGCATAGGATTGGGTATTACGGGGGGGTCTTATAAATGTATGTGAACTTATATTTAGTGACCTTGACATTGACCTTCAATAATTCGAAGGTCAAACTTGACATGAAATTTTCATAACTTTCATCACTATAAGATTGCTTGCCGGTAAGCTACAGGACCCTTGCTCCTAGTTTTGGAAATGAGATCAGTGAGGTGTTTTACTCTCGCTGCTTTAACTGCTTTTTGGTAAATACTAAAACTTCTTATCTACTGGAGTGCAGAAAAAAAAACAAAAAAGCAAAAAAAAAAGAATCAAATGAAACTGTCGCCATCTCAATACTTACAGACTGTCTTATAATAACACTCTGCCATTTAATGAGGGAACCAATGATCGTGGCTTGGAAATGTGTTTTGCTTGTGGGATATTAAACTCCATTCAAATTTTGAGCTAATCTTTGCCTTGAACTGTATATGGTGTTACTATAGTTTGATTGACCTTCAGCATATTCAGATGATTAAAGCTGCTGTAACTGATTTGGTCGTTTTCGTAGCTTCTTGTCTGACGCCTATGTAAGCAGTCCCCAGCCCCCATCCCCATACCATGCACAGGAACGCGCATCGGTTTCTGATAAAGGTAGAGGAGAGTAGTGACTCAATTATAAGTAGAATATAAACAGGCACTCGCAGTGATTGTCGTGTGAAAGCCACAATGAAAACATGGACCAACGACACATTGCATCCATGCAGAAACTTCGGTATGAATGACTTTTTGAAGGTATTAGCTAAAACTAGCTAGTGTCCTATAGCCACACATGCTATCATTACACAGCTAAGCAAGCTGTTGTCGGCCACAAACGATGATGGTTCATTTATGAACTGACATTAACAGAATTAAAAACCACCAACAGCACTATCTGAGACTGATAAAACTGCATAACTACAACAGAGTAAAACAAAGCTTATCTGTCCTGTAGCAGCAAGGCTAACTGTGCATCGCTTTTTAAACCCTTTGATTCCTTCAGTTTTCCCCATTGAAAGCGGCACTGATATAAGTACAGCTCTTGGCCTTCTCGCATTTTTCCTCCTTAATTCTATTTGTTCCTCTACCATTCTTTGGCGCTTTGGCTGTTTAATTTTGTACACCATCTCCCGTAGCGCTGGGATCGGAGGCTTCATCTGTTCTATTGCCAACAACACAGATTTCTCTTCTTCTTCTTCTAATGATTTTTTTCTGGCAGATGGCGCACTAACAATGCAGATTCAGCTCTGCGCGTTCACAAGCTGAGCGAAACGCGTCTTTATGGCGTTCTCTCTCCTAATTGGATAGAGGCAGTGGGTGACTCCAGAATTTTAGATGTTGCTTTATTGCAGAAGACAGTGACTGAGAGACCTTTGTTATCGACTAGATACTCCAAATAAATTATCTCTGTCGCAATGTGGAGCTATTTAACTTCTTTAAAAACAACAAAAAAAAAAAATCACTTTCAGCAGCTTTAATTGGCACAGCAGAAATGACCGCCGTTGCTTGGCATCCTAAAGATGATATGGTTCATAAGTGTGGATATTCTAATATACTCAGTAATGAAAGTTTAACAACACTTGACATAAATGCACAATCAACAAGTTAACAACAGTGAAATGTTTATTTAATTATCTTGATCATTACAGGGAACAATTAGACATTCATGAATGCAGCTCAAATCGGTGAGATGAGTAAGCATCACTCAGAATGCATGGGTGTGAGTTTACCAGTTTCCCACAAGATTGTTCCTGTCCCTTAGTAGTGAGTGTGACACCCACCGGCCTGTTGAATCACTACTCAACGTTTACGCGCGCTTCTAATGAGATCGCTGATCTCATGAAGAGTGAGGGTTGACCATTCTTGTTGAAGAGGAAGGCCAAGGTATGAATGTTATTGATGCGGAGATGGTTCTTCCTTAAGCGTCTCCCTAGAAAATCAAAGGCGTGTTCGATAGGAATAACATCTGCAGACCAGGCCGGCCAGTCAAGGTCTTGAATGTTGTGTTATTGCAACGAATTCCGAGTTAGCAGAGCTGTGTGGGAGCGAGCAATGGCTTGTTGAAAGATGTGTCCTGGGCGTGTCTTAGAACCGCTTGTGTTATCACCTGATCACAGTTTCTTTGAGCAGTCAGGGTGTTCCGCTGGTGTTATCACCTGATCACAGTGTCGTTGAGGAGTCAGGGTGTTGTTGAGAACAATGAAGCCTGTTTCCCACCCGAGTGGATCCCTCCCCAAACCATTACACTACTGCTGCCATATCTGTCACGCTATGTTAAAGGAGGAGACAGCACCTCGGCGAAGTATATTTCAGCGGAAAGTAGAATTCTTGAAGTGTCTAAAACGCATAGTTTTATAAATTTTAATTTGGTAATGATCCAGTGCAACGCATTTTTAAACCAGCGAGTCTTCAAATTGGCTTCAATACCAGGGAGCAGACATTTTTACTTGGGGAATCTTCTGATTTTGAATTTGATCTTCGGAAACCTCACCTTTGAAAATGCTTAATAACTTTAACCTCTCGCAGTTTACATCTCCCGTTTAGCCATAGTTGCTCAGACTAATTGGTAAAAACCGACGACATTCTAATTTACTTTTGATAGCATTGTTATGCATTGCACCACAAAATTATGAGGCGTCTTCTGCACATAAATGACAACGTAAAATATCAATATGTCTTCATAATTTCAGCGCTCATATTTGCGGAAATTAGTTTGCAAGGCTGCGGGAATCTGTTCTTTATTTTGAATGTTGTCACGGCTAAAGGGCGCTGTAAGGTTGCACAGCTGTGTGACAATCCCAATGAAAGCGAAAATAAATGCTGCAAAGTCAGTGAAAGTTTTGGATTTACAATGCCATATCAATTATATAAATGGAGGCAATGGGAATTCAGCTTTCATTACCATTTCTAATTATAGGTCATGTATTGGTCTTGGTCGCTAAGTCGATAAATTGTTTGATTGTTAATCAGGCCAGCTTAAATAAAAACAGCTTGCAGGCAGCCAAGCCGTAAAGGGAGAGCTTACTGAAGGCCCTTTGAACTACTCTATGGCCTGGATGAAAGGAAAGTGAGCGGAAAGAGAACAACTGGCGTTACGTAAGAGAATAACTGAAGCACAAGCTCCGCGGCAGTGGCGTTTGATTGGATAATGCGTTCGAAATGCACACTCACCCGCTATATAGGGCACTGTGTAGTGAATGTTCTACATTGAAAACAATATAGAGAGTGAGTGAGCGAGTGGACAAGTGTGCATTCCGAACGCAGCCTTGGATTCCCCAAGTAAAAATGTCTGCCCCCTGGTATTGATGCCAATTTGAAGACTTTCCAGTTTGAAAATACGTCGCACTGGATCATTACTAAATTAAAAGTTATAAAACTATGCGTTTTAGACACTTCAAGAATTCTATTTTCCGGTGAAATATACTTTGCCGAGGTGCTGTCTCCTCCTTTAAAGTGCTGCCAAACTTGTTGCAAGCTCATTCCTGCCCTTAACATGCCAATGGCTTCATGTCTGGCATTATCAGACTTTCCTTTATGCTGCCCCATAATTTTGATTTAGCGCTTTTAAAGTGTCAATCAGGTTTTAAAGGGATTCGAGTGACAGGATTACCGTGTACCACAAATTGTACAAAATCATGTGCAAAACACGCGTAAATGAACGTGACTAGGATTCAGTGTAACTTTATGTGCTGGTGCGATGTGTTCTGTTTAGGAAGACTATATAGTTCACCATTTCATCATATTTTCTTTTTTTGAACATGCTAAAATTTGGGTGTCACTAAATTTTTGTTGCTGAGTACAGTTATTTTTTAAGTTATTGTTCCATTTGTGGATGGCCCTTTAGTGGGGGATAATCCCCCTCTCGTGTTAAAAAATCCAACGTCTGCACTTGGACTGCACTACCCTCAGCCTTGAGCCTCCAACTTTCCGCTTACCAGCCAAGTTCCTCAGCCCATAACCTCTTACAAAGTACAACAACCTGTCACATTTAGCAAATATCAAATCTCCTCTCCTCACTGCTTGCCTGCTGAGGCTGCTAAAATATGACTTTGTTGGAAGAGGCTGATCTTAGTGCATCTGTTCAGAAGTTCCAGATGTTTGTAAGTACAGTACTGTATGTGGAACTTGGAAGTTGTTGTTTGCTGTTGAATTTTCTGAAGTTTTTGATACATTGAGAACCACAAAAATGGCTCCATAGAGATATGTTGTATCACTGAACTGCATGCAAATTACTCAACTCTCAGCGAAACGATCAAGATGGAGACATGGCACTTGTGGCAAATGGGGACGAAATGATGCCTCTGCCACACGCAATGGGCGGGATCCATTCTGTTTTCGGTCATTGTTATGTGCGTGTGTCTGTCGAGATGCAAAGGCCGGCGGAACCATATCAATGAGCACTTTGCGTTGAGTTACATCTTGTCATCTTCTCTGAGCAAGTCATAGCAGATTAACAATAACTTTTATTTACCTTCTAAAGGGTCTAGATTGTTCATTAAAATCAGAATTCAATCAGAAAAATTTTTTGAGCTCTAATTGTTCTTAGTGGAGAAATGAATATTTAGTCGAACAATACAGGGACTCTAAAAGATGCTGCCAGCTCATAGGACTGTTGGGATGCCCAGGAGGGTGTGAGAATCAATCATGTTCACATTTGATGAAGGATGTCCTTCATGTCCTGTAAAAGTATAATGTTTAATGTTTTGAAAATTCTCATGATAGGCCCACCACACAACTGAGCCTAGAAAACCTGAGTAAAAGCAAAATTAAAAAACGCTAACTAATATTGTGTTTTTTATGATCCAGGATCTGCACCATCTGAACATTTGGGGACCAAATCTGTGTTTGGTGTCTCACGCGAAAGCGTGGGAAAGAAGCCTTGGGAAGCGAAGGTCCAGGATACTTCTAGAACTTCAGTCACCCTGACCATCACAAGCCCAGCGGATGCCAGCATTGGAAAGTACACCTTCTCAGTGAAGACCCACCTCAGTGCGACCGAGGGCCACAATGTTGGAACCTTCGTCCTCTTGTTTAACCCGTGGTGTACAGGCAAGTGTGCGGCCACTCTGAGAAAAGACCATTCCAGAAAGACATACAGGTAAGTTAGGGATTAATAATTGTTTTTTTTTTTTTTTAAATTTCAGCCAAAAACTTTGTTCCAAACTTACAAATTGCTCAAAAACCAATGCTGGTTCGCTTTTAAATCTGGCTTTAGGAAACTTTTTTTCACCAAAGACACATGAGTGTATTTAAGCAGCGAGTTCAATTAAAAAAATCATGTAAATAAATGGGCTGATTCAATATGAGAAGTCTTTAATTCTCGACTCATAAAAGCTGCTTTTACGTGTAAGCAGGGCTCATAAAGGCCTATCCACTGTGCAAAACGGTTACGCATGAGGAGTTTGGCTCCAAAAAATTTCCATAAACCTACGTATCGAATTGAAATCCGTAGGTCTCGCAAATGACAGTAAAGATTGGCAGATTCACATGGTAGCAGATCTGTAGTCACGAGAAAATACGGGAACCTACACATTCCATTTTGGAAGACTTTTTCACCATGTTAGAAAACTTGTCTATAACGTTCAGTTACTTGGCTCAAATCTGCTTCTTTTAAAATATTGACAAGTGCCTCATAGATATTCTGATGCATTGACAGCAGATTACTGCATGATGCTTATTCTATGTAGAGGTCATGTCGCGTGGTTGACTTCCCCTCCCAACATGCTAGAAAATCTTTGTGCGACAGTTTTCATCTGCAAGGCTATGCAAGACCCTCAGTTTAACGCCATCTTGTGCAGACTGACGCAACATTCCCTAAAAGCTGGTGAATAAGTTTGCAGTAAGCTTCTGCAAGAACACAAAATTTCTGAAGTTTACATAAGGCATTACATTAACTAACATGCGTAACCTTACTGCAAAGTGGATCCCGCTTATTAATCAAAGAATCGATTATGCCGCTCTGAGAATCTCACCGAGAGAATGTAACACTTAAGCCTACAGGCAATTAACGCGGAAGTTCATTTGCGAAAATAAAAAAGCGGAAACGTGGGTTTTAAGTTTGGAGGTAACTTTTATTTGGAATAATGCAACACTTCGAATCGGCTTAAACAGCTACATGCGGGAAAGCTGCTTTGAAAAGGAGTGTTCTTTATTACAAGCGCTGCTAAATTATCAATTTGTGAATCTCTCAAAGATGGATGAATCAACAGGCAAAGTTGCCAGTACAGGGGGAAGGGTGATGCTGGGTAGGCACAGGTAGAGTGCAGAGGAGAAGGCAATCCAGGGGGACCCCGTACTGCCGCTTGGGAGCAGTACTTCCACACATACGGTCAAACGGTTACATGATCATAATGCCAGAATACAGGGGTTAGACACCAATCCACCACTGACGGCATGCAGGTGATCCAAAATCGGTAGAGGCCATTTTAGCACTCAGACGGCACGGCTGCTCCAGTAAGCAGTAACTAATGCAATCATGCTCCAATAAGTTTGGTAAACTTGGCAGCTCAGGTTAAAATGATCAAGAAGAAATCAATAATGAAAACAAATATGCTGCAGTTAATCAAATGCAAATGAAAAAGACTGAAAATCTAATTGCAATCAATGAAACATGATTGAAGGCCAAAGCAAAAGTAAACCAAATTAACTATGAGCTAAACAGCAGCGGAAAATTAGGGACCCACCTTTAAAAATTTGCAATGAGCCGGTGCTTGTGAAAGGCAGAGTCAGTGTCCAGCCTTCCTCTATCCTATTTAAAGGGATACAGCCTGCTTGCTTCTTCAACAGGCTAACGCGATTCTCCGATTTCTTAACCTTGGATGAATGTACATAAGCAGGAAAGGGGAGACTGCGACAGCGTATGTCTGACACCTCTATTTCTCAGTTCGGGAAGCACAGCGAGGTGAACATTCGGGAGCACGAAGTGAAATCCCTTTATGAAGTCACAGTGCGTATTTAAAGGCACCGCCCAACCAGGAAGTGATTCAGAATTTACCTGCTTTCAATTACCATAATTACGAGGCTTAGCCACACATCTGGCAGACAAGTCACCCCATTACATGTGCATGTTTAAGCATTCATTTGCTGTGCTGTATGTAAGTACTTATTATTTCCATTCTGTGAATATTTTCAGTGGACTGGGTGTTCCTGGCCAATGAAGAGGAGAGGCAGGAATATGTAATGAATGAACAGGGCCTGCTCTACAAAGGCGTAACGAACCATATCATGAATTCCTCCTGGGATTTTGGACAGGTACATGCGGCCAGAGTGCAAAAGACTTCCTGAAGTAGGATAATCCCATGTGCAGCTGTGCCTACTGTCACATGTGGTGGGAAAATATCCTAAAACATTCTAAATTCAAAGTAAAACCCTAATCTCAATTAAACAAGAAAACCTTTTAAAAACTGCTGTACAAGGAGTAGCAGTAAAGAAGCAAAAACTTATGAATCTGCCAAGAAACCTAGATAAGCCAAACTCTGCAGAACCCTCAAGGCCGGCCTAATGAGCTAACCCTCCGGAATGACCATATCGGTCAGCCTGGTCCCACTACCTGAGCATGCGCATCTGAGTGTTCTGGAACCATCCATGACCCAGATAAGTTACTGAACTTTAGCTGAACCCAAGGTTGGGAGGCTCATATGTGGTCTTCGAGCGTCCCTGGAGGCTTAAAATTAATTTACACAATGATGTAATGGCAAACTTGTTACTAAGGGTGGAGGGTTGCTATGGGACAATGGACCAATCAGAGTCAATAATATTGGATAAGGTAGAAAAAGTCACGTTTAATCCCACCTAAAGAAACGTGCCAAAAGGCCAATAAATATGAGGGTTCTGACAGCCGGAGGGCAGTTGGCGTGGGGTGATTGATGAAGAATGAATGCTATGTGGTTTGCGCAGACCAGCCTGGGTTTCTTTGTGCTTCATCTGGATGGATTTACAATAAACCCAATTACATCAGACTCTGGAGAATGGATCTATGTTTTAGAGATAGATTTGCATGGGTCAGCGGAACACTTTGTCCACTTGCTCAGACTAAGGTTTTTCCTTCAACACACATTAAATATGTGAGGGCTGCAAGATGGATGTTTCTGTTTAGGCATTGCAGGGTTGCCAACTTTCACGCATTCGGCGTGAGTTTAAGTGGCATATTCACGTTCCCGTGCTGTATGTCAGCAATTATTCAATCAGTGCGTCTGAAAGAGATTCTCAGCTGGAACTGAAGTCCTAGTGCATGGAGGTTTATCAGTTTCACATGCGTAACGGTGGGTTTCACCAGTAGTAACGTGGAAATCAATTCTGACTCTGCACTTCTCATGCTTTTCTTTAATCAGGGGTTGAAAGCAATGGAATTGCATAAAAACATTTCAAATGGTCTCATTTCATTTAAACAATTTGAAAGATCATGAAACACACGTATTGCGTTGATTGAATAATTGCGGACCACGGCACGGGAACGTGAATGAAACACAAATTCTCACGCCGAATGTGTGAGAGTTGGCAGCCCTGGCACTGTGTTGTGGCGTGTGGTTTAGGATCTCAGATCAAATGCAGTTTATTTCTGTGCATCAGACCCCTCTGGGCTCTATAGAATTTATGCTGCCCTACAAAGCCTAAGTGCAGTAACTACGCATTGGGTAAAATTCGAGTTGAGCAGTTTTGGGCCTAAAGTATTTGGAGGTGAGGATTGATTTAGATAGAAATTATACCATAGCAAGTCGGTAAACCATAATCTATCATAGATGTGCTAACTATTCCTTTGTTGGGACATCAAACAAACTCTGAAGCCATTTTTTGCTGTTTAAATTATTTTGTAGTTACTGCACTTAGCCTTTGTAGGGCAGTATGGGCTCCAACACTCCACCTCTGAGCGAGCTTGGCAGTAGTCTGCAGTATGGGCTGCATCCAGGGTGGACAGGGCTGGGCATTGCCCTAATAAGCCTCTTTCTAGCCCAAACAATCAGTGAATGAATAATTTGATAGATGAAGCATAATTCATGTTATATATTTACCAGTGAGAATGTGTGTCCAATGTAAAAGTATGATGTTATGACGGATTTTCCTGATTTCGTCAGTTTGAAGAGGACATTCTCGACATTTGCTTGAAAATCCTTGATCTTAACCCCCAAAAAACATAACACAGCGACCCAGCCCAGGATGTCTCAGCACGCACTCCTGTTTATAAATATCCCATCTACGTCGGCAGGGTGGTCAGTGCAATGGTAATGGAACACCCTGAACTCCACCACTGAAAAACTTCACAACATAACACATATCACCCAACACCTATGTAAACATGCTACAAACCAATTTAACCCACCCACAGCACTGCACTCCTGTTTATAAATCCCCTCACATTCTTTGTTGCCTGCACATGGTCTGTGAATGGAGAAGTCTGAGAAGATATACCATTGTAAATAAGATGTGCTTAATCATGGGTCAAAATAATCACTCTATTCCATTAGCACTGCCTGCTACGAGTAGGAGTGAACCAAAATCACAGAAGGACCATTGAATTCTTTGGTACTCTGACCCATCTCAACCGAATTGTTTCTTCTCTATGACAAATGGAGAATTACTCTCCGACCATTATCATGCCAGGGAATTCCAAGGTTCCACATCAAGAATAAAAGCACAAACATTTATTTATTTGTATTCATCTCTGTTACACACCAGCTGAAAGCAGTGCTCTTCAACGTTAATGATCTTCCAGCAGACTGTACTCTGTATTTCATCACTGAATACATCAACTCAGTGAAGCCTGAGGTTATCTGGAAAAAAGATCTGGGAGTTTTCATTGTTGGCTTGACTCAAAGGCTCTAGCCATTGTGCGTAGTCTTAAAAAGCCAATCAGATGCTGGGATACAGTTGGGCTGAACGAGCCTGCAAATCCAAGGATGTTATGTTCTCTTATTCAACACCTTATGTGACACTGTGAAATTGTTGAAATTGATGAAAATGTATTTTTAAAAATTGACACAATTCCATCTACACTGTCTGCCCAAAAGAAAAGCTGCATACTCCAGCCACTGTGCTATCTAGCTAGCAAGCTAATTAATTAGCTGCAGAGCTTAACCAGTATTTACTACTTAAATTGGAGTGTGTCTGGAAACCAATAGTTGGTCTGTGATTTGTTTAGCTATTAGCCTATTATGTGGCTGGTGACAGCTCAACCATACCTAGCAAACCTATACCTAGCTATCTACCCAGTAATAATGACAGTAACGCGAGCTAATAATACAACATACTCTCGTGCAATCAAATAACATAACATAACATAACATAACATGAATGGCGAGAACAGGCCGTTCAGCCCAACTAGGCTCGCCAGTTTCTTTGTACTATCGTGAATATATCACTTCAGATACTCAATGACTCAATGGTATCTAACTTTAAGTCAAGCCTGCTCTTTAAAACTCCCAAGGTCTCTGCCTCAACAATATGGTCAGGCAAGCTGTTCCACATCGAAATTACTCCTTGGGTGAAGAAATATTTCCGAATATCAGTGCTAAATTTACCTTTGGTCAGCTTCCATTTGTGACCCTGAGTTCTACTAACAACACTTGGTTGAAGGAATCCTACATAATTCACTTTGTTAATCCCTTTAACATATTTAAAGACCTCAATCAGATCACCCCTTAGTCTCCTTTTCCTAAGACTAAAGAGATTAAGGATCTTCAGCCTCTTCTCATAGCTTTCATCTTTAATACCCAATTAGTTGGTGGCTCTTCTCTGAACTTTGTAAAGCCTCTATGTCTTTCTTAAAGTATGGTCCCCAGAACTGTACACAATACTCTAGATGTGGTCTGACGAATGTGTTGTACAAAAAAAGCATCACCTCCTTGGATTTGAACTCAATACTTTTGGCAATGTATCCCAGCATCCCATTGGCTTTTTTAACTGCTACGCATTATGGCTAGAGCCTGTGAGGGTTTGGTCAACAATCACTCCCAGATCTTTCTCTTGTGGAGCACATTCCAGTTTAAAACCTCCCATGAAGTAATCCCGTCTAATGTTTTTATTACCTACATGTACTATACATTTCGCTACATTAAATTTCATTTGCCACATTTCTGCCCAATTCTGGATTCTATCTAAATCATCCTGAATCACTTTAGTGGACTCTAAACTATTTGCCAAACCCCCCAATTTAGTATCATCTGCAAATTTCACTAATCTGCTCTCAATATTCCTATCAAGGTCATTAATGTAGATGAGGAACAGCAGGGGTCCCAACACCGATCCCTGGGGGACGCCACTCCCCACCATACCTAGCTCAGATGAGATACCACTGACCACCACTCTTTGTGTTCTGTCCTGCAACCAGTTTTGAATCCACTTCAGAATACCTCCTGTAACTCCAATGGAGCTCATTTTAAAAATTAGTCTCTTATGCGGTACTGTGTCAAATGCTTTCTGAAAATCAAAATATATGATGTCATAAGCCCTGCTCTGGTCATAAGTCTTGGTGGCCTCTTCAAAAAATTCCAGAAGGTTTGCCAGGCATGACCTTCCTTTACGGAAACCATGTTGGCTATCCCTCAAGATATTGTCACGTTCAAGAAATAAGTCCAGCTCATCTTTTATGATAGATTCCAATATTTTGCACGCAATGCAAGTTAAACTGACTGGCCTGTAATTACCTGGCTCAGTACGGTCCCCTTTCTTATATATTGGTATTATATTACCCTGTTTCCAATCATTTGGTATTTCTCCAGTTTCTAAAGACCGTCTAAAGATGGCGGATAGCGGCTTAAAGATGATCTCACTAACTTCCCTGAGCACTCTAGGATATAAGCCATCAGGACCCGCCGCCTTATCTGCCTTTAGTTTATGCAACTTGTCTAATATTACGTTATCCCTAACCTCAATTTCCGCTAAATTATCTTGAGCATTGGACATGCCCTCTGGCCGAATAAAGACCCGCTCTAAGGTAAAATTCTCAACAAAGTAACCGTTTAAGGTGTCCACAATATCCTTGTTATTATATAGCAGCGATCCATTTTTATTCTTTATGCACTTAACCTGCTCTTTGACTTTCCTTTTTCTACTACAGTACTGAAAGAAGCGCTTAGGGTTAGTTTTTGCCCCCTCTGCAATTTGTCTTTCATACAGTCTTCTAGCATTCCTCAGCTCTTTTTTGACCACAGCCCGCATTTTACAGTATTCGGCCTTAGTTAGGCCATTGTTATCCTCTATGTACATCTTATAAAGATTCCTCTTTTCCCTCAAACTCCTACGAATAGCTGTGGTCATCCACTGAGGATTCTGCTTTTTCAGCTTACTTTTGGACACCTTTGGAATGAATTTGCATTGTGAATCAAGTAAAACCCCTTAAATCTTTCCCACATCTCATTTACAGACTCACAGTCCAGGAGTGTCTCCCATTTTATTTCACTTAGATATGAGCGCATCCTGTCAAAGTTTGCTCGCCTAAAATTGAAAATTTTTTGTTTTTGAATACACCTTTTTAACTTCCCATGAAACCTCAAAATTAATAGTAGAGTGATCACTTGTCCCAAGTGGCTCCCTGCACCTCAACATTGCTAATTCTATCTGGGTCATTACAGAGCACTAAGTCTAAAATTGCCTTCTCTCTTGTAGGTTTATTAACATACTGCACCAAAAATTATCATTTATGACATCTAGAAATTCTTCCTCCCCCCCCCCTGTCCTTTCACCTTTTCCCAATCAATACCAGGATAATTTAAGTCTCCCATAATAATAGTCCCTCCTCCTCTACAAGCTTGCGTAATCCTCTTAAAGAGCATTTCATTGACTGTGCTGTCCAAAGCTGGTGGTCGATAGCATACACCTATGTTTAAACCTGTCTCGTGTTTGCCAGTGAGCCTGACCCAGATATCTTCGCAGGGCAAGGAATGTTCAATTTCAGGAATTTCCTGCACATTTATGTGTTCGTTCACATAGGGTGCTACACCCCCTCCTCGCCTATTGCATCTATCCTTCCTAAAGAGCTTATAACCTTCTACATTATATTCATCTCCATCCTCTTCACTAAGCCATGTCTCTGTAATCCCAACTATGTCATAGCCTTCACTAATCATAACGGCCTCAAGTTCTTGAAATTTATTTTTAATGCTTCTTGCATTTAGATAAAAACATTTCAGGTTATCACGAACGCTCTTCCCCTTCGATTTCCCATGTGCCCGCTGCTCAAAGCCCTCACCACGCTTTTTTGCTTTTAAAAATATATCATCAATAGTGCATGTAATGCTGTCAGCTTCCATCAGGGCAGTCTGCATTTCCCTCTGTATAACACTCTCTAACCTCCCTGCCCCCCAAGTCCCTAGTTTAAATAACTCTCTGCTACCCTCAACATACGCTGACCCAGTGCAAAGGTACCCCTCCGGTTCAGGTGTAGCCCATCCGGCTTGAACAGGTCACCCCTGTCCTGGAAGTAGTTCCAGTGCCCCATAAACCTATACCCCTCTTTCCTACACCAGGTTCAGAGCCACGTGTTAAACCTCCAGATAAAATTCTGCTTCCCTCTGCTTGCACGTGGTACCGGTAGAATCCCGGAGAACACTACCGTGGAGGATCTGCTCCTAAGCTTTTCAGCTAATTCAACAAATTTGCTTTGCAGAACCTCAAACCTACCCTTACCTATGTCATTAGTCCCAACATGGACCATGACAACTGGATCCCCTCCCCGGTCTGGCCAGGAGCTTGTCCAAGACGCTCCAGGAGGTCTCCTACCTGGGCACCAGGCAGGCAACACACCGTACGAGACTCCTTGTCGCGCGAACAGACTAAACTGTCTATTCCTCTAAGTATTGAATAATAACCTGTGAAACATTTTATCAATTGTTTGATATTTTTAAGGTTTATAATAAATGTAAATCACAGCCGCAGCTTGAATTCAGTTTTATTAGGTGGCTGGCCTGCTATTCTGCAGTGTAAGATTAAGCGAAGGTATTTTACAAAGTGCAATTTATTTTACGTTAGACAGAATCAAACACTTTTTGCACATTGTGCCTCGGTACACAAACTGATTTGATACCTTTAAAATCATAATCTGCCAGTATATTGCTGTTAGTACTGAAAGAACACGTTTACTCAACAACAAGTATAATCGAAGGAACATCGTGTTGGCTTTTCCATATAGACGTATTTTCTCTATCTTCGATCTGATTCTTACTTTACATAAAAACAAATGTCATCATCAACAAATTTTTTAGGGGTTTCTGTACCTCTCATTTTTGTTGTACGTAGATATTTGACGGTGGAAACACAAAAGGACTATCATTTAACTAGCATTCTGAATGGCTTATTTTGCATAATGCCATTACGTCACAGAACACAAAACCTTGCGCGAGTGCGCAGACGTTAGTGCGTGAGCGAAGCAAACCACATAAGACGTCTGCATCGGAGGTGCGGTATCCCCAAGGCGTCAAATGTTGTCTCCATTGATATGACCGCGGTTGTCATTTGTAGTCATATGGGGAAAGGGAGGGGGAGTTTATGGGGCAAGGAGTTTAGAACTGAGAAGCAACACTTCAGGGTTAAAACAAATGTGGCCAACTGAAACACATTAATCATTCCAATGACGATTCAATCATAGGCTCTTCAGTATTTGCTTTTTTAAATCTATAAGGCAACGTTTTTTTGGCCTGGTAGTGTATGCACTGCCCTTCAGAGAATTTAACCAATAGCTAAGAGCTACACTTGTAGCTTGATTAACCAATCGCCGCTTCGGTTCTGTTTCCTGCCAGAGAGACCAGAGTCTAAGGACCTCTCTCCAGCTCTGACCACCTGGGTTATGGAATGAATATTAATCTAAAACAATGCCACTTTCTTCTGTCCATCAGATTAATGCTAGTGGTGACAGAGGCGTGCTAGAGGGCAGGTGGGGTACAGACTTTTTTGACGGAGTGCCTCCGACACACTGGAATGGCAGCGTGGACATCTTGAGAAGGTGGAATAAGTACTACCATCACCCTGTCAAATATGGACAGTGCTGGGTATTTGCTGCAGTCATGTGCACTGGTGAGGCCTCATTTTATCCCTCTTTATGCTCCTAACATGCCATCAGTTTGCTGTGTTCTGTGCCAACATGCATTCATCGAGCAGTTTAGTGTACCATACCTTTAGAATGCCTTTAACACTCATCTGTATGATTGAAGATTATACTCTCAGCATTTACTTTCAATACAGTGCTATGAAAATGTATTTGTAACAAATAAAATGTATTCATTTATTATTAAATATTTACTGCATTGAATTGTTTCAAAATGTAATGTCAGACAAAGGGAACCTGAGCGAGCAAAAAAATGCATGTTTCAGTTTTTTATTTATCTAATGAAAAAGTTATTAAACACTTACATTACCAATGTGAAAATGTAATTGCCTCCTTTATAATAACTGAATAACTTTAATTGTATTAGTCAGCATTCAAATATGTTCTTTCACTTGTTTCTGGGTCATCAGCTTCAGCTCACAGACTGAAAGCCATGACATTCCTCTTCAGAATTTTTTTGCATGAAAGGAAAATTAATCTTTCCTGCAAAGTTTCCAAGTCACCCAGATCTTTATGCAAAGCATCAAAATTAATTTGAAGTTGCTTATCTCAGTTGTGTGGAATTATTACACTTATCTTCAGTGTTATCTAACAAGCCATAGGATTTAGAATGTAAATAGTCCAGTCATGAAATATCATTATCAAATAGATTGGACTGCTGTAGATTTTTTTGTGTTTGTCAGGCCTTCTGAGTGCAAACACAGTCTGTGCCAGAATCATGTTAACATGCAGATTTGTGGGAGGAGGCATAAGGATTGTGTCTCTCGTGGCCAGGCTACTTTTTATTGACAGTTAGGTCTCTCAAGGCTGTCCCATTGGCAGGAGCAGCTTTGCGATTGAGGGTATCGCCAATACGCAAAAAATGCCCGGATTTTGCATTCGCGCCCTGTTTCAGATGCATTATGGGTTGTTTGGGAACCCAGTCGCTTCCGGTATCTTTCGCGGCTTCGGGAAAAAATCGAACGCTGCCTAGGCGTGCGTGGTTCCGCCGAACCACATCGAGTAGGGTGAGTTCAGCTAAAATGGACCACTTTTTGGTAAATGACTAATCTCAACATCAAAAAACCTATGCATGATAATTAATAATGTTTTTCTAAATTGGCATAAGTCTCTTGAATATTTATTTCTTCAAAAGAAATAAATATATTTAATAGTTTTGAAATTTTGAGAGTTGGAGTATTAGTAGGTCCTTTCTTGAGCAACAACACCCTGTTCAGGTAAAATGGACCAGTTGTTCACTTAAAATGGACCAGCTGTCAGTTAAAATGGACTGATGTAAAAATAGAGAACAAGAGTTACTTCTGATTAAATCTTTTAATCAGGACAAACATTTGGTCAAAAATTCATAGAATATCACACTGACCATATTTCATATAAAAATTAATTTTGTCAAAAAATTTTTGTCCTCCTGCCATTTTCTTTCGCTCTTCCTCTCTCTCTCTCTCTCTCTGCTTCTCAACCTGTCCTAGAGTACTGTCTGCGGTACATAGGCTTATTAAACAAAAAGATTATCAAAAGTTTGCATGGATATAACAGTGGTGCTGAATTACAGAGAAATCAAAATGGCAAACGAGCAACAACAAAGTGGGAACACTATTGCTTGCTGGCTAGCATAAAGAGTTTATTGGTAGTTCGATTTGACAACTGGGCAGTTGATATTTGCACAGGAAACACGCAGAACAGTATAATTCGTGGCTAGTTGCTAACCGCTAAGGCTCTCTGTGCCATTTCCTGAGAGATCACTGCTCAGATAGAGCAGAATGGTTCTAAAATATGCTCAGCGCTCAAAGTGAGCATTTTCATGGTGAGTGCTTAGTTACTTAATGCAGCCAATGTGTGTCTATGCGGTCCATTTTAGCTGAAAAGAGCGGTCCATTTTAGCTGAGGTGGTTCAGCTAAAATGGACCAGCGACTAAAATGAAGTTTTATAAAAATCAAAGGTTCTTTACAATCAAAACTTTTTTTTATTAGAAAGAGCCACACAAAACATTGTTCATACACACTTTTCTTTGTTGGTAAGGGTACTTGTAATTCCTTTATCACCCTTATTAGTAATGAGTGAAATCTGATATGCCATACTCACTTACCGCCCAGTTTCTCTGACGTCCTGCACATAATACTGTGTCCCGTCCACTTAAGCAACCTCAAGCCAATCAAAACTATTCTTACATGTCAATTAGAATTGTAGCAACACTGCAAGGTCAGCTATTTTGATTTGCTGTGAAAATTTAAAGTGCTATGACGCTCTAACCTTATCTGGTCCATTTTACCTGAACTCACCCTACTTACTTGCATACTCGCCAGTACGATCGTTAAACTAGTTGTGCGCTTGGTCATTGTTTACATTTTCCTCGGCTTGATTTACATATGCGTGCATGCAAGGCTGAGCCGCAGCTAGCTGACGCTTAACGATAGCCATGACCTCAGTAACGCACCGGAAGTAAGTGGGTTCCGGAAATAGCAAGATATTTTGCCAAAAGCGCTACATACAGGCATTTTTGCATATTGGCGATGCCCTTAATTGTATTATTACCACCATGACGGTGAGCTTTGTGATATGACAAGTGGAGCGGTTGAGTACCTTAAGTTGAAGAAATCTATTCCATGGCGGAGCAGTTTTGTTTATTTATTTTTCTTAATTTTTATTAGGCTGATTTGCCGGTCACTCCCGGCTAGCATCGAAGACAACCTTAATGCCGAGTAACATAAACTCGTAGTTACTCATTAAGCTGGACTTCGTAGCTAGCAAGGTGTGACTGGCAAACCAGCGTGATACTGGTTCCCAACTGCATTTAATTAACGGTAACTTCAATGCAGTGCGATATTGCGATGAGATACTGTGGCCTATCGTCCAACCATTCGTCCGTCAAAACAACACCATATTCCAGCATGACAACGCCAGACCCCATGTCACCCGTGCATCCACAGATTTCCTTAGTCTGAAAACAATCGGTCCATGCGGCGGAGATGCGTAGCAGTGCAGCAGGCAAATGGCAGATATGCCCGATGTTGATTTGCGTAATTTGGACTATCGATCCTGTCCACGCTCAATGAAAGTACAGTGACTTTCTGAACATGCTCATATTTCTCATACTGAGAAGTGTTGCATTTATATTTCTGTTCACAGCAGATTTCTTAAACAAAAGGTCCTTCACTCCATTCAATCACAAAGTTTGCCGTCACACTCGCAATGATACAATTGCCAGGCTGGTACGGCCAATAGGACAGCCACAAGATCAGAGATGAGATCGAGTGAAGCCACAGTCCCAAAGTAGACTGACCAATGAAGATGCATTGCTTATGCCGCATCCCACAAATTTGCATGTTAACTTGATCCACATAAGTTCCTGACTTGAAAGCAAAAGCAAGATTTCCAAAGCAAATATGAGCACACTTGTGCAGATAAAAGAAAAAAATGGGACATACATAATTTATTTTTCTCAGAGCAGAGAGTTTTGTGTTTGATCGATTAGTATTTGATCTTAAAACTACTTTCTGCTCTCAAATATATTATTTTTGATTGCATTTAATTTTTTTTTTGTTGAGCAACAAAGATACAAAGCTAACTCCACAGCCTTTCACTTAAAGTTTATAATTTTTATAAACTTTATAAAAGTTTATAAAACTTATAGCTGCGCTTGGTGTTATTGATAACGAGAAAGCTTTGAGGGCTGAGCTCTTTAATGTTGCAACAGTTTAAGGTTGGGCGTTGGATGAATTTAGACAGCTATTAAATTTGAGCCAAACCACACGTGCAATACCCGGTTTTAATGCACACCTGCTGGCCAATCAGAGAAGAGTAGGCCTATTCACCCAGATCATGGTATAGATCAGTTTGGCTTGGTTGACTGAGCTGCTGAGGGGGAAAGTATCTCTAAGCATGGCTTGTAAGGGGGTTTTAATTACCCTGTTAATAAAATATAATTTAAAATATGCATTTCTTTCTTATTTTCTAATATTACAATTTTCATGACACTTCACTGTCAACATTGCCTTAGTTCTTTCCCTCCAAAGTATATGTGCAAGAAATTTTCCTGGTTGCAAGTAAGTGAGCAGAACACCCCTGGGTTAAGTCTAAAGTATTCATAAGTATATATACACTGCCTTGCCAAAAAAAAGTCGCCATTTGGATTTAAATAAGCAAATACCTGTGAGCCTGTGATTGGACGAGATGAAAATTTTTCAGCTTGCAACAATTCTTTTAACCCAAACTGATGCAGTATGTAGCTTTTGATATTTCGAACAACCATATCAGAAGATGTATATCGTGGTCGTGGAAAAGAAGTTATTGTTTCACAAGGGGCACATTATCGGCCTGCATCAAGCACAGAAAGCAAATACGGAGTTTGCTAAAATCAATGGAATTGGGTTAACAACTGTTCGCGCATTAGTAACCCCACTGGGAATCTTTGGGAAAACTTAACTGAGTGGTTCGACTCTCCTTTCATGAGTACAAGATTTCAGCTGAATAACTCTGGATGGAAATAAATATTGTGACATTGCATATTGGTGTCCAAACAAAGGCAAAAGGAATGGACGTCATAATCGAAGCTAAAGGTGAAGCAATGAAATGTCAGAATGTGCAATTTTTTTTGGCCAGGCAATGTATTTGAGATCCTGGATAATCAAGGTTTCAAAATACAAGTAGCTTATCTGCCCTTTCTGTTGCCACGGTTTTGTCAATAAAAAAAAGTTGTAATTTCTGGACTTGCTAAAGTGGGTCTGGGGAGGGAAAGGGTTAACAAGCTGTCAGTATACATTTAATTGACTCAAACTGTGTGACATGCTGCTGCCCTGGCCCTACCATATTGTTGAAGTTGAACATTAAATACGCTTTGTTGATCCTTTGATTGTGTATCCATCAATAGTTCTAGTGATTAAAATACCCTGATAAATCCCGGCCATTATAACTGGTCATTCTATACCTCTATACCTCTGAATCTTATAGCTGTGGATAGGAGTGTTTAAGCAAGAAATAGAACTGCAGACAGTTCACTAGACATACAATAAGTAGGATTAAAACTGAAACCAGTTTTTGTCTCAATTTAATTTTTTCAGTTTTAAGGTGCTTGGGAATTCCCTGTCGGCCAGTCACAAATTATGAATCTGCGCATGATACCCATGGAAACCTCATCATCGATGAATTCTACTCTGACTTCGGTGTAAAACCCAAAGAGAGCCATGACAGCGTATGGTGAGTATCAACATTGCCTACTGGACTACTCAACAGCAGATTCCTCAGCATGGTTCCTTGATCCGTAGTCCATTTAAATATCCACAATATTCTTGCATGTTAAACACAAATTCAATTGAATATTTAATTTAAAAACCATTTAATCAATGGCTTTGAAGAGCGGCATTTTCTGAACTCTGGAATAATGTGTCTGCTGTTGCTGATTAAAAAGAAATTCCTGTCTTTTGAGGCTTTTGGCAAATGCAAACTATTATGCCTCCCTCCTGTTATCTCTGACTACCTACCTCATCCAATTATTCTCCTGTTCATTGTTAATTGTTCGCATCTGGTTCTTTTTAATTAATTATCACACCCTGTCTATAGGTTTATCGTCATCAGAACAAAGTAAAACTAGCCAGCTATTTTGCGGTTAAAGAAATAAGCCCGATAGTATGAATTTGCGTCTCCATTAGCCTGACAGCCCTCCGCTTGAGAAATTAGCCCGAAGTTGAAGCATGTGCACTTTGCATCATTTCCTGATGCGCGTGGTTCAATTTGGCTTTCCCGGTTCAATTTCGGTCTAACGAAGACACAACACTCATAGGGGCTAAGTCGCGAATTAGCAGGCTATTTCGCAAACTAGACCAAGATTTATTCAGAAAATTTCCTGATCAAATTAGCGGGCTATTTGCATCTTCACTACAAAACAGCCAGATAATTTGACATCAGGCTAATTTCAAAACCGCAAAATAGCTTGCTAATTTGAAACTTCGTTCTAATGAGGACAGGCCTTATGTAAACCTCTTTTCCCTGCTCACAGGCAGGCAGCCTTATATTGTAACATTCCTGAGCTAAAGAGCACTCAGTTTTGGTTTCTTTGTCTCCAGTTCTAACCCTGTGTCGTTTATATTTTCCGTTTCTTATGTTATCTGTACTGTGATAATTTAACAAACCACTTCTTCTGCATTTAGGCCCTCCATCTCACTCACTCACACAGTGCCCCACTCCTTCCTGGGGCACCGGCTGTCACACAAACATTTCACATATGACGGTTTTTTTTTTGTGTGATAAGTCATATTTTACACTGCAGACCGATAATCTTTTGAATTCATCTCAATTTGATGTTTTTGGAAATCAGCATGGCTTAAAAATGACACAAAAACCACAAAAAACTTCAGGTTGTATGTCTTAAAATTTGAAACAAAATATCTCTGACATAATGGCTGTGACACATTGGAGTTTCAAACCTGAGCTGCAAGCATCTGTAATGAATGAATCTCTGAGGAAAAACTTTGACAATCTTTCATGAATCTTTGAGAACTGCATTTGAACAGCCATTTACTTTGTGTTGGCAGTATTTAGAGTGATTGTGAATCACAACAATGTCCTTTTCAGGCACCGATTAAAAAAAGGGGCAGTACGTAAAGGGTTAAATGGTCCCGTTTAAATGATGCTGAAGATAACAAAACTCAGTCCCTCTAATCTCTCCTGTTCCGATTTCTCCATGTTCAAAGGAACTTCCATGTGTGGGTCGAAGGCTGGATGAGACGACCTGATCTCCAGGGAAATGCAGTTTATGATGGCTGGCAGGTTCTGGACCCAACTCCTCAGGAGCTGAGTGATGGTATGGTGCTTTGCTCAATCTTGAAGTGAGATAATTGACCACTTTCAACGCGGTGTTATATGGTGACTTACACTTTATAAACTGGCTCAGCCTCTCTTCCTCTGTACATCAGGAATACACTGGTTCAGTCCCTCTGTAATGCAGATATACTCTCGTTCATACCTTCTGTCTGTAATGCAGATATACTCTACCTTCTGTACCTTCTGTCATACCTTCTGTCTGTAATGCAGATATACTCTTGTTCATACCCTGTCTGTCATACCTTCTGTCAGATATACTTCTCATTCATACCTTCTGTCTGTAATGCAGATATAGTCTAGTTCATACCCTCTGTCTGTAATGCAGATATACTCTCGTTCATACCTTCTGTCTGTAATGTAGATATACTCTAGTTCATACTGTAATGTGGAGAAAAAAATACCTTCTGCCACTAGATGGCAGCATTGACATTTTTTGTTAAGCAGTCTGGAGTATAGGTTTGGGGCATGTCTCGGTCATGCCTCAGTCTGTAATGCAGGGGCTGGAAAAGAGTATATAAGGAGAAAAAATCGTCTGAGAGAGTGTAGTAGTAGGAGAAATTGCAAGGAGAAATAGTGGAAGGATACATTTGACCAGACCTGTCATACCTTCTTTTCAAGACCTGTGAAGCTTTTTGTGGATTTTTACCTGTGTTGGATACACTTGCATTTTCCTGTCCCAAGACATCGTCTGAACATAGCAGCACCATCTCCATTATACACTTGAGGGACTGTAAATATCTCATTTTTTATTTCAATCTTGGTCTGTAGATGTACAGTGTAGATTAGTTCTGAGTTTTGTTTAATTAAATCTGTTGAAGTTGAAGAATTTTCTCTGTCATCCCTTGCCGTAATTGACGCCAGAAAAAATTGGGGCCATAACAAATTGAGGGGCTCGGGTCCGGGATAGACCATTGTGCGAGTCATTTATTGAAAATCTAAAATTTCAAATTGTGAAATTGTTTTTGAATTTTCCTAGATATATATTGGCAGATCAACAGCAATGGATGATTTCTTGGCATCACCAACCGTAGAGGTTTTGAAGTCTTTAAAAAGACAGAACTGCTAGAAATATGCAAACAGTTAGAGCTGACAGATGTAAAACCAGCCATTTATTGAAAAGCAAGACTGGCTAGAGAGATTGTTGAATATTACATTGATGAAAATGTGTTTGCACCAGGATATCTGGAACAGTTTCCGTGGAAAATCCAAATGTAGAATTGGAACTTAAATTAAAAAATGTTAGAGATTGAAAGGGAAGAAAAAAAAAAAATAAAAATGAGAGTTTGAGAGAGAGAAAGAGAAAAAAGAAAGGGAGGAAAAAAGAAAAAAAAAGAGAATTTGAGAGAGAGAAAGAGGAAAGAGCAGAAAGAGAGAGACAGAGACAGAGAGATTTCGATTAATAAAAATTAGAGAAGAAAGGCTCCAAATCGAGCTACTAAAAATCAAAATTCAAGCTGAAAACAAATTTCGGCTAGCCAGGAGGTAAAGCTGGTGCCTCCATTCTCAGAGAAGGAGGTTGATAAGTATTTCCAGTGCTTCGAGAAGGTAGCTAAGAGTTGTCAGTGGCCAAAGGAACACTGGCCTCTGATGTTGCAAACTGTCCTCAAGGGTAAAAGCTCAACAAGCCTATTCGGCTTTGTCTGCAGATGATTCCTCTGATTATGAGGTTGTCAAAAAGGTTATTTTGACAGCTTATGAGTTGGTTCCAGAGGCTTACCGACAGAAATTCAGAGGTCTGAAGAAATCTGACAATCAGACTTATGTTGAATTTGCTAACAAGAAGAAGGTTTGCTTTGAGCGCTGGTGTACTTCTATGGAGGTCAAGGATGATTTCAACTCACTAAAAGAGATGGTGTTAGTTGAAGAATTCAAGAACTGTGTCAAGGATGATATTAAGACCTACCTTAATGAGAAGCAAGCACTGAATTTGCAATCAGCTGCCAAATTTGCAGACGAATATGTTCTCACACATAAGTCCAAATTTCAGTCTAACAGTAACAATAGATGGTCCCAATTTCAGAAGAAAGGTAACGGAAAACAAGATTCCTCACCCAAAGACAAAGACAAATCTGGTGATGGTGCTCAGAAATCCAGTCAAAGGTCTGATCAAAGTATGAAAGCTGACAGTGACAAAAGTGGTCTAGTTTGCAATTATTGCAAGAAATCTGGTCATGTTACAACTAACTGTTGGTTCCTTAAAGCTAAGAAAAAGAACAAGAAAAGGATACCAAACCCAATGCCTTTGTGAAGACAAGGTTAGAAACCCCTGTAGTAGATGACCGATCTGCTAAATTGCCTGCTCCTTGTGAGGCTAAGAAGCCTGATACTGCTGACTTTGTGAGGGAGGAATTCCTTCCATTTGTGTCAGAGGGATTTGTGGCTCTGAATGAGCATTCTCCTCCTGTCCCCATATATATCCTAAGGGATACCGGAGCTTCTCAGTCACTTTTGTTGATGGACTCCTTGGAGTTACGTGATGAGACGGCTTCTGGGGATTTCATACTTGTACAAGGTATTGAAGGGAGGACTGTATCTGTACCCCTGCACTCTGTATTCTTGAAGTCAGATTTAGTTACAGGACAGGTAAAGGTGGGACTTATGTCAAGTCTACCTATCAAGGGTGTTTCTCTGTTGCTAGGCAGTGACCTGGTTGGGGGCAATGTAGTTCTCCCTGTTCATCTTACTTCACAGCCGAGCACTGAAGATGGCGATGAAGACCCATCTCTGTATCCTTCCTGTGCAGTGACCCGTGCTATGGCCAAGAAGGCTCAAGAAGAAGATGATGTGGTGCCGTCCAGCACATTGAATAGTCTTGACTCAGGTGGTTCGCCTCATGACTCTGTTCAGCCTACTATGGTTTCTCCGTTTGAGGACTTATCAGACACTTTTATCAGTTCTCTGTTCAGCTAACTGGATGGGTCTGGTGATTCTGATGTGTCTGGAGACTTGTCTCTGTCCAGAAAGCGGTTGATTCAGGAGCAAACCAATGATCTTGAAATTTGTGTACTAAAGAAGAGAGCCCTTCCTGATGAAGAAATAGACGCAGGTCCAGTTGGGTATTATCTCAAGGATGGAGTGTTGATGCGGAAGTGGCGCCCTCTGATATCCCCTGCCAATGCAGATTGGGCAGTGGTCAAGCAAATTGTTGTTCCGAGGTCTACAGGAATGAGATCTTAACAATGGCTCATAGTTTGCCTTTTAGGAGGTCATCTTGGTGTTAACAAGACTGTTGACAAGATCATGAAACACTTCTTCTGGCCTGGACTTCGAAAGATGTTTCCAACTTTTGCAAAACCTGTCACACTTGTCAGGTAGTTGGAAAACACCAGTTAGACCCACCTGTAGCTCCATTGCAGCCTATCCCAGCATTTGGGGAGCCCTTCTCCAAGGTCATTGTTGATTGTGTTGGTCCATTACCCAAGACTAGATCTGGAAATCAGTACTTGTTGACAATCATGTGTGCACCTACCAGATTCCCTGAAGCCATACCTCTACGCAACATCAAGGTAACTGCAATCTCGAAGGCTTTGATAAAGTTCTTCACGTTGTTTTGGCCTTCCCAGGAAATTCAGTCAGATCAAGGTAGCAATTTCACTTCCGGATTGTTTCAGCAGGTTGTGTATGAACTAGGTGCGAAGCAGATTCTTTCCAGTGCCTATCATCCAGAGAGTCAGGGTGCCTTAGAGCAGTTTCATTCCACTCTCAAGATAATGATGAGGACTTATTGTTATGACCATGAGAAAGACTGGGATGAAGGTGTTCATTTGCTGTTGTTTGCAGCTAGAGAAGCAGTGCAGGAGTCTACTGGATTCAGTCCGTTTGAGCTAATGTTTGGCCATGAAGTGAGAGGACCTTTGCTATTGTTGACTGAACAATGGCAAGAGAAAGAGCCGCATATCAGTCTGTTAAACTATGTTAGCAAGTTCAAGGAAAGACTGCGTGCAGCTTGTGACCTAGCCAAAGAGAACTTGAAATCAAGTCAGGGAAAAATGAAAACTTGGTATGATCATAAGGCTAGAAGCCGTGAGTTTAAACCAGGAGACAAGGTCCTTGTGTTGTTTCCCTTGCAGTCCAATCCATTGCAGGCTAGATTCCATGGTCCTTATGAAATTCTGACAAAACTCAATGATCTCAATTACATTGTGAAGACTCCAGATAGGAGAAAGCCAAAACAGTTGTGTCACATTAACATGCTGAAGCCTTATCATGATAGGAATGCTAGGGTTGCAGCTGTCACTTCAGATCCTCCTATAGCTGAGACTTGTGAAGATGAGGGGGAGTTTCAAGATGATTAACCTAGAATTAAAGCTGAAGTTCTTTCATGGAAATTGTCAAATTCTGAAGTGTTGCAAAATCTTGATGTAAAACTCCAGCACTTAGAACCCTCACAGAAAGATCAGTTTGAGAGGTTGATCCAGAAATATAAAGATCTATTTCCTGATGTTCCAAAGAGAGTTTCTATAGCCTCTCATGATGTAGATGTTGGTGATGCCGAACCAATTAAACAGCATCCGTACCGGATGAATCCTGAAAAGAGAAAGATTGCTGAGAAAGAGGTTGAGTACATGTTAGAACATGATATTATCAGACCCTCTAACTCAGATTGAAGCTCACCCTGTGTTCTAGTTCCAAAACCTGATGGAAGTACTAGATTCTGTACAGATTATCGCAAAGTCAATGCTGTAACTAGAACTGATGTGTTTCCAATACCTAGGATTGATGATTGTATCGATAGAGTAGGGCAAGCAAAGTTTCTGACTAAGATTGATTTGTTGAAAGGTTATTGGTGTGTGCCTTTAACTGAGAGGGCCAAGAGCATCTCTGCTTTTGCCACACCATTTGGGTTATACCAGTATGAAGTCCTACCCTTTGGCATGAAAAATGCCCCAGCCATGCTCCAAAGGATGATACAGTCTACAATCGGCGGATTGCCACACACGGGTGCGTACATCGACGACCTGATCACATGGAGTGACTCCTGGGAAGAACATCTGAAAGATGTAGAGATGTTGTTCCAGCGCTTGACCCAGGCTAACCTGACTGTTAACCTGAACAAGAGTGACTTTGGTTGTGCTACTGTCACGTATCTTGGCTATGTCATAGGCTAGGGTAAGGTGGCACCCATAAATGCTAAAGTCCAAGCCATCATGGACTTTCCAGTTCCTGACAACAAAAAAGCTTTGCGCCGCTTCCTTGGAATGATCGGGTACTACCGCAAGTTCTGCAAGAACTTTGCTGAGATTGCTCTCAGTCTCACCAACCAACTGAAGAAAGATGTAAAGTTCACTTGGGATGAAGCCTGCCAAAGAGCCTTCGATCGCCTGAAGTCTCTGCTATGTCACTTCTCCGTGCTCAAATCTCCTGACTTCAACAAACCATTCTCCATTGCGGTCGATGCTAGCGACCAAGCTTGTGGATCTGTGCTCCTACAGAGAAGTGACTCTGATGACATTGAGCATCCGTGGCATACTTCTCCAGGAAGTTCAATCGCCACCAAAAGAACTATTCCACAATTGAGAAGGAGCTGTTGGCTCTGGTTCTATCCTTACAACACTTTGAGGTTTATGTTTGTACAGGGCAAAAGCCAATGATTGTATGTACTGACCACAATCCGTTAATGTTTTTTGAGTAAGATGAAAACAAGAATCAGAGATTGTTGAATTGGAGTTTGATTTTACAGGAGTTTGACTTGGAAATTAAGCATGTAAAGGGTACTGACAATGTAATTGCTGATTGCTTATCCCGTGTTTGATTATGTGTATATATATCACGTGTTTATTAGCATATAGTATTATATGTATATATACACAAGTGTCTACTTAACCATTTTTTATTATTGAAAAGAAAAATTTTGCCTTTATGAGTCAAAATTTTCCCCTTTTGGAATGGAGGTGTAATGTGGAAAAAAAAAAAAAGCCACTAGATGGCAGCATTGACATTTTTTTGTTAAGCAGTCTGGAGCTAGGTTTGGGGCATGTCCCGGGCATGCCTCAGAGGGGGCTGGAAAAGAGTATATAAGGAGAAAAATTGAGAGAGTGTAGTAGTAGGAGAAATTGCAAGGAGAAATAGTGGAAGGATACATTTGACCAGACCTGTCACTCTTTTCAAGACCTGTGAAGCTTTTTGTGGATTTTTGCCTGTGTTGGAGCATTTTCCTGTCCCAAGACATCGCAACATAGCAGCACCATCTCCATTACCGAGGGACTGTAAATATCTCATTTTTTTATTTTAATCTTGGTCTGTAGATGTAGAGTATAGATTAGTTCTGAGTTTTGTTTAATTAAATCTGTTGAAGTTGAAGAATTTTGTCTGTCATCCCTTGCTGTAATTGACGCCGTAAAAAATTGGGGCCAAAACAATACCTTCTGTCTGTAATGCAGATATACTCTCGTTCATACCCTCTGTCTGTAATGCAGATATACACTTGTACATACCTTCTGTCTGTAATGCAGATATACTCTACTTCATACCTTCTGTCTGTAATGCAGATATACTCTCGTTCATACCTTGTGTCTGTAATGCAGATATACTCTCGTTCATACCTTCTGTCTGTAATGCAGATATACTCTAGTTCATACCCTCTGTCTGTAATGCAGATATACTCTCGTTCATACCTTCTGTCTGTAATGCAGATATACTCTCGTTCATACCTTCTGTCTGTAATGCAGATATACTCTAGTTCATACCCTCTGTCTGTAATGCAGATATACACTTGTTCATACCTTCTGTCTGTAATGCAGATATACTCTACTTCATACCTTCTGTCTGAAATGCAGATACACTTGCTCATACCTTCTGTCTTTAATGCAGATATACTCTACTTCATACCTTCTGTCTGTAATGCAGATATACTCTACTTCATACCTTCTGTCTGGAATGCAGATATACTCTCGTTCATACCTTCTGTCTGTAATGCAGATATACTCTCGTTCATACCTTCTGTCTGTAATGCAGATATACTCTCGTTCATACCTTCTGTCTGTAATGCAGATATACTCTACTTCATACCTTCTGTCTGAAAATGCAGATACACTTGTCTGAAATGCATACCTTCTGTCTTTAATGCAGATATACTCTACTTCATACCTTCTGTCTGTGCAGATATACTCTATATACCTTCTGTCTGTAATGCAGATATACTGTTCATACATTCTGTCTGGAATGCAGATATACTCTCGTTCATACCTTCTGTCTGTAATGCAGATATACTCTCGTTCATACCTTCTGTCTGTAATGCAGATATACTCTAGTTCATACCCTCTGTCTGTAATGCAGATATACTCTAGTTCATACCTTCTGTCTGTAATGCAGATATACTCTCGTTCATACCTTCTGTCTGTAATGCAGATATACTCTAGTTCATACCCTCTGTCTGTAATGCAGATATACTTGTTCATACCTTCTGTCTTTAATGCAGATATACTCTACTTCATACCTTCTGTCTGAAATGCAGATACACTTGCTCATACCTTCTGTCTTTAATGCAGATATACTCTACTTCATACCTTCTGTCTGTAATGCAGATATACTCTAGTTCATACATTCTGTCTGGAATGCAGATATACTCTAGTTCATACCTTCTGTCTGTAATGCAGATATACTCTAGTTCATACCTTCTGTCTGTAATGCAGATATACTCTAGTTCATACCTTCTGTCTGAAATGCAGATATACTCTAGTTCATACCTTCTGTCTGTAATGCAGATATACTCTAGTTCATACCTTCTGTCTGTAATGCAGATATACTCTCGTTCATACCTTCTGTCTGTAATGCAGATATATACTTCTGTCTTAAATGCAGGTATACCTTCTGTCTGTAATGCAGATATACTCTAGTTCATACCTTCTGTCTGTAATGCAGATATACTCTAGTTCATACCTTCTGTCTGTAATGCAGATATACTCTAGTTCATACCTTCTGTCTGTAAATGCAGATATACTCTAGTTCATACCTTCTGTCTGTAATGCAGATATACTCTAGTTCATACCTTCTGTCTGTAATGCAGATATACTCTAGTTCATACCTTCTGTCTGTAATGCAGATATACTCTAGTTCATACCTTCTGTCTGTAATGCAGATATACTCTAGTTCATACCTTCTGTCTGAAATGCAGATATACTCTAGTTCATACCTTCTGCCTGTAATGCAGATATACTCTCGTTCATACCCTTTTGTCTGTAATGCAAATATACACTTGTTCATACCATCTGTCTGTAATGCAGATATACTCTAGTTCATACCTTCTGTCTGTAATGCAGATATGAAAAAATTACATAAAATACTGTCTGTAATGCATATTTTCTATAGGAATTACTATAAATTCTGTCTTTACTATACTGATGCTAAAGCAAATATACTCTACTTCATAAACTCTGTCTGTGATGTTCAATTACTATAGTATATTTGCATACAAACTATAGTTTCTGTAATAAAGATACACTATAGTTCATACATTCTGTTTTAATGCAGTAAACTATAGTTAACTATAGTCTGTCTTTATAATGCAGATATACTCTGTTCAGTCCTTCTGTCTGTAATGCAGGTATACACTGTTTTAGTCCCTCTTTGTCTGTCTGCAGGGTATATTGCTGTAGGCCATAGCAGTGATGGCTGTCCAGGCAGACACACAGACCTGGAGTCATGACCTCTGCCTGTATTTGCAGATATTAACGCTGACCGCATACCTGGCTCTAATGGCTGATGGGTCGCAGAAGATATACTCTCAGATACCTTCTGTCTGGGTCATGCAATATCAGCACTAAATCATGGGCAGTGTAAAAGTAATGAACATAACTGCAAACTCATAAACATCCTGAAGGTAAGCCAGACATACCTGGGAATCTTACCTTGTGTTTTGTATTAAAGATATAGATACAAGATTCATCAAGATTCAGAAATGTTTTATATACTCGAGTTCATTTGGGAGAACTGTCTGAAATGCAGATAGTCACTCTATGGGTTCATAACCAAAAGTATTGTTGATTATTGCAGATATACATCTGGAGTATTGTGTACAGTTCAGGGGACCATACTTTAAGAAAGATATAGAGGCTCTAGAAAAGTTCAGGAAGGGCCACTAAGCTGTTCTGAAATAAAAGATAAAGCTCTGAGAAGATAAGATCCTTCTCTTTAGTCTTAGGAAAAGCAGATATGATCTGATTCAGGTCTTTCTGTCTGTTAAAGGGAAACACAGTGAATTATGTCATTCCATCTGTCTTGTTAGTAGAACTCGGGGTCTAAATGGAAGTCCCAAACTGTAAATTTAGACCCTTATTCGAAAATATTTCTTCACCCAAAGAGTACAGTGGAAAAGCTACTACCATATTTTTGAGGCAGAGACCTTACTATAAATATTGACTATAGCTAGATACCATTGAGTAATTTAGTATCTGAAGTGATATATACAGAATGGTATAAAGAAACTGGCGAGCCTATAGGGCTGAACGGCCTGTTCTCGCCATTCATGTTATGTTATGTTATGTTATATTATGTTACTTGATGGACTAGGCTACGTTACTGTAAAAAAAATTTACGTGAGCAATTAGTTTACATGTATCACGTTGAATATTACAGTAACCAGTGTCAGCATAGATTTATTCCACAGCAACTTACATTAGACTACAGGCTACTGATTAGCATAACAACCTCTCAGGAGCTTAGAAAAGTTACTCAGGATATTCCACGATTGAAATGCTTGTGTATTTTCCACGCAAATTATTCTGCCATCTTAACTGGCAGAAAATTACATCATTATAAAGTGTGGTACAGCACATGAAGCCAGCAGCAAACTTAACTACTCTGCTAACCTAAGTTAACGATGTTGGCAAGCTACTTAACCAAGCCTACCAGCATATGGCTAGCTTACAATGCCTCAAAATTCCATTCTGTATCGATGAAGTTGCAATAAATAACCAAAGCCCGAAGTCAACATTGGGTCAGAATCATCAGCACTAAATCAGTGACTTGGCTTGCAAGCAAACCGTTGCTTACTGATTGCAACATCTGCATCTCTCCTTGGCCCTTGTTCATCCTTCAGCTTACACCAGCCTGAGAAGCTGGGTATTCACTGTAGACATTGTAATTTTGTCACTAAAGCTGTTAGATACAAGATTCATTTATTGTCAGCAATTTTGTGTATGAGGGTAGCAGTGAAACCAGACGTATACGCCTGTAGTTCAACATTCCTCACAGGCCAGCTGGCATACCTGCCGCCACAGTAATCTTGCGACAGAGATAACACGTGGTTTCAACATTGTAAGGCTACTGGCTGGCTGCATGAATGGGAGGTACAAATTCAGGGGATACAGATTCAGATTCAGCAGCTGATTATGAGTGCTTTTGGATAGAAAAAGTTCAGGGAGGTATGCACTAAGCTAATTCCGGGTGCCCCAGATGAAAGCTGCAGAATGTATTGATTGTGTTATAGTCAAAGGTCCTGAGGGTGATCCATTGCTTATTGCATGAGTACATGTTTCCCGTGTTCATGTAATGAGGATACTCTTTAAAACACATCAGTGGTGCCAGCCATGTCCTGATTAGTGCTCTTTAAGCACCTAAATTGGCATGCATGTGATCACTAAAATCTGATTGGCTCTCTCCACGCAGTTTTGAGCTGGAGAGTTTAGCACTGATACCTTCGGAAATGGAACCTTGCTTCACCCCAAGAGTCTCTCCTCTTCATTACGCAGGGGTGGGAAAACCGGGGGTGCAGTTGCACCCGAGCCCGCGGGCGATAGGGCCCCGTGACCTTTGGCAAAGTGGTTTTATAAAAACGTCAGATATAGCAGATAATAGGATACTTGCTTAACACAGAATTTTTCGCTATATAAAGAGCACTATAGTCAAACCAATGTCTGTCATGGGAACGGGTGATTATAAGTTTTTAACCTATCCATTTTTAATCCTGATGCAGAAATGTCATCGCAAACATTAGACCTAGATAAATAAAGTTTTAATTGAAACTGACAGTGGCTAGGCCATAGACGCCCTCCTGTTGTGGAGCAGTATAAATGTAATTATCGGATGCGTGTGTGACCCTGCGCCTGACAGGTACAGAGAAGGAGAGAGAGGCATTTAAAGAGGCGGTGAGGAGAACCGAAAAGCTCAAGGAGCCGCAGCCCACCCCAGCGGACTCTCCTCCCGAAATCTCGATCACCATTGAGGAGCACACCAAGCCAGTGAACGGCAAGGACATCGACCTGCTGATCCGCCTGCGCAGCCCAACCCCTCGCAAACTCTTGCTCCACGCAAACGCCCAGGTCATGCTCTATTTCGGCATACTGGAGTCCGACATCTGGAATGAAGAAAAACCAGTACAGCTACTGGCAGGCCAAGGTGAAACCTTTCATTCTAGCCATTCTTTTCCATCGTACTGTACATGGCCACCTTCTGCACACATTCTAGCATAGAATTTCAGAAACGGCACAGACTGCATTCAGTTTGTAAAATTTCAGTGAGGTAATATGCTCTCACGTACTGGTGCAGTGTTTCGGTAACGCCATGTACACTCACACAATGGCCTGGAATTTCACTAGCAATGACATCACAAATGTGTGCGACCATGAATGACAGGTGAAAAGCTGTGACTTGTGTTCGACAGAGCTGACGGTCCCCTTCCAGATTCCCTTCTCCAAATACGGGAGTCACCTGCAGGGGAACAACAGCATCAAAGTGACAGCAATAGCTGAAGACAAGGAAACCGATGGTGAGAAGTACATGGCGGAGGCGAATATCGTTCCTGAAGATCCCCCCCTGAACATCACTGTGAGTCCGGAACGCTCTGCTACTGAATGAGCCAAAACATTATAACCACCGGCCTGACATGCTACTGGTGCTCTGCGTGCCGCCTTAACAGCTCCCTCAAATTGACGGCCACATGAATGCCTGGACACACTGCATAACATGTCCCAGAGCATCACACACACTCCCTCCACAAGCTTGCCTTCTGCCTACAGTGCATCTTGGTGCCACCTCTTCCCTTGTTAAATGGCACTCACATAGCCAGCCGATGTGCATTGCGTAGAAGTAAGCAGCACTCCTCAGACCACTTAACCTTCTTCCATTGCTCCAAGATCAGGTTCTGATGCTCACATGTGCATTGTAGGGTCTTAGGACAGCGGACAGGGGTTAGACTGGGCACTCTGACAAGTTTGCAGCTACAAACCCCATCTGCCACAGGGTGCAATGCACTGTGCACTGTGACTAATTCCCTCTGTAATCATCATTAAAATTTTCTGCAACTTGGCCCTTCTATCTGTTTGGACCAGACTGGATAGCCTGTGTAGCCCACACGCATCAATGAGCCTAGGGCATCCATCATTGGTTTGTCCCTCTTCAGACTACTGTCTGTAAAATACTTACAACTGCTAACCAGGAGCAGTGCACAAGACTTGCTGCTTTAATGACGTTCCAACTCAGTCATCTGGCTATAACGATTTGACTCTTTGTCGAAGTCGTTCAGGTCCCATTGTGTCAGCAAATAACACATTGAATACGAGAATCAACTGTTTGCTTCCTGTTTACTGTCTGTCTGTTCGCAAACCTTGACATGCACAGTTACACGATAATCAGTCAGTAGATAATGTTATTTGCTTCAACTGCGAGTGGTCACAATGTTTTGGCTCATTGGTTTATTAAACCGAAAAACTCCAGTCTTCAAAACTTTCGGAAAAAGATTTTCAAGAGAAGAATCATGATTAGTAAATATGCCTCTAATAAAACGTGGCAAGACGGGTTTAAAAAGCCAACTTGTTTCGACGTACGGTCTTCATCGGTTTATTTCTTGAAATGTGAATTTTGCACGAACTAATTGAAATCATTATCAGTTTTTTGTCTGCTGTTGCATATACAGTTGGACCTCTGAAAACAAACTGTTAGGAAACCAAAAACTTTTTTTTGTCAACCAAAATGTCCTTGTAACTGGAAGTGTATCACTGATGCAGAAAGCAAGTAAGTAACATTATTAGTTGAGGGGAAAAAATATAAAGGAATTGGGACTTTATTTTGCCATTTTTGTCGTTAACAAAAAAGACCCCAACAAAATCATTTTAAATCCAGCAATGATCAGGGGCCTCCTCCGTAAATGCTGTGTTTGAATAGAAGGGCCTTTTATTTGCACGCACATCTTCCCCTGGAGCTGGTACCGCCAGGGATTTTGGGCTCCATGAGAAGATATCACATTAGGCCCCATCACCACAAGCCACATGCTGTAATTCTTCTCTGGGCCCCTGTCAGTCATGGGCCCTTAATATCATCCTAAATGTGAAGTTTGAGAGGTTAAATCTGGCCTCTGCATCCGAGGGTAATCAATAGTCATAATGATGAATCCTGCAAAGTTAAGGATGATGGACACGGAGCTGTACCTCGATCTGAGAAAAGACATTGACATTTCGATGTAATTCTTTCTTCAAATTCTAATATGTCATACAAAATAAGTGAATGCTGAGTTAATTTACAGAAGAATTAAATCTGACCTTTCATCAAAAATGTTACTCATGAAACATGTAAATTCAAAACAGATTTGTAATTTATTTCTGGATGCTTGACATGTATGTATACAGATGAGTCTGGGAAACCTTTCAAAATTAACTATGAAATTCCTGGCAATTACTTCACCCTGTAACTACATTAACTTAAACTCTGTTCAATTAAATGTACTTACAGTATTAACTCACTCTTGGAGTCTTTTATTAATTAAAAAAAAGGCATGAAGTTCTCTCAAAAGCTTCCACAGCGTTGTTGTGTAGTCTGTACCTCAAAATGGCCACTTGTTATCATGCCACCTGGTGGCCAAACGTGACCTATCTGTTGACAAATCAAAATATAGCCAAGGGCTGTGCTTCTATAGTGGAAACCTGATCTCCACAGTAACATTCTGTCAGTTAGGATCTGTGAGAGTGTTACGAACCCACTGCTCTCCAAGCTCGTAAAAACTCAAATACGGAGCGCAGGGGAGTAACACACAAAAAAAAAAAAAAAAAATAGCGATGTGTATGTATCTGTATATATAAGTGAGTGAATGCGCGGAGGGAGAAAAAAAACCAATTTAAACATACACTGGCACCTGACAATCCCCCTCAGAGAGGCGAGGCTTACCTTATTTCCCTGGAGGAAAGGCCGTCTTCGGAGGAGTCGACGTGCCAGCAGCGAACAGCCCGCGCGGTGAAATTCCCTCTTGATCCTGAGGTTTGTTCAGTTTTGTTTGATTAATCTTTTATTTATATTTTTCCTTTTTTTCTAAAAAACAGCCAAGCGGCTAATTGTGATAACCCAGTCCCGAAAAGTGAGTTGTGAAAATGAGATGGCTCAGTCGCTTCTCCCGGCGTGGTTTACAGGAGGCCAGGTGGCAAACAAAAAAACAACCCCACTTGTAGGAGAGCCACCCTGACCTACCTCCCTCTAGGCTGATCAGGCCTGAGGATTGAAAAGGAACTCCCTCCCCGGAGCTCGCCCCAACACCGTCTTATTTCTGTTTTGCTCCTCAAAATCTGCTGCAGCGTTTTGTTGCCCGACTTTCTGCCATCGCCCCCACCGTTTGAACTCCCCGCTCTCTCTCATATGAAAAGGTAGCCCCACCCCTACTGAGGGAGTGTCAACTGAACATGTGCAAACACAACAGGTGCCAGTAATCAAGCTCAAACATAAAGCAAAAAAAAAAAAAAAAGGATGTGTATATGTATGTAACAAGAGACGCATGGGAGTCACTGCTGGGGCAGACAAACAGTCCTCTCCCCGACAGTGAGACTTTCATCACCATAATTGGCTCTAAAATCACATTTTGATTGACCTTGAGGTGCTCAATATCTGTTAGAAGCACCCCGCTTCCTGACATGATATAATTTGCTTTCTTACTAAATCTTGGTACCATCGCTCAGTAGCATCACTTAAGCATTGTAAACCCCGGATCATGTGGTGCACTCAATTGTTTTGAGGAAACTGATGTCCTCAAAAAATTGTGTAAGCCACATGGTGATCTTGTGTTCACAGCACTTAAAAAAAGTGGTAAGAATAACTTCTACCTTTTGCTCTTTAAGTACCGTCCACACAATGCAATTAAGTTGGCTTACATAATTTTTTTGAGGTACTGGGTTTCCACAGAACATTTGAGTTTGCCACACTGTCTGGGTTTACAGTGAGAACAAGTTGGAAACACCATACAAATATATTCTTGAGAATGATTTGCATCAACCATTTATTGGTAATAGTGGAAGGTTGTGGGGCAGGATTAGAGAATCATTCACGTCCACACACTTCCAGAAAGGTTGTGACTTATAAAGGCATAACTGTGAGCTGATGTGCCTATGCTTGGTTATATACATCCAGTTTTTTCTTTGGCGTGCACCATTGCCTGATTTTTGGGCCACCATATTATATTTGTATGGAGCTACACCATGTTTCATGAATGAAACCCCCAGTCACTCTAATGCAATGATTTTCACTTCCCATTAGCATCCACTAGAGTGCGATAACGTGCTGCCTTGCTAATTATGTCACTATGTTTACCTATTCTTCATTATTTGATTACACTATATGTCACTATCACTGTTTGTGTAGATGCCATAGTGGTTATTCATTTGTTCTTTATGACCTGGAATAAACAGAACTGTGCATTTTGGAGAGCATTCCAGTATTTATTCTATAATGTTTTTAGATCCTTGGTCTGGAAAGGGCTTGTATGCTAGATTGAGAAATATATACAGAAACTTTTGTTCATTGTTATAACGAATGAGCATGATGAAGCCTTTTATGGTAAAAACCTTTTTTGCTAAGTCTCGTAATCATGCGTTGAGATATACTCGGAAAGCCCTTATTCCTGACCAGAGTCCACAAAATTGAGGGAAATATGACACAATAAATGAAAACTGAATGGTAATTTTCAGATAAACCTGCAGACACTTTTATGTAGCAGGTCAATGGTAATGTTCTTCTGTGAATCTTTTCAGGTCACTGGCAATCCTGTAAAGTTTGGCGACATGATGGTGGAGATCTCTTTCGCTAATCCCTTGCCGACAGCTCTGGAAAACTGTGTAATAACGGCCTCTGGCAGCGGATTAATCAGGCGCACTGTGGAAGCCAAGTGAGTATCTACCGCATACGTTTCATCTGACCGATATACCTGTCGAAATGGTCAATAAATATTCCCTTGGTAACAGCAATAATAGAAATGGAAAGGAGAACCAACCTATTATGCTTCCGTCTCGGTCAACAGTGCATCGTTTGTGAGTTACTTGCCAAGGCATGTTTAGTAGTCATTCCAGAGGATTATATTATATTATATTATCACCATTTTGATACAACACAAGATTAAATCAAAGTTTTACTTGACCCATATGTAGTCAAAATATGTTGGAAAAGATTACATCATGAACGTTGAAAACACAATGTTAGTCTCTGACGTAAAGATGACATTGCCTATGCCCTTAAAAATGTGTTCGCTGGGCTACTGACATATTACCATCATATTGATGTCTTCTGAATATGAACTCTGAGACCATTATAAAGCATTATTTTTTTTGTATTTTTTGGCTGGGCTTAGTGTGGAGTGGAGGTTAAATCAAGCCTTACCCCCATATATATGGCAGGCTAGCTCCAGCCAGTCTTCCATTTTCACTCTGATCCTATCCATAATTCTGTATCAGAACTCTGTATTGTACCATAAAACTGCAGAAGAGCTCTGCTTGGAGTCATAAATCAGGTTTGTATTTCTGCATTTCAGAAGAACTAATTCAGAATTACCTCAAGAAGCTCTTCATCAGATGGGCTATTGTACAGTAAAAGTGTACCTTGTAGCCCAGGAGTGAAAACCATTGGTCTCAGAGCATGTCTGACCCATCCCATGCTAATGGTGACTGTGGCTAGCAGCCTCTCAGGACTGGTGCAAAATTAGCCTTCTGATACTCAGGGATATACGAGGGATAAACTGTGCTGGACTTGCCTTATGGAGTGAAACTGGCAGTGGGTATTTCAGAAAAGCCTCCTAAACGACGCCACCTACATAACCAAAGTAGCTCGGGAGGTTTGCCGGAAGAAAGCCTCTGCTGTCATCAAGAGACAAGCCCAAGCTTCTACAGTTAGCCAAACAACCACGGAACATTCAGCTGGACTGGGTTCCTGGTCAGATGTGACCTAAATATAGTTTTATGGCAGTGAACATCAGAGGTGGGTTTGGCGTAGACAGATAGCAATGCAGAAAAGTACCCCATTATAATTTGGAGTTCAAATTTTAATGGACCACTGTATTAACAAAATTGCATGCTATCACCATTACAGTATTGGATGACCACCATAATGTAATGATGTCACATCCACAACCCTGCTTTTTCCTCATGAAAATAAAAATACTAAAATGTTCGAACTTGTAATTTTCATCCTGTAGATATCAAACTGTCTGGATTAACCCTCCATAACATCCACAACACAGGATATTTAAAGGGGCAATAAGCGAAATCGTTTCACCGCTAGGTTTAATGTTGTGCACTACCTGTAGACCAAAACAAAGTGTGTCATGAGCCACACCTCCCTCTACCTCTGCTGTTCGGCAGAATGACGGGCCAGTTTAAGTTTCCGCGGCGTTATTACTCAGTACATCGAACCTGAAATGCTCATGAAACTGCAGATTTGCGCCAATTGCAAATGTTAGCTGGCTGCCTGGCTACTCAGATAACACAACCGTAACGCCTGGCCCATTGCTGGGACCGAGCCGCTAACTACTCAAACTCCGGACATTAACCCATGCCACGATTGTACATTAAATTTAATTGAATCGACATAGCGACATGTGCCTAACGATACTGTAACATGAATTAAAGCAGACATATGACTTTACTTTATATTTATACCCTTACCTGTCCAGGAGAAGAAGAGCCAGCTCCGAGTCTAATTGTAGCCCCTTTAGCTCTCGCACTGCTCTCAACCTTGGATATGCAAGGCTAATATTAATCCGGGTTCTGTCCCTTTCTTTATCTGACAACTTCTTCGCCAATGACCGTTGTTTCTTTAGAAGTAATTTCGGGTCCTGCTCGTTTTCAGGTCAACATTTCGTTCCGCTCTCCGCCATTTCGCTTTTAAAAAATACGCGCTGCCACTGCTCACTGGCTGTATGAATGCATTCTCGGGAAGGAGGAGGCGGCGATTCACATGACCATACATGAACGCGCAGCTGGACCGGGCTTGTAAACAAGGGGCTGGAGATCAACACAGAGAGCGGGTGTGTGACGTCCTGCTATACTCCAGATGAAATTACACCTCTCGTTCTTCACATAGCGATTTTTAATTCCTTCAATCTAGAAATGATGCATTTTTGCTTATTGCCCCTTTAAATTTTTTTCCTGAGTAAATATTTTTGTGGTTATTTTGTTTGCTTTTCCACTCATCCAGGTGGGGGCAATTGCAATGAGGTTACGCAGTAATAAATCTGCGAGCCATTTTGTTTCTGAATATCAGATTTAGGATGCTAGAATTGCCCCGTTACAACTCTAACAGGGCTCACTACAAATCAAAACTAAACAGGGCAAATACCTGAGCCCTCGGCCCCGTGCACCTAGACGCAGATCCAAATAACAGGCGGTCGATGGGGTGGAGGTCGGAGAGTGTAATTCATGCAGCTGTTGAGGGCTGCACAAGTACTGAGACATTCTGAGAGCTGTGTCAAACAAAGGCCCCTAACATGATTTTAGAGAATATGAAAATGTGTTGCATATGAGTGAGTAGTTTATTGCAAAATGGATTCATGTCTGATGTGTATCTGTCCTGGCCCTTGGTCGGCCACTTAGAGTTTCCTTGGCCAACGCCACCATGCAGATTCCGTGAGCGCTGCTCGGTGATTTCATGCAGAGCTTTTGCTATGCACCTTCCTCTGCAGGTTGCCGTTACTGGGCCGAGGGCGGATGGTTCTGGTCCAGGTTCCCTTCACACCATACAAAGCTGGAACCAAGATGCTGCTGGCTGAATTTGACTGTGACCAGTTCCGGGACATCCAAACCAGCTGCAAAATCAATATTAAACCCTCCGGCCTTGCATAAAATGTACAGCTCTTTCCAGTCGTAAAAACCTCTTTTGTACTATCTGGTATTAACATATCCCTCAGCTGATCAGAGCTCAGTCAAACAGTGGTTGTAATTGAGGTGTAAATGTTTCCAAGAAGCACGGAGAAGGAACTGTTAACTGATAAGGAGTGTGAGCTCCAGAGGTGGCCTAGAAGCATTGCGATCTCGACTAAGCACAAGATGCATGCAAAATCAACAAGCATCAACTATACTAAGAGGCATCAAAAAATGCAACAAATAACAGTGTGCAAAATTTTGCGAAAATAATGTAATAAGGTAAAAATAAACACAAGGATACTTAGAGGCAGGTACTAACGCACAAATGGTGAATACTTACTAATTGGTAAGTCAGCAGGCCACATGCCGACAACTATTGCCTGACACATGAGCCACTCCCCAAATGATCCACAAAAAGGAGAGTGAGCAAAGTAATGTTGCATGCATTGCTCAACATTTTGCTTAAAAAATGCAAAAATTCGCGAAAATATTTATGGAACGAGAAGAACGTGTACTTCTATTGCATAAGAACTGAAAAAAATGTTTTCTTTGTCATTAAAATGTGTTGCTTACACACTTCATTTTTAAAAATTCCTTTACACTATTTAAAAGTTGAAAGTTTACCGTGTTGTGTTTTAAATGCCTCTAAGTATGCATAATTTGCGGTACACAGCTTTACGGACAACAAGCATTACAACTGTGATAAGAAAATGCAATAATGTAGTATGTGTTCTTCTTCCTGTGCCTAATATTGGACTTTTTCTTTCAATAAATGAAATGAAATACAAAAGGGTGTGTCTGGGGTTCAAAGTCATTGGTGAACATTTTTTAGCAGCCTGAGGAGCATAATATAGCTTGTCACTCCTGTACCGGACCCCCAACCACCGCAAGTCCTTCCGCTTCGTCGCCAGTCTGAGACTCACCAGCCTCAACTCCAATACGGACACTGGATTTGACATCAGCTTGCTTGAAGTCTAGCAATGTTTGGAAGGTTCATCAGAAATGGACAGTGTCTGTGGTGGACAGAGATGTAAAGGATGGGGAGATGGTGATGATGGGGGAGGGGACAGACGATGACCCAATCATTTTCAGTGAATTTGTAATTCCGTCCCCCACACTATTCCCTTGTATATATTCAGAAAGTATCTTGGAAACGTGTAAATTCCACAATGTATTTCCCTAGCAATCCCGAGTTTAATAACCTCTCCACTGACCTTGGCTGGATCCACAAGATCCAGGAGGCAGCACTTACCAGCTCCTCGTACTCCTCAGACCTTCTCAGTCTCACACTGTCAGTGATGTGGAGGAGAGCCAGCAGCATCTCATCCTTGAGCCAACTCCTCAGGGATGTTTCACATCTTCTGACTGCAATTTCTGTCTGGATTTTGGCTGACATGAACTGTTTCCATTGCGACAATGCAGTTTATATTTCAAACAGCTTGTTCCTGAGACTCTTCTTCAAAGATAACAAGCCGTTGATAAAATGTCATGCCTTTTTAAGAATGCTAGCTGGAAGCTACCACATCATGAACACGTTAATGTCATTCTCCTGTGTTATGCATGCGGAGAACATAACCAAGACTGCTTTCATTAACTTGGATAATATTCAGAAAATTGGGAAATGTTTGTCTCAACATGATACAGAGAAGTTGATCCATGATTTTGCTACCTCTAGGCTCGATTACTGCAATGCTGATCTATCTGGATGCACAAACAAGTTGTTAAAAAGCCCCCAGTTGGACAAAATGCTGCCGCTCTCACTGAAACCAGAGCTAGATGCTTTGAATAGATTTTCCCAGTGCTGACCCCCATACACTGGCTTGCAGTAAAATACAGAATTGATTTCATAATGCTGCTGTTAAGTTATATGGTTCGTAATGGACGAGCACTAACATATCTTAAAGACCTAATTGCTCCTTATAGTTACCCAAAGACTTCTTTGTTCACTACACTACTGATCAAACATTCTTGCACACCCTAAGATCATGTCAAGTCTTTATCTTACATGTATGTTTACAACAAAGAAATCACTGGAACCCAATAGCTGTCTATTACAAGTAATAAATTTACAAGAAAAATCCACAAGGAATCCAGCACAGGTGATTGAAATGATCAGCTCATTATCAACCCCCTGAAGCTGCTTGATAATGAGTTGATCATTTCAATCACCTGTGCTGGAGCAGAGAGAGATCTAAAACATGCAGGACAGGTGGTCCTCCAGGGGCCTATTGCGCAAAAGTCGGATCCTGAGATCCTGGATTAACATCAAAGCAGGGATTGCCAGGAACAGCACGTCGCTGGCTTGACTGCACAAAGCCAACAGCGGGTGAAGGAGAATTGGCAAAGTCAAGCCAGCGGCAGCTGATCCTGCTGAGTGCGCACACACGGCTACCTGAAATAGACCCCGAGATCGGTCACAGAATCACTGATCATCACCATGGATACTCAGCAGATGCAGCAAACGCAGGCGCCAGCTTTCAATAAAAGACCGCCTTCAGACAGAGGGACGACGCCGTCTCAGAAACGCCTGTGCTACTCCTTCAGTTTCTGCCTTAATGGTGCAGGCTTTCTTGTCAGTCCACGAGTCAATAAAATAACTGTGAGGGGAAGAGCTTTTTGTTATCAAGCTCCTCTCCTGTGGAACAATCTTCCACTTCATGTACAGAAAGCAGATGTCCACCCTCTCTTCAAGTCTAGACTCATAACCTACCTTTTTAGCCAAGCCGATAGCTAGGCATGGAGCGTGGTGGTCTGATACCCAGTATGGAGTCTGATAGATGGGAAGGTCTTTGCTGTTGTCCTTCCACAACTCTTGTCGCAAGAATAATAATAATAATAATAATAATAATAATAAGCAGCACGATTACAATTTGGTACGGATTGGATATTAACAAATACAAGCGATCTCGGTGGTTATCAATCAGAGGGAACTCCTGCTGCACGCACTTTTATGTCAAAGCACAAATGCTGACTTACATAGTTGGAGCCACTGACTGTGCATGGACGCTCCCCTGGACATTGCGGAGTTTGATTGAGAGTATAGCTAAGGTTTTCCCCCGAAAGACACTGCTCTCGCAATCAATTACCCCCGTGTGCGCTTGGATTAGCGCTGCTTCCACTGAAATTGTGTGCTTACACTCAGATCTGTCGATCTTCGGACGGGTTATCTGCGCATCATCTGTTTAGTTGTTCAGTCGGTTGCAAAGCAAGTTCATCCGCTCCTGCTCTCTTGGGCTTCATGTACTTCCATTGCTTTCTTCACGATTTTGGAGTGAAAGGACAGTTCGTATTAATACACCAGTGCCTATACGCCTCTTAACCTTAATAGCTGGCTACATACAATGGTAGCCGTGTAACACGTCGACCTCCAGTTCTCTATTATGCGAGTCTGTGGATGAATCGCAGAGGTAGACTGAGCTAAGACAGGGACAGAGTCATCTCAAAGGCTTGCGAAATCCATAGATTTCTCTTATTATACCAAGTCGCTTGTAATAATATGCTGGCCATAGCCAGATGTCGACACAGTGATATGTTTCGGCCAATCGATGTGTTTTTCATGAACGGTCACATCGTTAGACTAAAATTGCAGTGATCCTGCTCTCGCACTCAATTAGCCCCTGCGTGCGCTTGGATTTTACCTGCTTCCACTCAAACCGTGTGCTTACACACGATCAGTCAATGGTTGGACAGATTATCTGCACGCTATCTTTTGCGGGTTCATACGGTCCTGCCCACCGGGGCTGCATAGGTAGCTACTTCCGTGGCTTTCTTCACGATTTTGGAATAAACGGGCCTCTTATTAATACATCGGTGCCCATACTTTTCTTATACCTTAGTTGCTGCTACATATAAGAGTTGCCGGGTAACAAACACATCGGCTTCCAGTTGGTGTGCCTCACTGCAATTTTGTGGATGAATGGCGGGGGTGCACTGAGCTGCGGGAGAGAGACGCAGCCTGCTGCAAGTATAGTGTTACAGTGGGTTGACCGGTTCCGCAATTTGACCGATTCCGCAATTTGCAGAAATCAAACTTTATTTGCGGGAAAACGACTTCGCTGTCAGCCTTGAGTTTGACACCGCTGGAACGGTAAATTATTGTGGATTTAACTCTTAACTATCGTTTCAAGATATTCGGCTGGATAGAGAAATAAATGCCCGATAACTGTTGCTTGCCGTTACAGCAGTACCAAATCAACGCCTGTGATAAGGCGTACTGCGCAGTGTGTGGCCGTTAAACGCGTGTATTCCAGGGATTCATCAAATGTTATTAGTGTCATTATGACCGGAAATTATCGTATATTTGACCATATAAATCCCAATTTCGTACTCTTGATACTTTTTCATCAACACCCATTAGAGTGACTGCTTGTCGTTTGACTAGTTACGCAAACTCCATTTTGTAGGTTTTCAAACTTGTAATTTGTGAGACATGTTTATTCTTGTTTATTTTTCTGAAAAAATTTTATTAAAGTTTAAAGTTGTCAATGTGAAATAAAACATCTTTTCCCCGCCATAACTGTTTTTCAGTGGCTCAACGGGTTGATCATTACTCATGTCCTGTGTTAATCTGAATTTGTAGACTCATCCTGATAATTTTAATGTATAGCCTACTTGGTACGTACTTGAATTGGAAAGGGTAGAAAGAATCATCCATAGTCGCTGATTGCAGTTGAATATCGATGGATGTACAAAATCGTCTTGAACTGAGGCCAGCACACGTGGATTCCAGCTGACACAATGTCAACACATGGAACAATTATCCATAAATTTGACCAATTATTATGATAGACCCTGCAGAGTAATGCTGGCTAAAATTGGTGGAAAATACATGTGTCTGTTCTTTTGTGGCCAGGGGTACGCAATTATGCCAATAAACAAAGAATATAAGTTTGGCCTGACAAAGGGCGCTGTTTGCGAAACTGGAAATTATTTGCGGAACCGGTCAAAGGACGTGCTACTGAAAAATGACTGTGCAAGGCTTTATTCCTAATGACTGAAGAAAACTAATTGATCCACAAAGTGCGTGAGTCATTTCCGCAAATTCGTGAACAGCTAACTTTCCGCCACCGAATGCTGTATCGATACCAGACGCTTCAGACAAATTCCGTTTGCGGAACCGGTCAACGCACTGTACCACATAAAAACAGACGTGCGAAACTGATCGCAATCTGGTCAAGTTAAATGGACTGGAAGCAAGTTTTATGCTATAGTTGTTCGTAATGTTCGTCATCTTGCAGGAAAGTAGTTAGCTAGCTAATTAACATCGCGTTAGTCTAACGATGTGACTGTTCATGAAAAACACATCGATTGGCCGAAACATATCACTGTGTCCACATCTGGCTATGGCCAGCGACACCAAATTAGCTATTCAAGCGACTTTACAGTATTATAAGAGAAATCATACATCTATGGATTTCGCAAGCCTTTCTTCTGCAGCAGGAGGATGCAAGCGAACAGATGAATCTGTCCCTCTCTTAGCTCAGCCTACCTCCGCGATTCACCCACAGACTCGCATAACAGAGAACTGGAGGTCGACGTGTTACACGGCTACCATTGTATGTAGCCAGCTATTCAGGTAAAGAGACGTATAGGCACTGGTGTATTAATACGAACTGTCCTTTCACTCCAAATTCGTAAAGAAAGCAATGGAAGTACGTGAAGCTTAAGAGAGCAGGAGCGTATGAACTTGCTTTGCAACCGACTGAAAACTAAACAGATGATCGACAGATCTGAGTGTAACCCGCTAATCCAAGATCGCAGGGGTTTGAGAGAGTAGTGTCTTTCGGGGGAAAACCTTCGCTATACTCTCAATCAAACTCCGCAATGTTCAGGAGAGCGTCCATGCACAGTCAGTGGCTCCAACTATGTAAGTCAGCATTTGTGCTTTGACATAAAAGTGCGTGCAAGCAGGAGTTTCCCTCTGATTGATAACCAACGAGATCGCTTGTATTTGTTAATATCCAATCCGTACCAAATTGTGGAGGACGTCCCGCCTTCTCACCGGCAGGCCACACCCAACTAGGGAGGGTATTTTCTTTTTAATTTTGTTAGGAAAAGCGCATGGGACCTCGAAAGCGAAAATGCAAAGTCAGACAGGGCAGTCTGTCACGAAAATGAAAAAGAAAAGTGGCGAACTGCGTTAGCGATTTAATTATGAGACAGATATTGCGTCTGCTTCTTGAAAAAGAAAAGGTATTTCCGAGAATGTCTTTGCTTTATGAGATTAGCGTTTTCGATTTCGTTTTGTTTGTGATATTGCGGGGCACTTCTTGCAAATGAAAACAGTGCCTACATGGACTTGAAAATGCAAACGCAAAGTGGAGGATTACTTTAGCATTTTTCGTGATGATACAAATAATGCGCTGCGTGCTTCTAAAAAACGAAAAAGCATTTCCGAAAATGTATTTGCTTTATACGATTAGCGTTTTCGTTTTCGTTTTCGTTTTGTTAGTGATATTGCAGGGCACTTCTCGAAAATGCAAATGTAAATGAGGAATGTATTTTAATTTTCCAATTGTTATAAAAATTGCATACATGGACTTGAAAATGAAAATGCAAAGTGGAGGATTACATTTGAATTTTCATTATGATACAAATAATGCGCTTGTATCTTGAAAATGAAAATGCATTTCTGACATTGCATTTTCATTTTAATTTTGTTAACTATATGCTTCCATAAATATACACCTAGATGCCGCATGACTGGGCGAGAGGCGTCCCCACAGGGCGGCCATGTTCATACAGGGTTATTGGAAGCCTCAGTGTATGTACGTCTATTGGGGTAAGAAGTATCAAACAATTTCCACAAATCATTATTCGCTGAATTTTCGACCAATTTCCAAGCGGTTTGATTTGTTATAAACATAACACATTTAGCTATGATCCAGGATGCCTTGATACTCTAAAATGCCGGTTTAACTACCAAACTGTATTTACAGCAGTCGAGCGCTTAAACTTAAATCTACACCGAAGATGCCAGATTTTTGTGCAGCACATGGATGTTGAACAAGATATCCATACCAGATCCCGTGGAATTACCTTTCACTGGTAAGATTTAACGATAGATTTTGGATGTATTTGTGTATTATAACACAGTGACATGCGGTGGAGGTTAGTTTCGTGAGGCAGAAACCTCCTCTTTGCTTGATTAGCAATCAGACGATTAACTAGTTTAGTAAGACTATTCGGCAGAATGACGGGCCAGTTTAAGTTTCCGCGGCGTTATGACTCAGTATATCGAACCTGAAATGCTCACTAGACAGCAGATTTGTGCGTACTTGCTTTCAGGAAGCCGAAGCAATGTCATCAACAAATATTAAAACAGTTCGACTTATGCAGAGTTCAATGCTTAATCAATATACAATGTATTCTCCCTTAAATACGCGTTTTTACACCCAAACAAAAAGCGGGCGTTTATTTTCAGTATTCTTTCGTAATCCGATTAACGAAACGTTTAAACGATATACAGAATCACCGAGAGCGAGAATTTTTCCTCATTGATTATTCAGATTTCCATCCTTGCAGTCTCGAATAGGGGAACTGCAAGTCTCACTGCACACACACGGAAGTGAAGTACGCACAGTGCATAATGGGAAGAGTTGTATGTTTCTATCATGGCTTCGGTAAATACAACCATTGCGGAACCCGATGATTCTCGGCTTATTTTGAACCCAGAAGATGTACCTGGCGCGGTTTTCGCTCGCCCTTCAAAGCAGCCATTGTCACAGAATTGAAGAGATGACTGTAACGTCGAAACACAAATTTAAGTGGCAAGAAGGAGGACCTGGTACAGAGGTAAGGTAGCTACGTGGTCATAACAAGTAACGGAGGCAGACTTGTTATTGATGACACACCGGGTTGCTAGGACATGCTCTGCATATGCATTTGTGATATTGAACATCCCCCCCAAAATACATTTGTGTACACTATTAAAATCGTTATGGCAAATAAAAAGCCGAGACATGTAGAGGTTGGATATGGAGCTCTTTCGCTCAGATCCTTGGGGAACTCCGAACATTATTATTTGACATAATTTGGATCTATTGAGTTGTTTATCGATTCGCGTCAGCACATTTTCCCTTTCCCCTCCCCAGTCATTGTCACGGTTGATATTCCCGATCAGACAACACATATTCAGGCGGACGTAAAAGCGTATTTCATTCTTTGTAAAACGATGTATGCTTTACCCAGTCAGTGTTTTCTTATACGATGTGAAGTTTTGAAAAGCCCTTGCGATGACGGTGGGTGAAAAAGCTCAAGAGCGGTTGTCGTATTATCCATTCATTAAGTTATATCCTCGAAAAATGCTTTCTGTAGGTAGTTTCACTGCAACATACATAATTTCATAAAATTGAAACGCCAAAAGTCGTATATGCACTGTCAGCGATTGCCCTGCACCGCTACTGTCAACCCATTGTGTTCGCATGGATAGCAGCACTGACATTGTAAAACAACGCTTTTACTTACTGTGTGAATCGGCGACATATGAGGCTGTTGTTGGGCATTCTTCTCTAAGGATTTTTCGCCTTGGTAGTTTTTAAGAACTGGGTTTGACTGGAAAAATCGTTGGTGTGTTTACCATACGTTTTCCTCCAGCCTCAAAACATCTGCTGCAGACTCGGAGTGCTGAAGTGGGCTTGAACTTGCTGAATTCTCTGTTATTTCTAGCCCGACCGAATTGTTTATCCACTTATTTCTAAGCTTAGCGCCTTTTTGGAAAAAAAACGTGGAACCTGAAATGTCGATCCCTGACCTGACGGTTTGTAGCATCCAAGCTCGCAACAAGTAATGACCGAGGCTTTCTTTCGTATTGAAGCGTATCTGTCAGTCACCCGCTGACATACAGTTCCTATAATGCATTGCGTGCATAAAAATCCAATATGGCTACTTTGCAGTTCCCCTATTGAAGCGTATACGTGAATGAATCTTTTTGTCATTATCTCCTCTATCAGTATCAGGCTTCCTATAGGCTTGGTCTTAATTGTTTTGATTGTCAATCAGGAATAGTACGTGGGAACAGGTTCACAAAATCCTGTGATAAAAGTTTGGGTCACTGCCTTACCTCACCGCACGTCTCTGGCTTCCTGTAAGCAAATACTCGCAAATCTGCAGTTTCGTGAGTATTTCAAGTTCGATGTAGCCTACTGAGTAATAACGCCGCGGAAACTTAAAGGGGACCTATTATGCTATTTTTCCAAGTTTATATTTTGGTCTTTGACCCCCCTAGAGTACTCCTGATCGCGCAAAGTAAAAAAAGGGTACTTATTTCGCTCATACTGCCATCCTCAAAAACCCCATTTGTAGTCCATAGTAGTCTCTGCCTGAAACGCCTCATTGGGGTGGCTCTTCCGCTATGGCCCCCACTCCCCGTGTGCCCATTTTCTTCTGAGTGGCCAGCTCTGTGGAGGGTGGATCTAGGCGGGACGAGGCAGCAGAACGCAGTTTTCCTGGTCCGGCTCCAGAGAGAAACTGACGCGTCTCCCGAAGGAATCCACGGGCATATTCTGCAATTTAACGCAGTACATGTGTATAGATCTAATGAAATTAACTTGTTCTAATAAACGCAACGACGAAAGTGGAGGACGAGTCGAAAGTCTGGCAGCTCAAGCACGAATTTGCTATTGGCAACAGTGGTGTGTACAGCGGTTTTTCTACTCTGTAGCTAGGATGCAGGGAAAGATAGAATCCACCCCATATAGACACATTTGTAGAACGGGTCGACATGCCCAAGTGTAGACCCGAGACCGTAGAAATCCGGTGGGTCTGAGTTTAGAGGGAAACATGGACAGTGAGGAGCAGCTAAAAGTGGACCAACAGCTTATGGACTTCTTCGGTGTGTATTAGGACCTGCTGGTTCGTGTGCATAGCTGTGGTGTGTTGTAAGCGTGGAGAAACGAACAGCTTCCGTGCTGGTATATGCCGGAGGGGCAAAAGCTCCAGGCTAAGCGGCCTTTTCGGAAATTGCCCGTGGTAATGGTTTACTTATTGCTTCAGAATGGCCAGCTTTTCCTTGCGGAAAATGGGCGCATTATCGATAGTGTGCGAGAGCTAGATAGAGCTCCGGTTATGTCATGAACATAATACAGGTTTTACAGACCGTAAGTTCCGTCTGCATGAACCGTTGCTTACGTGGAGCTAGCGAATCGATCACTTTTACAGGAAAGAATTTAATATTCAATCGATGGCAATGCAGAGAAATCATTTGTTATACCGGACACGTCATAGCCTGTGCGCTTCCCTATTGCTTTAACCGGTAGCATCAGAGAGCTTGCCTAGGCATTGGAGATGTATCAGGCTGACCCCGGTCATGGATAAGTAAAGCGATCGTTTCAAAAGCACCCAAAAAAGCACCCCAAGCTCTGGAAAACCTACATCTGGTCTAACTGCAGCCCAACTCGGCAGACACATTCAGCACCTCTCCAGTTAGCTTCAACTGTAGTGGCTACAATCAGGCAACATTATGATGAAACTGTCACATTGATGCTTACCGAAGTAACACAAGCATATCGATCATAATTGCTGCATATAAGTTAACCAGGAGCATTTTTAATTAGCAGAGCACGTGAACATGTTCATGTTCATGTTAACTGCATGCAGCTGATGATAAGCAGTCATGACTTTGAATGTAATCTGTCGCGCGAAAAATTCGTTTCGCTTCCGGTGTGAAAGCTGCTTAACGCGCCCATAACGCATGTATTCGCATCTTTGCATTGACTTTGAATGTAGCTAATCTGTCGCGCGAAAAATACATTTCGTGTCTGATGTGAAAGCAGCTTTATGGATAGTACGCGACAGCTAGAGAGAGCTTGGTTATGTTATGAACATAATACAGGTTTTGCAGACCGTAAGTTCTGTTAGCGCGGACAAGTTGCTTATGTGGAGCTAGCGAATCGATCACTTCTACAGGAAAGAATTACCTATTTAATCTCCGCCTTTTTCGGCTTTTTATTAGCCACAACAATTTCTAAAGGGGGATGAAATTATGTCAAGGTAGTGCAGAGAAATCATTTGTAAACCGGTAGAGCTTCTGCGTTTCGCATTGCTTTCACGGTAGCACCAGAGAGCTTGCTCAGACATTTGTGAAGAATCCGGCTGATCCCGGTCATGGATAAGTGAAGTGATCACTAACTGTAGTGGCTACAATCAGGCAATGTTATGATGAAACTGCCACATTGATGCTTACCAAAGTAACACAAGCATACCGATCAGAATTACTGCATATAAGTTAACCAGGAGCATTTTTAATTAGCACGGCACACAAACTAACATGCAGTAGCTGGTAACCGAGTGGTCATAACCACAGAGACAAACCCTTGCAATACAGGTTTTACAGACAGCAAGTTCTGTTACTGTGAACAGTTGTACCAAGCATCCAAATTACAAACAAGTATTAAAAGTTAGCTTCAAATGAGGTTTATGTTCACACACCTTCTGTAGAATTTCCCCTGATATCACTCTTGCATATTTAGGACACAAACATTAGCAACAGTAACTTGGCTACATTAGCCGCTGTGCTACAGGCGCAATCAACTGGCTATCACGTCAGGTTGGCTCATGCAGTGAAAGCAACTTACAGCTTCTGTGTCTGTGAGTCACAGACAGTCGCGACCGATACAGGCTTTATCTTCAGATATTTTACAAAGCCTGCGTTTGAGGCCAGTTGTTAGTGCTAACTATTGCTAGCGGTCCTGCTAGCCACCCGTAACACATTAGCTTCACTTACATTATTTGCTGTTATATCGTTACTTACAGCTTGTGGCTCCGAGCGCTTGATCGATGCAACTGCTTCAGGTTTGAGAAGCAGCTGAAACGCTTATCCTGTGTCGAATTATCTTTTATTAACAAAGCTGTCTTTGGTGAAATGCTGAGCACAATCAGCTAACGTTCCTTTTGGCGTGGCTGTTTGCTGCCAGCAAACAAAAAAAGCTACCCACTGATTTCTGGTGGCATCGTCTTTTGGAAGAAAAATAGTTGTTTTTCTTCGCGTCCAAAAGTAAACGGACAAGCAGCTTTGGGAGAGATACTGACAAAATTGCACCTCAAATGATCTGCGGTTCTTCTTTTGTATTTCCAAAAGTGTAGACGCTATTAAGGCATAGTATGATCTGCCGTTGTTAGTGCCTGTTGGAATAGTTTCCGGTGTGGTCAGGTCCAGCGCAGTGGTTGGCTCTGGATAGGTCTGTACTATTTGGACGGCACAACCTGACGTCAGGTTTTGCCCAGATCTCGTGAAGATCTCGGGAGGAGCTGTTCAGAGAGGAAATCACGCTGACGAAATCACGTTCTTGGATTACGGCAAAACCCCTGTATTTTATGTTTAGAAACTTTTCAGAGGTTGAGCATGGACAACCAACATTATAACATTACTAATATGTATTAAAAGAAGGATCAGCATAATAGGTCCCCTTTAAACTGGCCCGTCATTCTGCCGAATAGTCTTACAAAACTAGTTAATCGTCTGATTGCTAATCAAGCAAAGGGGAGGTTTCTGCCTCACCAAACTAACCTCCGACTGCATGTCACTGTTATAACATTATGTTGAGAGCTACTGTAACTATTTGTCCACCAGCGAAATGCTAACGTAGCTAGGCTAGACTAGCCCTAGTCATGGAAGCTGTGACTTTATAACAAATAAATCATAATTATAATGTATAGTTATCCGGGTATTTATTCACACCGCCCAATTTTATTACAATCCTATCTTTTCTTCTGAACGACTAACAAAGAGGATGTGATTGTATTTCAAAGCTGGTTACTAAGGCAGCCAGGTCAGATCCCAACGTTAGTATTAAAGGGGAATATGATTGCATTTTTATAGGGCTATAAACTATATAAAACCGTCAACTGTGGCCTACTTTATTTTTGAGATTTTTTTTTCAAAATTTTTGCGTTGACGCAATATCCCGAAATACGGTTTCAAAGTGCCTGATTTTCACCCTCTGTAGATCAGCCCGCCCATTACTCTGTGACGTCACAGAGTGAGATAGCAAGACAAAAATACATTGCAGACAATACAGACAGGCATACCGGCAGCTCCGATTTAGATTCAGATTTAAACGACATTAGCGACTCTGGAGATCGCACAGATATCGAAACAGATGAATGGAGATAAAACTGGTCATCCGCCGCGGGACTTAGCCAAATTTCTGAAAGCTGGACTCTGTTGTTTTCCCTGAGATGCAACCGGTCGCCCGCTATGGGACTGATGTCCTGAAAACGGGGGGATGTTTCAATAAACTTTTCTTGTCCGACCGAGTCAGACCATCTGTCGAGTGAAAAGTCGGACCTTCGACAGACTATGTCCGTCAGGTGTTTCAAAAAAACAAAAGTAGGATGTCTGACCATGGTCCGATGCGGACGGACGGTTTGTCACTGTCCGCTCGAAGTTGGATGAGAATTAACACCTCAGCGATGCACTGCTTCGCTATTTGGCCTTCAAATATTCGAAATAAGTTAACGTTAAATGAAAAAAAAAAAAAAAAACCCAATTCTGATTAGGTTCGTCATTAACTACTATTCAGACATAAATAAACGGCGCACATCGCTGTAGGATGCAACCTTCAATTTCAGCAGGCTATTAACTGAATACCAGCTAATTAAAAGCCGTCTTGCTCACTGTGCACTCTGTGCTATAACTACGATTGGCAACATAACAAAGCTATTCATCACATAAAGGACATTAAAACATTCATATCGATCGCTCATTTTACAGAATTGAGTTAAGCAGACGGGCGATAAGCAGAGCTCCACTCTCGGTCGCACAAGCACCACGAATACGGTGTTTAACCACTGAGAACCATGCTGAGACCGCTACTTAGGCAATGTCCCATTAGTGTTCACATAGCATGCATAAAAACAACTTTTTGTCGCACTGGAGGATAACGGTACCAACGATTTAGAAGTGAAATTTTTACATGTTGTTAATAAATTATGTGTAGGTGTTAGAAAAATTAATTCATGGATTTAAGAGCCCCATTTCTGGTTGTAGGCTATATTGGTTTCGCGGGCATTGGTTATACTGTTTTTCCATTCTCGAAATATTTTGGGCTGTCTGCGCTTCCAGACAACATTACTTTCTCCATTAATATTAAATTCTGAGCTGGCTTTAATCGAAGCCCAGGCGAATGTCCCTCCTCTGGAGGGCTTCCCACCGTTCGTGCGGACCCCACGAAAGCGCCTAAGCGAACCCGACTTTGCCTTTCATTTTCGCCCCTGAAAAGTGGCCCGTTCTCAGTAAGCGCAGATCGGCCATAACATTGCGACCACCGTAATTTTGCGTCTTTTGGCCACTGGTGTAACTTGAACCCATCATATCAGATAAGTTAATGCATAGTACAGATAGACAATTAAGTTAGGGCAAAACCAAAATCATATCGCTTTAATATGACTAACCCTTAATTACCAAGATCTCCTTAGCTAACAGCAATTAGCTGACTCGCTGGATGGCTATAAAATGTAAAGAATAACTTCATCTGCGATCGCAAAGCAGTGTCGCCCCCACGGCATAATCATTAAGAGAGCAGTTCAGTTATTCCACTTTTATTAACAGTTTTCTAATAAGGTCATCGGAGCTTCCAGCCCCTGAGAAAAGAAACGCATGAGAAGTGCGGAATCATTATCCCTAATTTCGATGCTGCTGCTCATGGTAAAATCTATCTTAATAAACGACCTTGCGCAGTGAAAATCCCGGAGAGTGCACCTCTGATGTAGGTAAAATTTATCGTGTGTTTGACGTAAAATGATCCTAAACACTTGTGCTTTATGTTTATATGGCTTGTGCACAGATATGAATATTGTTTTCTCTGTATCGGCACGCTGTCACATTTTATGTGTCATGTATTTTGCTGTTGCTCGTTGTTTTTAAGCTGCGTTCTTTCACTTTTAACATTCGCTGCTGACTTTATGTTACGTTACATCTGATTGTGATATTACGAGATCGAGAAACGTGCTGGTGGGCCGTTCACAGGGCCACTGATATTTAATATCTGCATTAATCATGATTCGCTTGTCCTGAGGAAAATTTGAGGACAGCCCCGTCTGAGCTTTCAGGCTTTGTCTGGGGTGCTGAAGTTGTTCGCGTAGAAACACCACCTGAAGCAATTACTAGCTATTAATGAATGTTTACGATATTCAAATATTCGCATTTATTCTGACTAAATTTTATTTGGGAATGAGGTTGCTATTATAATTGAGCTATCCGTACTTATTGAGGGAGAGACGCATAAGAGAGGCAGATGAGTTCAGTCTGGGAATTATAAATTTGCGGCCCGGTGTAGCATCAACGAACGTTAGTATGGCACCGAGTACAGGTAGCATGCGTGTCACACACGGTCCATCGCGATCACTGTACATAGCCGTATTCACAGTGCACGCTGGCTGTGTGGCTAGCTAGAACTAAAAAGAGACAAAACGAGAGCGGCAGTTCACTCTGGTCCTTTCATTTCCTGATGTGAAAAAGAAAATGCCAGAGAAAGAGTACCTGCGTTCGTGTTGTTACACCCTCCAACAACACAGGTACGAGAGATGGTGCCTCCAAAGTTCGGGAAAACCGTTGAAAATAGGAAAATACTGGCGCAGACTCCAGTTGTTGTATGTACTACCAATGTAACGTTTGTGAACGTTCTCACTGTGTGACGTCACGTGTCAAAGGTCATCGCTCTGAAAGGCTGCGCTGTGAAGGCATTTAAATCGCCAAATTTACCAATTTAGAGTTCGGAAATTGGGGGAAAAATATATTGGCGATTTTTTACAGCATCAAGGTATATATTGACGTTTACATAGGTTTGGCGGTAACATTCCCCTTTAAGTTGCAAGATTGTTGTTGACCCAGGTATTTTATACCGGTTGGATACGAAGAAATGCTCTTTCTATTCACAATTTCTCTATCATTTTTGTAATATTAAAAAGGCCTGAATCTACTATCATTTTTACATGATATTAAAAAGACTTGAAGAAATATGTTGCAGTTCATAGATATTTCTCATATGTATTTTATACATATTTCAATATGTTGCAACATTATGACAGTAAGACAACAGTATACTAATGTATAATACATTATTGTCTTGCTGTTATAAAGCTTGTCAAAAAAGTTGATTAAATTTTAAATTATTTTGGCCAAGAATAAATACTTAAAATTGGTAATTGAGTGTGTTATTGAATTTAACCTTTATCTGAAGGGGAAAAAATCTTGTCTCTTTTTTTGCTATAGTGCAGAGAATTCTTTTCATCTCTTGCCTCTTTTGTCATATTTTCAAGGTTTCCCAAAGACGGTGAGTTGAGGAGACGGTGGGAACTTGCTGTGAGACGGGATGGTTTTGTGACCACTGAGAGGTCCTTGTTCTGCAGTGACCAGTTCAAGCCGGATGCCTTCGAATGAATGAAATAAATAATGCTCAGACTGTTAAAACTAGTCTCAAGACCAAACTTTTACAGATGCATTGTCTCATCTCACCCAATGCTGCATTTTATTTCTCTCTGAGCTTGTTCTTTTTAATCCAGGGTTTTATTTGCCTTTATACATTTTTATTCCTGTTCAGTTTCCTATTCCATTACTATTTTACCTTCTTGTTATTTTATTCATATCATTTCATTTATGTCTGATCGTATAATTTATTTCTGGCGTGCATTCTTGCAAATTCTTTTACTATGTAAAAAGCACTTTGAATTGTCTATCTACATGAAATGAGCTATATAAATAAAGTTGCCTAACTTTCAAGGTTTATTTTTTTAAATGTATAATATTGTGTTACAGATTAATACTATTTTATGAATTAGTAATATCGCCTTTTTATAGCAGTGACTACTAAAGGCATGAAATTGGGCAGAAATTTTTTTTTTTTTTTTTTTTTATTGATGCAATTTTTGAAATTAAAATACAGTATTACTACATCATATTCATTTTTTCGGGGTTTAGCGAAATACTAATACCTACGTTGTCTTTTTTTCCTTTTAACATGTCCCAGCAATGTCACCAGGGTCGGCCCCAGAACTGGAAATTGGGGGGAGGGGCACAGACACATCCTTTTTTTAAGCAATAATTAGCTAGTCCTGACTAGTAGTCAAGCGTTTTCCTTATTGACACGTTTTCCAATTATAGTAATGATCCATTGGTAATTGAATAATCGGCGTCTTTCTCCGTGCGATCTAACAACGACGAAATAATGGGCTGAATTCAGGAGGGGAAAATAATTTATAAACAGGTCTATGCTTTATGAGAGACAAACTGTTCTGGAACTTCTGCGCTACTTTTTCGGCACATCAGGCGATATAACCTGCGCTTCATGATTGTTAAAACCGTTGAAATAAAAGCATTTGAAACGCCTTTGTGCAGTTTGTAATAACGCAGTTTTAAATGCACCGGTGCGCGTCCAAATGAATGATAGTCGCCTTTACTTAAACGGGGGGAGCTAGCGATGCCTGATAGTGTGGAGTGTTTTCGGGGTGAATATATTGTTAATTTAGAAAATGATTGAGCCCACGTCAGGAATAATAATTGTTTTAAAGGGAGGTGTCTGTGCTTACTGATAAGTTATTAATATTTAAATTTTGAAAAGAACAAAATTTTACTTAGTTATCTTAGGTCGTTATAGAACTACTATTTTCCGTAATGAAACATTTTTTGCATGAAAACCTGCATTTTTAAATTAGGCAAGTATCCTGTATCATAAATACGTGGCTGCCATATGTAACAAATAATACTGCTTAAAATTGTTTGAAAATTTGTTGAGTTGTGATGATAAAAATCATTAATTAATCTCTGCCCCCACTGACTCATGCCCTAAGTACGCACGGCTTCCACCGACACAAGATGGCGCCCGCGTAGACCCATCGTTCCAATGGACAGAAGCAGCGAACGCGGCATCTAGGTATATATATGTCTATGGTCACTGACCATAAAAAACGCCGGGCAATCAGACTGGCAGTACTAGAAGATGCAGCTTTATTCATTTTGGCGTGGACCATACCATACCTGGCCGCTACGGCACACTAACCTTATCATACATGAACAGATTAGAGAAATAAAAAAAGGGGCGAGAAACCGGACAAACGGAGCCGTCGCGTTACGATTAGTAAAAGAATAACATGTGCGAGCCAAGGGGGTAGGAACACAGAGATATAAGAAAACTAGAGTGGACGACGTGTGGGCTGGACCAGAGCCATTGATATTCCCAGAGTTGCGACACTCCCATTGACTCTCATGTACAAAAAATGGCGGCGCACTTCCGGGTACTGGAACTTCTCATAGTTCCAAAAGAGGATTCTCGCAGCTTCAGACCGATTCACTTCCATTGAGACAACATCGATGGTAAGTAATAAAATATTGAAGTCTTATGATTCACGAAATGTATATATCATATCAGTGGATATGTATCATTTATAATCTCCAATTGTGTGTGAGGTAGTGTTCAGGAACCAAATGCAAGACCAAAGGGATCCAATAAAAAGGTGTTTTATTGAAGCTGAGGGGTAAACCCCCGCAGGGCAGAAGGCAACGGTACAGAGTCCACAATCCAAAATCAGAATCCCGGGGGCGTAATCCAAATCGTACACAGGGCAGCAAACACAATAATCAGGGTCGGGCAAAACAGGTTCGATACACAGGTGCAGAGAAATCCAAGACAAAGCCAAAATCGTAATCAGGGACGGTCCAGTCAGAAAAGTAACACAAAGAGTACAAGGCATAAACTATCGCAGCACAAGGGAAACGTTCTGACAGGGAATGGCTGTGAACAGACTGCTTAAATACACGTAAGGGAAGTCACATGCTATGATTGGGAACAGGTGAAGTGGGTCAGGTAAAGTGCGGCTATACAATCCCTAGTGCTCGTTAGTAAGTTAGTACTATATACAATGTTAGTCAGGGTTAGTAGATTTAACTAAAATAACAAACTGTTAGTATTGTTAGTAATGACAGAACAGCAAGGCAAAGGAAGCAAACGAGATTAGAAGGAATGATTGAAAACCCAGAAACCATGAAATCACCTGAAAGTGTGGCACCCAATACTGGGGCAATGAGCTGTCACAAGACATAAGACCAGACAGGGGAGACAAAGTGCAATGCATGGCAAGATACAAAACAATGACTGGAATCTAACTGAGGGAATGGACTATGGCAGAATACAGGCAAAACAGAAACAAAAACATGGCAAGGATCAAGACATAAGCAAAAACATGAACAGAACAAGACAGAATCATAAAATTGTGTATGATCGACAGGACGATATATATTTTAAGTCTGAAGAGGTTGTGATAATTTAAGCTCATGTTCTTTGCTTCTAGTTTAGCTTGGTCAGCTGTGGGAATTCAGTCATGAACTCAATGGAGTTTCTATTTCTATTTGTCACTAAACCGATATAAATCAAGACGGTAAATGATGGGATGAGGTGCCTGTGACTGGTTTCGGTAAAGTTTTTTTAATTTAAAGTTAGCTTTGACGATTTTGACATGCTCTTATCTAGCCTAGCTTGATCAGCTGTTTTAAGTTTAATCACGAACGGTTGCGGAGTTTATAGCTCAGTTTAGCTCTCAAGAACCATTTCGGATGAAAACCACTGGTTATTCATAAAATTGGATGAAACCACAAGTTAGGACGTTGACGACCTAAGTGTCACCCATCATGTTTTAGCTAGCTGTTATGAAATTGCATCTGTCAGTTTGCATTTGTCATGCCAGACGCTGTTAGCTTTCTAGCGATCTTGCTGTAGTCAGCTAGCTGTATTATATGCCATGTTGTATTTCGCAAAAAGATGGTCATTTTAAATGATTTGCTCTTGAAGAGATGTGGTGGCTGTGGTTAGTCTTTATTACTTTTCTGTGCTCATTTTATTGTGCCAATTAGGCTTATCGTTAATTTACCGTTAATACGGGCAGAGGCTGCTGTTGGCGATGGAGGCTATAGGGTCCGTGAGAGGTTCTGAGATGTATAAACTTTGCAAATCACACATTTATTTTAATCCCAAATTAAATGTAAAACTCTTTTTTTATAAGAATGCAATGATTTTGTTAACTTTTGTAATTGCATGAGTGTCTTACATGTCAATTATGGGAGACTTTGAAAAGGTCTGAAATTTAACTGACTGAAAACCTGCAGGTACCCTGTGCTGCTGGCAGTGGTGGAGACGGGCGCTGGCGGAGGCGAGCAGAGGCTGCTTTTGGCGATGGAGGCTACAGGATTCGTGGGAAGTTCTGAGATGTCTAAAATTTGCAGACCTCTTCCAACATTCCTGGCCCTTGTATTTGTAATGTCCCCTGCCCCTTTATTTAATTATTTGTAATTCCACAAATGTTCATGCTTCACAGTATCGCTCTTGTTCCAAGAGTTTACTTGTCTGTTCTCTTCAGTACATTCCTGTTAAATCCATTTAGTTGTTATAGTTCTATTCAGAACCCTGCCCTGTTCTGAAAACACGACGCACACGCACACGCACACGCACACACACTTAGTAGTGTTATGGCCCCAATTTTTTATGGCGTCACGGACAGCAAGGGATGACAGACAAAATTGTTAAACTTCAACAGATTTAATTAAACAAACACATAGAACTAATCTACACCCTACACTACTGACCAAGATTGAAAAGAAAATAAAAAAATGAGATATTTACAGTTCCCTGTAATGGAGGTGGGCTGCTCTGTTGTGATGTCCTGGGACAGGAAAATGCTCCAACCCAGACAAAAATCCACAAAAAGCTTAAAAGGTCTTGAAAAGAGGGACAGGTCTGGTCAAATGTATCCTTCTTGCAATTTCTCCTACTACCACACACTCTCGATTTTTCTCCTATATACTCTTGTCCAGCCCCTCCCATTTCTGGGACTTTCCCCTCTGGGCATGCCCTGGACATGCCCAACCTAGCTTCAGACTGGGCTTCACAAAAAAAAAAAAAAATACTGCCATCTAGTGGCTATTTACCACATTACACCTCCATTCCAAAAGGAAAAATTATGACTTATAAAGGCAAAATTTTTCTTTTCTTTTCTAAAAATGGTTAAGTAGACACTTGTGTATATATACATATAATACAATATGCTAATAAACACAGGTGATATATACAAAACCCAAAACCAGTGAAGTTGGCACGTTGTGTAAATCGTAAATAAAAACAGAATACAATGATTTGCAAATCCTTTTCAACCTATATTCAATTGAATACACTGCAAAGACAAGTTACTTAATGTTCTAACAGGTAAACTTTGTAATTTTTGCAAATATTAGCTCATTTGGAATTTGATGCCTGCAACATGTTTCAAAAAAGCTGGCACAAGTGGCAAAAAAGACTGAGAGAGTTGAGGAATGCTCATCAAACACTTATTTGGAACATCCCACAGGTGAACGGGCTAATTGGGAACAGGTGGGTGCCATGATTGGGTATAAAAGCAGCTTCCTGAAATGCTCAGTCATTCACAAACAAGGATGGGGCGAGGTCACCACTTAGTGAACAAATCGTGAGCTGATTGTCGAACAGTTTAAAAACAACATTCCTCAACGAGCTATTGCAAGAAATTTAGGATTTCATCATCTACGGTCCGTAATATCGTCAAAAGGTTCAGAGAATCTGGAGAAATCACTGCACGTAAGCGACAAGGCCGAAAACCAACATTGAATGCCCGTGACCTTCGATCCCTCAGGCGGTACTGCATCAAAACCGACATCAGTGTGTAAAGGACATCACCACATGGGCTCAGGAACACTTCAGAAAACCACTGTCAGTAACTACAGTTCGTCGCTACATCTGCAAGTGCAAGTTAAAAACTCTACAATGCAAAGCGAAAAGCCATTTATCAACAGCACCCAGAAACGCGCCCGGCCGCTGGGCCCAAGCTCATCTAAGATGGACTGATGCAAAGTGGAAAAAGTGTTCTGTGGTCTGGCGAGTCCACATTTCAAATTGTTTTTGGAAACTGTGGGCGTCGTGTCCTCCGGACCAAAGAGGAAAAGAACCATCCGGACTGTTATAGGCGCAAAGTTCAAAAGCCAGCATCTGTGATGGTATGGGGTGTATTAGTGCCCAAGGCATGGGCAACTTACACATATGTGAAGGCACCATTAATGCTGAAAGGTACATACAGGTTTTGGAGCAACATATGTTGCCATCCAAGCAACGTCTTTTTCATGGACGCCCCTGCTTATTTCAGCAAGACAATGCCAAGCCACATTCTGCACGTGTTACAACAGCATGGCTCCATAGTAAAAGAGTGCGGGTACTAGACTGGCCTGCCTGTAGTCCAGACCTGTCTCCCATTGAAAATGTGTGGCGCATTATGAAAGCGTAAAATACGACAAACGGAGACCCCGGACTGTTGAACAACTTAAGCTGTACATCAAGCAAGAATGGGAAAAGAGTTCCACCTGAAAAGCTTCAAAATTGGTCTCCTCAGTTCCCCAACGTTTACTGAGTGTCGTTAAAAGGAAAGGTGATGTAACACAGTGGTAAAAAGGCCCTGTGCCAACTTTTATTGCAATGTGTTGCTGCCTTTAAATTCTACGTTAATGATTTTTGCAAAAAAAAAAAAATAAAGTTTCTCAGTTTGAACATTAAACATCTTGTCTTTTGCAGTGTATTCAATTGAATATAAGTTGAAAAGGATTTCCAAATCATTATATTCTGTTTTTATCTATTTACATAACGTGCCAACTTCACTGGTTTTGGGTTTTGTATATACACATACTCAAACACGGGATAAGCAATCAGCAATTGCATTGTCAGTACCCTTTACATGCTTGATTTCCAAGTCAAACTCTTGTAAAATCAAACTCCAATTCAACAATCTCCGATTCTTGTTTTTCATCTTACTCAAAAACATTAACGGATTGTGGTCAGTATATACAATCATTGGCTTTTGCCCTGTACAAACATAAACCTCAAAGTGTTGTAAGGATAGAACCAGAGCCAACAGCTCCTTCTCAATTGTGGAATAGTTCTTTTGGTGGCGATTGAACTTCCTGGAGAAGTATGCCACGGGATGCTCAATGTCATCAGAGTCACTTCTCTGTAGGAGCACAGATCCACAAGCTTGGTCGCTAGCATCGACCGCTATGGAGAAACGGTTTGTTGAAGTCAGGAGATTTGAGCACGGGAAGTGACACAGCAGAGACTTCAGGCGATCGAAGGCTCTTTGGCATGCTTCATCCCAAGTGAACTTTACGCCTTTCTTCAGTTGGTTGGTGAGACTGAGAGCAATCTCAGCAAAGTTCTTGCAGAACTTCGCGGTAGTACCCGATCATTCCAAGGAAGCGGCGCAAAAGCTTTTTTGTTGTCAGGAACTGGAAAGTCCATGATGGCTTGGACTTTAGCATTTATGGGTGCCACCTTACCCTGGCCTATGACATAGCCAAGATACGTGACAGTAGCACAACCAAAGTCACTCTTGTTCAGGTTAACAGTCAGGTTAGCCTGGGTCAAGCGCTGGAACAACGTCTCTGCATCTTTCAGATGTTCTTCCCAGAGTCACCCGTGTGATCAGGTCGTCGATGTACGCACCCGTGTGTGGCAATCCGGTGATTGTAGACTGTATCATCCTTTGAACGTGGCTGGGGCATTTTTCATGCCAAAGGGTAGGACTTCATACTGGTATAACCCAAATGGTGTGGCAAAAGCAGAGATGCTCTTGGCCCTCTCAGTTAAAGGCACACACCAATAACCCTTCAATAAATCAATCTTGGTCAGAAACTTTGCTTGCCCTACTCTATCGATACAATAATCAATCCTAGGTATTGGAAACACATCAGTTCTAGTTACAGCATTGACTTTGCGATAATCTGTACAGAATCTAGTACTTCCATCAGGTTTTGGAACTAGAACACAGGGTGAACTCCAATCAGAGTTAGAGGGTCTGATAATATCATGTTCTAACATGTACTCAACCTCTTTCTCAGCAATCTTTCTTTTTCAGGATTCATCCGGTTTGATGCTGTTTTATTGGTTTGGCATCACCAACATCTACATCATGAGAGGCTATAGAAACTCTCTTTGGAACATTAGGAAATAGATCTTTATATTTCTGGATCAACCTCTCAAACTGATCTTTCTGTGAGGGTTCTAAGTGCTGGAGTTTTACATCAAGATTTTGCAACACTTCAGAATTTGACAATTTACATGAAAGAACTTCAGCTTTAATTCTAGGTTCATCATCTTGAAACTCCCCTCATCTTCACAAGTCTCGGCCATAGGAGGATCTGAAGTGACAGCTGCAACCCTAGCATTCCTATCATGATAAGGCTTCAGCATGTTAATGTGACACAACTGTTTTGGCTTTCTCCTATCTGGAGTCTTCACAATATAATTGAGATCATTTAGTTTTGTCAGAATTTCATAAGGACCATGAAATCTAGCCTGCAATGGATTGGACTGCAAGGAAAAACAACACAAGGACCTTGTCTCCTGGTTTAAACTCACGGCTTCTAGCCTTATGATCATACCAAGTTTTCATTTTTCCCTGACTTGATTTCAAGTTCTCTTTGGCTAGGTCACAAGCTGCACGCAGTCTTTCCTGGAACTTGCTAACATAGTCTAACAGACTGATATCTGGTGTTCTCTTGCCATTGTTCAGTCAACAATAGCAAAGGTCCTCTCACTTCATTGCCAAACACTAGCTCAAACGGACTGAATCCAGTAGACTCCTGCACTGCTTCTCTCGCTGCAAATAACAGCAGATGAACACCTTCATCCCAGTCTTTCTCATGGTCATAACAATAAGTCCTCATCATTGTCTTGAGAGTGGAATGAAACCGCTCTAAGGCACCCTGACTCTCTGGATGATAGGCACTGGAAAGAATCTGCTTCATTCTAGTTCATACACAACCTGCTGAGACAATCCGAAGTGAAATTGCTACCTTGATCTGACTGAATTTCCCTGGGAAGGCCAAACAACGTGAAGAACTTTATCAAAGCCTTCGAGACTGCAGTTGCCTTGATGTTGCGTAGAGGGGATGGCTTCAGGGAATCTGGTAGATGCACACATGATTGTCAACAAGTACTGATTTCCAGATCTAGTCTTGGGTAATGGACCAACACAATCAACAATGACCTTGGAGAAGGGCTCCCCAAATGCTGGGATAGGCTGCAATGGAGCTACAGGTGGGTCTAATTGGTGTTTTCCAACTACCTGACAAGTGTGACAGGTTTTGCAAAGTTGGAAACATCATTCAAGTCCAGGCCAGAAGAAGTGTTTCATGATCTTGTCAACAGTCTTGTTAACACCAAGATGACCTCCTAAAGGCAAACTATGAGCCATTGTTAAGATCTCATTCCTGTAGACCTTCGAACAACAATTTGCTTGACCACTGCCCAATCTGCATTGGCAGGGATATCAGGAGGCGCCACTTCAAGATCAACACTCCATCCTTGAGATAATACCCAACTGGAACTGTCTATTTCTTCATCAGGAAGGGCTCTCTTTTTTTTAGTACACAAATTTCAGGATCATTGGTTTGCTCCTGAATCAACCGCTTTCTGGACAGAGACAAGTCTCCAGACACATCAGAATCATCAGACCCATCTGGCTGGCTGAATAGAGAACTGATAAAAGTGTCTGATAAGTCCTCAAACGGAGAAACCATAGTAGGCTGAACAGAGTCATGAGGCGAACCACCTGAGTCATGACTATTCAAGGTGCTGGACGGCACCACATCATCTTCTTCTTGAGCCTTCTTGGCCATAGCACGAGTCACTGTACAGGAAGGATACAGAGATGGGTCTTCATCGCCATCTTCAGTGCTAGGCTGTGAAGTAAGATGAACAGGGGAACTACATTGCCCCCAGCCAGGTCATTGCCTAGCAACAGAGAAACACCCTTGATAGGTAGACTTGACATAAGTCCCACCTTTACCTGTCCTGTAACTAAATCTGACTTCAAGAATACAGAGCACAGGGGGGTACAGATACAGTCCTCCCTTCAATACCTTGTACAAGTATGAAATCCCCAGAAGCGGTCTCATCACGTAACTCCAAGGAGTCCATCAACAAAAGTGACTGAGAAGCTCCGGTATCCCTTAGGATATATATGGGGACAGGAGGAGAATGCTCATTCAGAGCCACAAATCCTCTGACACAAATGGAAGGAATTCCTCCCCTCACAAAGTCAGCAGTATCAGGCTTCTTAGCCTCACAAGGAGCAGGCAATTTAGCAGATCGGGTCATCTACTACAGGGGTTTCTAACCTTGTCTTCACAAAAGGCATTGGGTTTGGTATCCTTTTCTTGCTCTTTCTTAGCTTTAAGGAACCAACAGTTAGTTGTAACATGACCAGATTTCTTGCAATAATTGCAAAACTGGACCACTTTTGTCACTGTCAGCTTTCACACTTTGTTCAGACCTTTTACTGGATTTCTGAGCACCATCACCAGATTTGTCTTTGTCTTTGGGTGAGGAATCTTGGGTATCACCGTTACCTTTCTTCTGAAATTGGGACCATCTATTGTTACTGCTAGACTGAAATTTGGACTTATGTGTGAGAACATATTCGTCTGCAGACCTGGCAGCTGATTGCAAATTCAGTGCTTGTTTCTCATTAAGGTAGGTCTTAATATCATCCTTGACACAGTTCTTGAATTCTTCAACTAACACCATCTCTTTTAGTGAGTTGAAATCATCCTTGACCTCCATAGAAGTACACCAGCGCTCAAAGCAAACCTTCTTCTCTTTTAGCAAATTCAACATAAGTCTGATTGTCAGATTTCTTCAGACCTCTGAATTTCTGTCGGTAAGCCTCTGAACCAACTCATAAGCTGTCAAAATAACCTTTTGACAACCTCATAATAAGAGGAATCATCTGCAGACAAAGCCGAATAGGCTTGTTGAGCTTACCCTTGAGGACAGTTTGCAACATCAGAGGCCAGTGTTCCTTTGGCCACTGACAACTCTTAGCTACCTTCTCGAAGCACTGGAAATACTTATCAACCTCCTTCTCTGAAAATGAGGCACCAGCTTTACCTCCTGGCTAGCCCGAAATTTGTTTTCCCCTTCTATTTTAATTTTTTAGTTGCTCCATTTGGAGCCTTTCTTCTCTGTCTAATTTTTCTAAATCGAAATCTCTGTCTCTCTCTCTTTCTGCTCTTTCCTCTTCTTTTGCTAATTTTTTCTAACTCAAACTGCCTTTCTTTCTCTCTTTCTGCTCTCTCGAACTCTCTTTATTTTTCTTTTTCCTCAATTTCTTTTCTCTCTTTCTCTCTCTTTTTTCTCTTCTCTTGCAAATTTTTCTAATTCAAACTGCCTTTGTTTTTCTTTTCCCTCCCCTTTCTTTTTTCTCTATCTCTCTCAAATTCTCTTTGTTTTTCTTTTCCTCCCTTTCAATCTCTAGCATTTTTAATTTAAGTTCCAATTCTACATTTGGATTTTCCAATCGAAACTGTTCCAGATCTCCTGGTGCAAACACATTTTCATCAATGTAATATTCAACAATCTCTCTAGCCAGTCTTGCTTTTCGCATGGCTGGTTTTACATCTGTCAGCTCTAACTGTCTGCATATTTCTAGCAGTTCTGTCTTTTTAAAAGACTTCAAAACCTCTACGGTTGGTGATGCCAAGAAATCATCCATTGCTGTTGATCTGCCAATATATATCTAGGAAAATTCAAAAAAACAATTTCACTATTTGAAATTTTAGATTTTCAATAAATGACTCGCACAATGGTCTACCCCGGACCCGAGCCCCCAATTTGTTATGGCCCCAATTTGTTATGGCGTCACGGACAGCAAGGGATGACAGACAAAATTGTTAAACTTCAACAGATTTAATTAAACAAACACATAGAACTAATCTACACCCTGCACTACTGACTAAGATTGAAAAGAAAATAAAAAAATGAGATATTTACAGTTCCCTGTAATGGAGGTGGGCTGCTCTGTTGTGATGTCCTGGGACAGGAAAATGCTCCAACACAGACAAAAATCCACAAAAAGCTTAAAAGGTCTTGAAAAGAGGGACAGGTCTGGTCAAATGTATCCTTCTTGCAATTTCTCCTACTACCACACACTCTCGATTTTTCTCCTTATATACTATTGTCCAGCCCCCTCCCATTTCTGGGACTTTCCCCTCTGGGCATGCCCTGGACATGCCCAACCTAGCTTCAGACTGGGCTTCACAAAAAAAAAGTCAATACTGCCATCTAGTGGCTATTTACCACATTACAGTAGTTCCACACATCGAGAAGGTTTATTCATTTGACACTGATCACCCCCTCTCCCACACTAGAACCCACCACCACCCTGCCACATTACTATGTACAACGTTGTATTTCTTTTATTTGTTGTTCAAGGTTCACTCATGGTTCACTCACTCACACTTGCACCCCTCCTTGTTTAATTTGTTTATCAACTTCAATTTCTGTGCCGTCCTGTTGTCCACTGTTCAATAAAAATCTTTTTGTTGAAAACCTTTCCCTGAATCAGTCATTGTATTTAATCTCATTCAGTCTCCTGGTCTCACCAGCTGTAGGTTACACGTATTTTGTTCATTTTATCTAAACATTAGAATTGAGAATATCAAGGGCTCTGAAATGTGCATGGTGGTGCACCTTTGCTTTAAGGAAGAACTGGCATGACATTGAATGATATTACTGGTCAGCAGAACTTTAACATGGTAAGTTGTGGGTAAATCCAGAAGATAAAGGCAGACCCTGGTAATACAATAATGTAACTTAATAAAGCTAAAATATGTAAACTTATCCATCCCCATGACAGTGTAAATACAGGGTTAAATTTACTTAGAAATTATAGCGGATCAATGGTATGTATAAGTAGGCCTACTAGCTCACTGATGCTAACCCTCCAAAAGCTATGACATGATCTTAGTAGTAAAAGCACGACCTCTATAAACATGTATATAAATAATGTAATTCATAAAGAGAAATGTGCGGCAATTGTGTAAGGTTGAATTTAATATTTAATGTTCAGGAACGCAATCGCTGCTGTCTTTCCCATAGGAGACAATGACAGCGCGGCGTTTGTTTGGAACTATAGCGCTTCCCCACGAATCACGTGACCATTCAAGCAACGAAGTCAATGGCTGTCGCCACTCTGAGTTCTCCACCGCTCTGGGCTGGACCAAAGCGGAAATGGCAGAATAGCTTCGCCATCTTGCATATGTATAAAGTCCAATGAGGCACATGTAAACAGTAGGCTAAACAAGGGTGTCGACAAATTAGAGACTTGTTTTCCGTGTTCTTTTTTATCCTTTCATACTTAAAATGGACACGAATAAGGAATTGTAATCAAACAATATTTATTTAAAAAAATATTTTTTAAAATCCGGTATATTCGATGTTTATTGAATCGGAAGACATTACAGAATAATCGGAACTTCAGCTGTTGTCCCGTATGAGCGAGTTTTCGTTTTATACAAGCACGGTTTAGGCCAGTTATACTGCATTTTCCATTGAACGTCTGCCCCGATATACATACACAAGATGGCGGCGGTGTGCTGCCACAGAAACAACGGGATTGTCCACTCTAGTTTTTTTATATCTCTGTGGGTAGGAATACACCCGGGAGTTGAAGCTCATTTGAATGCTCTGGAAGATAGCAGATGATCACCTAGCGGTAGCTTTTCCATTCACCCCCATTCATTTTTTCTTACTTTTGACATCAAATAACTTTACACTAAAAACATTTTGAGCCTTCATGTCAGCGGCAATATTTTCCACAGAGAAAATACATTTTGTAGCAGACTTCTTTATTTCGTATGTAGCGTTATGGTCTAATAATAAGCATTTTTAGCCGATGGCACCAGGCTAGGCTAAAAGTGACCTGAAATGCCAGCGACTTTCTTCTTCTTCTTCTTCTTCTTTGGTTTTATGTCGGTTGGCAACTTCAATGGTGCATTACCGCCACCAGCTGGACTGGGGTGTGGTACTAGAGTCTAACCTTCCAAGTATGAGGCAAAAAAAAACTTAAATTCTCTGAATTAGTCCTGTAATCCTTAGGAAGCTGAATATGTAATTAAAGCAGATTTCACCTGAGCTTCTTTGTAGAATGTCCTCTAGGATTAAACTTAACTTTTCTCCTTGCAATTGCAATATTAGTCTTTGTCTTTCTTCTTGATATTTAGGACAGTGTAAAATGACATGCTCTATAGACTCTGGACTACCACAGAATTCACAATTGCCATCAGCATGCTTTTTCATTATTAGCAAAGTATTATTTAGTCTTGTGTGTCCATACCTCATTCTTGAAAATACATCCTCCTCCTCCTTGCTTCTGTTCGTGTTCCTGCTCTTTCCCACTTTATTCTGGATATTATAGAACTGTCTTCCAGTCTGCCCATTGTCCCATAATGTTTGCCATTTTTCCTTAACTATGTTTTTAACCATACTTTTAATTTCTGCTTTACTGTATTTGATCTCAATATCTACACTGGGATTTCCAGCTGCTCGCTTGGCACATTTATCTGCCAACTCATTTCCTATAACTCCTAGATGAGCTGGTACCCATACAAGAGTTGTCTTTATCCCTGAATTTAGCAGATTGTTTGCAACTTGAATTATTTCAAACAAAATATCCTGCCTTGATTTTGACTGAAAGGTTTTGATGCTGAACAAAGCTGAACTGGAGTCTGAAGCAATTACTGCCTTCCTTGGCCTATTAACTTCCACCCATAGCAGGGCTAACCACACTGCCACCAACTCTGCAGTATAGACAGCTAGGTCATCACTTATTCTCTTACCTACTTTTACTTTTAATTTTGGGATCACATAAGCAACTCCCATTCTTTTATCATCCATTTTAGAGGCATATGTTTATAAAGTTATCTCTGTAATTCTCCATAAAATATCTCAGAACTCTATATCTGTCTGTCATTTTCCTGCTTCTCTTCTAATAACCCCAAGTCAATGGGCACTTCTTTAAAAACCCATGGTGGGGCAGTTGGTATAGGCACAGTAGGACTAATCTTTAATTCACTAAACTCCATTTCATTTACTTTATCATTGATCACCCAACCAAAACTTTTCACTTGAACATTTCCACGCTCTTGGCATTGCTTCAGAACCGACTGACTCATATGATTTCCATCATGGCCCTTCAGGTTTGCCCAGTACACTAGTGCTAACTGATCTCTCCTCCGGTGAAGAGGCATTTCTCCCATCTCTACCTGGATAGCTGTAACTCGTGTAGTTTTGACAGCACTACAGCATAACCTTAATGCTTGATTTTGGATCACATTCAACTTACTCAGTAGTGTTTTAGCTGCAGACCCATACATACTCAAAGGCAATGAAAATGCAACACTCTAAATTTTGGTTTATTTTTGCTCAGGACCTGAGCAGTCCAATTTGAGTTCTAAAGTGACCATTGGGGTCACAATGTGTACCTCGTTACACATGAATGATCATCATGTAACTCAACAGTGTGAGTTGGACTCTCATCAATCCATATTGAGTACAACATATGGGATTAGGAGTTGTGCAAGTACAGTGGTTGAAATGAAGGAGGGGTTGTCTTCCCTATATAAAGGCATGATAAAAGCCACACAAAAAACATTTTTAAGTGTCATAATGCCACGTCTGTCGACTGAACAATAGAACAGGGCCCTGGGTATGCTAGAGGCGGGAGTAAGTGCCCGGCAAGTGGCTCACCGTTTTGGGTGTAGTATGTCCAGCATCAGTACGTTTTGGGTGTAGTACATCCAACTGGGACGAGCTCTTTCATCAAGAGTACCCAGACCTCAAACCAGGCAGCAACTCCAGAATGCACTACAGGCAGAGTGGCGACAACTTCCCCAAAACAACCTAAGACGGCTTAGTCAGGTCCATGAGGAGACGTTGTACTGCCTGTGTGGATGTTAAGGGGGTCACACCCGATACTGACTGTTCTTTTGAGTTCATTTTTAAATGTGTGTTCCGTTCAGTCTTGTTGTGATTTTTCATTTTCAACTTGTGCTCGTTAGGTTTAATGCATCTGTTTATTATTGTCCAAATCGGCCCATTAACACATTTAATTCATCAAAGTCAACCCACCCAACATATTTGAATTGTTAAAATAAGAAAATAAATTTGAGTCACAAAATTATTTGAATCCAAACTGGTGTTGCGTTTTCATTGTCTCTGAGTATATTATGCTTCCATAGTCAAATAAAGACCTGATCAATCCTGTGTAGATTGTTCTTACAGCAGGGCTGCTCGCCCCCCACTCCACTCCGCACAGACATCTCATTACATTTAGTACCTTCTTGCATTTATCAATTATTATTTGTATATGCACTGCCCATGTTAGTCATTGATCAAACCATATGCCCAGGTATTTAAAGGAGTCCACCCCTTCTAATTCATTAACATAGTTTCACTTTTATATCCTTAGCCATTTTCTTTCTTGAGAAAATCATTGTTTTGGTTTTCTCAACTGAGATCCTAAAACCCCATCTAATGGACCAATTATGCACTACATCAACTGCTTGCTGCACTTTATTCATTACAAATTCAATATTCCTCCCTCTTTTCCATAAAGCACCATCATCTGCGAACAGTGTTACATCCACAAAATTCTCCACTTCCTTAAAGATGTCATTTATCTGGAAAATAATAAAGGACTGATAATACTACCTTGTGGGATACCATTCTCAACCTGATACCGCTCACTTGTCACCCCATTTATCCTTACCATTATTGTTCTATCTGACAAGAATTCCTTAACCCATATAAATACTCTTCCCTTAATTCCCATATGGTTTAATTTAATCAAAAGGCCCACCTTCCACATCATTTCACACGCTTTCTCAATATCAAAAAAGACAGCCACAGCTGATTCCTTATTTACTTGAGCTCTTCTTATGGTATCCTCTAAATAAACTAAAGGATCCATGGTACCTCTACCTCTTCTAAAACCACTCTGATAATTTTGGATCAATCCTTTAGTCTCAACTGTATATATAAGCCTGTCATTTATTATTCTTTCCATAGTTTTCCCCATCTGAGATGTTAGTGCTATTGGTCTGTAGTTGCTAGGAATCTTTGGGTCTTTCCCAGGCTTTTTAATAGGGATAATTATAGACTCTTTCCATACTCTTGGAATTCTTCCTTCTGTCCAGACCTTATTGAAAAGACACAATACAACTTCCTTTCCTTTATCAGTTAGATTCTCCAACATAGAGTAACAAATCCCATCCTCTCCTGGAGAAGATTTACCTAACTTCCGTAGTGCATTATTGAGTTCAGTTATAGTAAATAATTCATTCAACACCCCTCCTATCACCTCTTCATTCTCAGGGTCATGCTGATCATTTTCAACTGTTTCTGCTCTTGCTTTCTTTTTCTGTTGGCTAAGATTTTCAGTACTGTGTACCTTACTTAATGTCTTTGCCATTATCTCTGCTTTGCCAATATTACTAGTGATTATATTTTGATCAACAATCAACACAGGGTATCCATATTCTCTTCCATTCCCTTTTATTTTCTTTATCATGCCCAAACTCTTTCCACTGGAGTATTTCTTCCTATAGAATCACAGAACCTTCTCCAACAACCATTCTTAGCCTCCCTTATGGTTTTTCTTACAACTGGTTGAGCTTTCTTAAATTCAATTAAATTTTGAAAATTGTGCGTTCTTTTCAAAACTCCAAAAGCTTTGCAAAAAGAGAGAAAGGAAGCGCTACTTGGATATAATAGGGCTTTTTTCCTGACAGGTGCTCTTCAGTTAGGCAGGTGAATAATAAATCTCAAATATAAACCAAGGAAGTCCCATACTCTTTGTAAAAAGTGCAGACAACCAAGGAAAAAAAGGGAAACTGAGGCACTCCGTCTTCGGGTAAAAATTTTTTTTTTTCTTAATAATAAATTCCTTGGAGCAAGGCAACTGACAGACCGACGCGTATCGACCAAAAAAAAAAAAAAAGTCTTCTTCAGGGTCTGGCAAACAATCAATCAGTCTCAATTATATACAAGTGAAGTTGGCAAACAATCAATCAATCTCAATTAGATACAGGTGAGGTTGGTATTCAGTTTGTCACAACATGTATAGAACAGAGGGCGCTAAAGGCCATATTGATATGTCAAAAAAAGGAGCAATTGCATCCCACAAGAAATATAAACATGCAAAGAAGAAAAGGAACAAGCCCCACATCAAAAAAAAAAAAAAAAATTTATGTATACGTACAATTTGAAAATATAATGATATATATTTAAAGTTGTTTTAAATGAAATAAAGTATTAATCCAAAATATTTTTTGGTGAGCATTAATATTTTTGTCTTTAACATAACCTCTGTGCATTAACTTTTTCATTTTAAAACATAGTTTCTATGTATTTGATAAGGACTGCTGTATCAATTGTTAGAATTTCAACACACAAAATACGTAATACATAACTACTGAGAATCAAAGAAATGGCAAAAAATCAATCTCATCATTAAGTCCAGGGAGTTCAGTGGCCTTTAGAGTAACAATCCAAAAAGTCTCTCGTTGAAGAAGTTTTTTTAATCTGTCCCCACCTCTTATGTGGTTAGGAATAACTTCAATAGCGACCGCTTTCAAGGAGGAAGGACTTCCATATCCTACTTGATCATAGTGGACAGCCATGGGATAATTAGGATTTTTTGCACAATTGCAGTTTTATGTTCCCCGAGTCTGTCTTTGAATCTTCTTTTCGTCCTCCCTACACAGAAAGATCCACATGGGCATTCAAGACTATATACCAGAAAAGAGGTGTTGCAGTTTGCGAAGTGATTGATTTTATAGCTCTTATTAGTAAACACATCTGCAAACCTATCAGTTTTAGAAACATTCTCACAGTGGCAACAATTGCCACAGGGAAAGCAACCCGTAAACTATGTTTTTAAAATGAAAAAGCGTTGGGTGTTAAATAACTGTGAACCAGTTTGTCTTGTAAAGTGGGGGCCCTTTTAGAAACAAAAAAGCAGGAAGATCGGGGAACAAAATTTTCAAAAAATGAGTCACTGTGCAATATACTCCAATTGCGTTTAATGATATTGCAGACCTGAGCAAATTGTTTATCTATAAGTATTTTCAAAAGTAGACATTTGACTTTTTTTTGATGATCTATATTTTTACAAAAAAATTGACTTTTTCTGTCCATGGCTTTGACTTTAAAGATATGATGCCTCCAAATCCTTGTTTTTTATATCACGCTCAGCAAAACATCTTTTCATTTCTGCAGCTTTTAAATGAAGTCTTCCTCCTAAAAAACAAGGATTTGGAGGCCATTACAAATCGTCTAAGACACTGAAATTTCCAAAATCGGGATGTTTTTAACAAGATGAGGAGGGTGGAAGCTGTCAGCATGCAAAATGGTGTTGCGGTCAGTGTCAAATCAAATACATAGAAACTATGTTTTAAAATGGAAAAATGCGAGGTAGTGTGCAGTTTCCCCAAAAAATTTTTGCTGGCATGGATATAAAACAAGGAATATTTTGGGATGCAATTGTTTTAGGATACATGTTGTGACAAACTGAATAAAAATTGAGATTGATTGATTGTTTGCCAACTTCACTTGTATATAATTGAGACTGATTGATTGTTTGCCAGACCCTGAAGAGTTTATGCCTCAGTTTCCTTTTTTTTTCCTTGGTTGTCTGCACTTTTTACAAAGAGTATGGGACTTCCTTGGTTTATATTTGAGATTTACTCTAAAAGCTTTGTTTGTTTTTTGCAATCATTAGACCACCATGGTACTATTTTGCTTAGATTCTTGGGTTTTGATCTAGGAATGGCTATGCTTGCAGCAGTGATTATGCCAATACTGATATCTTTGCATAAACTTTCAATATCTTTATTTATATCTATTACTGCCAGCATTTCATCACTCTTCTCTCTAAATTTGTCCCAATCTGCTTTCTCTAAAATCCATCTCTCATTTTTAACTTCATGCTCAATTGCAACTTCCATTCCTATTTGAATTTTAATAGGGAAGTGATCACTGCCTATTGCATTGTCATTCAATACCTCCCACTCACACTTGTCTGCTAGTGTTATCGTAGTTAATGTGAGGTCAATTGCTGATTCTGTACCACTAGCCACATCCAATCTAGTGCCTGAACCATCATTCAGACAAACTAACTCTTCCTCGTCCATAAATTCTACAACCACATCCCCACTGACATAATTCCTTTCCCCCCACAATGTGCTGTGTGCATTAAAGTCACCACACCATACCACCCTCCCTTTTGTATCCTTGTATCTATACTGCCTTCATTTGACCAGACCTCTATTATGGTGTATTCTAGATCTTTCCCTCTTTTAATTTCCCTATATTGAATGCCTTTTTGTACGAATGTTATGACTCCCCCACCTTTTCCATTTTCTCTATCTCTCTTATTGAGGTACATCCTTTAATAATAAAATCCAGTTTGGGAATCAACCAAGTTTCCTGTATACATATAACATTAGGATTTACACTTAAATTATCAACATATTTTTTAAATTCCTGCCCATTTGCAATCAAGCTCCCCACATTCCATTGTAATATAATCAAGACCATTATCCTGAACCAACCCATACTTGAGATTGTTGTACCTCTTCATTTAAAGTGTCTCTGACTGATTCCCACCTCAATTCTTTGACGTCCAAAAATTTCTCAGCAGATTTGACTATAATCTTAATTCTCTCTGTTCGGCTTGTAGTCTGTGCTGAGCAGTTGATGACCTCAGCCATGAACAAAACAAAATTACTTTTAGACACAACCAACGTTTCCTCTTTAATTTTGTCACATTTTGCACCCTGACTCCTCACTTTCACAGCTGGGACTGGACCTGCCACTACCTTTTTAACAGTCTTTGTAGCTTCTGCATAGGATAGCCCTTGGGTAACTTTGAGTCGCTGTACCTCTTGCATTCTCTTACTCACTTCACATCCTCTGTATGCTGAGCTATGTTCCCCCCCACAATTACAACATTTTAATTTTGCGTCTTTATCGCATTGACCATATTCATGCTCTCCACTGCACTTACTGCAGCTTTGTTTCCCCTTACACACTGCAGCTACGTGCCCAAATTTTTGCAGTAGCAGTAAGAGCCGAAATTGTCCTGTCCTGTGCGGTGTCCTGCGAGCTGTCCTGGGAGCTGTCCTGCGCAGTGTCCTGTGTCCTGTGCAGTGTCCTGCTCACTGTCCTGTGCAGTGTCCTGTGTCCTGCACACTGTCCTGCACAGTGTCCTGTGTCCTGTGCAGTGTCCTTCTCACTGTTCTGTGCAGTGTCCTGCACACTGTCCTGCACAGTGTCCTGTGTCCTGTGCAGTGTCCTGTGCGCTGTCCTGTGCAGTGTCCTGTGTCCTGTGCAGTGTCCTGCGCGCTGTCCTGTGCAGTGTCCTGCACGCTGTCCTGCGCAGTATCCTGTGTCCTGCGTGCCAGTCACAGTGTCCTGCGCGGTGGCCTGCAGCAACTGAGCAGTGTCCTGCGCACTGGTAACAGGATAGGACAGTTTTCTTATTTAAATTTCATGCAGTCGGATAGAGTTGATGGGTTTTTGTTTATTTTTATCTTGAAATCCAAATATATACAGTCATGCCCTAAATTATTCATACCCCTACCAATTTTTTTTTTTTGAGATATTTTTAACAAATCAAATTTATTCTTGCACAAATGACACAGTAAGTTGACATAAGGCTGTAAGTAGTACAGTAAACAATTTTTCAAGAAATACAATACTTTTTGGTATTTTATTTGACAGATTTACCAAAAATGCCATGTCCAGAATTATTCATACCCTTTTCTCAGTAATTGATGGCAAAGCCTTTATTCACGATTACAGCCTCCAAACGCTTCCTGTGGTTGATCACTAGGTTTCTGCGAGTTTACACAGGGATTTTGGCCCGCTCCTTTTTGGCGAACTTCTCCAGATCCGTAAGGTTTAAGGGTTTCCTTGCCATGACCTTGGTCTTCAGTTCCCTCCACAGATTTCTGATAGGATTGAGGTCGGTGCTCTGGCTTGGCCACTCCAAAATGTTCACTTTGTTGTCCACTAACCATTTCTTGACTGATTTGGCCGTGTGTTTGGGATCATTATCCTGTTGGAAGATCCATTCCTGCCCAAGACTAAGTTTTTGGGCAGATTACTTAATATCTTCACTGAGGATTTGGATATGTTGCCATTAACTTTACCAAGGTTTCCGGGCTCATTTGCTGAAAAGCAACCCCAGAGCATTATACTCCCGCCACCGTGTTTGACTGTTGGGACAGTTTCTCATGTTGAACGCTTCACTTTTCTTACGCTACTTAGACTTCTCCACCCAGACACACAAGAACTAGTCTAGCCTTTGCAAAAGCTCACCTGGATATAAGCTTCTGGCTGTCAATGTTATGGACGGATGAAACAAAGATGGAGCTGTTCAGGCACAGAGATGGGGCTTTTGTTTGGCGTAAGAAAGGTGAAGTGTTCAACCTGAAAAACACGGTCCCAATGGTCAAACATGGTGGCGGGAGTATAATGCTCTGGGGTTGCTTTTCAGCGAATGGGCCCAGAAACCTTGTTAAACTGAATGGCATTATGAAACAGGACCAGTATATCCAGATCCTCAGTGAAAATATCAAGCAATCTGTCAAAAAACTTGGTCTTGGGCAGAAATGGATCTTCCAACAGGATAATGATCCTAAACATACGGCCAAATCAGTCAAGAAATGGTTAGTGGACAACAAAGTCAACGTTTTAGACTGGCCAAGCCAGGGCACCGACCTCAATCCTATCAGAAATCTGTGGAGGAAACTGAAGACCAAGGTCATGGCAAGGAAACCCTTAAACCTTACGGATCTGGAGAAGTTTGCCAAAGAGGAGTTGGCCAAAATCCCTGTGGAAACTCGTTGAAACCTTGTGATCAACCACAGGAAGCGTTTGGAGGCTGTAATCGTGAATAAAGGCTTTGCCATCAATTACTGAGGTGAGGGTATGAATTATGCTGGACATGGCATTTTTTATAAATCTGTTAAATAAAATACCAAAAAGTATTGTAGTTCTTGAAAAATTGTTTACTGTACTTCTTAGAGCCATATGTCAACTTATTGAGTCATTTGTGCAAGAATAAATTTGATTTGTCAAAAAATATCTCAAAAAAAAAAAATTGGTAGGGTATGAATAATTTTGGGTTTGACTGTATGTTTTAAACAGCGACGTTTCGTATAGCACACATTCTTGTAGATTTTAGCTCTGCGTTGTCGCTTATAGGCTACGTTAACCGGATCAATCACGAGTAGTAACCTGTTCAATATATTGAATAGTGCACGCTACTCCTGTTGCGGGACATTCGCTACACAGTAAAACAATCAGTGTTAAATCAACACTTAAAGAGTCTATTTGGATCCACGTCTAATAACAATATTAAGAATGTCGAGCAGCACTCGGTGACTGTCTTGCTGCGGTGGGGACAGTAACTGAGGCAAGGGGAAAAGTGTCCTGCTGACTGTCCCTGCGCCAAACGCGAGTGTCCTGCTGACTGTCCTGTACTGCGCGAGTGTCCTGTTGACTGTCCTGTGGAAGTATGCGAGTGTCCTGCATCAATCCCACAGGAGAGGGCAATTTCGGCTACTGCCGCGAGCCGCAAATTGGCCATTTCAAACCTGTCAAACAGTTTCACGGCCATTGTTTCTAAAATTTTGATTCAAGGTTTCTGGTGGTAATGCTCAGTTTTCTGGCAGAAACCTTGAGGCTACTCCAACTTTTTACATGTTTTGGAATGAAACAAAGCACGTCTGAATATTGTTCACGACCCGCAACAATAAATCAGAGGCACAGATGGTTTACTGCCATAAATTATAATAAAGTATGCGCAACGATACACATCCCTTGCGAAAGAGAAGTTTATTCAAGTGTGCCGCTATTATACTTCTTCTAAACCAAAAATAAGAGAGTATACTTTCAATTTACTTTTGATGTACTTTTCAGAGATATACTTAGCAAAGTAATACTTCAGTATACTTAGCTTATACTGAAAAGTACACAGAAAAGTCTAAGTATATTTGGCTTATACTTGTAACTAAACTTTTGATTGAGATATACTCAAGAAAAGTATAATAATGTATTAAAATATTCATGCCTAATGTTCAAGTATACTTGGCTCTTGATTAGGCTACTATCAAAAAGAATGAGCACATGAAAATATTTTTTACCATCCATATTGGCTTCTTTGATAATGCATTATAGTAAAAACTGAGTAAAACTATCTCATGAACTTACATATTCCACATGTATGTTTGCAGTAACAGGTCAGCTTTGGGGCAGCATAGCAGAGCAAATGGCACATGGGTGGAGCTGAACTTGATTTTTATGCAGTGTTATGAACCCACACAGAAACAGATAAACATTTGTCTAATTTTATTTGAGAACAAATTTGGCAATTCTTCTAGTATTGACAGACTTGATACTTACCCTTACAAAAAAGGAGTATACTTCAAGTTCAAGCAGCGTAAACTTAAAGTGCCTATCAAGTTTACATCTAAGTTTTATTTTGTACAGCAAGTACCCGACAAGTGAACTTTTAAGTATACTGTGACTTAACTAATTGTATTCCTCTCGCATACTTTTCAGTTTATGAAAGTATACATTAAAGTATACTGCAAGTAAACTTAGATATACTGCTAGTTTATTAGCTATATACTGTACTTCTAGTGAACTTTTCAGTTCATGGAAGTATACTGTAAAGTACTGTATACTGCTCGTAAACCTAAAGGTGAACTATTAGTTCACTAGTTATGTACTTCTAGCACAATGTCTAATTTATAAAAGTATACTTTGAAGTATACTGCAAGTAAATTCAGATGTACTAGAACTTCAGTTGTTATATACTTCAAGCCAACTTTGTAGTTTATGAAAGTACACTTTGAAGTATACTGCAAGTAAACCTATAGGTGTGCTGCTGGTCCGCTAGTTCTTTACTTCAAGCCATCTATAATTTACATTTAGTTTTAAACTTTTGGGGAGCTAAAAGATTTTTGTTTTTAAACTGCAAGTATACTTCAAAGTCTTCTTTTAGCTAACTTAACATCATCCTTACAGCTTATGATTATTGCACTCTAAAATGTATTACTGTTGCTATTCAGATATTATTTAACGTAAGTAGACGAGAGGTTACCTCATGTACTCTACTTATAGACAATGCTTAAGTGCATTCTTCTTTAATTTACAGATGAAGGTACTTATAAGAATTCACAATGAAACACATACTTAGGATTGAGAACAAAATTGATTCCTTTATAAATTAAATTTTCAAACACAATATTGTATTGGATGCCAAAGTGTAAGAACACAGCAATGGCAACTCTTATTGAAGTCCCAATTCAAAACAAAAAAATACCTCTTTCTCTCATATGGAACCAGAAATATGCATAAAATATGAATTAGCAATGCCTTCAGCCTGACCAGTAGGCTGAAGAACTCTAGCAAATGAAATATATGTTTTTTGGTTAGTGGAGTTCTGCATCACAGTCAAAAACATGACCGACTAAAGAAAACATGCAACAGTGCTGTATACTTGAAAGATGGTACATTCTGATTAATAAATGATTTAATAATTTTTAAACAAGAGTGTGGACATCAAAGCCCTGCATATTGTACCTATACCAAACACTGTGTTTTAGTTGAGATATCAGTTCAATCTAGCTGGCCAGTATGTGCAGATTCACAGATAAATGTACACAGTATTTTCAAACATGAGGTTCAGAAGACTGGAACCTCAGTGCTATCTGGTCTGATATGGTGACAATGAAATGTGTGTCCTAATTTAACAACTAGCAGCCATACCACTACTTGATATGCACCAGATGTGTGGCTGAAGCTAAGCAGGGGTGGGCTTGGTTAGTGCCTGGATGGGAGACACCTGGGAAAATAAGTTGCTGCTGGAGGTGGTGTTGGTGGCCAGTAGGTTGGGATCTTCCCTCTGGTGGAATAATACTCAATACTCCAGTGCAGTGATGCGGATGTTGTCTTTCAGATGAGATGTGAAACTGAAGTCCTGACTCACTGTGGTCATTTAACATCCAATGACACTCTTTAAGTCTCCCAGCAGTATATCTCACAGTATACTTTCATGAACTGAAAAGTTTACGAGAAGTATACAACTAATAAACTAGCAGTATATCTGTAAGTTTACTTGCAGTATACTTAAATGTATTCTTTCATAAACTGAAAAGTATGCAAGAAGTATACAACTAGTTAACTCATAGTATGCTAAAATGTTCACTTGTAGTGTACTTGCAGTATAAAATAAAACTTAGATGTAAACTAGATGTGTACTATGTTTACTTTGCTTAAACTTGAAGTATACTTTTATAAACTTAAAGTGGGCCAATTTAGTCCCAAGTAGTATTTAATTAGTACACTTACAAGTATACCACTAGTACATTGACACTAGTACACTTATTTGCCTGAGATGTTTTTTTTAGGATAGGCCTATGATACATCTGGAGTTTTTTTACTCCCTCGAATGACCGTAGGCTATTATTAAGTCAATCCAAACCCCTCTTAAATGAGCTACTAACTCAGTGACATGGTTTAATTTCTCTGTTATTTGATGGGAAGGATCGGTTTGCAATTCAAGTTTTGAAACTGTTGCTTTGACGGAGGGACAAGGTGATGACACAGCCTATGAAGCCAAATGTCATCCGTCCGGAATGAACCGCAAAATTCTTTTTACAAGCTGGCCAATTCAACTCAACTGTATTCAACTGTAAGCTATGTCGTATCTCTGCCTATGCTACAGGCAACGTGACTTCAGTTTCGAATCATCATTGTAAACCCACGTAAAACCAGGGACGAGTTTGAAACATATCGATGTTAAAATTAGAAATGGTGTACAGATGTACTGTCCTGCAACAGGAGCACCGTGCTCTATTTGATATATTGAACAGGTTAGTACTCGTGATTGATCCGGTTAACGTAGCCAATAAGCTACAACGCAGAGCCAAAATCTACAAGGATGTGTGCTATTCGAACGTCGCTGTTTTCAAGATAAAAATAAATATAAACCCATCACCTCCGACTGCATGAAATTTGAATAAATAAAACTGTCCAATCCTGTTACAAGTGTGCGGGACACTGCTCAATTGCCGCAGGCCACCGCGCAGGACACTGCAACTGGCGCAGGACAGTGCGCAGGACACAGGACACTGTACAGGACACAGGACACTGCACAGGACAGCGCGCAGGACACCGCACATAACACAGGACACTGCGCAGGACACCGCACAGGACACAGGACACTGCGCAGGACAGTGCGCAGGACACCACACAGGACACAGGACACTGCGCATGACAGCACGCAGGACACCGCACAGGACACAGGACAATTTTTGCTGCTACTGCCTCTCGTAGACTGTAGACTTTGGCGGCTAGTCATTGGACGAGAGTCTACAGTTTGGGCCAACCACGGCCTCGCTCAGTCTACAGTTTCTGCTGCCGGGGATTTCTGGGCCAATGGGGAACGCCGCTGACCAGCATCCGAACTGACAGTTACCTGACAGAACGGGTTGAGATCGAAGAAAAAAAAAAGTCAAGCGTTTCGTGAATTTCAGGTGAGTAATGGTCATGCTATGTGGACATTTTACATTTCAAAGTGGAATAGTTTAATGCACACATAAAAGCTGAACGCGATCGCTGGTTTATATGAATGATAAGCGTCTTAACGGGATGTAGCCTACATCGCTCTGGATAAGAGCGTCCGCTAAATGACGATAATGTAATGGTTGACTGGTTTCAATTAGTTAACGATTGCATCTCCGTTCGTCTGTGGAGTCTCAGACCAGATAGTCGACAAGCAAGATACCATTTTCAGATTAAATCATAGATTCAATGTATCCGTTAAAAATTCGTTTTAATCACGAAGTCGCCTTGTTTACATTCATTCATTTACATTCAAGTTTTTTCTACCTAGCTCGGTGCAGAGTGTTCCTTATATTTTGCCCAATAATTGCCTGAATGGGGTGAAGTCTGCCATCTCTGATTGCCTTGTTACATTTGTTTAACTGTATATTAGTGGCGTTTTCCTTCAGAGACTGAAGGCAGAAAAAAAAAGTATGGATTTAATGTGTCAAGCCAGCATTACTTACTTCATTATTACATGAACATGATGGGTTTTTCCTACATGGGTCATGTGTTTCAATGATAATAATGGGGGGAGGGGAGGATTTGTATTGGCATGTTTTGTTGTGCCATTAAACATGAAATGAAGCACTCTGAGTTAACTGTTTTCCTTCCAGAAAAGAGATTGTGGATCCCTTACTGCCTGTGCTGTGCATTGTGGACAAAAGTGTGCCACAAGATAGGCAACAATGCCTTCTAAAGGCAACTAAGGAGGCCAAGGCGTACCAGTCCAAACCATCCGACACACACAGAGACAGCCGGTTAAGAGACCCAAAGATGGCTTATGAAGAAGGTATATTTTTCAGATGTTTTTCCATCCTGTGTTTACAGTGCAGCCATAATAACTAAAAGAGAGCACTGGAATTTGTTTGTGCTTACTTTTGCCTTCAGCTAAAAAGAGATGCCGGGTGATCACACCAACTCCAACTGAGGGGCAGTGCCTGGGTCAGCTCATCACTCCATTTGGAAAGTACAATGGAAAAACATTTAAATGGCTGGTGGAAAACGATGTTGGATACATTAAATAGTAAGTATGTTGCAGTAAATAGAATCAAAGTGTATACAGTTTGTTTTTCATGAATTAATCATGTTGTGTAATATTTCAGTGTCCTTGATCGGCACATAAAAGAGGCCCGCCATCCAGACAGGAGACCGATTAACGACGAATGGGTGAAGGAGCACTTACTTAAATATGTGCAGATGTTCCCTGCTGTCTCCTGCCACCTGGAGATTAACATAGACAGGGACATTTATGGACAGGGCCGCTTCAGGTCCTTCACTTTCAAGGAAATGTGGGAGTGGTACAGGCTGCACAAGCGCCTCCATGCAGACCCTCAAGCTGGCAGTGACCATGAGCGGAGGATGGCCCTAGAGGCTTATACTTCAGTGAAACAGTGGCTTGCTATGAAGGAGGATGATATTAGCACTAAGTCCTTAAAACGTTTCAGGAAATACAAATCCTTGACAAAGAGGTAGGTTAAGGTGCTTATAGTCAAAAACACAGTGCATTACCTAATATAAACTTCAAAGCTGAAATTCAACTGTATGTTACAGACACCTTGTCAGGATATGGCCCCACCTGCAACAGTTGCCACCGCCACTGCCTCCAAGGCCCCTCCTGCCGCGTCCACCGCTACCTCCAAGGCCCCTCCTGCCGCGTCCACCGCTGCCTCCAAGGCCCGTCCGGCTGCGTCCACCGCTGCCTCCAAGGCCCCTCCTGCCGCGTCCACCGCTGCCTCCAAGGCCCCTCCTGCCGTGTCCACCGCCGCCTCCAAGGCCCTTCCTGCCGCGTCCACCGCTGCCTCCAAGGCCCCTCCTGCCGCGTCCACCGCTGCCTCCAAGGCCCGTCCAGCTGCGTCTACCGCTGCCTCCAAAGCCCCCTCCTGCCTCCGTCCACCGCTGCCTCCAAGGCCCGTCCAGCTGCGTCCACCGCTGCCTCCAAGGCCCCTCCTGCCGCGTCCACCGCTGCCTCCAAGGCCCGTCCAGCTGCGTCCACCGCTGCCTCCAAGGCCCCTCCTGCCGCGTCCACCGCTGCCTCCAAGGCCCCTCCTGCCGCGTCCACCGCTGCCTCCAAGGCCCGTCCGGCTGCGTCCACCACTGCCTCCAAGGCCCCTCCTGCCGCGTCCACCGCTGCCTCCAAGGCCCGTCCAGCTGCGTCCACCGCTGCCTCCAAGGCCCGTCCGGCTGCGTCCACCGCTGCCTTCAAGGCCCATCCTTCAGCGTCCGCCACTGTCACCGCCACCTCCAGCTCATCAGGGTCCAGTTGGGCAAATGATGCTCTGCTGGTGGAAGCTCTTGCCACCTTTGAAAGACAAGGTATTCTTGGTGTGCAATCACGTGACAAAATAGTGTGATGTATGCATCTGCCGCCATGTTGGATGATAAGTAAATCCAGAATCGCGTCTCCTGCCATCAACAACGGTGATATATCTCCGTCTTTTTCAAAGTATTATAACTCTCTGGAGTTCTCTGCCAAGTCGCGATTTAGAGAAAAAAAGTTGAAATGTATGGCTTTGACCCAAACACATTAGAGCCATCCGATTTTACAGAGGATTAGCCTCATTCCAGCGATTGCATATCCAGATATTGTGAACTACCTCATACTTCAAACCACTTGGGCAACCAACGCTCAAATTAAGGCTTATAAAAGCCTGGATGCTTATTTCTTTGTATCTGGTTGGATTGGTAGTCTTCCTATATATGTGTGGTGTCTGGTCCTTCTCTGTCCTCTGTGACAGCACAGTCCCAACAACAGTGTGTGAGAAGTCATCCATACCTATAGGCTATAGGCTATAATGAACCGGAGTAGATTTGTTTTGAGGTAAAATAAAAATAATTGTGTGTTTAAATAATTGTTGGGTTAGAATTGAAATACACAATTATTTGCTACTGAGTAGATACATTATCCGTCTTTGAAAAAATAAATCAGGTTGTGTGTCTAAACTGTCCATTTCAGTACCCTGCATCTAGGACCAAGAAAAGTCCTAGCCCTGAATCAGGAACTAGCCAAACACACATGGTTGTTTTAATCTTGTACCCAGTTGTTTTGGGTAAAAAGAGCACCATTTACTGCATTTGTTATTTAATAGGCTACTGGATACGTATGATAATGACTCCCCCGCAGGACAAGAAACCATTATGTTGCATGTAGTTAGACCAGGCAATAGCTCTAGCTATGACTTGATTGCCTGTTAAAGACTTAAACACAGTAAATTATAACCAACACTCGAGTTCCAGAGTTCTGTTTGAACACAGCTGGCAGTTTTTTGCAGATGTTCCCTTTCTGGCCACAAAATTTAAAAGTCTAGCTAGCTTAAGACTTTGCGTTCTCTTGACAGTTCTTCATCTGCTTTGTCGCCGTCTTTATTGATTTTCGGTATCTTGAAGAACTGTTTCTTTTTGTCACGAGTAGCATTGTGAATGCAGTTATACACCGCACACAAGGTAGGCACTGTCTTTATTCAAGGATAAAAAAAAATCATTAGAAAATTGAGAAGCGTTGCAGCAGCTCACGCACGAAAGGCCGCTTCCTTGGTTGAAGTTGTCATCCAACGAGGCGGACTTCTGAGTTAGAAAAGGAGCGTGACGTCACATGCACACCAAGAATATGAGTTTAATGAGGTCTCGAATTCATGTCATCACAGCACTAATCTTGCATTAATGCAGAATCTGCATCAAATAAGCCAACATAAAGAGTCTGAATACTGATTGATGATAGCTAAAGCTCTGGATAAAAGTGTCAACAACAGTGTTTGGTGTTGTCAGAGGATGCTAGGGGCAGAGAAAGAGGACCAGGAGGAGAAGAGGGCCAGTCAGATACTCAGATACTGATAGGCACAGGCACCCCATCACTATTTCTGGTAAGGTCACAGTTTCTACATCACAGCTGTGTTTACCTGGCAACATGGATGGGGAGACCACAAAAAGTATGCTTAACTAAATTAATGCGTTGGACTTGTTGCAGTGCAATGCAGCGTGTGAATGCAGTAAGTGTGAGGCCAGTGTGCGAGCAGCCAGGCGGTGGGAACACAACTGAACTCTCCTGTGTGTCAATAGTCTGTGTGCAGGGCTACAATCAGAAAGAGAAGAGACAACCATTCAGTAAATGTTTACACTAACACACTGATCATTTTTTAAGGCTCCTGCATCATCTATTGGTGGTGAAGAACAGAGGACTGGTGACACATCTGAAGCAGAAGCTGCACAGCTTGAGGTAATGCATAAAACTGAAAAACTGCAAGAAAATGATTCCATGTCTGAGCACCGAGTGGTTTTTAGACAAAGTTTTGTTTTGTTTATTTTGTCATATCATCAGATCCAACTTGAAGGCTGGCATAAGATGTGGGAATCTAGTCCCAATGGGATCCCCCAAGATGACCTGAAGTGGCTGAAGGAGGATGACGAAAGGGGACTCTTCCAAAAGCCAAAGCCATACCAGGACATATATGGGACAACGCGGTGGAGGAGGGTCCTGAAAGATGACCGCATGTGGTTTCATCCCCCCGAATTTCCTGGTGTGGTGGGAGGGAAAGTCCCCTCGGCAGACTCCTTTTTCCAGAGCCGTCTGTTCTTCTGGAGACCAGTAGGTGTCTGGAGGTACAGTCTCTGCTGCCCCAGGCCCGCGTGCCCTGCAAGAGACAACAAGAAAGTGTTCTTGTACCGTTGTGGGTATGCGAAAACAGTCAGACAAATCTGCGACATCAGTGGCTGGTACTCCATGTTAACAGAGGTCTTGGCCTGCAATGCCTGCAGGAAAGCTGCCCAGGCATCTGAAGAACATGCCATTGGCCGTTTCCTTGCATGGGAGGCAGGCATCTTGAATCAGCTGAGTCCTGAAAACAGAGCTGTTTTTCCAGCTGTGTTAACATTACGGTGAGTCTCTGCATAATTTCACAGTCATTTGAATTCTTAATGATTGCACTCAGAAACATACCTGAGATTCACAGCAATTGTGTGTTCTGATTTCAGGCGTGGTGTGGACAAGGCAGTGATCCGCCTCCTGAGGGATCGGACTGAGGGCAACACCATGACCAAGGTGTGGAGACAGGTTCTGGAGAGTCATTGTGAGGAATACCTGCAAAGGAAAGACCTCTACACCACTCTCCTTACCCAGTTTAACCAACCGGGAAAGATCACAAGTAAGTCAGATTTCATTTTCACGCAACAAAAAGCTTCTCTGTAAAAGGAATACATAATCTCCATATACTCTCTCAGATGGAAAACAAAAAAATGATCAGATACTTACAATTACTGCAATGTCCACTGAGCCCATTACAGGCCTGTAACAGAAACAGAAATGTCAGAAAGTCCATGTTATCTCGCTTACTGGTTTATTTCCATCAGTAATAATGTCTAAAATGCTAAATGTAAAGTGCAGTACAACTAAAAAGTATTATTAACATTATTAAGTCTGTGAGTTAGATCAAGAATATTCTCCCCACTTTTAGGAACCTTGAGACCCCAGTTCCAGAGACCACCACCAAGGAGAGAGCTGCCATGTCCCAAGCTGCTGAGGAAAGCCTTCCTCATTGCTGAGGCAGACAACATTGAGGACTACCGCACGCAGATTATGTCTACGTTTGGCAAGGTCCTCAAATATGACTCTACCAAGAAGGTACATTTCACAGTCTCATCAACTGTTCAAACCACTGACGTCAACAGCGTACAAACAGCAGAAGTACAAGTTTGAATCCGCCTGTTTTGTATTTATCATTTTTCAGATCTGCAAGAAGTTGTCTGGCGAGGGCAAAGGCACAGCAGAGTGGTGCACTAATGTGGCCAACGAAAAGGGACAGATCCTCATATCTGTTTTGACCTGTGAGGAATCCCTCAACAAAATGAGGCCGATGGCTGAAGGCCTCATGGCGAGGTACAAGAGAGCAGGGGAGGCACCACCTGAACTCATGAATGTGGACCGTGGCTGCTGTCGTGTCCTCGGTGTGTCATCCTTGGAGCAGCTCTTCAGTGAGTGGGCAGAGGGTGGCATGCTAACACGACTCGACATCTTCCACTGGATCCATAGATTCGACGCAGCCATAAGGACGGATCACCATCCCAAGTACAGCCTCTTCAAGTCTGCGCTCTCTGCTGCTGTGTTTTCATACAACAGGGACGACATGGCACTCCTGCTGAAGGCAATACGCGCCAGGCACCCAGCCAAGTACGATTCCCTGTCTGATGGTGAGCTCATTGAATCGCACGTCACCAAGCATGATTTGAAACATCACGTCAGGAGGATCACGGTTGGGGCCCAGGAAACATTCACGCGTGTCACGAGTGCCATCGACATCCTGAAGGGAGCTGCTGGGATGGATGAGAACCAGGTCCATCTGTTCAAGGACACAGCGGCCATTGACCATGTCTGGGAGAACCAACAAAAGCATCTTGAATGCATCCAGGATCCACCAGGGCGGAACATGTACACAATCACCAAGCATGTCACCCGCAATGGTGTCCGCCTTCCATATTACACCACAGTGAAAGGGAGCAACAGCTTGGAAGGCTTCCACTCCTTCCTGCCCAGCATGATACCAGGGCCTCACTGTGCCGCCGTCCCCTTCCAAGTGTATCTCCTGGCTGGCATCGCTCGCTGGAACGCTGACAGGGAGTCGGCAAGTGTCCGCGGGCAAAAGGGGAGGAGGCATATGGTGTACCTGTACCACTTGTACATCGCCTGAACCAGAGGTGTCAGGAACTGTTTGGAGAGGTGGAGGAGGCAAACTACAGGACTCCTGTTCCTGCTGGTGACGAGCGGATTGGACTGGAGTATCTATTCGTTCAGTCATCAGAACCTTTCAGCGCTCCTGACCACTACTCTCTGGTACGGGAGACACTCCAGGCAGCAGAGGATGAAGATGATGACGTCTCTGCTGACGTGGAGGAATCCCCCCCTGGTGATGAGGAGGTGGTGGTGGATGTGGGCTACAGTTCTGATGGTGAGGGTGACACACTAACTCCGCTGAGGAAGAATCTCTCCCTCACTGACCAGGTCGTGGCTGCTGAGCTTGATCCCTGTTTGGAGGACGTGTGTGGTCCAAGGTATCTGCCTGGGTACGAGCACGTAGAGGAGCTGAGCAAGGAGCTTGTGGATATTGCCTTGGAGGCTGGGAAGCTTACCATCAGCGACTCCACAAGGCAGAAAGTTATCAGTGCCTGGAACAAGCTCGACCTCCATGATCGCAGCATCCAGCAGTTTAACAGCCTCTACTCTGCACGCTGGGGTAATGCTCTGTTCAGCCGCACCAGTGGAGATCCGGCTGAGTCCTCTTTGGTGCAAAAGCTGAAGTTCAGCAAGCGCTATTCAGCTGCCCATCTGCTGGACTTCCGCAAGAATCGGCTGATGGACTGCATCATCAAACAGCTCTGGCTTCATCCAGACTGTGGAGCAAAGGCTCGAGGGTCACCGCTGAAACATGAGGTCACCAGGCTGTATCAGCGCGTGCAGCAGAGAGTGACTGTGGATGACCCTCAACTCAGCAAACTCAGGATTCCCATCCTGAAAATCAACTCCAAGAGTGTTGCTGAGTTCATCAGGAGACAGGAGGCCTTGTCAGCCAGAAATGTGACGGATCAAGGTTTGTCGGTCCTCCGCCGTCATCAAAGCATCACTGACACCAGTCAACCCCCAGCACCGGAGTTACCCGAGGAAAGACCTCACACAAGCCGGCCTCAGGTGCAGTACAAGGTCACACCATCTTTGGCAGGGACGAGGCTACTCAAAACAAGAGCCCCCCGTTTTTCAGTGGGATCCTGCCTCCCCATACTTCCCAAAAAGCCACTGTTACCAATCCACACCATGCCAACAGCCGCCCAGTCCAGTCAGGTGATGCCAGCGCTGCCAACAGCCACCCAGTCTGGTCAGGTGATGCCAGCGCCCCCAACAGTGCAGTCCCCTCAGCAGCAGTCTCCAGCAAGATCGACGCTCTTCAAAAGAAAAAGAGCAGAGCACGACGGCACGGCACATAAGCGCGAGCCGAAAGCTTACATCTGTACACTCTGCGGCCAACCCACACAAGGCCACAAAAAGTACAGAAAGAAAACCTTTTGCGAAGTCTCAAAGTCTTCCACGTCTAAGGGTCTTTCTGGACAGGGGTTTGAGACTTTCTCAGACTTCCAGGAGGCAGTGGACAAACTTTTGGGATGTCAGTCACAGGCCTCTCAGTCTGAGCACACATCCTAGTGTATATATTGTGTATATATTTATCGGTCTGCATGTTAACATGTTAGTGCTTGTATTATAGTATTTGTTGCGCTGTCTTGTTTACACTGTTTAAGGTGTAACTTGAATGTTTAATTTTGCACTTGAATGGCTGGGGAAGAGAGAGATTAAGTCTCTTATCCTTTTTTTTCCTCTCCTCTTTGTGATTGACATCTTATAGATTCACTGTGTGTGTGTGTGTGTATAGGTCAAGGGCCAGTCATGTGTGTTACCACTTTCAGGTCTTCTGGTATAGCTCCCCCTCTCCATCATTCCCCTGTGACAGAGGGGTTGGAGTGTGCGATGAAGTTCTTCTGCTCTGTTCCTCTGGCTCTGCTCTGTCTCTGATGGAGACTGCACTGATCAAGGACCAGCTGTCACCTGAGACAGAGAGATCTCACGCACACACTGTCACAGACATATGTACACAGATGGACACACAAAGACTGTCGTACAGTCTAGTTGCACTTCATTGCTTTCCTCTAATGACAGTTCTATAGACCATGCGCTTTCCTGAAAGTGGTCAGTTCTACTGTAAATGTTATTGCTCTTTTGTTTCCCTTCTCTGCCAAAAGTAACAAACATGTGAATGGTTCATTGTCATGGTTTCTTACTGATGATGTCTTTCAAAGGCACTGCTTGCTTTCCTGCATAGACCATGCCTTTTAGGTCATTAAAGTGATCTGATCTACAGTAACAGTGTGCTGTGTTGATTACTAATGCTAGTCAATAAATGCAACATTTGAAAGTTTCATCCAATTTTATTTATCGACAAATGTTAACAACAAATACTTGAGGATGATGGCATGAGCTTATAAGACAATGGCATCAGGTTTTGTGGCACATTAAGAAATATTTCAACTGACATTAATCAATCTCCCGATAACTATAAAGCCGTCACCAAGGTCAAAGTGTCAAGTATAAAATAGAGAAGGACCAGGAAACTCAGAGAAGCCTGCATTAAAGAAAACCAAATATATTTCAGTAATTTCTATATGGGAAGTGAGTGACAGCAGAATATGGGAAAATGTCCGACATGTAAGCATGCTTTTCATTAAAAAACAACAACAAATAACAACATTACAGAGAATGATAAAATGATGTCAATTTAGTCATACACAACTGTAAATGTAATCACGGAGCATCTTTCAGGTTGTCTATACAAAACTCTGATGTTCAGTATTAATTGTAGAATATACTTCCAAAGAAAAAGTCAGTCTCTGAAGATGTTGGTGCTCCCATGATCATGCCGTCTTCAACAGCCCACTTTCGCTCTGTAACAACCGTGGGAAAAATTCAAATTAGGGTTTACATCAGGTCTGGGACTTTTTTCATTTGTCCAATCACAAGCCATATTTGTCTTACAATCTATATTTAGAAATGCACTCCGTTGGGTCCCAGCCCCATTCGCAGGAGTCAGTACAGCCGAAGTGTAATGGCTGAGCCTCACCCTGGGTGAACTTTTTTTTTTTTTTTTTTTTTCTCGCGAACACTCAGCATCGATCCACATCCTGTAAACATATTGCGTGTTCCTCCTAATTTTCCACCACTCTTATGTTCATAAACAGGAATTGATCTCTTCATCGTGTTCTTTACATATTCACATACTCAACAACTACCCATGCATATCATTTACAGAATTGCAATTCTACCAAGGACCAAAGCAAAAAACCACAAAGAGGAAAGAAAAAAAACAAATTCCCACATGAAAACCTAAACAATCAAACTTCATTGATCATAACCTTCAATTCTTTGCTCTAAAAATTTGTCTAAGTTGGAAAAACCCTATCAAGTCCCAACCAGTTTTCCTCTACCCAACTCTTACCCTTCACTAACCCATCAGCCTGCATTCTTTCTGTTACCCTCCCCCGAAACTGGCAGAAGAGATGAGCTGCAGTCACTATACCAACACGCCCAGCTACCACTGCTCCCCTATCCCTCCACAAGACCAGCTTCCCATGCCCCAGAATATCCCACAACAACTCAGGCTTCCCTGCCTTAGCGCTCAACAAACCCCTCCCGTACAGTATCATATCTTTAGTCAGAGCGATCTTGACTCCTGCACCAATGAGCAGCTGCTGCACCAGAGCCCAAAAAGCCACTGAATAGCTGCACCCCCAAAAAGCATGAGATACTGTCTCTTCTTCAGCACACCCCCTCGGACACACAGGAGTCCTAGCGCAAGCCTGGCGATACAATCTGGCTCTAACGGGTAATCGCCCTAATGCACAACGCCATTGTAAATCCCGCACCTCACCCGGAGCCCGCCCCCCACTTACTTTCTCCCAATCGACAGCTGGGGGTAACATCACCTGCACAAAATTCCGCTGGTCAATTAAAGACTTATACCAAGCACGGTGATCAAGTATCTCTTCCCGAGTCACAGCAGCCGCACTCCTTCCCAAGCAAATCAGCACAGCCCTATAGGCAGGGGTCAGCACCTCCGCCCTCGGCACCACGTGAGAAATAGGCACTAAATGCCAGAGCGCGTTAGACAAATAATAACGAGCAAAATAAAAACATTTATGATGCGCCCGTTGCAACACCACCTTACCAACAAAGCAGGTGTACAACACCTCCAATTTTAAAGGAACCCAGGGCACAGCGCGCCCCCCTTTGCTCACTGCTCTGTACATCAGCTCCCTGCTCACTGCCTCATACCTACCACACCATAGAAATTTAAAAATCGCCCTATTTATGGCGATCCTAATGCGGCCCGGTACTGGGAATACATAGGCTAAGTGAAGCAGCAAAGGTAAGACCACAGACTTGATCACCACCACCCGTCCAGACAATGACAAACGCCTTTGAGACCAGATCCCCAAACAAGCGCGTAACACCACCAATTTCTCTTGCCAATTACGAGATGCACTATCCTGGGGGAAAAACCGAACCCCAAGCACCTTCAATCCCCCCTCACACTTTGTAAACCCACCAAGATCTTGCGGCACTACAGGCCATTGCCCAATAAAAAGCACTGAGGACTTACTCAAATTAATCTTGGAGCCGGTTCCTTCCGAAAAAAGATTGGTCAACTCCCGCACTCGTCTCAATGATTGCTCCGACGACACAAACAGAGTTGTGTCGTCAGCGTACTGCTGAATTTTTAGTCTCTCACCCCCAGCCCCTGGAATCATCATTCCATCAATTTGTGCATCTCTGCGCACCAGTGCTGCAAAAGGCTCCATGAAGAGCACATAGAGCAGTGGCGAGAGCGGGCACCCCTGCCTCACCCCGCCTGCCTGCTCAACTGCACCCCCCAGAAAACCATTAATGCGCACACAACTGATCGCTTGCCTATACAACGTGTGCAGCCAACTTAAGAACGAAGGCCCGATCCCCATTCGCTCTAAAACCTTAAAAAGGAACCCGTGCTGAACGCGATCAAAGGCCTTCTCCTGATCAATCCCAACCACCGCTCCAGGGATCTTCCTATCCTCAGCCCAGTCAATAATATCTCGTATCAACAACAAATTGCATGTACAGGATTTCCCAGTTACCCCGCAGGTCTGATCCTCATGAACCAAACGATTCATTACCTGCTTCAGTCTCCTGGTGGCAGCCTTTGCCAATATTTTATAATCAACTGTAAGTAAAGTCAAAGGTCGCCAGTTCTTAAGATCAGTGCGCTCCCCCTTCTTCAACAATAAGGCGAGGACCCCTTTCCTCTTAGAATCGGCCAACAAACCCCTCTCCAGAATGTTCTTATAGACCTGTAACAGGTCCGGCCCCAACAGCCCCCAAAAGGCAACATAAAATTCTTTTATGAGACCATCATGCCCAGGCGCCTTCCCATTCCGCAAGGACTTCAAGGCTTCAGAGATCTCCTCTAAAGTCAACATCTCTTCAAGAGCCTGTACTTCCTTCGCTGCTAGCCTATTGCTTATTGTATTAAGCAAAACTGCTTGCACCCCAGGGTCACACTCCCGCTCCTGAAAAAGGTCACTGTAAAAGCCCTCGGCCACTCCAACATTTGTTGCGGCTCAGTAACCGCACCCGCCCCACCTATCAAACCATGCATAAAGGCAGCAGTCTTTTTTGCCTTAGCAGCTTGAAAAAAATAAGCTGATGGCCTCTCGCCCTCCTCTAACTCTCTCACTTGTGCTTGAAATGCTAACGAACGCGCCCTCCCATCCAATATCGTCCGTATGCGACGTTTAACACCATCATATACATCCCATTCCACTGCCACTCCAGCATTAAGCTGGCCATGAAGATAATTCAAACATCCAATCCACTTTGCCACTTCCTCCCGCTCCTTACGCTTCTCAAAAGCACCCCGTTTTTGGAAAAAAACCCTAAAACGCACCTTTGCAGCTTCCCACCATTCCACCACTGATGGAAAAAATGGCAATAAGGCCCGCACTGCTGCATAAAATTTCTTAAAGGCCTGCCTTACCGAATTTATGTCCAAAAGCGAGATATTCAGACGCCAGAAACCTGGCCCCCAGCTCCGAGTATGGAGTCTTACATCAAGTCGTAATCCATCATGATCAGACATCCATAAAGGAAAAAGTGAACATCCCAGATCCCAAAACCCTTTGCTCACAAAAAAATAATCAAGGCGTCTTGCAACCCCTTGGGAATTTCGCCATGTCATACCGCTACAATTGGGAAACACTGTACGATAAACATCCACCAACGAAAAGTTCCGAAGAACATCAGCCAATAGTCTGGCAGAATGTTCATCACGGCCCCCTTCAGGTGTACTTTGCCCACCCAACCTATCCAAAGATATATTAAAGTCTCCCCCTAAAAAAATAGAACAAGAGGTTGAGAGGCAAGAAGGCAGCTCAGCAAAGAGCTCAAGCCGCCTCCCACTCCTCACAGGCGCATAAACATTGATCACCCGGAATTTACTGGGCCCAGAACAACAATCCACATACATCAACCTCCCTGCCACGACCACTACCACCTCTTCAATTTCAAAGGAGTACCCCTTAAATAAAATCCCTACCACATCCGCATGTACATTACCAACCGACCAACCAGAAGGACCCCACCGCCACTCTTTAGAAAAAGCCGCCACATCATCCTCGTTTCTTAAGTGAACTTCCTGCAATAGGAAAATATGCCCCTGCATGCCTGCCAAAGCTGTAAAAATAGCAGCCCGCTTCATGGGGTCTCTCAAACCCCTAATATTTGCAGTAATTAAAGTCAGATCCATTGAAAAAAAAACACAATTGTAGACCTACACATACAGCAAAAGCCGTAAGCATGAACCAAAAACAAATCATGAACCCCCCTCACTCTCCTCCCCTTATCCTCCCCCTTTCCATGAGCCATGCGCATCACACACCCCAGCTGCTCAGAGTCCAGGTCCTCATAACCTGATGGAGAAACCACCCTCTGTTCTCCTTCACCTGGTGGCTCCTTCTCCTGCTCCACTGACTCCAAAGGCGCATACCTATTATCCAACTTCAGCGGGGGACCCTCTTTTGCCCCCTTTGGGCTTCCACCATCCCCCGACAATGCCCGCTTCCGACCAGGAGTTCCCATCCAGCCCATATCCTCCCCAACCACAGAGACAGGGCTATCCCCCCAATCTGGTGACTGTAAATCTGCTGTAGCCAAGGGGGCAGCTCCGTCCACTGACGAACCTCCCTCCCCCGCAAAAACCTGCTCGTTTCCCGTGGAAAACAGTTCAGGAGACACCGCTGGCTTGACTAGTGAAGAAAAAAACCTTGGACTAACCACAGCCCCAGGTCCAAACATCTGTTCAAATCCCGATCCCAGAGAAGGTGGTGTACTTGATACAGAAACTGGAATTGGACTCTGTCCAGAAGCCGGACCAGCCTCAGGCTGGGACTGCACCGCCAAAGGGAGGGCCTCAGCCGCCGCAGCCAGCGCAGACACTGCAGCCGAAAGAGATGCCTCCCCCTGGGATGACTCCGATGCCTCAGCAGCACCAACAGAGCCCTCAGCCGCACCCGGATCCGCTTCCGGAGCTGGAACACCCACAGGAACCGAACCAGGGCCCAACACTGACCCCACCTCAGACACTGCATCCGGCCCCAAAGTGCCCCCAACCACATGCTGCTGCTCCAAACCAGCCACGCCCGGTTCATCAGGCACCATAACCTGTGAAGCTGGATCCTCCCTTTGGCCTAGAATAGGTCCCCCAATTCCAATTCCATCAAAATCTACTGAAACAGACTCCACCAAAGCAGCATAACAGCTCTTCCTCTCCGGGCAGCCATGAAACAAATGCTCAGTGCTGCCACACGAAGTACAAGACTTAGGCGCATCGCAATTCTTAGTCTCATGTTCTCCAGATCCACAATGGCGGCACCTAGTTGTGGAGCAAACTGCCTGAACATGGCCAAACAAACCACATTTCCTGCAGTACAATGGCTGACCTGGATACACCAGAAAACCCCTATCTGGCCCAATTGAAAAATTCCCCGGTGGATGAAGAAAGCCACCTGGACTCAAACGATCTTGTTTGAACCGGACCATATATCGCCTCTTCCCATTCCAAAAACCAAATTTGTTTTGGAGTTTAACTCCATCCCTTATTTCCGAACAATATTTCAGCAAAAACAACAAAATGTCCTGTTCCTTCACAAATGGATTGTACATATGCAGTGTGAGGGGCCTTAAAGTCATAGAATAAGACAATTCAATTTTAAGGCCTTGCAACAAAGGAGAATCCTTCACACCTGAATAAACGCGAAACAAATTGAAACAATTAGCCTCTGTATAGAAAGTCAAATCGAAAAAGCCTTTACCAGAGAAATCTTGCAGGCAGTAGACAGACTCTGGTTCCACTTTCAGCAATCCAAGCAGTACTTCTTTCACAAAATAATCCAAATGAAATTTCTTCCTGTTCTCTGCTTTTTCTCCAATTACGAACCGCACAGTATTCTTCAGCCGCGCCCGATTGGCCGGCATTCCTTCACCTGTAGAAGCCATGGTATCTCCCCTGCCAGGTAAGTATGACTTGTATCACACCTGGGAGAGGAGCCAGCTGCTAAATGACCTTCTCACTGTCAGAGTTTCTGAGAATTCCCAGCATTCCCCCGAGCCTTGCCAGATTGGCACTCGGTTTTTGCGCATTTGCCCATATTTCGGCTGTCAAATTAATTTCATCGCCTAGTTGTGACCAAGCCTCTAATTTTCCTCAAAACACAGCCCCTAGTGCAACTATTGCCACTCATGTGTCGGTTTACGCCCATGGTGTAAGGCTGTGCGAAACCCCTTTGATCTTGTCTAACAATTAGTGTCGGGCTTTTCGGCTGTCAGATTAGGAACAGCTCCCCTGCAATTGCATTTATTTGTCAACGCGTGCCAGAAAAGCCTCAAAAACTACCTTAATAACTGAATACCCTGTTTTCAGGGTCCAATCGGATTCCATCAGAAAAAGATTGAACGCAGTTTCCAGCTCAGCAGAGTACTGGAAATATTTACTGATGAGAGGATTTCTCTCCTTGCTGACACCACAGAGGTCAGCTCATTTCATTATGATAGCATGAATGGCTGGATAGCGTAACACATCTCACCCCTGACAATGTAACGCCGGTTGGTAATTCATTTTAACCGCTCACCATTTTGCGTTAATTTACTCTTCTATATTAATATTTCCAGTTGTTCTGACAGAAATTTCGGAAAGACAATGCGCGCACAATTATGTGGATACAGTCAGACTGTTAATAATGAGCCTTTTTACTCCTTTGAAACATCTTAAAAATTCATTAAAATTGAAGCGCGCTGCACCCGGCATTCCCAGGCGGTATCGCACTCAGTACAGAGCTGGACAGGATTGGCTTGGCTTTCCAGAACAGACACGGGCAGGCTTTGTCAGAACGGAGATGGCAATAAAAAGTGAATTATTCATTCTACTCACTGTGAGAACGGTCAGCAAATTAGCCTCGATTCAATGTAGTTATGCGTAAATTCCGTGACTGCACTCACAAAATCAAAGACTTCTACCGCGTGAGAAAGCCAAAGTGATCTGTAACATAACAGCACAATAGCGTACGCCTCTAACAGCCTGTCTGATAGAACAAACTATGACGAAAGGCTGGCTGCACGTCACAACTAATGCCATAAACCTGCTAAGAATACGCCAGTACTGTGACGACACGCTGTTGCCTGGGCTGTATCAGGATAAACAGAAGTTCGCAACTCTTGAACAGAATGGACTTCGTTTTAGGGGCGCAAATTCATTTATTTCCACCTCGCTTCGACAAATTCTACGTTCATCCCCCGCAAGAATTTGAAAGTAAATTGGCGAAATGTGAAACGACTGTTGTTTTTTTTTTTTTTTTTTGCTTCATTATCAATTCTCTTAGTGTGGCGTACAGAGGAAAAATAATGTACATTGTGTCACTGGCCAAATACTTCAACACCTGATTTTATCACACTCACAGCAACGCAAGTCTACAGATTGATTCCGAGCTCTTCCGATATAATTTCTTGAGGGAACTCATACTTAACCGGGAATCTGAAATATCTTCCTGCATGAGTGAATCTGAGTGATAATTGGCAAGACGAGGTTCAGCTTTGAGAGAGAAAAAAGTTTAAATTACTGTCTTCGAGTCAGAATCTGGGCTTTTTCTCTGTCTGAAACAACTCCCGCGAAAAACGACAAAGCCAAGCTGGGCGCTGCTCTAGGCAACACACAGACCTCGTGCTTACTCGCCAGATCTGTATCCACGTCTTTTCATTTCAACTGCTTCATCAGAGGATAGCGCCTTGCAGTCCCCACTACCAGAAATTATGCAGTCGAGATTCCCACATTTGGGGAATTCGCAGGGGGGTCAGTACAGCCGAGTGCAATGGCTGAGCCTCACCCTGGGTGAACCACCTTCGTGATCATGGTATCTCCCCTGCCAGGTAAGTATGACTCGTATCACACCTGGGAGAAGTGCCAGCTGCTAAATGACCTTCTCACTGTCAGAGGAGTTAGTGGTGTCCTGTTGAGCTCCAGATCGTTTGGTGGATTTTTTTTCAAGTTTTTTGAGGGATTTTTGGTGCAAAATGTCATCGGGAGTGTGGAGGGTTGTGAGAAACACGGGCGGTTGAGGTGGGAAGGAAAGAAAGGTGAAATGCCTGATAGAGAGCCCTTTATTCAGGAGGTCATTCTGAAGCTGTTCAAACTGAGTGAGAAAGAAGTGCTGGGCATTCAGAGGAACAACAGGGAGGAGTTCTTTGATGTGGCCTTGAGAGCTCCTGCCCTCTTCAGAGAGTTTCTGCTGAATTGCAAGAGGCTGGAGGCACAGCTGTGTCCATTTAAAGTGGAGTCTTTGGAGAGGAGGAATTTTTCGGTGATTATCTGCAACATGTACGATATGAACCTCCCAGATGAAAGCGTGACTGCATTTTTGGAGAGATATGGAAGAGTGGTGGCTGGCCCGAAGCTGAGGAGGGATTGCTTTGGGTTCTGGAACGGGCAGAGAGTGTACGAGGTGTTGCTGAAGGAGTCTGATTTGGGCTTTGAGGGCTTTCTTCACCCTCCAGCCTTGTGCCAAATTGAAGGAGTAAAGGGGCACATTTTTTTACTCCAATCAGCCCCCCTTTCTGCAGGAGGTGCATGGAGGTCGGGCACGGGAGCTGGAGTGTGGTAATGTGCTTTGCCATAACTGTGGGGGTTCTGGGCACATTGCAGCTGAGTGCAGTGTGCCCAGGAAATGTAATATCTGCGGCTCCACTGACCATCTCATGAGGTTCTGCCCTGAGAGGAGGAGATCATATGCAGAAGCTGCAAGGGGAGAGGAGAGCGCTGCCCAGAGACCCAGGGAGGAGGCACCAGGACCAGCCCCACAGCCGGCTCCAGAGGGGGAGGGAGAGAGGAGCTCCAGAGGTGAGGGAGGGGAGCCCCCAGCAGCTGACCCTGAGGAGGGGCCATCCGGCGTCGGAGCAGCCCAGGGGGAACAGGAGTCTGAGCCGGGAAGGAGGAAGGAAAGAGGGAAGGTGAAGCGCAAGAGCTCCAGGAAGGGGAGGCTGCAGAGGAGAAGCCAGAGTCTGGGGAGGAGATCTCTTCTGTTCCCCAGTCTGTGCCTGAGGCTCCAGGGGCCGTGGAGGAGGATTCCTCCGGGGAAGAGGGATGGAGACCTCTGCCAGCGCCCCTCTCTTGGGGGGCTAAGAGGAAGCAACATGGAGGGTGTCCCCCTCTAAGGCTAAAGTTTGTGGGGACTCTTGGGGGAGATGATGGAGAAAGTGCAGGCGGAGCAGGAGGTGTCTGAGGAGGACTTGAACTTTTCTCAGTTTTTGTCACGGGGACTTATTTGGGACGATGGGTTCTGGGGAGTCTTCTGTTTGAGGTGAGCTGTTGTTTGATATGAGTTTGGGTGTTGCTGGCCTTAGTTTATTTAAAAATGGTTTTTAAGTTCTGTATTTCTTTAAATGCACGGGGGCTAAAGGACTCAGTTAAGAGGGAGGCTTTGTTTTTCTCACTTAGAAGGAGCCATTTTGGTTTTTTGTTTCTTACAAGAATGTCATTTGGGTGGAGGGAGGGATGTGAACACTTTTGTTAAAGATTGGAAGTGGGGACCTTCTGTTTGGAGTGTGGGGAATGTGTTTTCTGATGGTGTGGGATTTTATTTAATGGTAATGGGTTTTTATTGAGGATTCTGTTTCTGTTGTGCCAGGGAGATTGCTTTGTGTTGATATTATTTGGTGTAATATTAAATTTCGATTAATTAATGTTTATTCTCCATGTAGTAGGTCTGAGCGTTTGAGTTTTCTAAAATTGTTGCCTGATCTACTAATGACCAACAGGTGGGTTGTGTTGGGAGGGGATTTCAACGTGTCTTTGGATGACGGCGTGGTGGGTGGCGTGAGGGATTGGTCCGCTCGTTATTTGAAAGAGCTGCTTTCTACTTTTCAGTTAAGGGATTCTTTTTCGTATGCGTGGGATAGGTCGGGTAAGGGGTTTACTTGGGAGAACTCCAGGGGCATTCGGCAGACGGCTCGATTATTTCTTTGTCTCGAGAGACGTTGAGGTGAAGGGGTTTCAGGTGCAGCCCGTGTGGGCCTCTGATCACCATTTAATTAAGCTCTGTTGGGTGGGGGGCGGGGCTCCGGCGCAGACCAGGTGGTGGAAGTTTAACTCTAAGTTGTTAATGGATAGTGTTTTCGTTGAACAGTTTATAGAGTTTTATTTGGGGTGGAGGGTTTTCAAGGGATTTTTAAGTGCGTTATTGATTGGTGGGAGGTGCTGAAGATGAGAATAATGGAGTTCTGCGAGCAGTACGGAGCAGTGCGGAGGCGGGAGGAGAAGGAGAGAGTGTGGGGTTTGCAGAGGGAACTTCAGTATTGGATGGGCGTGGGCAATAGAGGTGGGGTGGTGGATGCAGACAGAGTGAAGCAGCTAAAAGAGGGAATAAAGCTTTATTTTGTTGAGAGGGCGAAAAGGGTATGCTTTACATCTAAAGTGGAAGTGAGGGAGGCAGATGAAAAAGTCTCTGCCTTTTTCTTTAAGACTATAAAGGCACGACAGAGGGGTTTTGTGATCGAGGAAATCAGAACGGAGGGAGGGGTGGTTTCTGGGTTACAGGACAAGCTGGATGCTGCGGCGAGGTTTTATTCTGTTCTTTTTGGGAGAGAGGACCGGAATACTGAGGTGGGCGATGAGCTGGTCAGCAATCTGTGGAGGAAGGTGGAGGATGGCAGGCAGGAGGAGTTGGGGAAGGGGGTTACTTTGGAAGAGGTGAAGGGAGCTCTTTTCTCTCTGAATAATGGGAAAGCACCAGGGAGGGATGGGCTAACTAAGGAGTTTTATGTTTTCTTCTGGAATTTGCTGGGGCCTGATTTGGTGGAGGTGTTTAATAAAATGAGGGAGGTGGGGCAGATGCCGTCATCAATGAGGGAGGGTGTTATTGCTTTGCTCTTTAAAAAAGGGGACAGGCTGGATTTAGGGAACTGGAGGCCCGTCACTCTCCTCTGCACTGATTGCCGGGTGCTGGGCAGGGTGATGGCTAACAGGGCGAAGGGGGTGCTGGAGCAGGTGGTGGGGGTGGAGCAGACCTGTAGCGTTCCGGGCAGGATGGGGTTTTATAATTTATCTCTGATTAGGGATATTCTCAGTTGGGCACAGGGGAGGGGAGTTCAGCTGGGGATTTTGAGTTTAGATCAGCAAAAGGCTTTTGACAGGGTGGATCACGAGTTTTTGTTTCAGGTTTTAAGGAAGATGAATTTTGGTGATGGGTTTTATTTCTTGGGTGAAAGTCCTTTACAGTAATGTGTTCAGCAGGGTGAGGGTGAATGGGGAGCTGAGCAGGCGGTGGCGCAGGAGAGAGGGTGCGGCAGGGCTGTCCCCCTGTCTCCTTTACTCTATGTGATGTATATAGAGCCCTTGGCGGAGCTGTTGAGGAGGGACACGGTGTACAGAGGGGTGCGCGTGCCCGGCGGAGGTAGTGAAGGGGTTAAAGTGGTGCAGTATGCAGACGACACGACGGTTTTTGTTTCGGGGGACAGAGATATTGAGAGGGTTTTATTTTTGGTAAATAAATACTGTGAGGGTACGGGGTCGAAGGTTAATTATAATAAATCCGAAATTATGTTTTCTGGGGGTTGGAGAGGGAGGTCGGGGGACCAGTTTGGCTTGGCGCAGTGTGCAGATGGGATTAAAATCTTGGGGGTTAAGTTTTTTAGAGCAAATTCAGAGAAATTAAATTGGGGAATGCGTTTGGAAAAAGTTAGAGCAAGGTTGTTTCTGTGGAGGGGCAGGGCGCTAACTTTATCAGGGAAGGTGTTGGTTATTAATGCGGATGTTTTGCCTCAGTTAATTTATTTAGCGAGGGTTTTTCCTATTCCTGCTCTTTTAAAAATCAAACTAACGCGTTTGGTTTTCTCTTTTTCTTGTGGGGGGGTCGATATGAACCAGTCGCGCGGGAGGTTTTGTGTTTGCCAGTGAAGGAGGGGGGTAGAGGCCTGGTTAATTTGGGGGTGAAGTTGGATATTTTATTTCTGAAGGGGATTTATGATGTTTTGGCAGGAGAAAATGGGCACAAGTGTGAGCTTTTTGTAAAGTTTTGGATGGGAATGATTTTTAGGGATTTTGTAGGGTGGGATAATAAAGGGCCGAAAGGGGAAGACAGGCCATGGTACTACGAGAAGGCTGTTCTGTTTTTCAGAGCGCAGAGGGGCTTTCTGACCAAGGAGTCATTAGAAAATCACAGGTTGCTGTACAGGAGAGTAATGGGGAAGCTGACGGAGGAGAGGCGCAGGAGGCTGGAGAGGAGGAAGGTGGACTGGGGGGTGATTAATGTGAAGTGGGTGGGTAACAGGGCGAGAGATGTTGCCTGGCTAGGGGCGCTGGATAAGCTGCCTGTGCGGTCCAGGCTGCACCGGACTGGCGTGTCCAGGTCGGCCTTTGTGTCCGAGGGATGTGGGGCAGAGGAGTCTGTCGGTCATGTTTTTGGGATTGTGTTTTTTTTGCAGGTTTTCTGGGATTTGGTTATCAGACGGGTTTTGGTTAAAAAGCGTATGGGGTTTTGGTTAAGAAGGAGTTTGTGGTACAGGGGAGGGGATTGGAGAGCCAGTCCGGTTGTTTTAAATGGGTTCTATCAACACTAATCTGTTGGGGGAAATTATGTTTATGGAATTGTCGAAACAAGAAAATCGAGGTTGATTCTGATTCAACAACGAGTAGTCAATGTTTTATGGGGTGGGTGTCTCTATTGAGGGGGGAAATAAAATTGTGCGCCCGTTTAGTGGGACAGGAGGTGTGTGAGAGGAGGTGGGGAAAGATTATGAGGGTTATGGGTGGTTTTGATCGGGAGGGAATTGGGTGAATGGGATGGGTTGGGTGGTGTAACAGGTCTTTTGGTTCTGGTTTGAGTTCATTATTATGGGTTTGGGGGTTTAGCATCTCTTTTGTTCTGGTGTTGTGTGGATTGTGATGTGGATTCCTGTGGTGTCAATAAAAGCTTCTAAAACAAAAAAACCTTCTCACTGTCAGAGGAGTAAGTGGTGTCCTGTTGAGCTCCTGATCGTTTGGTGGATTTTTTTTTCAGTTTTTTGAGGGATTTTTGGTGCAAAATGTCATCGGGAGTGTGGAGGGTTGTGAGAAACACGGGGCGGTTGAGGTGGGAAGGAAAGAAAGGTGAAATGCCTGATAGAGAGCCCTTTATTCAGGAGGTCATTCTGAAGCTGTTCAAACTGAGTGAGAAAGAAGTGCTGGGCATTCAGAGGAACAACAGGGAGGAGTTCTTTGATGTGGCCTTGAGAGCTCCTGCCCTCTTCAGAGAGTTTCTGCTGAATTGCAAGAGGCTGGAGGCACAGCTGTGTCCATTTAAAGTGGAGTCTTTGGAGAGGAGGAATTTTCGGGTGATTATCTGCAACATGTACGATATGAACCTCCCAGATGAAAGCGTGACTGCATTTTTGGAGAGATATGGAAGAGTGGTGGCTGGCCCGAAGCTGAGGAGGGATTGCTTTGGGTTCTGGAACGGGCAGAGAGTGTACGAGGTGCTGCTGAAGGAGTCTGATTTGGGCTTTGAGGGCTTTCTTCACCCTCCAGCCTTGTGCCAAATTGAAGGAGTAAAGGGGCACATTTTTTACTCCAATCAGCCCCCTTTCTGCAGGAGGTGCATGGAGGTCGGGCACGGGGAGCTGGAGTGTGGTAATGTGCTTTGCCATAACTGTGGGGGTTCTGGGCACATTGCGGCTGAGTGCAGTGTGCCCAGGAAATGTAATATCTGCGGCTCCACTGACCATCTCATGAGGTTCTGCCCTGAGAGGAGGAGATCATATGCAGAAGCTGCAAGGGGAGAGGAGAGCGCTGCCCAGAGACCCAGGGAGGAGGCACCAGGACCAGCCCCACAGCCGGCTCCAGAGGGGAGGGAGAGAGGAGCTCCAGAGGTGAGGGGAGGGAGCCCCAGCAGCTGACCCTGAGGAGGGGCCATCCGGCGTCGGAGCAGCCCAGGGGGAACAGGAGTCTGAGCCGGGAAGGAGGAAGGAAAGGGGGAAGGCGAAGCGCAAGAGCTCCAGGAAAGGGGAGGCTGCAGAGGAGAAGCCAGAGTCTGGGGAGGAGATCTCTTCTGTTCCCCAGTCTGTGCCCCGAGGCTCCAGGGGCCGTGGAGGAGGAGTCCTCCGGGGAAGAGGGGATGGAGACCTCTGCCAGCCCCCTCTGCGGGGGGGCTAAGAGGAAGCAACATGGAGGGTGTCCCCCCTCTAAGGCTAAAGTTTGTGGGGGACTCTTGGGAGAGATGATGGAGAAAGTGCAGAGCGGAGCAGGAGGTGTCTGAGGAGGACTTGAACTTTTCTCAGTTTTTGTCACGGGGACTTATTTGGGACGATGGGTTCTGGGGAGCCTTCTGTTTGAGGTGAGCTGTTGTTTGATATGAGTTTGGGTGTTGCTGGCCTTAGTTTATTTTAAAATGGTTTTTTTTAAGTTCTGTATTTCTTTAAATGCACGGGGGCTAAAGGACTCAGTTAAGAGGGAGGCTTTGTTTTTCTCACTTAGAGGGAGTCATTTTGGTTTTTGTTTCTTACAAGAATGTCATTTGGGGTGGGGAGGGATGTAAACACTTTTGTTAAAGATTGGAAGTGGGGACCTTCTGTTTGGAGTGTAGGGAATGTGTTTTCTGATGGTGTGGGGATTTTATTTAATGGTAATGGGTTTTTTATTGAGGATTCTGTTTCTGTTGTGCCAGGGAGGTTGCTTTGTGTTGATATTATTTGGTGTAATATTAAATTTCGATTAATTAATGTTTATTCTCCATGTAGTAGGTCTGAGCGTTTGAGTTTTCTCAAATTGTTGCCTGATCTACTAATGACCAACAGGTGGGTTGTGTTGGGAGGGGATTTCAACGTGTCTTTGGATGACGGCGTGGTGGGTGGTGGCGTGAGGGATTGGTCCGCTCGTTATTTGAAAAGAGCTGCTTTCTACTTTTCAGTTAAGGGATTCTTTTTTTTGCGTGGGATAGTTCGGGTAAGGGGTTTACTTGGGAGAACTCCAGGGGCATTCGACGACGGCTCGATTATTTCTTTGTCTCGAGAGACGTTGAGGTGAAGGGGCTTCAGGTGCAGCCCGTGTGGGCTTCTGATCACCATTTAATTAAGCTCTGTTGGGCAGGGGGTGGGGCTCCGGCACAGACCAGGTGGTGGAAGTTTAACTCTAAGTTGTTAATGGATAGTGTTTTCGTTGAACAGTTTATAGAGTTTTATTTGGGGTGGAGGGTTTTCAAGGGGATTTTTAAGTGCGTTATTGATTGGTGGGAGGTGCTGAAGATGAGAATAATGGAGTTCTGCGAGCAGTACGGAGCAGTGCGGAGGCGGGAGGAGAAAGAGAGAGTGTGGGGTTTGCAGAGGGAACTTCAGTATTGGATGGGCGTGGGCAATAGAGGTGGGGTGGTGGATGTAGACAGAGTGAAGCAGCTAAAAGAGGGAATAAAGCTTTATTTTGTTGAGAGGGCGAAAAGGGTGGCGTTTACATCTAAAGTGGAAGTGAGGGAGGCAGATGAAAAAGTCTCTGCCTTTTTCTTTAAGACTATAAAGGCACGACAGAGGGGTTTTGTGATCGAGGAAATCAGAACGGAGGGAGGGGTGGTTTCTGGGTTACAGGACAAGCTGGATGCTGCGGCGAGGTTTTATTCTGTTCTTTTTGGGAGAGAGGACCGGAATACTGAGGTGGGCAATGAGCTGGTCAGCAATCTGTGGAGGAGGGTGGAGGATGGCAGGCAGGAGGAGTTGGGGAAGGGGGTTACTTTGGAAGAGGTGAAGGGAGCTCTTTTCTCTCTGAATAATGGGAAAGCACCAGGGAGGGATGGGCTAACTAAGGAGTTTCATGTTTTCTTCTGGAATTTGCTGGGGCCTGATTTGGTGGAGGTGTTTAATAAAATGAGGGAGGTGGGGCAGATGCCGTCATCAATGAGGGAGGGTGTTATTGCTTTGCTCTTTAAAAAAGGGGACAGGCTGGATTTAGGGAACTGGAGGCCCGTCACTCTCCTCTGCACTGATTGCCGGGTGCTGGGCAGGGTGATGGCTAACAGGGCGAAGGGGGTGCTGGAGCAGGTGGTGGGGGTGGAGCAGACCTGTAGCGTTCCGGGCAGGATGGGGTTTTATAATTTATCTCTGATTAGGGATATTCTCAGTTGGGCACAGGGGAGGGGAGTTCAGCTGGGGATTTTGAGTTTAGATCAGCAAAAGGCTTTTGACAGGGTGGATCACGAGTTTTTGTTTCAGGTTTTAAGGAAGATGAATTTTGGTGATGGGTTTATTTCTTGGGTGGAGGTCCTTTACAGGAATGTGTTCAGCAGGGTGAGGGTGAATGGGGAACTGAGCAGGCCGGTGGCGCAGGAGAGAGGGGTGCGGCAGGGCTGTCCCGTCTCCTTTACTCTACGTGATTTATATAGAGCCCTTGGCGGAGCTGTTGAGGAGGGACACGGTGTACAGAGGGGTGCGCGTGCCCGGCGGAGGTAGTGAAGGGGTTAAAGTGGTGCAGTATGCAGACGACACGACGGTTTTTGTTTCGGGGGACAGAGATATTGAGAGGGTTTTATTTTTGGTAAATAAATACTGTGAGGGTACGGGGTCGAAGGTTAATTATAATAAATCCAAATTATGTTTTTCTGGGGGTTGGAGGGAGGTCGGGGACCAGTTTGGCTTGGCGCAGTGTGCAGATGGGATTAAAATCTTGGGGTTAAGTTTTTAGAGCAAATTCAGAGAAATTAAATTGGGGAATGCGTTTGGAAAAAGTTAGAGCAAGGTTGTTTCTGTGGAGGGAGGCGCTAACTTTATCAGGGAAGGTGTTGGTTATTAATGCGGATGTTTTGCCCTCAGTTAATTTATTTAGCGAGGTTTTTCCTATTCCTGCTCTTTTAAAAATCAAACTGGCGCGTTTGGTTTTCTCTTTCTTGTGGGGGGTCGATATGAGCCAGTCGGCAGGAGGTTTTGTGTTTGCCAGTGAAGGAGGGGGGGTAGAGGCCTGGTTAATTTGGGGGTGAAGTTGGATATTTTATTTCTGAAGGGATTTATGATGTTTTGGCAGGAGAAAATGGGCACAAGTGTGAGCTTTTTGTAAAGTTTTGGATGGGAATGATTTTTAGGGATTTTTGTAGGGTGGGATAATAAAGGGCCGAAAGGGAAGACAGACCATGGTACTACGAGAAGGCTGTTCTGTTTTTTCAGAGCGCAGAGGGGCTTTCTGACCAAGGAGTCATTAGAAAATCACAGGTTGCTGTACAGGAGAGTAATGGGGAAGCTGACGGAGGAGAGGTGCAGGAGGCTGGAGAGGAGGAAGGTGGACTGGGGGGTGATTAATGTGAAGTGGGTGGGTAACAGGGCGAGAGATGTTGCCTGGCTAGGGGCGCTGGATAAGCTGCCTGTGCGGTCCAGGCTGCACCGGACTGGCGTGTCCAGGTCGGCCTTGTGTCCCGAGGGATGTGGGGCAGAGGAGTCTGTCGGTCATGTTTTTTGGGATTGTGTTTTTGCGCAGGTTTTCTGGGATTTGGTTATCAGACGGGTTTTGGTAAAAGCGTATGGGGTTTTGGTTAAGAAGGAGTTTGTGGTACAGGGGAGGGGATTGGAGAGCCAGTCCGGTTGTTTTAAATGGGTTTTATCAACACTAATCTGTTGGGGGAAATTATGTTTATGGAATTGTCGAAACAAGAAAATCGAGGTTGATTCTGATTCAACAACGAGTAGCCAATGTTTTATGGGGTGGGTGTCTCTATTGAGGGGGGAAATAAAATTGTGGCCCGTATAGTGGGACAGGAGGTGTGTGAGAGGAGGTGGGGAAAGATTATGAGGGTTATGGGTGGTTTTGATCGGGAGGGAATTGGGTGAATGGGATGGGTTGGGTGGTGTAACAGGTCTTTTGGTTCTGGTTTGAGTTCATTATTATGGGTTTGGGGGTTTAGCATCTCTTTTGTTCTGGTGTTGTGTGGATTGTGATGTGGATTTCTGTGGTGTCAATAAAAGCTTCTAAAACAAAAAAAAACCTTCTCACTGTCAGGGTTTCTGAGAATTCCCAGCATTCCCCCGAGCCTTGCCAGATTGGCACTCGGTTTTTGCGCATTTGCCCATATTTCGGCTGTCAAATTAATTCCATCACCTCGTTGTGACCAAGCCTCTAATTTTCCTCAAAACACAGCCCCTAGTGCAACTATTGCCACTCATGTGTGGTTTACGCCCATGGTGTAAGGCTGTGCGAAACCCCTATGAGCTTGCCTAACACTTAGTGTCGGGCTTTTCGGCTGTCAGATTAGGAGCAGCTCCCCTGCAAATGCATTTATTTTGTCAAGGCGTGCCAGAAAAGCCTCAAAAACTACCTAAATAACTGGATACCCTGTTTTCAGGGTCCAATCGGATTCCATCAGAAAAAGATTGAAAGCAGTTTCCAGCTCAGCAGGGTACTGGAGATATTTACTGGTGAGAGGATTTCAATCCTTGCTGACATCACAGAGGTCAGCTCATTTCATTATGATAGCATGAATGGCTGGATAGCGTAACACACCTCACCGCTGACAATGTAACGCCGGTTGGTAATTCATTTTAACCGCTCACCATTTTGCGTTAATTTACTCTTCTATATTAATATTTCCAGTTGTTCTGACAGAAATTTCGGAAGGACAATGCGCGCACAATTATGTGGATACAGTCAGACTGTTAATAATGAGCCTTTTTACTCCTTTGAAACATCTTAAAAATTCATTAAAATTGAAGCGCGCTGCACCCGGCATTCCCACGCGGTATCGCACTCAGTACAGGCCTGACAGGATTGGCTTGGCTTTCCAGAACAGACACGGGCAGGCTTTGTCAGAACGGAGATGGCAATAAAAAGTGAATTATTCATTCTACTCACTGTGAGAACGGTCAGCAAATTAGCCTCGATTCAATGTAGTTATGCGTGAATTCCGTGACTGCACTCACAAAATCAAAGACTTCTACCGCGTGAGAAAGCCAAAGTGATCTGTAACATAACAGCACTATAGCGTACGCCTCTAACAGCCTGTCTGATAGAACAAACTATGACGAAAGGCTGGCTGCACGTCACAACTAATGCCATAAACCTGCTAAGAATACGCCAGTACTGTGACGACACGCTGTTGCCTGGGCTGTATCAGTATAAACAGAAGTTCGCAACTCTTGAACAGAATGGACTTCGTTTTAGGGGCGCAAATTCATTTGTTTCCACCTCGCTTCGACAAATTCTACGTTCATCCCCGCAAGAATTTGAAAGTAAATTCGCGAAATGTGAAACGACTGTTGTTTTTTTTTATTTTTATTTTTTTGCTTCATTATCAATTCTCTTAGTGTGGCGTACAGAGGAAAAATAATGTACATTGTGTCACTGGCCAAATACTTCAACACCTCATTTTATCACACTCACAGCAACGCAAGTCTACAGATTGATTCCGAGCTCTTCCGATATAATTTCTTGAGGGAACCCACACTAAACCGGGAATCTTAAATATCTTCCTGCATGAGTGAATCTGAGTGATAATTGGCAAGACGAGGTTCAGCTTTGAGAGAGAAAAGTTTAAATTACTGTCTTGAGTCAGAATCTGGGCTTTTTCTCTGTCTGAAACAACTCCCGCGTCAAACGACAAAGCCAAGCTGGGCGCTGCTCTAGGCAACACACAGACCTCGTGCTTACTCGCCAGCTCTGTATCCACGTCTTTTCATTTCAACTGCTTCATCAGGGGATAGCGCGAACGCAGTCCCCCACTACCAGAAATTATGCAGTCGAGATTCCCACATTTGGGGAATTCGCAGGGGTCAGTACAGCCGGAGTGCAATGGCTGAGCCTCACCCTGGGTGAACCACCTTCTTTTTTTTTTTTTTTTTAATAAATTTATTCATAACACAAACACACCAACAGAATACACGCTTTTGACCTTAAATGACATAACATACCTCAACCCACTGCACACTTCACTTATCCGCGCGCGTTCAAAATACCCCGCCCCACCTAATACATTGACAGTAAATCCATATACACCACCAAAATTAACCTCCCAGCTGAACAGAAATTCTATCTCATTACAATCATTCTTAGACGGTTAACATAACTGTACACAAGCAACTTATTTCTACCAGGCCTTTCCATTGCAAACTACCCCCCCAATCAAATTTATCATCCCATACTTCAAACCCTAACCCACCCACCTATTCCCCAAATTATTCTCTGACTCTCCAGTCCTTCACCCAAAAAATCTCCAAAGTGCTCGTCAACCAAAAATATATCTATACTAAGAAAAACCCCTTCCACCTTTCCTTTGCGGCGTGGTATCCAAAGAGCTCCACATCCCCTTCCATCCTTCTCTTCAAATACCACAAAATCCTCTGATACACCCCTTCAGGACCACAGTCCACTCCTGTTCTCAAAAACGTGCACCTGGCCTCCCAGAGTCCCCATTTCCCCAAACTCAAAACTAACAACCTCACAAAGGAGGCTCGCCTGTCCCCAACCCCACTCCAGCCTTTCAAAATCCGATCATACGTCAAAGTAAAAGTCCCTCCAGCTCGTCCAAACAGTCCGTTAATCCTTCCCCACACCCTCTTGGCAAAAGTGCACTCCCAGAGCACATGCCTGATACTTTCCTCTCTCCCACACTCCTTCCTCACACATCTGGAATGCCTTACCAATCTAAACGCTGCGGCTTAACCTCCCCCAACTGGCAACCTACCAAGACCGCCAACCAATTTACGTCTCTCATTCTATTATCCAGCCCCATGACTTGCACCCTTCTCCAGACCTCATCCTCCACCCTCGGTACAGCCCTTCCGGTCCATTCCTTCTCAATTAACAGCTCATATAAAGCCCTATGATTTGTCAACACATCCTTTCCTGTGCCCTGTGGGAGCTTCTTCCCCCACCACATAGCATGTTTATAGTGCAAAGGAAGCCTTTCTGCCTTTGGAGCAACATTCCTCCATCCGCTCACCAAATCCCTCCTACCCCACGAGAACCAAAGCCGGATGAAGTATTGACTCACATGTACCACTTCTGAACTCAATCCAACACATAGATTCCCATAATATAGACAATCCAGCTTAAGCGGGAGATGAGGAACCCCCCTACCACCCTGCTCAATCGGTCTGTACATATCGACCCGAGCTACATACTCGATCTTACCGCCCCATATAAACTGGAACACAGCTCGTCAAGCCCGGTCTCATCCGCAAAGGCAGAGGGAAAATCCGAGCTAGATATGCCAATGCAGGCAATACATCCATTTTAACCACCAAAACCCTCCCCAGTAGAGACAACCTCCTTCCAGTCCACAAGCCTAACCTCTGCTTAACCTTCTTCAGCCTCAGTGCCCAATTAAACTGTGCCCCTCCATGGGACATAAAATCCACCCCAAGCACTCGCAACGGCCCTCGGCACAGCCCTAACCCCCCCACCACATCTTCCCTTCCCCTCCATGCCCCAACATACATCACTGATGACTTCCCCAAATTAAGTGAAGCACCAGATGCCCTCCCGAAGCTCTCCATCAACCCTAACACCCGTAAAAGTGAACGATCCGCCATCATGAAAAATGTTGTATCATCAGCATATTGCGAGAGCTTTACCGTGCGACCACTACTGCCTGGCACCAACAACCCTTCTACCAGGGGGTCCGCCCTGACCGCCGCCGCAAAAGGCTCCATATACAGCACATACAGCAGCGGGGAGAGCGGACACCCCTGCCGAACCCCAGAAGTCTGCTCAACAAAGTCCCCCAAAAATCCATTAATATTAACCCTGCTCCCAACCTCTGCATAAAACATCTTTATCCAAGAGCAGAACCTTGGGCCAAACCCCATGCCCTCCAATACTCTAAACAAAAATCTATTGTCGACCCGATCAAAAGCTTTCTCTGGTCTAAAGCCACCACACCTAAATGCACTCCCCCTCCTCCGCCCACTGAGCAACATCCTCACCAACTGCAGGTTCCACATTGCACTGCGCCCTGGAACCCCACATGTCTGATCGGGTGCAACTAACGAACCCATGACCCCCTTCAGACGCTCCGTGAAGACTTTAGCAAACAGCTTATAGTCCACACAGAGAATCGTCAGGGGCCGCCAATTTGCCAAATCCGTAACCACTCCCTTCTTATACAGAAGAGAGAGGACTCCAACCCTCATGCTTTCTGCAAACCACCCACTCTTCTCCATCTCCTCCCCAACCTCTAACATAACTGGCCCTAGCAGCTCCCAAAAAGCGAGATAAAATTCCATAGGCAATCCATCAATGCCCGGAACTTTCCCCTTAGCCATACCCCTCAAGGCCATCCCCAGCTCCTCCAAAGTCAAGCTCCCCTCCAACCTCTCCCTATCCTCTTGCGACAGCCTCACCTCCAACTTACCTATAAACTCCTCTCCCACATCACTATCAACCGACGTTCGAGCAAACAGCCTTCTGTAAAAGGCCGTCGCCACCCTCAATAAACCGCCTGGATCGCTGACAACATTCCCCGCATCATCTTTCAGTTCCCCTATCACTCTCCCCTTCTGCTGCCTCCTCCTCTCTTTAAAAGAGGAGTACAGGACCCCCTCTTTCTCATTCAGTTCCATGAACCTTCCTCTACGCACAAAATCCCTGGCCCTCTGCTCGTGATACTCCGCCAATTCCCTCTTAATGGCACTTATTCTGCAAACGTCTAACCCACCTCCATTATTCACAATACTATACATCCCCTCTAAGGCCTTCTGAAGCCCCCTAACCCTCAATCTCTCCCTCGCCCTCCGTCTTTTACAATAAAACTGCACCAGCCTCTTTATCTTAACTTTCGTCCCCTCCCACCACTCCAGCACAGATCCACTCTCCTTTTTTAACTCTGCCCACACCTCAAAATACTTTTTAAATAACTGCTTGAACTCCAGCTCCTGCAACACTGCGACATTTAGGCGCCAATAGCCCTCACCAAACACCGGCCCTCCCGTCTCCAGCACCACAGCTATGCCCTGATGATCCGAAAACCACACCGGCACTGTCCTGGCTGCTACGCACTTAACTCCAGTCAAAACAAACATATAATCCAGCCTTCTACTCCATCCTCTCGAATTAGCCCACGTGTCTCCCTTAACCCCAGGACAGCACTGCCGAAAGCAGTCTTTCAAGGAAAACCCAGTTAACACATTCCCCAATTCAGTAACACTTCGATCTCCCACCCTCCCCAGTTCCACATTAAAATCACCCCCCATAACCAAACACCTATTCGTCATACATACCTTCCCCAACTCCTTGAACACCTCCACCCTCTGAGGCACTATGACTGGAGCATAAACACAGATGACCCTATACTTCCTTCCACCCCAACTATAGTCCACCCCTAACACCCTCCCCTGGACCACAGTGAACACCTCCTCCACCACAAACCCTCTCCCCACAAAAAGAATTCCCACCCCAGTCGAATACACCCCACCCACACTCCAAAAGGACTCTCCCCACTTCCATTCCCGAGAAAGCCTTTGTATGTCCCTCTTATCTCTCAAATGCGCTTCTTGCAACAAAAAAACTTTGGCCTGCCGCGACCTTAAAAACCCAAAAACCGCTGCTCTTTTAACCCCATTCCTCAAACCTCTCACATTGAAAGTCATATATTCCATTTCTAATGAAACTCTCCAAAAAAAGGAAGGAACCTGAAACTAAACAAATTTACAACATTCAATTCAAGAACCACTCCCACCCCCCTCACTACCACCCGTTTCTCCCAAACATACCCCCTTCAAACCTGACTCCCCAGGCAGGTAAGCCTCAGCGTTCTGCTCCCTCTGTGGGTACTCATGATCCTCCGAATCTGGGGAAGACCCCCAATCCGAAGACCTCGGCGCATCCATGTCCATTACCAGGCTCCCTGCCGCGCTTTCAAAACTACTGTCGAGGGAGTCCACAGCAGATTCCTGCGAGGCCCCAGCAGCGCTGTAGCATTCATCCTCGCCACCTCCATCGTTTGCCTTCCTCCTCTTATTTCTCCCCTCCTCAGGAGACTCCCCTCCTGATGTACGCTCCCTGCTCACCGCCCCCAGCCGAAGGCCTCCCCTCTGCTTTGGGGGAAGGGATCCCTGCTCCTCTTAATCCATCCCATCACCGATCTCTGGCTCCTCTGCTCCAGATCCCACCTCCTCCGCTTCCAGATCCTCCACACCGCCCTCAGAACTCGCCTCCTTATTCGCCTCACTCCTGGCACTCGGCCCCGCCCCCTCCTGGTCATCAGGCTCACCTACTGCACCTGGTTCAAACTCAAGAAACTGTGCACCTTGCTGATTACCTCCACCACCAGCTGCCTCCGCATAAGATTTTGGCTTCCTTGGCATTCCACACTGTCTCGCTTCATGGTCCTCAGCCCCACAAAAACTGCATTTCTTGGGTCTTCTGCAATCCTTCATGAGGTGCCCTTCTTCCAAACAATTCCGGCATCTCACTACCACACACCCCTCCGCAAGATGGCCAAAAGTGAAACAATTTCGGCAAAACTTCGGTTGCCGAGCATAGAAGAGATATCCTCTGTCCGCCCCAATAGAAAAGGACGAAGGTGGGTGCAGATAGCCCTCAAAACCGCTAGGATCCTCTCGAAGATAAGCCCTAAACTGGCGCAGACCCGTCCAGATACCCAGCTCATCTAACAAATTCCTCTCTGTCGGCTCAAGATCGCAGTACCTCCCCAAAAAACTCCTTACTGTCCTCGCCTCCACAAAGGGGTTGAACATTCGTACTGTGATAACCCTAAAATTATCCTGCCAAAGAGGCTGCACCGAGAATTGCCTCAAATGGAAGGAATCTGCCTTCTCCTTGCAAGCCTCCACCGCTCTCAAATAGACCATTTCTGAAAGCAAGGAAACATCATATGCCCTCTGTACTCCACTCCGCTGAACACAATAGATTTCTCTTACTTTGAGCCCCAAATCTCCAAGCAGTACGCCACGATTAAACACCAACCGATCCATAAACTCTCCAGTGACTTCTTTCTTCATAATGAAACGCAAAGTGTTCCGTAAATGGAACACTCCCGCTGACGCAGTCGTCGTCGGCGCCATATTCCCAAACTGTAACTTAATCTAATGACAAGATGATCATGGTATCTCCCCTGCCAGGTAAGTATGACTCGTATCACACCTGGGAGAGGTGCCAGCTGCTAAATGACCTTCTCACTGTCAGGGTTTCTGAGAATTCCCAGCATTCCCCCGAGCCTTGCCAGATTGGCACTCGGTTTTTGGGCATTTGCCCATATTTCGGCTGTCAAATTAATTCCATCACCTCGTTGTGACCAAGCCTCTAATTTTCCTCAAAACACAGCCCCTAGTGCAACTATTGCCACTCGTGTCGGTTTACGCCCATGGTGTAAGGCTGTGCGAAACCCCTTTGATCTTGCCTAACACTTAGTGTCGGGCTTTTCGGCTGTCAGATTAGGAGCAGCTCCCCTGCAAATGCATTTATTTTGTCAAGGCGTGCCAGAAAAGCCTCAAAAACTACCTAAATAACTGGATACCCTGTTTTCAGGGTCCAATCGGATTCCATCAGAAAAAGATTGAACGCAGTTTCCAGCTCAGCAGGGTACTGGAGATATTTACTGGTGAGAGGATTTCAATCCTTGCTGACACCACAGAGGTCAGCTCATTTCATTATGATAGCATGAATGGCTGGATAGCGTAACACATCTCACCGCTGACAATGTAACGCCGGTTGGTAATTCATTTTAACCGCTCACCATTTTGCGTTAATTTACTCTTCTATATTAATATGTCCAGTTGTTCTGACAGAAATTTCGGAAAGACAATGCGCGCACAATTATGTGGATACAGTCAGACTGTTAATAATGAGCCTTTTTACTCGTTTGAAACATCTTAAAAATTCATTAAAATTGAAGCGCGCTGCACCCGGCATTCCCAGGCGGTATCGCACTCAGTACAGAGCTGGACAGGATTGGCTTGGCTTTCCAGAACAGACACGGGCAGGCTTTGTCGGAACGGAGATGGCAATAAAAAGTGAATTATTCATTCTACTCACTGTGAGAACGGTCAGCAAATTAGCCTCGATTCAATGTAGTTATGCGTAAATTCCGTGACTGCACTCACAAAATCAAAGACTTCTACCGCGTGAGAAAGCCAAAGTGATCTGTAATATAACAGCATTATAGCGTACGCCTCTAACAGCCTGTCTGATAGAACAAACTATGACGAAAGGCTGGCTGCACGTCACAACTAATGCCATAAACCTGCTAAGAATACGCCAGTACTGTGACGACACGCTGTTGCCTGGGCTGTATCAGGATAAACAGAAGTTCGCAACTCTTGAACAGAATGGACTTCGTTTTAGGGGCGCAAATTCATTTGTTTCCACCTCGCTTCAACAAATTCTACGTTCATCCCCCGCAAGAATTTGAAAGTAAATTCGCGAAATGTGAAACGACTGTTGTTTTTTTTTTTTTTTGCTTCATTATCAATTCTCTTAGTGTGGCGTACAGAGGAAAAGTAATGTACATTGTGTCACTGGCCAAATACTTCAACACCTCATTTTATCACACTCACAGCAACGCAAGTCTACAGATTGATTCCGAGCTCTTCCGATATAATTTCTTGAGGGAACCCACACTAAACCGGGATCTTAAATATCTTCCTGCATGAGTGAATCTGAGTGATAATTGGCAAGACGAGGTTCAGCTTTGAGAGAGAAAAAGTTTAAATTACTGTCTTCGAGTCAGAATCTGGGCTTTTTCTGTCTGAAACAACTCCCCGTCAAACGACAAAAAGCCAAGCTGTGCGCTGCTCTAGGCAACACACAGACCTCGTGCTTACTCGCCAGCTCTGTATCCACGCCTTTTCATTTCAACTGCTTCATCAGGGGATAGCGCGAACGCAGTCCCCCACTACCAGAAATTATGCAGTCGAGATTCCCACATTTGGGGAATTCGCAGGGGGTCAGTACAGCCGAGTGCAATGGCTGAGCCTCACCCTGGGTGAACCACCTTCGTGATCATGGTATCTCTCCTGCCAGGTAAGTATGACTCGTATCACACCTGGGAGAGGTGCCAGCTGCTAAATGGCCTTCTCACTGTCAGAGGAGTAGGTGGTGTCCTGTTGAGCTCCTGATCGTTTGGTGGATTTTTCAAGTTTTTTGAGGGATTTTTGGTGCAAAATGTCGTCGGGAGTGTGGAGGGCTGTGAGAAACACGGTGCGGTTGAGGTGGGAAGGAAAGAAAGGTGAAATGCCTGATAGAGAGCCCTTTATTCAGGAGGTCATTCTGAAGCTGTTTAAACTGAGTGAGAAAGAAGTGCTGGGCATTCAGAGGAACAACAGGGAGGAGTTCTTTGATGTGGCCTTGAGAGCTCCTGCCCTCTTCAGAGAGTTTTTGCTAAATTGCAAGAGGCTGGAAGCACAGCTGTGTCCATTTAAAGTGGAGTCTTTGGAGAGGAGGAATTTTCGGGTGATTATCTGCAACATGTACGATATGAACCTCCCAGATGAAAGCGTGACTGCATTTTTGGAGAGATATGGAAGAGTGGTGGCTGGCCCGAAGCTGAGGAGGGATTGCTTTTGGTTCTGGAACGGGCAGAGAGTGTACGAGGTGCTGCTGAAGGAGTCTGATTTGGGCTTTGAGGGCTTTCTTCACCCTCCAGCCTTGTGCCAAATTGAAGGAGTAAAGGGGCACATTTTTTACTCCAATCAGCCCCCTTTCTGCAGGAGGTGCATGGAGGTCGGGCACGGGGAGCTGGAGTGTGGTAATGTGCTTTGCCATAACTGTGGGGGTTCTGGGCACATTGCGGCTGAGTGCAGTGTGCCCAGGAAATGTAATATCTGCGGGTCCACTGACCATCTCATGAGGTTCTGCCCTGAGAGGAGGAGATCATATGCAGAAGCTGCAAGGGGAGAGGAGAGCGCTGCCCAGAGACCCAGGGAGGAGGCACCAGGACCAGCCCCACAGCCGGCTCCAGAGGGGGAGGGAGAGAGGAGCTCCAGAGGTGAGGGAGGGGAGCCCCCAGCAGCTGACCCTGAGGAGGGGCCATCCGCGCCGGAGCAGCCCAGGGGGAACAGGAGTTTGAGCCGGGAAGGAGGAAGGAAAGGGGGGAAGGCGGCGCAAGAGCTCCAGGAAGGGGAGGCTGCAGAGGAGAAGCCAGAGTCTGGGGAGGAGATCTCTTCTGTTCCCCAGTCTGTGCCCGAGGCTCCAGGGGCCGTGGAGGAGGAGTCCTCCGGGGAAGAGGGGATGGAGACCTCTGCCAGCGCCCCTCTGCGGGGGGCTAAGAGGAAGCAACATGGAGGGTGTCCCCCCTCTAAGGCTAAAGTTTGTGGGGACTCTTGGGGGAGATGATGGAGAAAGTGCAGGCGGAGCAGGAGGTGTCTGAGGAGGACTTGAACTTTTCTCAGTTTTTGTCACGGGACTTATTTGGGACGATGGGTTCTGGGGAGCCTTCTGTTTGAGGTGAGCTGTTGTTTGATATGAGTTTGGGTGTTGCTGGCCTTAGTTTATTTTAAAATGGTTTTTAAGTTCTGTATTTCTTTAAATGCACGGGGGCTAAAGGACTCAGTTAAGAGGGAGGCTTTGTTTTTCTCACTTAGAAGGAGTCATTTTGGTTTTTGTTTCTTACAAGAATGTCATTTGGGTGGAGGGAGGGATGTGAACACTTTTGTTAAAGATTGGAAGTGGGGACCTTCTGTTTGGAGTGTGGGGAATGTGTTTTCTGATGGTGTGGGGATTTTATTTAATGGTAATGGGTTTTTTATTGAGGATTCTGTTTCTGTTGTGCCAGGGAGGTTGCTTTGTGTTGATATTATTTGGTGTAATATTAAATTTCGATTAATTAATGTTTATTCTCCATGTAGTAGGTCTGAGCGTTTGAGTTTTCTCAAATTGTTGCCTGATCTACTAATGACCAACAGGTGGGTTGTGTTGGGAGGGGATTTCAACGTGTCTTTGGATGACGGCGTGGTGGGTGGCGTGAGGGTTTGGTCCGCTCGTTATTTGAAAGAGCTGCTTTCTACTTTTCAGTTAAGGGATTCTTTTCGTGCGTGGGATAGGTCGGGTAAGGGGTTTACTTGGGAGAACTCCAGGGGCATTCGACGACGGCTTGATTATTTCTTTGTCTCGAGAGACGTTGAGGTGAAGGGGTTTCAGGTGCAGCCCGTGTGGGCTTCTGATCACCATTTAATTAAGCTCTGTTGGGAAGGGGGCGGGGCTCCGGCACAGACCAGGTGGTGGAAGTTTAACTCTAAGTTGTTAATGGATAGTGTTTTCGTTGAACAGTTTATAGAGTTTTATTTGGGGTGGAGGGTTTTCAAGGGGATTTTTAAGTGCGTTATTGATTGGTGGGAGGTGCTGAAGATGAGAATAATGGAGTTCTGCGAGCAGTACGGAGCAGTGCGGAGGCGGGAGGAGAAGGAGAGAGTGTGGGGTTTGCAGAGGGAACTTCAGTATTGGATGGGCGTGGGCAATAGAGGTGGGGTGGTGGATGCAGACAGAGTGAAGCAGCTAAAAGAGGGAATAAAGCTTTATTTTGTTGAGAGGGCGAAAAGGGTGGCGTTTACATCTAAAGTGGAAGTGAGGGAGGCAGATGAAAAAGTCTCTGCCTTTTTCTTTAAGACTATAAAGGCACGACAGAGGGGTTTTGTGATCGAGGAAATCAGAACGGAGGGAGGGGTGGTTTCTGGGTTACAGGACAAGCTGGATGCTGCGGCGAGGTTTTATTCTGTTCTTTTTGGGAGAGAGGACCGGAATACTGAGGTGGGCGATGTGCTGGTCAGCAATCTGTGGAGGAGGGTGGTGGATGGCAGGCAGGAGGAGTTGGGGAAGGGGGTTACTTTGGAAGAGGTGAAGGGAGCTCTTTTCTCTCTGAATAATGGGAAAGCACCAGGGAGGGATGGGCTAACTAAGGAGTTTTATGTTTTCTTCTGGAATTTGCTGGGGCCTGATTTGGTGGAGGTGTTTAATAAAATGAGGGAGGTGGGGCAGATGCCGTCATCAATGAGGGAGGGTGTTATTGCTTTGCTCTTTAAAAAAGGGGACAGGCTGGATTTAGGGAACTGGAGGCCCGTCACTCTCCTCTGCACTGATTGCCGGGTGCTGGGCAGGGTGATGGCTAACAGGGCGAAGGGGGTGCTGGAGCAGGTGGTGGGGGTGGAGCAGACCTGTAGCGTTCCGGGCAGGATGGGGTTTTATAATTTATCTCTGATTAGGGATATTCTCAGTTGGGCACAGGGGAGGGGAGTTCAGCTGGGGATTTTGAGTTTAGATCAGCAAAAGGCTTTTGACAGGGTGGATCACGAGTTTTTGTTTCAGGTTTTAAGGAAGATGAATTTTGGTGATGGGTTTATTTCTTGGGTGAAAGTCCTTTACAGTAATGTGTTCAGCAGGGTGAGGGTGAATGGGGAGCTGAGCAGGCCGGTGGCGCAGGAGAGAGGGGTGCGGCAGGGCTGTCCCGTCTCCTTTACTCTATGTGATGTATATAGAGCCCTTGGCGGAGCTGTTGAGGAGGGACACGGTGTACAGAGGGGTGCGCGTGCCCGGCGGAGGTAGTGAAGGGGTTAAAGTGGTGCAGTATGCAGACGACACGACGGTTTTTGTTTCGGGGGACAGAGATATTGAGAGGGTTTTATTTTTGGTAAATAAATACTGTGAGGGTACGGGGTCGAAGGTTAATTATAATAAATCCGAAATTATGTTTTCTGGGGGTTGGAGAGGGAGGTCGGGGGACCAGTTTGGCTTGGCGCAGTGTGCAGATGGGATTAAAATCTTGGGGGTTAAGTTTTTTAGAGCAAATTCAGAGAAATTAAATTGGGGAATGCGTTTGGAAAAAGTTAGAGCAAGGTTGTTTCTGTGGAGGGGGAGGGCGCTAACTTTATCAGGGAAGGTGTTGGTTATTAATGCGGATGTTTTGCCTCAGTTAATTTATTTAGCGAGGGTTTTTCCTATTCCTGCTCTTTTAAAAATCAAACTAGCGCGTTTGGTTTTCTCTTTCTTGTGGGGGGGTCGATATGAGCCAGTCGCGCGGGAGGTTTTGTGTTTGCCAGTGAAGGAGGGGGGTAGAGGCCTGGTTAATTTGGGGGTGAAGTTGGATATTTTATTTCTGAAGGGATTTATGATGTTTTTGGCAGGAGAAAATGGGCACAAGTGTGAGCTTTTTGTAAAGTTTTGGATGGGAATGATTTTTAGGGATTTTGTAGGGTGGGGATAATAAAAAGGGCGAAAGGGGAAGACAGGCCATGGTACTACGAGAAGGCTGTTCTGTTTTTCAGAGCGCAGAGGGGCTTTCTGACCAAGGAGTCATTAGAAAATCACAGGTTGCTGTACAGGAGAGTAATGGGGAAGCTGACGGAGGAGAGGTGCAGGAGGCTGGAGAGGAGGAAGGTGGACTGGGGGGTGATTAATGTGAAGTGGGTGGGTAACAGGGCGAGAGATGTTGCCTGGCTAGGGGCGCTGGATAAGCTGCCTGTGCGGTCCAGGCTGCACCGGACTGGCGTGTCCAGGTCGGCCTTGTGTCCGAGGGGATGTGGGGCAGAGGAGTCTGTCGGTCATGTTTTTTGGGATTGTGTTTTTGCGCAGGTCTTCTGGGATTTGGTTATCAGACGGGTTTTGGTAAAAGCGTATGGGGTTTTGGTTAAGAAGGAGTTTGTGGTACAGGGGAGGGGATTGGAGAGCCAGTCCGGTTGTTTTAAATGGGTTTTATCAACACTAATCTGTTGGGGGAAATTATGTTTATGGAATTGTCGAAACAAGAAAATCGAGGTTGATTCTGATTCAACAACGAGTAGCCAATGTTTTATGGGGTGGGTGTCTCTATTGAGGGGGGAAATAAAATTGTGCGCCCGTTTAGTGGGACAGGAGGTGTGTGAGAGGAGGTGGGGAAAGATTATGAGGGTTATGGGTGGTTTTGATCGGGAGGGAATTGGGTGAATGGGATGGGTTGGTTGGTGTAACAGGTCTTTTGGTTCTGGTTTGAGTTCATTATTATGGGTTTGGGGGTTTAGCATCTCTTATGTTCTGGTGTTGTGTGGATTGTGATGTGGATTCCTGTGGTGTCAATAAAAGCTTCTAAAACAAAAAAAAAAAAAAAAAAAACCTTCTCACTGTCAGGGTTTCTGAGAATTCCCAGCATTCCCCCGAGCCTTGCCAGATTGGCACTCGGTTTTTGCGCATTTGCCCATATTTCGCCTGTCAAATTAATTCCATCGCCTCGTTGTGACCAAGCCTCTAATTTTCCTCAAAACACAGCCCCTAGTGCAACTATTGCCACTCATGTGTCGGTTTACGCCCATGGTGTAAGGCTGTCTTGAAACCCCTTGATCTTGCCTAACACTTAGTGTCGGGCTTTTCGGCTGTCAGATTAGGAGCAGCTCCCCTGCAAATGCATTTATTTTGTCAAGGCGTGCCAGAAAAGCCTCAAAAAACTACCTAAATAACTGGATACCCTGTTTTCAGGGTCCAATCGGATTCCATCAGAAAAAGATTGAACGCAGTTTCCAGCTCAGCAGGGTACTGGAGATATTTACTGGTGAGAGGATTTCAATCCTTGCTGACATCACAGAGGTCAGCTCATTTCATTATGATAGCATGAATGGCTGGATAGCGTAACACATCTCACCGCTGACAATGTAACGCCGGTTGGTAATTCATTTTAACCGCTCACCATTTTGCGTTAATTTACTCTTCTATATTAATATTTCCAGTTGTTCTGACAGAAATTTCGGAAAGACAATGCGCGCACAATTATGTGGATACAGTCAGACTGTTAATAATGAGCCTTTTTACTCCTTTGAAACATCTTAAAAATTCACTAAAATTGAAGCGCGCTGCACCCGGCATTCCCAGGCGGTATCGCACTCAGTACAGGCCTGGACAGGATTGGCTTGGCTTTCCAGAACAGACACGGGCAGGCTTTGTCAGAACGGAGATGGCAATAAAAAGTGAATCATTCATTCTACTCACTGTGAGAACGGTCAGCAAATTAGCCTCGATTCAATGTAGTTATGCGTAAATTCCGTGACTGCACTCACAAAATCAAAGACTTCTACCGCGTGAGAAAGCCAAAGTGATCTGTAACATAACAGCACTATAGCGTACGCCTCTAACAGCCTGTCTGATAGAACAAACTATGACGAAAGGCTGGCTGCACGTCACAACTAATGCCATAAACCTGCTAAGAATACGCCAGTACTGTGACGACACGCTGTTGCCTGGGCTGTATCAGGATAAACAGAAGTTCGCAACTCTTGAACAGAATGGACTTCGTTTTAGGGCGCAAATTCATTTGTTTCCACCTCGCTACGACAAATTCTACGCTCATCCGCCGCAAGAATTTGAAAAGTAAATTGGCGAAATGTGAAACGACTGTTGTTTTTTTTTTTTTTTTTTTTTTTTTGCTTCATTATCAATTCTCTTAGTGTGGCGTACAGAGGAAAAATAATGTACATTGTGTCACTGGCCAAATACTTCAACACCTCATTTTATCACACTCACAGCAACGCAAGTCTACAGATTGATTCCGAGCTCTTCCGATATAATTTCTTGAGGAACCCACACTAAACCGGGAATCTTAAATATCTTCCTGCATGAGTGAATCTGAGTGATAATTGGCAAGACGAGGTTCAGCTTTGAGACAGAAAAAAGTTTAAATTACTGTCTTCGAGTCAGAATCTGGGCTTTTTCTCTGTCTGAAACAACTCCCGCGTCAAACGACAAAGCCAAGCTGGGCGCTGCTCTAGGCAACACACAGACCTCGTGCTTACTCGCCAGCTCTGTATCCACGTCTTTTCATTTCAACTGCTTCATCAGGGGATAGCGCGAACGCAGTCCCCACTACCAGAAATTATGCAGTCGAGATTCCCACATTTGGGGAATTCGCAGGGGTCAGTACAGCCGGAGTGCAATGGCTGAGCCTCACCCTGGGTGAACCACCTTCGTGATCATGGTATCTCCCCTGCCAGGTAAGTATGACTCGTATCACACCTGGGAGAGGTGCCAGCTGCTAAATGACCTTCTCACTGTCAGGGTTTCTGAGAATTCCCAGCATTCCCCCGAGCCTTGCCAGATTGGCACTCGGTTTTTGCGCATTTGCCCATATTTCGCCTGTCAAATTAATTCCATCGCCTCGTTGTGACCAAGCCTCTAATTTTCCTCAAAACACAGCCCCTAGTGCAACTATTGCCACTCATGTGTCGGTTTACGCCCATGGTGTAAGGTCTGTGAAACCCCTTGATCTTGCCTAACACTTAGTGTCGGGCTTTTCGGCTGTCAGATTAGAGCAGCTCCCCTGCAAATGCATTTATTTTGTCAAGGCGTGCCAGAAAAGCCTCAAAAACTACCTAAATAACTGGATACCCTGTTTTCAGGGTCCAATCGATTCCATCAGAAAAAAAAGATTGAACGCAGTTTCCAGCTCAGCAGGGTACTGGAGATATTTACTGGTGAGAGGATTTCAATCCTTGCTGACATCACAGAGGTCAGCTCATTTCATTATGATAGCATGAATGGCTGGATAGCGTAACACATCTCACCGCTGACAATGTAACGCCGGTTGGTAATTCATTTTAACCGCTCACCATTTTGCGTTAATTTACTCTTCTATATTAATATTTCCAGTTGTTCTGACAGAAATTTCGGAAAGACAATGCGCGCACAATTATGTGGATACAGTCAGACTGTTAATAATGAGCCTTTTTACTCCTTTTGAAACATCTTAAAATTCATTAAAATTGAAGCGCGCTGCACCCGGCATTCCCAGGCGGTATCGCACTCAGTACAGGCCTGGACAGGATTGGCTTGGCTTTCCAGAACAGACACACGGGCAGGCTTTGTCAGAACGGAGATGGCAATAAAAAGTGAATCATTCATTCTACTCACTGTGAGAACGGTCAGCAAATTAGCCTCGATTCAATGTAGTTATGCGTAAATTCCGTGACTGCACTCACAAAAACAAAGACTTCTACCGCGTGAGAAAGCCAAAGTGATCTGTAACATAACAGCACTATAGCGTACGCCTCTAACAGCCTGTCTGATAGAACAAACTATGACGAAAAGGCTGGCTGCACGTCACAACTAATGCCATAAACCTGCTAAGAATACGCCAGTACTGTGACGACACGCTGTTGCCTGGGCTGTATCAGGATAAACAGAAGTTCGCAACTCTTGAACAGAATGGACTTCGTTTTAGGGCGCAAATTCATTTGTTTCCACCTCGCTACGACAAATTCTACGCTCATCCGCCGCAAGAATTTGAAAGTAAATTAAGAAATGTGAAACGACTGTTGTTTTTTTTTTTTTTTTTTTTTTTTTTCATTATCAATTCTCTTAGTGTGGCGTACAGAGGAACAAATAATGTACATTGTGTCACTGGCCAAATACTTCAACACCTCATTTTATCACACTCACAGCAACGCAAGTCTACAGATTGATTCCGAGCTCTTCCGATATAATTTCTTGAGGGAACCCACACTAAACCGGGAATCTTAAATATCTTCCTGCATGAGTGAATCTGAGTGATAATTGGCAAGACGAGGTTCAGCTTTGAGAGAGAAAAAGTTTAAATTACTGTCTTCGAGTCAGAATCTGGGCTTTTCTCTGTCTGAAACAACTCCGCGTCAAACGACAAAGCCAAGCTGGGCGCTGCTCTAGGCAACACACAGACCTCGTGCTTACTCGCCAACTCTGTATCCACGTCTTTTCATTTCAACTGCTTCATCAGGGGATAGCGCGAACGCAGTCCCCCACTACCAGAAATTATGCAGTCGAGATTCCCACATTTGGGGAATTCGCAGGGGGTCAGTACAGCCGGAGTGCAATGGCTGAGCCTCACCCTGGGTGAACCACCTTCGTGATCATGGTATCTCCCCTGCCAGGTAAGTATGACTCGTATCACACCTGGGAGAGGTGCCAGCTGCTAAATGACCTTCTCACTGTCAGGGTTTCTGAGAATTCCCAGCATTCCCCCGAGCCTTGCCAGATTGGCACTCGGTTTTTGCGCATTTGCCCATATTTCGCCTGTCAAATTAATTCCATCGCCTCGTTGTGACCAAGCCTCTAATTTTCCTCAAAACACAGCCCCTAGTGCAACTATTGCCACTCATGTGTCGGTTTACGCCCATGGTGTAAGGCTGTCTGAAACCCCTTGATCTTGCCTAACACTTAGTGTCGGGCTTTTCGGCTGTCAGATTAGGAGCAGCTCCTGCAAATGCATTTATTTTGTCAAGGCGTGCCAGAAAAGCCTCAAAAACTACCTAAATAACTGGATACCCTGTTTTCAGGGTCCAATCGGATTCCATCAGAAAAAGATTGAACGCAGTTTCCAGCTCAGCAGGGTACTGGAGATATTTACTGGTGAGAGGATTTCAATCCTTGCTGACATCACAGAGGTCAGCTCATTTCATTATGATAGCATGAATGGCTGGATAGCGTAACACATCTCACCGCTGACAATGTAACGCCGGTTGGTAATTCATTTTAACCGCTCACCATTTTGCGTTAATTTACTCTTCTATATTAATATTTCCAGTTGTTCTGACAGAAATTTCGGAAAGACAATGCGCGCACAATTATGTGGATACAGTCAGACTGTTAATAATGAGCCTTTTTACTCCTTTGAAACATCTTAAAAATTCACTAAAATTGAAGCGCTGCACCCGGCATTCCCAGGCGGTATCGCACTCAGTACAGGCCTGGACAGGATTGGCTTGGCTTTCCAGAACAGACACGGGCAGGCTTTGTCAGAACGGAGATGGCAATAAAAAGTGAATCATTCATTCTACTCACTGTGAGAACGGTCAGCAAATTAGCCTCGATTCAATGTAGTTATGCGTAAATTCCGTGACTGCACTCAAAAATCAAAGACTTCTACCGCGTGAGAAAGCCAAAGTGATCTGTAACATAACAGCACTATAGCGTGACGCCTCTAACAGCCTGTCTGATAGAACAAACTATGACGAAAGGCTGGCTGCACGTCACAACTAATGCCATAAACCTGCTAAGAATACGCCAGTACTGTGACGACACGCTGTTGCCTGGGCTGTATCAGGATAAACAGAAGTTCGCAACTCTTGAACAGAATGGACTTCGTTTTAGGGCGCAAATTCATTTGTTTCCACCTCGCTACGACAAATTCTCGCTCATCCGCCGCAAGAATTTGAAAGTAAATTGGCGAAATGTGAAACGACTGTTGTTTTTTTTTTTTTTTTTTTTTTTTGCTTCATTATCAATTCTCTTAGTGTGGCGTACAGAGGAAAAATAATGTACATTGTGTCACTGGCCAAATACTTCAACACCTCATTTTATCACACTCACAGCAACGCAAGTCTACAGATTGATTCCGAGCTCTTCCGATAATTTCTTGAGGGAACCCACACTAAACCGGGAATCTTAAATATCTTCCTGCATGAGTGAATCTGAGTGATAATTGGCAAGACGAGGTTCAGCTTTGAGAGAGAAAAAGTTTAAATTACTGTCTTCGAGTCAGAATCTGGGCTTTTTTCTCTGTCTGAAACAACTCCCCGTCAAACGACAAAGCCAAGCTGGGCGCTGCTCTAGGCAACACACAGACCTCGTGCTTACTCGCCAGCTCTGTATCCACGTCTTTTCATTTCAACTGTTTCATCAGGGGATAGCGCGAACGCAGTCCCCACTACCAGAAATTATGCAGTCGAGATTCCCACATTTGGGGAATTCGCAGGGGTCAGTACAGCCGGAGTGCAATGGCTAAGCCTCACCCTGGGTGAACCACTTTTTTTTTTTTTTTTTTTTTTCTTTTCCACTTCCACTCAGATTGCCTCCCCTTCCAGTGAAACTTCACCGGAACCTCAGCACGATCATCAGGCCGACATCACCACTATCGACCTCAGCCGCTTCACGTTCCAAAGGAAGTGCATATCATCATTGCATTTATTCAAATCATAGTATTTACAATCATTAAGATATTCATATTCATATTCATATTTACAATTCTCTCCCCCTCCTTATAACCTGCCACAAAAAAAAATGAGAAAAATCCTACAGAAACACATTGTCTAACTCCCCCCATTTCTCCTTAACCCAATCCTCCCCTTTTATCATTCTATCCACCCTCACCCTTTCGCCAACCTTCCCCCTAAACCTATACATTAACTGTAAAGGTGTCATTGCTCTCCTCTGCCTCTTAATCACCTCCATCCGGTCCAGCCACAGCACCCATTTTCCATATCCTAGGATGTCCCACGCCAGTTGGGCTCGTCCAGACCCCAATCTCTCCAAACCCCTTCTGTAAATAATCATTTCCCCAGAAAATGTCATTTTCCATCCAGCTCTCCCCATCAGACCCTTCACCAACCTCCAAAATGTTCCCACAAAAGGACAATCCCAAAAAGCATGCCTACAAGACTCAATTTGACCACACTCTCTGGGACACTTTGGATTTATTTGATACCCATGCCTGTTCATGACCTCTCGCACAGGCAATCGTCCCAGTGCACATTGCCAGTGAAGATCCTTCACCACCCCTGGTGCTCTCCCGCCACTCACCAGCCCCCATCTTACCCCTAATGGGACTGCCTCAGGACACACTGCCTGTTTTTCCACTGCTGTCTGATACCAGGCTTTATGGTCTAAAATATTCTCCCTTCTCAGCAAATTTAGATCTTTCTTTAGGAGCTGCACCACTACTTTGTAAGCTGGGGTCAGAACCTCTGCTCTCGGAACCACATGTGACATTGTCTCCAGCTTCCGGAGGGCAAATGCCAAGTACAATCTCACAAAATAAAAACATTTATAGGGTACTCTGTATCCACGCTTTTCATTTCAACTGCTTCATAAGGGGATAGCCAACGCAGTCCCCACTACCAGAAATTATGCAGTCGAGATTCCCACATTTGGGGAATTCGCAGGGGTCAGTACAGCCGGAGTGCAATGGCTGAGCCTCACCCTGGGTGAACCACCTTCGTGATCATGGTATCTCCCCTGCCAGGTATGACTCAGATCACACCTGGGAGAGGTGCCAGCTGCTAAATGACCTTCTCACTGTCAGGGTTTCTGAGAATTCCCAGCATTCCCCGAGCCTTGCCAGATTGGCACTTCGGTTTTTGCGCATTTGCCCATATTTTGGCTGTCAAATTAATTCCATCACCTCGTTAGACCAAGCCTCTAATTTTCCTCAAAACACAGCCCCTAGTGCAACTATTGCCACTCATGTGTCGGTTTACGCCCATGGTGTAAGGCTGTGCTAAACCCCTTGATCTTGCCTAACACTTAGTGTCGGGCTTTTCGCTGTCAGATTAGGAGCAGCTCCTGCAAATGCATTTATTTTGTCAAGGCGTGCCAGAAAAGCCTCAAAAACTACCTAAATAACTGGATACCCTGTTTTCAGGGTCCAATCGGATTCCATCAGAAAAGATTGAACGCAGTTTCCAGCTCAGCAGGGTACTGGAGATATTTACTGGTGAGAGGATTTCAATCCTTGCTGACATCACAGAGGTCAGCTCATTTCATTATGATAGCATGAATGGCTGGATAGCGTGAACACATCTCACCGCTGACAATGTAACGCCGGTTGGTAATTCATTTTAACCGCTCACCATTTTTGCGTTAATTTACTCTTCTATATTAATATTTCCAGTTGTTCTGACAGAAATTTCGGAAAGACAATGCGCGCAAGACAATTATGTGGATACAGTCAGACTGTTAATAATGAGCCTTTTTACTCCTTTTGAAACATCTTAAAAATTCATTAAAATTGAAGCGCGCTGCACCCGGCATTCCCAGGCGGTATCGCACTCAGTACAGGCCTGGACAGGATTGGCTTGGCTTTCCAGAACAGACACGGGCAGGCTTTGTCAGAACGGAGATGGCAATAAAAAGTGAATCATTCATTCTACTCACTGTGAGAACGGTCAGCAAATTAGCCTCGATTCAATGTAGTTATGCGTAAATTCGTGACTGCACTCACAAAATCAAAGACTTCTACCGTGGAGAAAGCCAAAGTGATCTGTAACATAACAGCACTATAGCTGCACGCGCCTCTAACAGCCTGTCTGATAGAACAAACTATGATTTTAAAGGCTGGCTGCACGTCACAACTAATGCCATAAACCTGCTAAGAATACGCCAGTACTGTGACGACACGCTGTTGCCTGGGCTGTATCAGGATAAACAGAAGTTCGCAACTCTTGAACAGAATGGAGTTCGTTTTAGGGGCGCAAAATTCATTTGTTTCCACCTCGCTACGACAAATTCTACGCTCATCCCCCACAAGAATTTGAAAGTAAATTGGCGAAATGTGAAACGACTGTTGTTTTTTTTTTTTTTTCTTCATTATCAATTCTCTTAGTGTGGCGTACAGAGGAAAAATAATGTACATTGTGTCACTGGCCAAATACTTCAACACCTCATTTTATCACACTCACAGCAACGCAAGTCTACAGATTGATTCCGAGCTCTTCCGATATAATTTCTTGAGGGAACCCACACTAAACCGAATCTTAAATATCTTCCTGCATGAGTGAATCTGAGTGATAATTGGCAAGACGAGGTTCAGCTTTGAGAGAGAAAAAGTTTAAATTACTGTCTTTGAAGTCAGAATCTGGGCTTTTTTCTCTGTCTGAAACAACTCCCGTCAAACGACAAAGCCAAGCTGGGCGCTGCTCTAGGCAACACACAGACCTCGTGCTTACTTCGCCAGCTCTGTATCCACGTCTTTTCATTTCAACTGCTTCATCAGGGGATAGCCGAACGCAGTCCCCCACTACCAGAAATTATGCAGTCGAGATTCCCCACATTTGGGGAATTAGCAGGGGTCAGTACAGCCGAGTGCAATGGCTGAGCCTCACCCTGGGTGAACCACCTTTTTTTTTTTTTTTTTTTTTTTTATTAATAAATTTATTCATAACAAAGGCACACCAACAGAAAACACACTTTTTGTCCTTAAAATTACAATACATGCCTCAACCCACTGCACACTTCACTTATCCGCGAACGCCAAGACAAAATACCCCGCCCCACCTAATACACTGACAGTAAATCCATATACACCCCCAAAATTAACCTCCCAGCTTAACAGAAATTCTATCTCATTACATTCATTCTTAGACACTTAACATAACTGCACACAAGGAACTTATTTATACCAGTCCTTACCATTGCAAACTACCCCCAATCAAATTCATCATCCCATACTTCAAACCCTAACCCACCCACATTTGCCCCTTTATTCCCCAAACATATTCTCTGACTCTCCAGTCCTTCACACAAAAAACACAAACAATTTTGCTTCCTCTACATAATACGTCACAGCAAGCTTTCCTTTTCACTTCCCCAATCCATTCCGCTTTCACAGATCCACCCATAGTCTCCAAAGTGCTCGTCAACCAAAACTATATCTTATACTAAGAAAAACCCCTTCCACCTTTCCTTTGCGGCGTGGTATCCAAAGAGCTCCACATCCCCTTCCATCCTTCTCTTCAAATACCACAAAATCCTCTGATACACCCCTTCAGGACCGCAGTCCACTCCTGTTCTCAAAAACGTGCACCTGGCCTCCCAGAGTCCCCATTTCCCCAAACTCAAAACTAACAACCTCACAAAGGAGGCTCGCCTGTCCCCAACCCCACTCCAGCCTTTCAAAATCCGATCATACGTCAAAGTAAAGGACCCTCCAGCTCGTCCAAACAGTCCATTAATCCTTCCCCAAACCCTCTTGGCAAAAGTGCACTCCCAGAGCACATGCCTGATACTTTCCTCTCTCCCACACTCCTTCCTCACACATCTGGAATGCCTTACCAATCTAAACGCGTGCTTAACCTCCCCAACTGGCAACCTACCGAAGACCGCCAACCAATTTACGTCTCTCATTCTATTATCCAGCCCCATGACTTGCACCCTTCTCCAGACCTCATCCTCCACCCTCGGTACAGCCCTTCCGGTACATTCCTTCTCAATTAACAGCTCATATAAAGCCCCATGATTTGTCAACACATCCTTTCCTGTGCCCTGTGGGAGCTTCTTCCCCCACCACATAGCATGTTTATAGTGCAAAGGAAGCCTTTCTGCCTTTGGAGCAACATTCCTCCATCCGCTAACCAAATCCCTCCTACCCCATTTTAAACCAAAGCCGGATGAAGTATTGACTCACATGTACCACTTCTGAACTCAATCCAACACATAGATTCCCATAATATAGACAATCCAGCTTAAGCGGGAGATGAGGAACCCCCTACCACCCTGCTCAATCGGTCTGTACATATCGCCCGAGCCACGACTCGATCTTACCGCCCCATATAAACTGGAACACAGCTCTTGTCAAGCCCGGTCTCATCCAAAGGCAGAGGGAAAATCCGAGCTAGATATGCCAATGCAGGCAATATATCCATTTTAACCACCAAAACCCTCCCCAGTAGAGACAACCTCCTTCCAGTCCACAAGCCTAACCTCTGCTTAACCTTCTTCAGCCTCAGTGCCCAATTAAACTGTGCCCCCTCCATGGGACATAAAATCCACCCCAAGCTTTAATGAACGGCCCTCGGCACAGCCCTAACCCCCACCACATCTTCCCTTCCCTCCATGCCCCAACATACATCACTGATGACTTCCCCAAATTAAGTGAAGCACCAGATGCCCTCCCGAAGCTCTCCATCAACCCAAACACCCGTAAAAGTGAACGATCCGCCATCATGAAAAATGTTGTATCATCAGCATATTGCGAGAGCTTTACCGTGGCGACCACTACTGCCTGGCACCAACAACTTTTTCTACCAGGGGTCCGCCCTGACCGCCACTTAAAAGGCTCCATATACAGCACATACAGCAGCGGGGAGAGCGGACACCCCTGCCGAACCCCAGAAGTCTGCTCAACAAAGTCCCCCAAAAATCCATTAATATTAACCCTGCTCCCAACCTCTGCATAAAACATCTTTATCCAAGAACAGAACCTTGGGCCAAACCCCATACCCTCCAATACTCTAAACAAAATCTATGGTCGACCCGATCAAAAAGCTTTCTCTTGGTCTAAAGCCACCACACCTAAATGCACTCCCTCCTCCCTCCCACTCGAGCAACATCTCTCACCAATTGCAGGTTCCACAGTGCACTGCGCCCTGAACCCCACATGTCTGATCGGGTGCAACTAACGAACCCATGACCCCCCTTCAGACGCTCCATGAAGACTTTAGCAAACAGCTTATAGTCCACACAGAGCATCGTCAGGGGCCGCTAATTTGCCAAACCAGAACCACTCCCTTCTTATACAGAAGAGAGAGGACTCCAACCCTCATGCTTTCTGCAAACCACCCACTCTTCTCCATCTCCTCCCCAACCTCTAACATAACTGGCCCTAGCAGCTCCAAAAAAGCGAGATAAAATTCCGCTGGCAATCCATCAATGCCCGGAACTTTCCCCTTAGCCATACCCCTCAAGGCCATCCCCAGCTCCTCCAAAGTCAAGCTCCCTCCAACCTCTCCCTATCCTCTTGCCACAGCTTCACCTCCAACTTACCTATAAACTCCTCTCCCACCTCACTATCAACCGACCTTGAGCAAACAGCCTTCTGTAAAAGGCCGCCGCCGCCCTCAATAAACCGCCTGGATCGCTGACAACATTCCCCATCATCTTTCAGTTCCCCTATCACTCTTCCCCTTCTGCTGCCTCCTCCTCTCTTTAAAAGAGGAGTACAGGACCCCCTCTTTCTCATTCAGTTCCATGAACCTTCCTCTACGCACAAAATCCCTGGCCCTCTGCTCATGATACTCCGCCAATTCCTCTTAATGGCACTTATTCTGCAAACGCCTAACCCTCCTCCATTATTCACATTACTATACATCCCCCTAAGGCCTTTTGAAGCCCCTAACCCTCAATCTCTCCTCGCCCTCCGTCTTTTTACAATAAAACTGTACCAGCCTCTTTATCTTAACTTTTGTCCCTCCCACCACTCCAGCACAGATCCACTCTCCTTTTTTAACTCTGCCCACACCTCAAAATACTTTTTAAATAACTGCTGAACTCCAGCTCCTGCAGCACTCAAGAACATTTAGGCGCCCAATAGCCCTCACCAAACACGGCCTCCTGCCTCCAGCACCACAGCTATGCCCTGATGATCCGAAAACCACACCGGCACTGTCCTGGCTGCTACACACTTAACTCCAGTCGAAACAAACATATAATCCAGCCTTCTGCTCCATCCCTCTCGAATTAGCCCAAGTGTCTCCCTTAACCCCAGGACAGCACTGCCTAAAGCAGTCTTTCAAGGAAAACCCTGTTAACACATTCCCCAGTTCTGTAACACCCCGATCCCCCACACCTCCCCAGTTCCACATTAAAATCACCCCCCATAACCAAACACCTATTCGTCATACATACCTTCCCAACTCCTTGAACACCTCCACCCTCTGAGGCACTATAACTGGAGCATAAACACAGATGACCCTATATTTCCTTCCACCCCAACTATAGTCCACCCCTAACACCCTCCCCTGGACCACAGTGAACACCTCCTCCACCACAAACCCTCTCCCCACAAAAAGAATTCCCACCCCAGTCGAATACACCCCACCCACACTCCAAAAAGGAGTCTCCCACTTCCATTCCCTAGAAAACCTTTGTATGTCCCTCTTATCTCTCAAATGCACTTCTTGCAACAAAAAAACTTTGGCCTGCCGCGACCTTAAAAACCCAAAACCGCTGTTCTCTTAACCCCATTCCTCAAACCCTCACATTGAAAGTCATATATTCCATTTCTAATGAAACTCTCCAAAAAAAGGAAGGAACCTGAAACTAAACAAATTTACAACATTCAATTCAAGAACCACTCCCACCCCCTCACTACCACCCGTTTCTCCCAAACATACCCCCCTTCAAACCTGACTCCCCAGGCAGGTAAGCCTCAGCGCTCTGCTCCCTCTGTGGGTACTCATGATCCTCCGAATCTGGGGAAGACCCCAATCCAAGACCTCGGCGATCCATGTCCATTACCAGGCTCCCTGCCGCGCTTTCAAAACTACTGTCAAGGGAGTCCACAGCAGATTCCTGCGAGGCCCCAGCAGCACTGTAGCATTCATCCTCGCCACCTCCATTGCTCGCCTTCCTCCTCTTATTTCCCCCTCCTCAGGAGACTCCTCCAGATGTACGCCTCCTGCTCACCGCCGCCCCAAGGCCTCCCCTCTGCTTTGGGGGGAAGGGATCCCTGCTCCTCTTGATCCATCCCATCACCGATCTCTGGCTCCTCTGCTCCAGATCCCACCTCCTCCCTTCCAGATCCTCCACACCGCCCCCTCAGAACTCGCCTCCTTATTCGCCTCACTCCTGGCACTCGGCCCCGCCCCTCATGGTCATCAGGCTCACCTACTGCACCTGGTTCAAACTCAAGAAACTGTGCACCTTGCTGATTACCTCCACCACCAGCTGCCTCCGCATAAGATTTTGGCTTCCTTGGCATTCCACACTGTCTCGCTTCATGGTCCTCAGCCCCACAAAAAACTGCATTTCTTGGGTCTTCTGCAATCCTTCATGAGGTGCCCTTCTTCCAAACAATTCCGCATCTCACTACCACACACCCCTCCGCAAGATGGCCAAAAGTGAAACAATTTCGCAAAACTTGTTGCCGAGCATAGAAGAGATATCCTCTGTCCGCCCTAATAGAAAAGGACGAAGGTGGGTGCAGATAACCCTCAAAACCATGAGATCCTCTAGAAGATAAGCCCTAAACTGGCGAGACCCGCCCAGATACCCAGCTCATCTAACAAATTCCTCTCTGTCGGCTCCAGATCGCAGTACCTCCCCAAAAACTCCTTACTGTCCTTGCCTCCACAAAGGGGTTGAACATTCGCACTGTGATAACCCTAAAATTATCCTTCCAAAGAGGCTGCACCGAGAATTGCCTCAAATGGAAGGAATCTGCCTTCTCCTTGCAAGCCTCCACCGCTCTCAAATAGGCCATTTCTGAAAGCAAGGTAACATCATATGCCCTCTGTACTCCACTCCGCTGAACACAATAGATTTCTCTTACTGTGAGCCCCAAATCTCCAAGCAGTACGCCACGATTGAACACCAACCGATCCATCAACTCTCCAGTGACTTCTTTCTTCATAATGAAACGCAAAGTGTTCCGTAAATGGAACACTCCCGCTGACGCAGTCGACGTCGGTGCCATATTCCCAAACCTTAACTTAACCTAATGACAAGGTGATCATGGTATCTCCCTGCCAGGTAAGTATGACTCTCAGATCACACCTGGGAGAGGTGCCAGCTGCTAAATGACCTTCTCACTGTCAGGGTTTCTGAGAATTCCCAGCATTCCCCGAGCCTTGCCAGATTGGCACTCGGTTTTTTAGATTTGCCCATATTTCGCTGTCAAATTAATTCCATCACCTCGTTGTGACCAAGCCTCTAATTTTCCTCAAAACACAGCCCCCAACTATTGCCACTCATGTGTCGGTTTCGCCCATGGTGTAAGGCTGTGCGAAACCCCTTGATCTTGCCTAACACTTAGTGTCGGGCTTTTCGGCTGTCAGATTAGGAGCAGCTCCCCTGCAAATGCATTTATTTTGTCAAGGCGAACAGAAAAGCCTCAAAAACTACCTAAATAACTGGATACCTGTTTTCAGGGTCCAATCGGATTCCATCAGAAAAAGATTGAACGCAGTTTCCAGCTCAGCAGGGTACTGGAGATATTTACTGGTGAGAGGATTTCAATCCTTGCTGACATCACAGAGGTCAGCTCATTTCATTATGATAGCATGAATGGCTGGATAGCGTAACACATCTCACCGCTGACAATGTAACGCCGGTTGGTAATTCATTTTAACCGCCACCATTTTGCGTTAATTTACTCTTCTATATTAATATTTCCAGTTGTTCTGACAGAAATTTCGAAAGACAATGCGCGCACAATTATGTGGATACAGTCAGACTGTTAATAATGAGCCTTTTTACTCCTTTTGAAACATCTTAAAAATTCATTAAAATTGAAGCTGGCGCTGCACCCGGCATTCCCAGGCGGTATCGCACTCAGTACAGGCCTGACAGGATTGGCTTGGCTTTCCAGAACAGACACGGGCAGGCTTTGTCAGAACGGAGATGGCAATAAAAGTGAATCATTCATTCTACTCACTGTGAGAACGGTCAGCAAATTAGCCTCGATTCAATGTAGTTATCGAAAATCCGTGACTGCACTCACAAAATCAAAGACTTCTACCGCGTGAGAAAGCTAAAGTGATCTGTAACATAACAGCACTATAGCGTGACGCCTCAAACAGCCTGTCTGATAGAACAAACTATGACGAAAGGCTGGCTGCACGTCACAACTAATGCCATAAACCTGCTAAGAATACGCCAGTACTGTGACGACACGCTGTTGCCTGGGCTGTATCAGGATAAACAGAAGTTCGCAACTCTTGAACAGAATGGACTTCTGTTTTAGGGGCGCAAATTCATTTGTTTCCACCTCCGCCCGACAAATTCTACGCTCATCCCCACAAGAATTTGAAAGTAAATTGGCGAAATGTGAAACGACTGTTTTTTTTTTTTTTTTTTTTTTTTTTTTGCTTCATTATCAATTCTCTTAGTGTGGCGTACAGAGGAAAAATAATGTACATTGTGTCACTGGCCAAATACTTCAACGCCTCATTTTATCACACTCACAGCAACGCAAGTCTACAGATTGATTCCGAGCTCTTCCGATATAATTTCTTGAGGGAACCCACACTAAACCGAATCTTAAATATCTTCCTGCATGAGTGAATCTGAGTGATAATTGGCAAGACGAGGTTCAGCTTTGAGAGAAAAAAGTTTAAATTACTGTCTTCGAGTCAGAATCTGCTTTTTTTCTCTGTCTGAAACAACTCCCGTCAAACGACAAAGCTAAGCTGGGCGCTGCTCGAGGCAACACACAGACCTCGTGGCTTACTCGCCAGCTCTGTATCCACGTCTTTTCATTTCAACTGCTTCATCAGGGGATAGCGAACGCAGTCCCCCACTACCAGAAATTATGCAGTCGAGATTCCCACATTTGGGGAATTCGCAGGGGTCAGTACAGCCGAGTGCAATGGCTGAGCCTCACCCTGGGTGAACCACCTTCGTGATCATGGTATCTCCCCTGCCAGGTATGACTCGTGATCACACCTGGGAGAGGTGCCAGCTGCTAAATGACCTTCTCACTGTCAGGGTTTCTGAGAATTCCCAGCATTCCCCGAGCCTTGCCAGATTGGCACTTCGGGTTTTTAAGATTTGCCCATATTTCGCTGTCAAATTAATTCCATCGCTCAAGCTTTCAAGCCTCCCCCTAATTTTCCTCAAAACACAGCCCCTAGTGCAACTATTGCCACTCATGTGTCGGTTTGTTTCATGGTGTAAGGCTGTGCGAAACCCCTTGATCTTGCCTAACACTTAGTGTCGGGCTTTTCGGTTGTCAGATTAGAGCAGCTCCTGCAAATGCATTTATTTTGTCAAGGCGTACAGAAAAGCCCTCAAAACTACCTAAATAACTGGATACCCTGTTTTCAGGGTCCAATCGGATTCCATCAGAAAAAGATTGAACGCAGTTTCCAGCTCAGCAGGGTACTGGAGATATTTACTGGTGAGAGGATTTCAATCCTTGCTGACATCACAGAGGTCAGCTCATTTCATTATGATAGCATGAATGGCTGGATAGCGTAACACATCTCACCGCTGACAATGTAACGCCGGTTGGTAATTCATTTTAACCGCTCACCATTTTATGCTAATTTACTTTTCTATATTATTATTTCCAGTTGTTCTGACAGAAATTTCGAAAGACAATGCGCCAAGACAATTATGTGGATACAGTCAGACTGTTAATAATGAGCCTTTTTACCCGTTTGAAACATCTTAAAAATTCATTAAAATTGAAGCTGCTGCACCCGGCATTCCCAGGCGGTATCGCACTCAGTACAGGCCTGACAGGATTGGCTTGGCTTTCCAGAACAGACACGGGCAGGCTTTGTCAGAACGGAGATGGCAATAAAAAGTGAATCATTCATTCTACTCACTGTGAGAACGGTCAGCAAATTAGCCTCGATTCAATGTAGTTATAAGGTGAATTCCGCGGACTGCACTCACAAAATCAAAGACTTCTACCGCTGTGAGAAAGCCAAAGTGATCTGTAACATAACAGCACTATAGCGCACGCCCTAACAGCCTGTCTGATAGAACAAACTATGACGAAAGGCTGGCTGCACGTCACAACTAATGCCATAAACCTGCTAAGAATACGCCAGTACTGTGACGACACGCTGTTGCCTGGGCTGTATCAGGATAAACAGAAGTTCGCAACTCTTGAACAGAATGGACTTCTGTTTTAGGGCGCAAATTCATTTGTTTCCACCTCGCTACGACAAATTCCCTACGCTCATCCGCCGCAAGAATTTGAAAGTAAATTGGCGAAATGTGAAAACAACTGTTGTTTTTTTTTTTTTTTTTTTTTGCTTCATTATCAATTCTCTTAGTGTGGCGACAGAGGAAAAAAAAATAATGTACATTGTGTCACTGGCCAAATACTTCAACACCTCATTTTATCACACTCACAGCAACGCAAGTCCACAGATTGATTCCGAGCTCTTCCGATATAATTTCTTGAGGGAACCCCACACTAAACCGGAATCTTAAATATCTTCCTGCATGAGTGAATCTGAGTGATAATTGGCAAGACGAGGTTCAGCTTTTGAGAGAGAAAAAGTTTAAATTACTGTCTTGAGTCAGAATCTGGGCTTTTCTCTGTCTGAAACAACTCCCCGCCAAACGATTAAAGCCAAGCTGTGCTCTAGGCAACACACAGACCTCGCGGCTTACCGGCCAGCTCTGTATCCATCGCCTTTTCATTTCAACTGTTTCATCAGGGGATAGCGAACGCAGTCCCCACTACCAGAAATTATGCAGTTGAGATTCCCCACATTTGGGGGAATTCGAGGGGTCATACAGCCGAGTGCAATGGTTGAGCCTCACCCTGGGTGAACCACCTTCGTGATCATGGTATCTCCCTGCCAGGTAAGTATGACTCGTATCACACCTGGGAGAGGTGCCAGCTGCTAAATGACCTTCTCACTGTCAGGGTTTCTGAGAATTCCCAGCATTCCCCCGAGCCTTGCCAGATTGGCACTCGGTTTTTGCGCATTTGCCCATATTTCGGCTGTCAAATTAATTCCATCGCCTCGTTGTGACCAAGCCTCTAATTTTCCTCAAAACACAGCCCCTAGTGCAACTATTGCCACTCATGTGTCGGTTTACGCCCATGGTGTAAGGCTGTGCGAAACCCCCTTGATCTTGCCTAACACTTAGTGTCGGGCTTTTCGGCTGTCAGATTAGGAGCAGCTCCCTGCAAATGCATTTATTTTGTCAAGGCGTGCCAGAAAAGCCTCAAAACTACCTAAATAACTGGATACCCTGTTTTCAGGGTCCAATCGGATTCCATCAGAAAAAGATTGAACGCAGTTTCCAGCTCAGCAGGGTACTGGAGATATTTACTGGTGAGAGGATTTCAATCCTTGCTGACATCACAGAGGTCAGCTCATTTCATTATGATAGCATGAATGGCTGGATAGCGTAACACATCTCACCGCTGACAATGTAACGCCGGTTGGTAATTCATTTTAACCGCTCACCATTTTGCGTTAATTTACTCTTCTATATTAATATTTCCAGTTGTTCTGACAGAAATTTCGGAAAGACAATGCGCGCACAATTATGTGGATACAGTCAGACTGTTAATAATGAGCCTTTTTACTCCTTTGAAACATCTTAAAAATTCACTAAAATTGAAGCGCTGCACCGCATTCCCAGGCGGTATCGCACTCAGTACAGGCCTGGACAGGATTGGCTTGGCTTTCCAGAACAGACACGGGCAGGCTTTGTCAGAACGGAGATGGCAATAAAAAGTGAATCATTCATTCTACTCACTGTGAGAACGGTCAGCAAATTAGCCTCGATTCAATGTAGTTATCGTAAATTCCGTGACTGCACTCACAAAATCAAAGACTTCTACCGCGTGAGAAAGCCAAAGTGATCTGTAACATAACAGCACTATAGCGTACGCCTCTAACAGCCTGTCTGATAGAACAAACTATGACGAAAGGCTGGCTGCACGTCACAACTAATGCCATAAACCTGCTAAGAATACGCCAGTACTGTGACGACACGCTGTTGCCTGGGCTGTATCAGGATAAACAGAAGTTCGCAACTCTTGAACAGAATGGACTTCGTTTAGGGCGCAAATTCATTTGTTTCCACCTCGCTACGACAAATTTCAGCTCATCCGCGAAGAATTTGAAAGTAAATTAGCGAAATGTAAACGACTGTTGTTTTTTTTTTTTTTTTTTGCTTCATTATCAATTCTCTTAGTGTGGCGTACAGAGGAAAAATAATGTACATTGTGTCACTCCAAATACTTCAACACCTCATTTTATCACACTCCACAGCAACCAAGTCTACAGATTGATTCGAGCTCTTCCGATATAATTTCTTGGGAACCCACATAAACCGAATCTTAAATATCTTCCTCATGAGTGAATCTGAGTGATAATTGGAGCAGTTCAGCTTTGAAAAAAAAGAGAGAAAAAGTTTAAATTACTGTCTTCGAGTCAGAATCTGGGCTTTTTCTCTGTCTGAAACAACTCCGCGTCAAACGACAAAGCCAAGCTGGGCGCTGCTCTAGGCAACACACAGACCTCGTGCTTACTCGCCAGCTCTGTATCCACGTCTTTTCATTTCAACTGCTTCATCAGGGGATAGCGCGAACGCAGTCCCCACTACCAGAAATTATGCAGTCGAGATTCCCACATTTGGGGAATTCGCAGGGGGTCAGTACAGCCGGAGTGCAATGGCTGAGCCTCACCCTGGGTGAACCACCTTCGTGATCATGGTATCTCCCCTGCCAGGTAAGTATGACTCGTATCACACCTGGGAGAGGTGCCAGCTGCTAAATGACCTTCTCACTGTCAGGGTTTCTGAGAATTCCCAGCATTCCCCGAGCCTTGCCAGATTGGCACTTTCGGTTTTTGCGCATTTGCCCATATTTCGGCTGTCAAATTAATTCCATCGCCTCGTTGTGACCAAGCCTCTAATTTTCCTCAAAACACAGCCCCTAGTGCAACTATTGCCACTCATGTGTCGGTTTACGCCCATGGTGTAAGGCTGTCTGAAACCCCTTGATCTTGCCTAACACTTAGTGTCGGGCTTTTTCGCTGTCAGATTAGGAGCAGCTCCCTGCAAATGCATTTATTTTGTCAAGGCGTGCCAGAAAAGCCTCAAAAACTACCTAAATAACTGGATACCCTGTTTTCAGGGTCCAATCGGATTCCATCAGAAAAGATTGAACGCAGTTTCCAGCTCAGCAGGGTACTGGAGATATTTACTGGTGAGAGGATTTCAATCCTTGCTGACATCACAGAGGTCAGCTCATTTCATTATGATAGCATGAATGGCTGGATAGCGTAACACATCTCACCGCTGACAATGTAACGCCGGTTGGTAATTCATTTTAACCGCTCACCATTTTGCGTTAATTTACTCTTCTATATTAATATTTCCAGTTGTTCTGACAGAAATTTCGGAAAGACAATGCGCGCACAATTATGTGGATACAGTCAGACTGTTAATAATGAGCCTTTTTACTCCTTTGAAACATCTTAAAATTCACTAAAATTGAAGCGCGCTGCACCCGGCATTCCCAGGCGGTATCGCACTCAGTACAGGCCTGGACAGGATTGGCTTGGCTTTCCAGAACAGACACGGGCAGGCTTTGTCAGAACGGAGATGGCAATAAAAAGTGAATCATTCATTCTACTCACTGTGAGAACGGTCAGCAAATTAGCCTCGATTCAATGTAGTTATGCGTAAATTCCGTGACTGCACTCACAAAATCAAAGACTTCTACCGCGTGAGAAAGCCAAAGTGATCTGTAACATAACAGCACTATAGCGTACGCCTCTAACAGCCTGTCTGATAGAACAAACTATGACGAAAGGCTGGCTGCACGTCACAACTAATGCCATAAACCTGCTAAGAATACGCCAGTACTGTGACGACACGCTGTTGCCTGGGCTGTATCAGGATAAACAGAAGTTCGCAACTCTTGAACAGAATGGACTTCGTTTTAGGGGCGCAAATTCATTTGTTTCCACCTCGCTACGACAAATTCTACGCTCATCCGCCGCAAGAATTTGAAAGTAAATTGGCGAAATGTGAAACGACTGTTGTTTTTTTTTTTTTTTTTTTTTTTGCTTCATTATCAATTCTCTTAGTGTGGCGTACAGAGGAAAAATAATGTACATTGTGTCACTGGCCAAATACTTCAACACCTCATTTTATCACACTCACAGCAACGCAAGTCTACAGATTGATTCCGAGCTCTTCCGATATAATTTCTTGAGGGAACCCACACTAAACCGGAATCTTAAATATCTTCCTGCATGAGTGAATCTGAGTGATAATTGGCAAGACGAGGTTCAGCTTTGAGAGAGAAAAAAGTTTAAATTACTGTCTTCGAGTCAGAATCTGGGCTTTTTCTCTGTCTGAAACAACTCCGCGTCAAACGACAAAGCCAAGCTGGGCGCTGCTCTAGGCAACACACAGACCTCGTGCTTACTCGCCAGCTCTGTATCCACGTCTTTTCATTTCAACTGCTTCATCAGGGGATAGCGCGAACGCAGTCCCCCACTACCAGAAATTATGCAGTCGAGATTCCCACATTTGGGGAATTCGCAGGGGTCAGTACAGCCGGAGTGCAATGGCTGAGCCTCACCCTGGGTGAACCACCTTCGTGATCATGGTATCTCCCCTGCCAGGTAAGTATGACTCGTATCACACCTGGGAGAGGTGCCAGCTGCTAAATGACCTTCTCACTGTCAGGGTTTCTGAGAATTCCCAGCATTCCCCCGAGCCTTGCCAGATTGGCACTCGGTTTTTGCGCATTTGCCCATATTTCGCTGTCAAATTAATTCCATCGCCTCGTTGTGACCAAGCCTCTAATTTTCCTCAAAACACAGCCCCTAGTGCAACTATTGCCACTCATGTGTCGGTTTACGCCCATGGTGTAAGGCTGTCTGAAACCCCCTTGATCTTGCCTAACACTTAGTGTCGGGCTTTTCGGCTGTCAGATTAGGAGCAGCTCCCTGCAAATGCATTTATTTTGTCAAGGCGTGCCAGAAAAGCCTCAAAAACTACCTAAATAACTGGATACCCTGTTTTCAGGGTCCAATCGATTCCATCAGAAAAAGATTGAACGCAGTTTCCAGCTCAGCAGGGTACTGGAGATATTTACTGGTGAGAGGATTTCAATCCTTGCTGACATCACAGAGGTCAGCTCATTTCATTATGATAGCATGAATGGCTGGATAGCGTAACACATCTCACCGCTGACAATGTAACGCCGGTTGGTAATTCATTTTAACCGCTCACCATTTTGCGTTAATTTACTCTTCTATATTAATATTTCCAGTTGTTCTGACAGAAATTTCGGAAAGACAATGCGCGCACAATTATGTGGATACAGTCAGACTGTTAATAATGAGCCTTTTTACTCCTTTGAAACATCTTAAAAATTCACTAAAATTGAAGCGCGCTGCACCCGGCATTCCCAGGCGGTATCGCACTCAGTACAGGCCTGGACAGGATTGGCTTGGCTTTCCAGAACAGACACGGGCAGGCTTTGTCAGAACGGAGATGGCAATAAAAAGTGAATCATTCATTCTACTCACTGTGAGAACGGTCAGCAAATTAGCCTCGATTCAATGTAGTTATGCGTAAATTCCGTGACTGCACTCACAAAATCAAAGACTTCTACCGCGTGAGAAAGCCAAAGTGATCTGTAACATAACAGCACTATAGCGTACGCCTCTAACAGCCTGTCTGATAGAACAAACTATGACGAAAGGCTGGCTGCACGTCACAACTAATGCCATAAACCTGCTAAGAATACGCCAGTACTGTGACGACACGCTGTTGCCTGGGCTGTATCAGGATAAACAGAAGTTCGCAACTCTTGAACAGAATGGACTTCGTTTTAGGGGCGCAAATTCATTTGTTTCCACCTCGCTACGACAAATTCTACGCTCATCCGCCGCAAGAATTTGAAAGTAAATTGGCGAAATGTGAAACGACTGTTGTTTTTTTTTTTTTTTTTTTTTTTTTTTGCTTCATTATCAATTCTCTTAGTGTGGCGTACAGAGGAAAAATAATGTACATTGTGTCACTGGCCAAATACTTCAACACCTCATTTTATCACACTCACAGCAACGCAAGTCTACAGATTGATTCCGAGCTCTTCCGATATAATTTCTTGAGGGAACCCACACTAAACCGGGAATCTTAAATATCTTCCTGCATGAGTGAATCTGAGTGATAATTGGCAAGACGAGGTTCAGCTTTGAGAGAGAAAAAAGTTTAAATTACTGTCTTCGAGTCAGAATCTGGGCTTTTTCTCTGTCTGAAACAACTCCGCGTCAAACGACAAAGCCAAGCTGGGCGCTGCTCTAGGCAACACACAGACCTCGTGCTTACTCGCCAGCTCTGTATCCACGTCTTTTCATTTCAACTGCTTCATCAGGGGATAAGCGAACGCAGTCCCCCACTACCAGAAATTATGCAGTCGAGATTCCCACATTTGGGGAATTCGCAGGGGTCAGTACAGCCGAGTGCAATGGCTGAGCCTCACCCTGGGTGAACCACCTTCGTGATCATGGTATCTCCCCTGCCAGGTAAGTATGACTCGTATCACACCTGGGAGAGGTGCCAGCTGCTAAATGACCTTCTCACTGTCAGGGTTTCTGAGAATTCCCAGCATTCCCCGAGCCTTGCCAGATTGGCACTCGGTTTTTGCGATTTGCCCATATTTCGCTGTCAAATTAATTCCATCGCCTCGTTGTGACCAAGCCTCTAATTTTCCTCAAAACACAGCCCCTAGTGCAACTATTGCCACTCATGTGTCGGTTTACGCCCATGGTGTAAGGCTGTGCTAAAACCCCTTGATCTTGCCTAACACTTAGTGTCGGGCTTTTTCGCTGTCAGATTAGGAGCAGCTCCCCTGCAAATGCATTTATTTTGTCAAGGCGTGCCAGAAAAGCCTCAAAAACTACCTAAATAACTGGATACCCTGTTTTCAGGGTCCAATCGATTCCATCAGAAAAAGATTGAACGCAGTTTCCAGCTCAGCAGGGTACTGGAGATATTTACTGGTGAGAGGATTTCAATCCTTGCTGACATCACAGAGGTCAGCTCATTTCATTATGATAGCATGAATGGCTGGATAGCGTAACACATCTCACCGCTGACAATGTAACGCCGGTTGGTAATTCATTTTAACCGCTCACCATTTTGCGTTAATTTACTCTTCTATATTAATATTTCCAGTTGTTCTGACAGAAATTTCGGAAAGACAATGCGCGCACAATTATGTGGATACAGTCAGACTGTTAATAATGAGCCTTTTTTACTCCTTTGAAACATCTTAAAAATTCACTAAAATTGAAGCGCGCTGCACCCGGCATTCCCAGGCGGTATCGCACTCAGTACAGGCCTGGACAGGATTGGCTTGGCTTTCCAGAACAGACACGGGCAGGCTTTGTCAGAACGGAGATGGCAATAAAAAGTGAATCATTCATTCTACTCACTGTGAGAACGGTCAGCAAATTAGCCTCGATTCAATGTAGTTATGCGTAAATTCCGTGACTGCACTCACAAAATCAAAGACTTCTACCGCGTGAGAAAGCCAAAGTGATCTGTAACATAACAGCACTATAGCGTACGCCTCTAACAGCCTGTCTGATAGAACAAACTATGACGAAAGGCTGGCTGCACGTCACAACTAATGCCATAAACCTGCTAAGAATACGCCAGTACTGTGACGACACGCTGTTGCCTGGGCTGTATCAGGATAAACAGAAGTTCGCAACTCTTGAACAGAATGGACTTCGTTTTAGGGGCGCAAATTCATTTGTTTCCACCTCGCTTCGACAAATTCTACGTTCATCCGCCGCAAGAATTTGAAAGTAAATTGGCGAAATGTGAAACGACTGTTGTTTTTTTTTTTTTTTTTTTTTTTTTTTTGCTTCATTATCAATTCTCTTAGTGTGGCGTACAGAGGAAAAATAATGTACATTGTGTCACTGGCCAAATACTTCAACACCTCATTTTATCACACTCACAGCAACGCAAGTCTACAGATTGATTCCGAGCTCTTCCGATATAATTTCTTGAGGGAACCCACACTAAACCGGGAATCTTAAATATCTTCCTGCATGAGTGAATCTGAGTGATAATTGGCAAGACGAGGTTCAGCTAAAAAAAAAAAAAAAGTTTAAATTACTGTCTTCGAGTCAGAATCTGGGCTTTTTCTCTGTCTGAAACAACTCCCGTCAAACGACAAAGCTGGGCGCTGCTCTAGGCAACACACAGACCTCGTGCTTACTCGCCAGCTCTGTATCCACGTCTTTTCATTTCAACTGCTTCATCAGGGGATAGCGCGAACGCAGTCCCCCACTACCAGAAATTATGCAGTCGAGATTCCCACATTTGGGGAATTCGCAGGGGTCAGTACAGCCGAGTGCAATGGCTGAGCCTCACCCTGGGTGAACCACCTTCGTGATCATGGTATCTCCCCTGCCAGGTAAGTATGACTCGTATCACACCTGGGAGAGGTGCCAGCTGCTAAATGACCTTCTCACTGTCAGGGGTTTCTGAGAATTCCCAGCATTCCCCGAGCCTTGCCAGATTGGCACTCGGTTTTTTCGATTTGCCCATATTTCGCTGTCAAATTAATTCCATCGCCTCGTTGTGACCAAGCCTCTAATTTTCCTCAAAACACAGCCCCTAGTGCAACTATTGCCACTCATGTGTCGGTTTACGCCCATGGTGTAAGGCTGTGCTAAACCCCTTGATCTTGCCTAACACTTAGTGTCGGGCTTTTCGGCTGTCAGATTAGGAGCAGCTCCCCTGCAAATGCATTTATTTTGTCAAGGCGTGCCAGAAAAGCCTCAAAAACTACCTAAATAACTGGATACCCTGTTTTCAGGGTCCAATCGGATTCCATCAGAAAAAGATTGAACGCAGTTTCCAGCTCAGCAGGGTACTGGAGATATTTACTGGTGAGAGGATTTCAATCCTTGCTGACATCACAGAGGTCAGCTCATTTCATTATGATAGCATGAATGGCTGGATAGCGTAACACATCTCACCGCTGACAATGTAACGCCGGTTGGTAATTCATTTTAACCGCTCACCATTTTATGTTAATTTACTCTTCTATATTAATATTTCCAGTTGTTCTGACAGAAATTTCGGAAAGACAATGCGCGCACAATTATGTGGATACAGTCAGACTGTTAATAATGAGCCTTTTTACTCCTTTGAAACATCTTAAAAATTCACTAAAATTGAAGCGCTGCTGCACCCGCATTCCCAGGCGGTATCGCACTCAGTACAGGCCTGGACAGGATTGGCTTGGCTTTCCAGAACAGACACGGGCAGGCTTTGTCAGAACGGAGATGGCAATAAAAAGTGAATCATTCATTCTACTCACTGTGAGAACGGTCAGCAAATTAGCCTCGATTCAATGTAGTTATGCGTAAATTCCGTGACTGCACTCACAAAATCAAAGACTTCTACCGCGTGAAAGCCAAAGTGATCTGTAACATAACAGCACTATAGCGTACGCCTCTAACAGCCTGTCTGATAGAACAAACTATGACGAAAGGCTGGCTGCACGTCACAACTAATGCCATAAACCTGCTAAGAATACGCCAGTACTGTGACGACACGCTGTTGCCTGGGCTGTATCAGGATAAACAGAAGTTCGCAACTCTTGAACAGAATGGACTTCGTTTTTAGGGCGCAAATTCATTTGTTTCCACCTCGCTACGACAAATTCTACGCTCATCCGCCGCAAGAATTTGAAAGTAAATTGGCGAAATGTGAAACGACTGTTGTTTTTTTTTTTTTTTTTTTTTTTTTTTTGCTTCATTATCAATTCTCTTAGTGTGGCGTACAGAGGAAAAATAATGTACATTGTGTCACTGGCCAAATACTTCAACACCTCATTTTATCACACTCACAGCAACGCAAGTCTACAGATTGATTCCGAGCTCTTCCGATATAATTTCTTGAGGGAACCCACACTAAACCGGGAATCTTAAATATCTTCCTGCATGAGTGAATCTGAGTGATAATTGGCAAGACGAGGTTCAGCTTTGAGAGAGAAAAAAAGTTTAAATTACTGTCTTCGAGTCAGAATCTGGGCTTTTTCTCTGTCTGAAACAACTCCGCGTCAAACGACAAAGCCAAGCTGGGCGCTGCTCTAGGCAACACACAGACCTCGTGCTTACTCGCCAGCTCTGTATCCACGTCTTTTCATTTCAACTGCTTCATCAGGGGATAGCGCGAACGCAGTCCCCCACTACCAGAAATTATGCAGTCGAGATTCCCACATTTGGGGAATTCGCAGGGGTCAGTACAGCCGGAGTGCAATGGCTGAGCCTCACCCTGGGTGAACCACCTTTTTTTTTTTTTTTTTTTTTTATTAATAAATTTATTCATAACAAAGGCACACCAACAGAAAACACACTTTTGTCCTTAAACGACAATACATGCCACAACCCACCGCACACTTCACTTATCCGCGAACGCGCGCACAAAATACCCCGCCCCACCTCATACACTGACAGTAAATCCATATACACCCCCAAAATTAACCTTCCCGCTTAACAGAAATTCTGTCTCATTACATTCATTCTTAGACACTTTACATAATTGCACACAAGGAACTTATTTATTCCGGTCCTTACCATTGCAAACTACCCCCCAATCAAATTCATCATCCCATACTTCAACCCCTAACCCACCCACATCTGCCCCTTATTCCCCAACATATTCTCTGACACTCCAACCCTTCACACAAAAAAAACACAAACAATATTGCTTCCTCTACATAATGCGTCACAGCAAGCTTTCCTTTTCACTTCCCCAATCCATTCCGCTTTCACAAATCCACACATAGTCTCCAAAGTGCTCGACAACCAAAACTATATCTTATACTAAGAAAAACCCCTTCCACCTTTCCTTTGCGGCGTGGTATCCAAAGAGCTCCACATCCCCTTCCATCCTTCTCTTCAAATACCACAAAATCCTCTGATACACCCCTTCAGGACCGCAGTCCACTCCTGTTCTCAAAAACGTGCACCTGGCCTCCCAGAGTCCCCATTTCCCCAAACTCAAAACTAACAACCTCACAAAGGAGGCTCGCCTGTCCCCAACCCCACTCCAGCCTTTCAAAATCCGATCATACGTCAAAGTAAAGGACGCTCCAGCTCGTCCAAACAGTCCGTTAATCCTTCCCCACACCCTCTTGGCAAAAGTGCACTCCCAGAGCACATGCCTGATACTTTCCTCTCTCCCACACTCCTTCCTCACACATCTGGAATGCCTTACCAATCTAAACGCGTGCTTAACCTCCCCAACTGGCAACCTACCGAAGACCGCCAACCAATTTACGTCTCTCATTCTATTATCCAGCCCCATGACTTGCACCCTTCTCCAGACCTCATCCTCCACCCTCGGTACAGCCCTTCCGGTCCATTCCTTCTCAATTAACAGCTCGTGATAAAGCCCTATGATTTGTCAACACATCCTTTCCTGTGCCCTGTGGGAGCTTCTTCCCCACCACATAGCATGTTTATAGTGCAAAGGAAGCCTTTCTGCCTTTGGAGCAACATTCCTCCATCCGCTCACCAAATCCCTCCTACCCCACGAAAAACAAAAGCCGGATGAAGTATTGACTCACATGTACCACTTCTGAACTCAATCCAACACATAAATTCCCATAATATAGACAATCCAGCTTAAGCGGGAGATGAGGAACCCCCCTACCACCCTGCTCAATCGGTCTGTACATATCGACCCGAGCTACGTACTCGATCTTACCGCCCCATATAAACTGGAACACAGCTCTTGTCAAGCCCGGTCTCATCCGCAAAGGCAGAGGGAAAATCCGAGCTAGATATGCCAATGCAGGCAATACATCCATTTTAACCACCAAAACCCTCCCCAGCAGAGACAACCTCCTTCCAGTCCACAAGCCTAACCTCTGCTTAACCTTCTTCAGCCTCAGTGCCCAATTAAACTGTGCCCCTCCATGGGACATAAAATCCACCCCAAGCACTCAAGAACGGCCCTCGGCACAGCCCTAACCCCCCACCACATCTTCCTTCCCCTCCATGCCCCAACATACATCACTGATGACTTCCCCAAATTAAGTGAAGCACCAGATGCCCTCCCGAAGCTCTCCATCAACCCTAACACCCGTAAAAGTGAACGATCCGCCATCATGAAAAATGTTGTATCATCAGCATATTGCGAGAGCTTTACCGTGCGACCACTACTGCCTGGCACCAACAACCCTTCTACCAGGGGGTCCGCCCTGACCGCCGCCGCAAAAGGCTCCATATACAGCACATACAGCAGCGGGGAGAGCGGACACCCCTGCCGAACCCCAGAAGTCTGCTCAACAAAGTCCCCCAAAAATCCATTAATATTAACCCTGCTCCCAACCTCTGCATAAAACATCTTTATCCAAGAACAGAACCTTGGGCCAAACCCCATACCCTCCAATACTCTAAACAAAAATCTATGGTCGACCCGATCAAAAGCTTTCTCTTGGTCTAAAGCCACCACACCTAAATGCACTCCCCTCTCCTCCGCCCACTCGATAACATCTCTCACCAATTGCAGGTTCCACAGTGCACTGCGCCCTGGAACTCCACATGTCTGATCGGGTGCAACTAACGAACCCATGACCCCCTTCAGACGCTCCATGAAGACTTTAGCAAACAGCTTATAGTCCACACAGAGCATCGTCAGGGGCCGCCAATTTGCCAAATCCGTAACCACTCCCTTCTTATACAGAAGAGAGAGGACTCCAACCCTCATGCTTTCTGCTAACCACCCACTCTTCTCCATCTCCTCCCCAACCTCTAACATAACTGGCCCTAGCAGCTCCCAAAAAGCGAGATAAAATTCCGCTGGCAATCCATCAATGCCCGGAACTTTCCCCTTAGCCATACCCCTCAAGGCCATCCCCAGCTCCTCCAAAGTCAAGCTCCCCTCCAACCTCTCCCTATCCTCTTGCGACAGCTTCACCTCCAACTTACCTATAAACTCCTCTCCCACCTCACTATCAACCGACCTTCGAGCAAACAGCCTTCTGTAAAAGGCCGTCGCCACCCTCAATAAACCGCCTGGATCGCTGACAACATTCCCCTCATCGTCGATCAGTTCCCCTATCACTCTCCCCTTCTGCTGCCTCCTCCTCTCTTTAAAAGAGGAGTACAGGACCCCCTTTTTCATTCAGTTCCATGAACCTTCCTCTCGCGCACAAAATCCCTGGCCCTCTGCTCATGATACTCCGCCAATTCCTCTTAATGGCACTTATTCTGCTAACGCCTAACCCTCCTCCATTATTCACATTACTATACATCCCTCTAAGGTCTTTTTGAAGCCCCTAACCTCAATCTCTCCCTCGCCCTCCGTCTTTTTTACAATAAAACTGTACCAGTCTCTTTATCTTAACCTTTGTCCCCTCCCACCACTCCAGCACAGATCCACTCTCCTCTTTTAACTCCGCCCACACCACAAAATACTTTTTAAATAACTGCTGGAACTCCAGCTCCTGCAGCACCGCAACATTTAGGCGCCAATAGCCCTCACCAAAAACCGGCCCTCCCGTCTCCAGCACCACAGCTATGCCCTGATGATCCGAAAACCACACCGGCACTGTCCTGGCTGCTACACACTTAACTCCAGTCGAAACAAACATATAATCCAGTCTTCTGCTCCACCCTCTCGAATTAGCCCAAGTGTCACCCTTAACCCCAGGACAGCACTGCCTAAAGCAGTCTTTCAAGGAAAAACCTGTTAACACATTCCCCAGTTCTGTAACACTCCGATCCCCCACACTCCCCAGTTCCACATTAAAATCACCCCCCATAACCAAACACCTATTCGTCATACATACCTTCCCCAACTCCTTGAACACCTCCACCCTCTGAGGCACTATAACTGGAGCATAAACACAGATGACCCTATATTTCCTTCCACCCCAACTATAGTCCACCCCTAACACCCTCCCCTGGACCACAGTGAACACCTCCTCCACCACAAACCCTCTCCCCACAAAAAGAATTCCCACCCCAGTCGAATACACCCCACCCACACTCCAAAAGGAGTCTCCCCACTTCCATTCCCGAGAAAACCTTTGTATGTCCCTCTTATCTCTCAAATGCACTTCTTGCAACAAAAAAACTTTGGCCTGCCGCGACCTTAAAAACCCAAAAACCGCTGCTCTCTTAACCCCATTCCTCAAACCTCTCACATTGAAAGTCATATATTCCATTTCTAATGAAACTCTCCAAAAAAAGGAAGGAACCTGAAACTAAACAAATTTACAACATTCAATTCAAGAACCAATCCCACCCCCCTCACTACCACCCGTTTCTCCCAAACATACCCCCTTCAAACCTGACTCCCCAGGCAGGTAAGCCTCAGCGTTCTGCTCCCTCTGTGGGTACTCATGATCCTCCGAATCTGGGGAAGACCCCCAATCCGAAGACCTCGGCGCATCCATGTCCATTACCAGGCTCCCTGCCGCGCTTTCAAAACTACTGTCAAGGGAGTCCACAGCAGATTCCTGCGAGGCCCCAGCAGCGCTGTAGCATTCATCCTCGCCACCTCCATCGTTCGCCTTCCTCCTCTTATTTCTCCCCTCCTCAGGAGACTCCCCTCCAGATGTACGCTCCCTGCTCACCGCCCCCCGCCGAAGGCCTCCCTTCTGCTTTGGGGGAAGGGATCCCTGCTCCTCTTGATCCATCCCATCACCGATCTCTGGCTCCTCTGCTCCAGATCCCAGCTCCTCCGCTTCCAGATCCTCCACACCGCCCTCAGAACTCGCCTCCTTATTCGCCTCACTCCTGGCACTCGGCCCCGCCCCCTCATGGTCATCAGGCTCACCTACTGCACCTGGTTCAAACTCAAGAAACTGTGCACCTTGCTGATTACCTCCACCACCAGCTGCCTCCGCATAAGATTTTGGCTTCCTTGGCATTCCACACTGTCTCGCTTCATGGTCCTCAGCCCCACAAAAACTGCATTTCTTCGGTCTTCTGCAATCCTTCATGAGGTGCCCTTCTTCCAAACAATTCCGGCATCTCACTACCACACACCCCTCCGCAAGATGGCCAAAAGTAAAACAATTTCGGCAAAACTTTGGTTGCCGAGCATAGAAGAGATATCCTCTGTCCGCCCCAATAGAAAAGGACGAAGGTGGGTGCAGATAACCCTCAAAACCGCTAGGATCCTCTCGAAGATAAGCTCTAAACTGGCGCAGACCCGTCCAGATACCCAGCTCATCTAACAAATTCCTCTCTGTCGGCTCCAGATCGCAGTACCTCCCCAAAAAAACTCCTTACTGTCCTTGCCTCCACGTGATCATGGTATCTCCCCTGCCAGGTAAGTATGACTCGTATCACACCTGGGAGAGGTGCCAGCTGCTAAATGACCTTCTCACTGTCAGGGTTTCTGAGAATTCCCAGCATTCCCCCGAGCCTTGCCAGATTGGCACTCGGTTTTTGCGCATTTGCCCATATTTCGGCTGTCAAATTAATTCCATCGCCTCGTTGTGACCAAGCCTCTAATTTTCCTCAAAACACAGCCCCTAGTGCAACTATTGCCACTCATGTGTCGGTTTACGCCCATGGTGTAAGGCTGTCTTAAAACCCCTTGATCTTGCCTAACACTTAGTGTCGGGCTTTTCGGCTGTCAGATTAGGAGCAGCTCCCCTGCAAATGCATTTATTTTGTCAAGGCGTGCCAGAAAAGCCTCAAAAACTACCTAAATAACTGGATACCCTGTTTTCAGGGTCCAATCGGATTCCATCAGAAAAAGATTGAACGCAGTTTCCAGCTCAGCAGGGTACTGGAGATATTTACTGGTGAGAGGATTTCAATCCTTGCTGACATCACAGAGGTCAGCTCATTTCATTATGATAGCATGAATGGCTGGATAGCGTAACACATCTCACCGCTGACAATGTAACGCCGGTTGGTAATTCATTTTAACCGCTCACCATTTTGCGTTAATTTACTCTTCTATATTAATATTTCCAGTTGTTCTGACAGAAATTTCGGAAAGACAATGCGCGCACAATTATGTGGATACAGTCAGACTGTTAATAATGAGCCTTTTTACTCCTTTGAAACATCTTAAAAATTCACTAAAATTGAAGCGCGCTGCACCCGGCATTCCCAGGCGGTATCGCACTCAGTACAGGCCTGGACAGGATTGGCTTGGCTTTCCAGAACAGACACGGGCAGGCTTTGTCAGAACGGAGATGGCAATAAAAAGTGAATCATTCATTCTACTCACTGTGAGAACGGTCAGCAAATTAGCCTCGATTCAATGTAGTTATGCGTAAATTCCGTGACTGCACTCACAAAATCAAAGACTTCTACCGCGTGAGAAAGCCAAAGTGATCTGTAACATAACAGCACTATAGCGTACGCCTCTAACAGCCTGTCTGATAGAACAAACTATGACGAAAGGCTGGCTGCACGTCACAACTAATGCCATAAACCTGCTAAGAATACGCCAGTACTGTGACGACACGCTGTTGCCTGGGCTGTATCAGGATAAACAGAAGTTCGCAACTCTTGAACAGAATGGACTTCGTTTTAGGGCGCAAATTCATTTGTTTCCACCTCGCTACGACAAATTCTACGCTCATCCGCCGCAAGAATTTGAAAGTAAATTGGCGAAATGTGAAACGACTGTTGTTTTTTTTTTTTTTTTTTTTTTTGCTTCATTATCAATTCTCTTAGTGTGGCGTACAGAGGAAAAATAATGTACATTGTGTCACTGGCCAAATACTTCAACACCTCATTTTATCACACTCACAGCAACGCAAGTCTACAGATTGATTCCGAGCTCTTCCGATATAATTTCTTGAGGGAACCCACACTAAACCGGGAATCTTAAATATCTTCCTGCATGAGTGAATCTGAGTGATAATTGGCAAGACGAGGTTCAGCTTTGAGAGAGAAAAAAAAGTTTAAATTACTGTCTTCGAGTCAGAATCTGGGCTTTTTCTCTGTCTGAAACAACTCCCGCGTCAAACGACAAAGCCAAGCTGGGCGCTGCTCTAGGCAACACACAGACCTCGTGCTTACTCGCCAGCTCTGTATCCACGTCTTTTCATTTCAACTGCTTCATCAGGGGATAGCGCGAACGCAGTCCCCCACTACCAGAAATTATGCAGTCGAGATTCCCACATTTGGGGAATTCGCAGGGGTCAGTACAGCCGGAGTGCAATGGCTGAGCCTCACCCTGGGTGAACCACCTTCGTGATCATGGTATCTCCCCTGCCAGGTAAGTATGACTCGTATCACACCTGGGAGAGGTGCCAGCTGCTAAATGACCTTCTCACTGTCAGGGTTTCTGAGAATTCCCAGCATTCCCCCGAGCCTTGCCAGATTGGCACTCGGTTTTTGCGCATTTGCCCATATTTCGGCTGTCAAATTAATTCCATCGCCTCGTTGTGACCAAGCCTCTAATTTTCCTCAAAACACAGCCCCTAGTGCAACTATTGCCACTCATGTGTCGGTTTACGCCCATGGTGTAAGGCTGTGCGAAACCCCCTTGATCTTGCCTAACACTTAGTGTCGGGCTTTTCGGCTGTCAGATTAGGAGCAGCTCCCCTGCAAATGCATTTATTTTGTCAAGGCGTGCCAGAAAAGCCTCAAAAACTACCTAAATAACTGGATACCCTGTTTTCAGGGTCCAATCGGATTCCATCAGAAAAAGATTGAACGCAGTTTCCAGCTCAGCAGGGTACTGGAGATATTTACTGGTGAGAGGATTTCAATCCTTGCTGACATCACAGAGGTCAGCTCATTTCATTATGATAGCATGAATGGCTGGATAGCGTAACACATCTCACCGCTGACAATGTAACGCCGGTTGGTAATTCATTTTAACCGCTCACCATTTTGCGTTAATTTACTCTTCTATATTAATATTTCCAGTTGTTCTGACAGAAATTTCGGAAAGACAATGCGCGCACAATTATGTGGATACAGTCAGACTGTTAATAATGAGCCTTTTTACTCCTTTGAAACATCTTAAAATTCACTAAAATTGAAGCGCGCTGCACCCGGCATTCCCAGGCGGTATCGCACTCAGTACAGGCCTGGACAGGATTGGCTTGGCTTTCCAGAACAGACACGGGCAGGCTTTGTCAGAACGGAGATGGCAATAAAAAGTGAATCATTCATTCTACTCACTGTGAGAACGGTCAGCAAATTAGCCTCGATTCAATGTAGTTATGCGTAAATTCCGTGACTGCACTCACAAAATCAAAGACTTCTACCGCGTGAAAAGCCAAAGTGATCTGTAACATAACAGCACTATAGCGTACGCCTCTAACAGCCTGTCTGATAGAACAAACTATGACGAAAAGGCTGGCTGCACGTCACAACTAATGCCATAAACCTGCTAAGAATACGCCAGTACTGTGACGACACGCTGTTGCCTGGGCTGTATCAGGATAAACAGAAGTTCGCAACTCTTGAACAGAATGGACTTCGTTTTAGGGGCGCAAATTCATTTGTTTCCACCTCGCTACGACAAATTCTACGCTCATCCGCCGCAAGAATTTGAAAGTAAATTGGCGAAATGTGAAACGACTGTTGTTTTTTTTTTTTTTTTTTTTTTTTTTTTTTGCTTCATTATCAATTCTCTTAGTGTGGCGTACAGAGGAAAAATAATGTACATTGTGTCACTGGCCAAATACTTCAACACCTCATTTTATCACACTCACAGCAACGCAAGTCTACAGATTGATTCCGAGCTCTTCCGATATAATTTCTTGAGGGAACCCACACTAAACCGGGAATCTTAAATATCTTCCTGCATGAGTGAATCTGAGTGATAATTGGCAAGACGAGGTTCAGCTTTGAGAGAGAAAAAAAGTTTAAATTACTGTCTTCGAGTCAGAATCTGGGCTTTTTTCTCTGTCTGAAACAACTCCCGCGTCAAACGACAAAGCCAAGCTGGGCGCTGCTCTAGGCAACACACAGACCTCGTGCTTACTCGCCAGCTCTGTATCCACGTCTTTTCATTTCAACTGCTTCATCAGGGGATAGCGCGAACGCAGTCCCCCACTACCAGAAATTATGCAGTCGAGATTCCCACATTTGGGGAATTCGCAGGGGGGTCAGTACAGCCGAGTGCAATGGCTGAGCCTCACCCTGGGTGAACCACCTTCGTGATCATGGTATCTCCCCTGCCAGGTAAGTATGACTCGTATCACACCTGGGAGAGGTGCCAGCTGCTAAATGACCTTCTCACTGTCAGGGTTTCTGAGAATTCCCAGCATTCCCCCGAGCCTTGCCAGATTGGCACTCGGTTTTTGCGCATTTGCCCATATTTCGGCTGTCAAATTAATTCCATCGCCTCGTTGTGACCAAGCCTCTAATTTTCCTCAAAACACAGCCCCTAGTGCAACTATTGCCACTCATGTGTCGGTTTACGCCCATGGTGTAAGGCTGTGCGAAACCCCCTTGATCTTGCCTAACACTTAGTGTCGGGCTTTTCGGCTGTCAGATTAGGAGCAGCTCCCCTGCAAATGCATTTATTTTGTCAAGGCGTGCCAGAAAAGCCTCAAAAACTACCTAAATAACTGGATACCCTGTTTTCAGGGTCCAATCGGATTCCATCAGAAAAAGATTGAACGCAGTTTCCAGCTCAGCAGGGTACTGGAGATATTTACTGGTGAGAGGATTTCAATCCTTGCTGACATCACAGAGGTCAGCTCATTTCATTATGATAGCATGAATGGCTGGATAGCGTAACACATCTCACCGCTGACAATGTAACGCCGGTTGGTAATTCATTTTAACCGCTCACCATTTTGCGTTAATTTACTCTTCTATATTAATATTTCCAGTTGTTCTGACAGAAATTTCGAAAGACAATGCGCGCACAATTATGTGGATACAGTCAGACTGTTAATAATGAGCCTTTTTACTCCTTTGAAACATCTTAAAAATTCACTAAAATTGAAGCGCTGCACCACCCGCATTCCCAGGCGGTATCGCACTCAGTACAGGCCTGGACAGGATTGGCTTGGCTTTCCAGAACAGACACGGGCAGGCTTTGTCAGAACGGAGATGGCAATAAAAAGTGAATCATTCATTCTACTCACTGTGAGAACGGTCAGCAAATTAGCCTCGATTCAATGTAGTTATGCGTAAATTCCGTGACTGCACTCACAAAATCAAAGACTTCTACCGCGTGAGAAAGCCAAAGTGATCTGTAACATAACAGCACTATAGCGTACGCCTCTAACAGCCTGTCTGATAGAACAAACTATGACGAAAGGCTGGCTGCTGCGTCACAACTAATGCCATAAACCTGCTAAGAATACGCCAGTACTGTGACGACACGCTGTTGCCTGGGCTGTATCAGGATAAACAGAAGTTCGCAACTCTTGAACAGAATGGACTTCGTTTTAGGGGCGCAAATTCATTTGTTTCCACCTCGCTACGACAAATTCTCGCTCATCCGCCGCAAGAATTTGAAAGTAAATTGGCGAAATGTGAAACGACTGTTGTTTTTTTTTTTTTTTTTTTTTTTTTTTTGCTTCATTATCAATTCTCTTAGTGTGGCGTACAGAGAGGAAAAATAATGTACATTGTGTCACTGGCCAAATACTTCAACACCTCATTTTATCACACTCACAGCAACGCAAGTCTACAGATTGATTCCGAGCTCTTCCGATATAATTTCTTGAGGGAACCCACACTAAACCGGGAATCTTAAATATCTTCCTGCATGAGTGAATCTGAGTGATAATTGGCAAGACGAGGTTCAGCTTTGAGAGAGAAAAAAAGTTTAAATTACTGTCTTCGAGTCAGAATCTGGGCTTTTTCTCTGTCTGAAACAACTCCCGCGTCAAACGACAAAGCCAAGCTGGGCGCTGCTCTAGGCAACACACAGACCTCGTGCTTACTCGCCAGCTCTGTATCCACGTCTTTTCATTTCAACTGCTTCATCAGGGGATAGCGCGAACGCAGTCCCCCACTACCAGAAATTATGCAGTCGAGATTCCCACATTTGGGGAATTCGCAGGGGTCAGTACAGCCGGAGTGCAATGGCTGAGCCTCACCCTGGGTGAACCACCTTCGTGATCATGGTATCTCCCCTGCCAGGTAAGTATGACTCGTATCACACCTGGGAGAGGTGCCAGCTGCTAAATGACCTTCTCACTGTCAGGGTTTCTGAGAATTCCCAGCATTCCCCCGAGCCTTGCCAGATTGGCACTCGGTTTTTTTTTTTTTTCCATATTTCGGCTGTCAAATTAATTCCATCGCCTCGTTGTGACCAAGCCTCTAATTTTCCTCAAAACACAGCCCCTAGTGCAACTATTGCCACTCATGTGTCGGTTTACGCCCATGGTGTAAGGCTGTGCGAAACCCCCTTGATCTTGCCTAACACTTAGTGTCGGGCTTTTCGGCTGTCAGATTAGGAGCAGCTCCCCTGCAAATGCATTTATTTTGTCAAGGCGTGCCAGAAAAGCCTCAAAAACTACCTAAATAACTGGATACCCTGTTTTCAGGGTCCAATCGGATTCCATCAGAAAAAGATTGAACGCAGTTTCCAGCTCAGCAGGGTACTGGAGATATTTACTGGTGAGAGGATTTCAATCCTTGCTGACATCACAGAGGTCAGCTCATTTCATTATGATAGCATGAATGGCTGGATAGCGTAACACATCTCACCGCTGACAATGTAACGCCGGTTGGTAATTCATTTTAACCGCTCACCATTTTGCGTTAATTTACTCTTCTATATTAATATTTCCAGTTGTTCTGACAGAAATTTCGGAAAGACAATGCGCGCACAATTATGTGGATACAGTCAGACTGTTAATAATGAGCCTTTTTACCTTTTGAAACATCTTAAAAATTCACTAAAATTGAAGCGCGCTGCACCCGGCATTCCCAGGCGGTATCGCACTCAGTACAGGCCTGGACAGGATTGGCTTGGCTTTCCAGAACAGACACGGGCAGGCTTTGTCAGAACGGAGATGGCAATAAAAAGTGAATCATTCATTCTACTCACTGTGAGAACGGTCAGCAAATTAGCCTCGATTCAATGTAGTTATGCGTAAATTCCGTGACTGCACTCACAAAATCAAAGACTTCTACCGCGTGAGAAAGCCAAAGTGATCTGTAACATAACAGCACTATAGCGTACGCCTCTAACAGCCTGTCTGATAGAACAAACTATGACGAAAAGGCTGGCTGCACGTCACAACTAATGCCATAAACCTGCTAAGAATACGCCAGTACTGTGACGACACGCTGTTGCCTGGGCTGTATCAGGATAAACAGAAGTTCGCAACTCTTGAACAGAATGGACTTCGTTTTAGGGCGCAAATTCATTTGTTTCCACCTCGCTACGACAAATTCTACGCTCATCCGCCGCAAGAATTTGAAAGTAAATTGGCGAAATGTGAAACGACTGTTGTTTTTTTTTTTTTTTTTTTTTTTTTTTTTGCTTCATTATCAATTCTCTTAGTGTGGCGTACAGAGGAAAAAAATAATGTACATTGTGTCACTGGCCAAATACTTCAACACCTCATTTTATCACACTCACAGCAACGCAAGTCTACAGATTGATTCCGAGCTCTTCCGATATAATTTCTTGAGGGAACCCACACTAAACCGGGAATCTTAAATATCTTCCTGCATGAGTGAATCTGAGTGATAATTGGCAAGACGAGGTTCAGCTTTGAGAGAGAAAAAAGTTTAAATTACTGTCTTCGAGTCAGAATCTGGGCTTTTTCTCTGTCTGAAACAACTCCCGCGTCAAACGACAAAGCCAAGCTGGGCGCTGCTCTAGGCAACACACAGACCTCGTGCTTACTCGCCAGCTCTGTATCCACGTCTTTTCATTTCAACTGCTTCATCAGGGGATAGCGCGAACGCAGTCCCCCACTACCAGAAATTATGCAGTCGAGATTCCCACATTTGGGGAATTCGCAGGGGTCAGTACAGCCGGAGTGCAATGGCTGAGCCTCACCCTGGGTGAACCACCTTCGTGATCATGGTATCTCCCCTGCCAGGTAAGTATGACTCGTATCACACCTGGGAGAGGTGCCAGCTGCTAAATGACCTTCTCACTGTCAGGGTTTCTGAGAATTCCCAGCATTCCCCCGAGCCTTGCCAGATTGGCACTCGGTTTTTGCGCATTTGCCCATATTTCGGCTGTCAAATTAATTCCATCGCCTCGTTGTGACCAAGCCTCTAATTTTCCTCAAAACACAGCCCCTAGTGCAACTATTGCCACTCATGTGTCGGTTTACGCCCATGGTGTAAGGCTGTCTGAAACCCCTTGATCTTGCCTAACACTTAGTGTCGGGCTTTTTCGGCTGTCAGATTAGGAGCAGCTCCCCTGCAAATGCATTTATTTTGTCAAGGCGTGCCAGAAAAAAGCCTCAAAAACTACCTAAATAACTGGATACCCTGTTTTCAGGGTCCAATCGATTCCATCAGAAAAAGATTGAACGCAGTTTCCAGCTCAGCAGGGTACTGGAGATATTTACTGGTGAGAGGATTTCAATCCTTGCTGACATCACAGAGGTCAGCTCATTTCATTATGATAGCATGAATGGCTGGATAGCGTAACACATCTCACCGCTGACAATGTAACGCCGGTTGGTAATTCATTTTAACCGCTCACCATTTTGCGTTAATTTACTCTTCTATATTAATATTTCCAGTTGTTCTGACAGAAATTTCGGAAAGACAATGCGCGCACAATTATGTGGATACAGTCAGACTGTTAATAATGAGCCTTTTTACTCCTTTGAAACATCTTAAAAATTCACTAAAATTGAAGCGCGCTGCACCCGGCATTCCCAGGCGGTATCGCACTCAGTACAGGCCTGGACAGGATTGGCTTGGCTTTCCAGAACAGACACGGGCAGGCTTTGTCAGAACGGAGATGGCAATAAAAAGTGAATCATTCATTCTACTCACTGTGAGAACGGTCAGCAAATTAGCCTCGATTCAATGTAGTTATGCGTAAATTCCGTGACTGCACTCACAAAATCAAAGACTTCTACCGCGTGAGAAAGCCAAAGTGATCTGTAACATAACAGCACTATAGCGTACGCCTCTAACAGCCTGTCTGATAGAACAAACTATGACGAAAGGCTGGCTGCACGTCACAACTAATGCCATAAACCTGCTAAGAATACGCCAGTACTGTGACGACACGCTGTTGCCTGGGCTGTATCAGGATAAACAGAAGTTCGCAACTCTTGAACAGAATGGACTTCGTTTTAGGGGCGCAAATTCATTTGTTTCCACCTCGCTACGACAAATTCTACGCTCATCCGCCGCAAGAATTTGAAAGTAAATTGGCGAAATGTGAAACGACTGTTGTTTTTTTTTTTTTTTTTTTTTTTTTTGCTTCATTATCAATTCTCTTAGTGTGGCGTACAGAGGAAAAATAATGTACATTGTGTCACTGGCCAAATACTTCAACACCTCATTTTATCACACTCACAGCAACGCAAGTCTACAGATTGATTCCGAGCTCTTCCGATATAATTTCTTGAGGGAACCCACACTAAACCGGGAATCTTAAATATCTTCCTGCATGAGTGAATCTGAGTGATAATTGGCAAGACGAGGTTCAGCTTTGAGAGAGAAAAAAGTTTAAATTACTGTCTTCGAGTCAGAATCTGGGCTTTTTCTCTGTCTGAAACAACTCCCGCGTCAAACGACAAAGCCAAGCTGGGCGCTGCTCTAGGCAACACACAGACCTCGTGCTTACTCGCCAGCTCTGTATCCACGTCTTTTCATTTCAACTGCTTCATCAGGGGATAGCGCGAACGCAGTCCCCCACTACCAGAAATTATGCAGTCGAGATTCCCACATTTGGGGAATTCGCAGGGGTCAGTACAGCCGAGTGCAATGGCTGAGCCTCACCCTGGGTGAACCACCTTCGTGATCATGGTATCTCCCCTGCCAGGTAAGTATGACTCGTATCACACCTGGGAGAGGTGCCAGCTGCTAAATGACCTTCTCACTGTCAGGGTTTCTGAGAATTCCCAGCATTCCCCCGAGCCTTGCCAGATTGGCACTCGGTTTTTGCGCATTTGCCCATATTTCGGCTGTCAAATTAATTCCATCGCCTCGTTGTGACCAAGCCTCTAATTTTCCTCAAAACACAGCCCCTAGTGCAACTATTGCCACTCATGTGTCGGTTTACGCCCATGGTGTAAGGCTGTCTGAAAACCCCTTGATCTTGCCTAACACTTAGTGTCGGGCTTTTCGGCTGTCAGATTAGGAGCAGCTCCCCTGCAAATGCATTTATTTTGTCAAGGCGTGCCAGAAAAGCCTCAAAAACTACCTAAATAACTGGATACCCTGTTTTCAGGGTCCAATCGGATTCCATCAGAAAAAGATTGAACGCAGTTTCCAGCTCAGCAGGGTACTGGAGATATTTACTGGTGAGAGGATTTCAATCCTTGCTGACATCACAGAGGTCAGCTCATTTCATTATGATAGCATGAATGGCTGGATAGCGTAACACATCTCACCGCTGACAATGTAACGCCGGTTGGTAATTCATTTTAACCGCTCACCATTTTGCGTTAATTTACTCTTCTATATTAATATTTCCAGTTGTTCTGACAGAAATTTCGGAAAGACAATGCGCGCACAATTATGTGGATACAGTCAGACTGTTAATAATGAGCCTTTTTACTCCTTTGAAACATCTTAAAAATTCACTAAAATTGAAGCGCGCTGCACCCGGCATTCCCAGGCGGTATCGCACTCAGTACAGGCCTGGACAGGATTGGCTTGGCTTTCCAGAACAGACACGGGCAGGCTTTGTCAGAACGGAGATGGCAATAAAAAGTGAATCATTCATTCTACTCACTGTGAGAACGGTCAGCAAATTAGCCTCGATTCAATGTAGTTATGCGTAAATTCCGTGACTGCACTCACAAAATCAAAGACTTCTACCGCGTGAGAAAGCCAAAGTGATCTGTAACATAACAGCACTATAGCGTGCGCCTCTAACAGCCTGTCTGATAGAACAAACTATGACGAAAGGCTGGCTGCACGTCACAACTAATGCCATAAACCTGCTAAGAATACGCCAGTACTGTGACGACACGCTGTTGCCTGGGCTGTATCAGGATAAACAGAAGTTCGCAACTCTTGAACAGAATGGACTTCGTTTTAGGGGCGCAAATTCATTTGTTTCCACCTCGCTTCGACAAATTCTACGTTCATCCGCCGCAAGAATTTGAAAGTAAATTGGCGAAATGTGAAACGACTGTTGTTTTTTTTTTTTTTTTTTTTTTTTTTTTGCATTATCAATTCTCTTAGTGTGGCGTACAGAGGAAAAATAATGTACATTGTGTCACTGGCCAAATACTTCAACACCTCATTTTATCACACTCACAGCAACGCAAGTCTACAGATTGATTCCGAGCTCTTCCGATATAATTTCTTGAGGGAACCCACACTAAACCGGGAATCTTAAATATCTTCCTGCATGAGTGAATCTGAGTGATAATTGGCAAGACGAGGTTCAGCTTTGAGAGAGAAAAAAGTTTAAATTACTGTCTTCGAGTCAGAATCTGGGCTTTTTCTCTGTCTGAAACAACTCCGCGTCAAACGACAAAGCCAAGCTGGGCGCTGCTCTAGGCAACACACAGACCTCGTGCTTACTCGCCAGCTCTGTATCCACGTCTTTTCATTTCAACTGCTTCATCAGGGGATAGCGCGAACGCAGTCCCCACTACCAGAAATTATGCAGTCGAGATTCCCACATTTGGGGAATTCGCAGGGGTCAGTACAGCCGAGTGCAATGGCTGAGCCTCACCCTGGGTGAACCACCTTCGTGATCATGGTATCTCCCCTGCCAGGTAAGTATGACTCGTATCACACCTGGGAGAGGTGCCAGCTGCTAAATGACCTTCTCACTGTCAGGGTTTCTGAGAATTCCCAGCATTCCCCCGAGCCTTGCCAGATTGGCACTCGGTTTTTGCGCATTTGCCCATATTTCGGCTGTCAAATTAATTCCATCGCCTCGTTGTGACCAAGCCTCTAATTTTCCTCAAAACACAGCCCCTAGTGCAACTATTGCCACTCATGTGTCGGTTTACGCCCATGGTGTAAGGCTGTGCGAAACCCCCTTGATCTTGCCTAACACTTAGTGTCGGGCTTTTCGGCTGTCAGATTAGGAGCAGCTCCCCTGCAAATGCATTTATTTTGTCAAGGCGTGCCAGAAAAGCCTCAAAAACTACCTAAATAACTGGATACCCTGTTTTCAGGGTCCAATCGGATTCCATCAGAAAAAGATTGAACGCAGTTTCCAGCTCAGCAGGGTACTGGAGATATTTACTGGTGAGAGGATTTCAATCCTTGCTGACATCACAGAGGTCAGCTCATTTCATTATGATAGCATGAATGGCTGGATAGCGTAACACATCTCACCGCTGACAATGTAACGCCGGTTGGTAATTCATTTTAACCGCTCACCATTTTGCGTTAATTTACTCTTCTATATTAATATTTCCAGTTGTTCTGACAGAAATTTCGGAAAGACAATGCGCGCACAATTATGTGGATACAGTCAGACTGTTAATAATGAGCCTTTTTACTCCTTTGAAACATCTTAAAAATTCACTTAAAATTGAAGCGCGCTGCACCCGGCATTCCCAGGCGGTATCGCACTCAGTACAGGCCTGGACAGGATTGGCTTGGCTTTCCAGAACAGACACGGGCAGGCTTTGTCAGAACGGAGATGGCAATAAAAAGTGAATCATTCATTCTACTCACTGTGAGAACGGTCAGCAAATTAGCCTCGATTCAATGTAGTTATGCGTAAATTCCGTGACTGCACTCACAAAATCAAAGACTTCTACCGCGTGAGAAAGCCAAAGTGATCTGTAACATAACAGCACTATAGCGTACGCCTCTAACAGCCTGTCTGATAGAACAAACTATGACGAAAGGCTGGCTGCACGTCACAACTAATGCCATAAACCTGCTAAGAATACGCCAGTACTGTGACGACACGCTGTTGCCTGGGCTGTATCAGGATAAACAGAAGTTCGCAACTCTTGAACAGAATGGACTTCGTTTTAGGGGCGCAAATTCATTTGTTTCCACCTCGCTACGACAAATTCTACGCTCATCCGCCGCAAGAATTTGAAAGTAAATTGGCGAAATGTGAAACGACTGTTGTTTTTTTTTTTTTTTTTTTTTTGCTTCATTATCAATTCTCTTAGTGTGGCGTACAGAGGAAAAATAATGTACATTGTGTCACTGGCCAAATACTTCAACACCTCATTTTATCACACTCACAGCAACGCAAGTCTACAGATTGATTCCGAGCTCTTCCGATATAATTTCTTGAGGGAACCCACACTAAACCGGGAATCTTAAATATCTTCCTGCATGAGTGAATCTGAGTGATAATTGGCAAGACGAGGTTCAGCTTTGAGAGAGAAAAAAAGTTTAAATTACTGTCTTCGAGTCAGAATCTGGGCTTTTTCTCTGTCTGAAACAACTCCCCGCGTCAAACGACAAAGCCAAGCTGGGCGCTGCTCTAGGCAACACACAGACCTCGTGCTTACTCGCCAGCTCTGTATCCACGTCTTTTCATTTCAACTGCTTCATCAGGGGATAGCGCGAACGCAGTCCCCCACTACCAGAAATTATGCAGTCGAGATTCCCACATTTGGGGAATTCGCAGGGGTCAGTACAGCCGAGTGCAATGGCTGAGCCTCACCCTGGGTGAACCACCTTCGTGATCATGGTATCTCCCCTGCCAGGTAAGTATGACTCGTATCACACCTGGGAGAGGTGCCAGCTGCTAAATGACCTTCTCACTGTCAGGGTTTCTGAGAATTCCCAGCATTCCCCCGAGCCTTGCCAGATTGGCACTCGGTTTTTGCGCATTTGCCCATATTTCGCCTGTCAAATTAATTCCATCGCCTCGTTGTGACCAAGCCTCTAATTTTCCTCAAAACACAGCCCCTAGTGCAACTATTGCCACTCATGTGTCGGTTTACGCCCATGGTGTAAGGCTGTCGAAAACCCCTTGATCTTGCCTAACACTTAGTGTCGGGCTTTTTCGGCTGTCAGATTAGGCAGCAGCTCCTGCAAATGCATTTATTTTGTCAAGGCGTGCCAGAAAAGCCTCAAAAACTACCTAAATAACTGGATACCCTGTTTTCAGGGTCCAATCGGATTCCATCAGAAAAAGATTGAACGCAGTTTCCAGCTCAGCAGGGTACTGGAGATATTTACTGGTGAGAGGATTTCAATCCTTGCTGACATCACAGAGGTCAGCTCATTTCATTATGATAGCATGAATGGCTGGATAGCGTAACACATCTCACCGCTGACAATGTAACGCCGGTTGGTAATTCATTTTAACCGCTCACCATTTTGCGTTAATTTACTCTTCTATATTAATATTTCCAGTTGTTCTGACAGAAATTTCGGAAAGACAATGCGCGCACAATTATGTGGATACAGTCAGACTGTTAATAATGAGCCTTTTTACTCCTTTGAAACATCTTAAAAATTCACTTAAAATTGAAGCGCGCTGCACCCGGCATTCCCAGGCGGTATCGCACTCAGTACAGGCCTGGACAGGATTGGCTTGGCTTTCCAGAACAGACACGGGCAGGCTTTGTCAGAACGGAGATGGCAATAAAAAGTGAATCATTCATTCTACTCACTGTGAGAACGGTCAGCAAATTAGCCTCGATTCAATGTAGTTATGCGTAAATTCCGTGACTGCACTCACAAAATCAAAGACTTCTACCGCGTGAGAAAGCCAAAGTGATCTGTAACATAACAGCACTATAGCGTACGCCTCTAACAGCCTGTCTGATAGAACAAACTATGACGAAAGGCTGGCTGCACGTCACAACTAATGCCATAAACCTGCTAAGAATACGCCAGTACTGTGACGACACGCTGTTGCCTGGGCTGTATCAGGATAAACAGAAGTTCGCAACTCTTGAACAGAATGGACTTCGTTTTAGGGGCGCAAATTCATTTGTTTCCACCTCGCTACGACAAATTCTACGCTCATCCGCCGCAAGAATTTGAAAGTAAATTGGCGAAATGTGAAACGACTGTTGTTTTTTTTTTTTTTTTTTTTTTTTTTTTCATTATCAATTCTCTTAGTGTGGCGTACAGAGGAAAAATAATGTACATTGTGTCACTGGCCAAATACTTCAACACCTCATTTTATCACACTCACAGCAACGCAAGTCTACAGATTGATTCCGAGCTCTTCCGATATAATTTCTTGAGGGAACCCACACTAAACCGGGAATCTTAAATATCTTCCTGCATGAGTGAATCTGAGTGATAATTGGCAAGACGAGGTTCAGCTTTGAGAGAGAAAAAAAGTTTAAATTACTGTCTTCGAGTCAGAATCTGGGCTTTTTCTCTGTCTGAAACAACTCCCGCGTCAAACGACAAAGCCAAGCTGGGCGCTGCTCTAGGCAACACACAGACCTCGTGCTTACTCGCCAGCTCTGTATCCACGTCTTTTCATTTCAACTGCTTCATCAGGGGATAGCGCGAACGCAGTCCCCCACTACCAGAAATTATGCAGTCGAGATTCCCACATTTGGGGAATTCGCAGGGGTCAGTACAGCCGAGTGCAATGGCTGAGCCTCACCCTGGGTGAACCACCTTCGTGATCATGGTATCTCCCCTGCCAGGTAAGTATGACTCGTATCACACCTGGGAGAGGTGCCAGCTGCTAAATGACCTTCTCACTGTCAGGGTTTCTGAGAATTCCCAGCATTCCCCGAGCCTTGCCAGATTGGCACTCGGTTTTTTGCGCATTGCCCATATTTCGGCTGTCAAATTAATTCCATCGCCTCGTTGTGACCAAGCCTCTAATTTTCCTCAAAACACAGCCCCTAGTGCAACTATTGCCACTCATGTGTCGGTTTACGCCCATGGTGTAAGGCTGTGCGAAACCCCCTTGATCTTGCCTAACACTTAGTGTCGGGCTTTTCGGCTGTCAGATTAGGAGCAGCTCCTGCAAATGCATTTATTTTGTCAAGGCGTGCCAGAAAAGCCTCAAAAACTACCTAAATAACTGGATACCCTGTTTTCAGGGTCCAATCGGATTCCATCAGAAAAAGATTGAACGCAGTTTCCAGCTCAGCAGGGTACTGGAGATATTTACTGGTGAGAGGATTTCAATCCTTGCTGACATCACAGAGGTCAGCTCATTTCATTATGATAGCATGAATGGCTGGATAGCGTAACACATCTCACCGCTGACAATGTAACGCCGGTTGGTAATTCATTTTAACCGCTCACCATTTTGCGTTAATTTACTCTTCTATATTAATATTTCCAGTTGTTCTGACAGAAATTTCGGAAAGACAATGCGCGCACAATTATGTGGATACAGTCAGACTGTTAATAATGAGCCTTTTTACTCCTTTGAAACATCTTAAAAATTCACTAAAATTGAAGCGCGCTGCACCCGGCATTCCCAGGCGGTATCGCACTCAGTACAGGCCTGGACAGGATTGGCTTGGCTTTCCAGAACAGACACGGGCAGGCTTTGTCAGAACGGAGATGGCAATAAAAAGTGAATCATTCATTCTACTCACTGTGAGAACGGTCAGCAAATTAGCCTCGATTCAATGTAGTTATGCGTAAATTCCGTGACTGCACTCACAAAATCAAAGACTTCTACCGCGTGAGAAAGCCAAAGTGATCTGTAACATAACAGCACTATAGCGTACGCCTCTAACAGCCTGTCTGATAGAACAAACTATGACGAAAGGCTGGCTGCACGTCACAACTAATGCCATAAACCTGCTAAGAATACGCCAGTACTGTGACGACACGCTGTTGCCTGGGCTGTATCAGGATAAACAGAAGTTCGCAACTCTTGAACAGAATGGACTTCGTTTTAGGGGCGCAAATTCATTTGTTTCCACCTCGCTACGACAAATTCTACGCTCATCCGCCGCAAGAATTTGAAAGTAAATTGGCGAAATGTGAAACGACTGTTGTTTTTTTTTTTTTTTTTTTTTTTTTTTGCTTCATTATCAATTCTCTTAGTGTGGCGTACAGAGGAAAAATAATGTACATTGTGTCACTGGCCAAATACTTCAACACCTCATTTTATCACACTCACAGCAACGCAAGTCTACAGATTGATTCCGAGCTCTTCCGATATAATTTCTTGAGGGAACCCACACTAAACCGGGAATCTTAAATATCTTCCTGCATGAGTGAATCTGAGTGATAATTGGCAAGACGAGGTTCAGCTTTGAGAGAGAAAAAAAGTTTAAATTACTGTCTTCGAGTCAGAATCTGGGCTTTTTCTCTGTCTGAAACAACTCCGCGTCAAACGACAAAGCCAAGCTGGGCGCTGCTCTAGGCAACACACAGACCTCGTGCTTACTCGCCAGCTCTGTATCCACGTCTTTTCATTTCAACTGCTTCATCAGGGGATAGCGCGAACGCAGTCCCCCACTACCAGAAATTATGCAGTCGAGATTCCCACATTTGGGGAATTCGCAGGGGTCAGTACAGCCGGAGTGCAATGGCTGAGCCTCACCCTGGGTGAACCACCTTCGTGATCATGGTATCTCCCCTGCCAGGTAAGTATGACTCGTATCACACCTGGGAGAGGTGCCAGCTGCTAAATGACCTTCTCACTGTCAGGGTTTCTGAGAATTCCCAGCATTCCCCCGAGCCTTGCCAGATTGGCACTCGGTTTTTGCGCATTTGCCCATATTTCGCCTGTCAAATTAATTCCATCGCCTCGTTGTGACCAAGCCTCTAATTTTCCTCAAAACACAGCCCCTAGTGCAACTATTGCCACTCATGTGTCGGTTTACGCCCATGGTGTAAGGCTGTGCGAAACCCCCTTGATCTTGCCTAACACTTAGTGTCGGGCTTTTCGGCTGTCAGATTAGGAGCAGCTCCCCTGCAAATGCATTTATTTTGTCAAGGCGTGCCAGAAAAGCCTCAAAAACTACCTAAATAACTGGATACCCTGTTTTCAGGGTCCAATCGGATTCCATCAGAAAAGATTGAACGCAGTTTCCAGCTCAGCAGGGTACTGGAGATATTTACTGGTGAGAGGATTTCAATCCTTGCTGACATCACAGAGGTCAGCTCATTTCATTATGATAGCATGAATGGCTGGATAGCGTAACACATCTCACCGCTGACAATGTAACGCCGGTTGGTAATTCATTTTAACCGCTCACCATTTTGCGTTAATTTACTCTTCTATATTAATATTTCCAGTTGTTCTGACAGAAATTTCGGAAAGACAATGCGCGCACAATTATGTGGATACAGTCAGACTGTTAATAATGAGCCTTTTTACTCCTTTGAAACATCTTAAAAATTCATTAAAATTGAAGCGCGCTGCACCCGGCATTCCCAGGCGGTATCGCACTCAGTACAGGCCTGGACAGGATTGGCTTGGCTTTCCAGAACAGACACGGGCAGGCTTTGTCAGAACGGAGATGGCAATAAAAAGTGAATCATTCATTCTACTCACTGTGAGAACGGTCAGCAAATTAGCCTCGATTCAATGTAGTTATGCGTAAATTCCGTGACTGCACTCACAAAATCAAAGACTTCTACCGCGTGAGAAAGCCAAAGTGATCTGTAACATAACAGCACTATAGCGTACGCCTCTAACAGCCTGTCTGATAGAACAAACTATGACGAAAAGGCTGGCTGCACGTCACAACTAATGCCATAAACCTGCTAAGAATACGCCAGTACTGTGACGACACACTGTTGCCTGGGCTGTATCAGGATAAACAGAAGTTCGCAACTCTTGAACAGAATGGACTTCGTTTTAGGGGCGCAAATTCATTTGTTTCCACCTCGCTTCGACAAATTCTCGCTCATCCGCCGCAAGAATTTGAAAGTAAATTGGCGAAATGTGAAACGACTGTTGTTTTTTTTTTTTTTTTTTTTTGCTTCATTATCAATTCTCTTAGTGTGGCGTACAGAGGAAAAATAATGTACATTGTGTCACTGGCCAAATACTTCAACACCTCATTTTATCACACTCACAGCAACGCAAGTCTACAGATTGATTCCGAGCTCTTCCGATATAATTTCTTGAGGGAACCCACACTAAACCGGGAATCTTAAATATCTTCCTGCATGAGTGAATCTGAGTGATAATTGGCAAGACGAGGTTCAGCTTTGAGAGAGAAAAAAGTTTAAATTACTGTCTTCGAGTCAGAATCTGGGCTTTTTCTCTGTCTGAAACAACTCCGCGTCAAAACGACAAAGCCAAGCTGGGCGCTGCTCTAGGCAACACACAGACCTCGTGCTTACTCGCCAGCTCTGTATCCACGTCTTTTCATTTCAACTGCTTCATCAGGGGATAGCGCGAACGCAGTCCCCACTACCAGAAATTATGCAGTCGAGATTCCCACATTTGGGGAATTCGCAGGGGTCAGTACAGCCGAGTGCAATGGCTGAGCCTCACCCTGGGTGAACCACCTTCGTGATCATGGTATCTCCCCTGCCAGGTAAGTATGACTCGTATCACACCTGGGAGAGGTGCCAGCTGCTAAATGACCTTTTAAATTGTTTTATTATATCACGTCTAAAAATATATCACACTACAATACATTACATGTTCTTGGGCAAATCACAAATACATAATCGAACACACAATCTAATAGTCAAATCCTGGTCAATACATAAATGCAACGACATAAAAATACAAAGACATGACAAAACGAATACATATACATTAGCAAAAAAAACGTACCTTTAAATAACCATCATTAATGAAAAACTAAACCAATCACCACCTTTAGTCATGATCCCCAGTGTCCTCTAAATACGCAGTCTCATTAGGCTCAGTCCCTTCCGGGTAAACCGGACTCTCATTTCCCCGAGGGGAGTCCTGACCGCACACAGTCCCCACTTTCCGTACAGGAGGACCTTTGGATTCTTCTTTCTCCACTTTTTTCTCCGTCGCTCTCTTCCTCCTCACTTTTGCCACTTCCACCTCCATCTCCACCTCGCTGCTCTTATCCCTCCCTTCATCAGTTTCACTGGGTGCAGGTGTGTTCGCCTCACCTGGGCCCCGCTGTTTAGTGCTCCTCCCTTTCCCCCTCTGCTTTGCAGGTTGGCTCACCTCCGGCTCGTTAGGCTTATCTTCCTGTGCCGTCTCCTTTGTTCTCTCCGTTTTCTCCTTCTCCCCTGTTGTCGCTCCACTCCCTCCAGCCACCTGCGCGTAGGAGCACCGGGAGCATGTCCTGAACGAGTGCCCCACTTCCCCACACACTGTGCACTTCCTGGGCTTGGGGCACCCGTTCTTCAGATGTCCCTCCTCTCCGCAATTCAGACACAGCACTCCCTTTTTGCACTCCTCTTTCCCGTGACCAAAGGACAAACAATTGCGGCAGTACTTCGGTTGCTGCGCATAGAACAGAACCCCCCTCTCCCCTCTGATGGTAAATGAGGGCAGAGGGTGAGTAAAGCCGTCGACTCCCTCTGGATCCGCTTTTAAATAAACTTGATATTCCCAGTAACCCGTCCAGATACCGACGTCGTCCACCACGTTCCTCCATTTGTCCACGTGGCAGTAATTTGCCAAGTACTCTCTCACCAGCCTCTCGTCGGCAAAAGGATTAAACAGCCTTGCCGTGATAAGCCGAAAGCTGCTGTTCCACAACGGTTTGATATCAAAGTGTTTCAAATAAAAATGCTTTGGCGCGCAGGCAATACAATCTCGAGTGTATTTCCGAAAAAATGCGTCGTCTTTAAAAGTCTCATCAATGGCGCGAACATTACTGTTCTTCACAACACAAACATGATCCGTCGCTTTTACTTGTTTCAAACACCTCAACAAAAAATTCTTCACAAAGAAATCTCTGTCAATTAGCTTACTATCAGCGTCGATCTTCAACGCGAAGCGCAGGGTATTCTTGATGCGATCTACCCTTGGAAAGTTGTCGTCTGCTTCCTCTGCGGTGTCCATGGCGCCTTCCTGAAAACTTGCCCCAGGAAGCGATTTTTTTTTTGGATTTTTATTGAGAAAAAGCCTTTACATATCCATTACATCACACCAAAAATAAGTCTCCATTTTCATTTCTTTCATATACCTGATCTAAATCCAAATAAAAAAAAGAACCTTTCCACATTTTAAATAAGACATAATCACTATTCAAGACATTCACCACTTAGAAATATAGTTCCAGGTACAATTATTTTCCAGACAACCATTAGTCCAAGACTGCCTGGTTTAGAAAACCGTTAACACACAAATGCTCCACATTTTACATAAGGCTTGAAACCATGCAAGACACCCGCCCACTCCACCCACATATACCCACTACACAACCACTCTCTCATGTCACAGTAAGGCACCAAATCTCCCACCCCACCCCCCAAACACACCCCCAACACTCCAAAACCCACCCAAACTATCCATTTCCCTTCTCCCCAAACAACAGACTTTCCAACCCTACCCATTTCCCTCTCACCCAATCCCTTCTCCTCATCACCTCATCCACCCTTAACCTTTCAGTCACCTTCCACCTCCACCTGTGGAAGACTTGATGTGGGGTTGCTTTATCCATCCTTCTCTTAACCACCCCTGCCCTATCCTCCCACAGCACTAGCTTTACATATCCTATTAGGTCCCACAAAACCTTTACCTCCTCCTTGCCCACCTTCCTTAAATCCCTCCTCCATATGACCATTTTCATAGTGAGTTTGACCTCTATCCTGGACCCTACTAATAGCCCCTGTACTAGCTTCCAAAAAATCACAACAAAGGGGCATTCCCAAAAACCATGAATGATTGTTTCAACCTCCCCACAGCTCCTCGGGCACAGGGCACTTTTTGCACACCCGTGCCTATACAGTACCTCTCGCGCTGGCAAACGACCCCAAGCACACCTCCAGTGCAGGCCCCTCACTGACCCTGGGGCCCTTTCCTCACTCACTCCCTTCCAATAAATCCCCAACGGGATTTCTCCAGGACCCGTCCGCCTCTGCTCATCCTCCCACCTGGACCACGCTCTGTGATTTACAATCAACTCACCCCCCTGCCTTGCTACCCTCTTAATCAATCCCTGTGCCAGCTTATAGGACCCTGCTGCCCTCTCTATACTGGGAACCTCATGCATTCGGGAAGCCAGTCCTCGCATCACCATAGCCAAATGTACTTGAGCCAAATAAAAACACTTATGTCCAACCCTCTGCAACACCACCCTTCCCACAAAGCTACTGTGAATTATGTCCAATTTCAAAGGGAGTCTAATCACCCCTCTCCCCCCTTTCTCCACTGGCATGTATATAGCAACCCTCCTTAGATATTCGTATGCACCACCCCATAAAAATCTAAACATACTCCGACCCATCTCCCTTTTCACACCTGCTGGAACTGGAAACACATTTGCCAAATGCAACAACAATGGCAGCAATACAACTTTTACTGCCATCACTCTTGCCAATAAAGACAACCGCCCACTCGCCCACCGCCCCAAACACCGTCTCATCACTGCCAAGCGAGCTTCCCAATTCTTCCGCGCACTATCTTAAGTATAAAACCTAACCCCCAAAATTTTCATTCCCTCCTGATTTTGGCTAAACCCCTCCTCGTCTATCCCTCCACTCCAATGAGAACCATACATCACTGAAGATTTGTTAACATTCACCTTTGACCCTGTCCCCCTTTCAAACAAACTCATTAACTCTCGCACTCTCCTAAGAGCCTGCCTTGATGATTCAAACAATGTTGTGTCATTCACGTACTGTTGAATCTTTAACCTTTCCCCACCTGAGCCTGGAATCCACACCCCATCCACCCCCTGATCCCGTCTCACCAATTCTGCGAAGGGCTACAACACGTAGAGCAGTGGCGAGAGTGGACACCCCTGTCTCACCCTGCCCGACTGCTCCACTGCACCCCCCAGAAAACCATTATGCTGAATTACACTATACACTTGCCTATACAAAGCCCTTATTCAACTGACAAATTTGGCCCCCACACCCGTTCCACAATCTTAAACAGGAAGTCATGCTGCACCCTATCAAATGCTTTCTCCTGGTCTATACTTACCATAGCCATTGTCACATTCCTCTCTTCCGTCCATTCAATCATATCCCTTATCAATAACAGGTTCCAGGAACACGAGCGTCCCGGCACTGCACAGGTCTGATCCTCTCCCAGCAAAGATCCTATCACCTTCGCCAGTCGCCTCGTCAAAACCTGAGCCAAGATCTTATAGTCTACTGTCAACAGTGTAATTGGCCGCCAGTTTTTCAACTCCTCCCTGCACCCTGTTTTAAACAACAGTGTCAACATCCCTTTCTTCATAGAGTCTGCCATTACCCCCCTTTCCAAGATGACATTAACCAGCTCCACCATATGCGGACCAAGCATGTCCCAAAAAGCACAGTAGAACTTTTTGGGGAGGCCATCATGTCCTGATGCCTTGCCACTCCTCATGGAGTGCAACGCACCAGTCAACTCCTCCAAGGTAATAGGCTTCTCCATGTCCTCCCCATCACTCCTCCCTAGCCTATTCCCCACCCCTGCCAACAGCACCGCTTGAACCTCACTGTCACACTTGTAGACATTGCATATTTCATTTTACAAAAGATTGTTCCATTTCTAAACCAGTAAAATTCATCTGTGCCTTTGGGTTGGGTTCTGAGCGGCACCTCTGTAAGATCTGCAAACGCTGATGCGTGGGGGAGCCCAGCGACTGTATGCGACAAATGGCTGATAAGCTCAGTCCAGAGCCATGCCAGATAGCAGTAAAACTTTTGTGGACTTCCAGGAGGTGCCAATGGTCTCGCCACGGGGGGGTTGTTGCAGGGCTCTGGCTGACACAATGCCCCTGTGCGAGTCATATTACTGGCCTAAGTCTTAAGTTAAAGTCCAGTTATATTAATCTGTTTCAAATAATCTAAACCTCTGGGAAGTGCATAATGTGCTTATATGTTAAATCTTCTTCTAAGAAATCACTTATATACCTATAACCCAATTTACCTATATAATAATTCATCTTAAGACCTTTTCATGACAACTGCATCATATTAGTACATATTCATATCGTGTTTGGTCTTGTTATTCTCGGGGAAATCCAGGGAGTTGAATGGAGTATGTTTCATTCCCATTGAAATTATGGTTCATTCCCTTTTGGAAACTCCTGAGAATTTGGTCAGAATACTCTCTGGTAATCACCCTATTCTCCTCTCTCTGCTGAAGTGTTTTATTACATCCTCCCAATGGTCGAAACCCAAAAACCGGATTCGACCCCCCTTCCAGGTGTTTATGGCCATGCCGCCTGGATCAAAGGCGTGATTTGACTTAAAGCAAAGAGAAACAATCCATTCTGGGAAGATTGTATCCGATCTGTCCCCACGTACGTAAGTGCGTGAGTAGCCATTCCCTATGCCATATGTAGCCAATCTATATAGTCAGGGAAGATCGTATCCGATCTGTCCCCGCGTACGTAAGTGCGTGAGTAGTCCTTTTCAATTTTGTAATATCATAATTCGAACTTCCCGCGCACATTAGTGCGTGTATCCTTTTCCTCCAGGTATGACTTTATTCTCCTTTTCTAAATTGTGTGTAACTTGTAATTGGCTTAGTGTTGATTTGTTTGATTTAAGCTTTAGCCTACCTGGTGAATAAATTATTGTTATTCTTGTTTAGCTTGCGTGGTCTCCGTGACTCTTAATCCTTTTATTCTTTCTAGCCACGTTACGACCGGTGCTTAGGGGGCGAGTCCTTGTCATTCCAGACTAGCTAGCTGATGTTTTAAAGGTAGTGATGGGTTTTAAGTTGGATTGCAAGTTACGGTCTACTTAAATAAAGGGTTTATGTAGTATCGGTCCTGGGGATTTGGCCTTAAGGGCACCCTTGGGCTTATAAGCCGGTGCCTGGTCGATCCCCTTAAGGGGCCCTGTGGTGCACATAAATCTGGGTTCATGATATGTTTATGCCAAAGTTGCTACTATCATGGTAATTTCTTCCATCTTCTAGAACTGTCACCGAACTAAGATCCGGCAACTGCGCTATTACCCGGGGGTGTCGGTTGAGTAACTGGTTTTCACGGATGAGTCTGGCGACGTAGCTGCCCCGAGATTCACGCATGTGTCCCTAAACTATAAATTCTAATTCTAATTTGGAGTCAGATATTTGACGAGGGTATAACTAAATTTGGTATTCTAAATCTATTATGGAGTCAGATTAATTGTAACCGTTGCGCTTTTGTGCCCCGTTGTTCGAACGGAGAAAATATATCCATTTTATTGTGATTCGCACCAGCCAGGACGTCGCGCATGCTAATACTAGGAATCCACACGCATAAACCTTCAACCCGGGCTCTTCCTTCCTTGGTCGAGCTGCGTGGGTCTTACACACTCCCACCTTGCAAATAAATCCTTATAAAATTCGTCTGCAACCGCCATCATCTGCCAAACTCCCTTTACTAAGCCGTCCGTCCCCTGCAAACCGTGCATTACTGTCGACGCCCTCCTTGTTCTTCGAAAAACTTTCATAAAAATCGCAGCAAGCCGTTTCTGAGTAAAAGGTCAAATCAAAAAAACCTCTCTTGGAAAAATCTTGAAGACAATAAATTGTTTCCTTCCTCACTCGACAGAGCCCATTCAACACCTTCTTCACCAAGAAATCCAGCGTAAACTTCTCCCTCACCCTCATCCAACTCGAACCGCATCGTGTTCTGTAGCCGTATCCGCAGGACCGGCATCTGTTCTCCCGTCGCCATCTTCTTCCACGAAGATCCACACTTGATCTTAGCCAAAAGCTGAGAGGCTATACTTCCTGATCATGGTATCTCCCCTGCCAGGTCAGTATGAATTGTGCCACACCTGGGAGAGGTGCTGGCTACTAAATGACTGTCTCACTTTCAGGGTTTCTGAGAATTCCCAGGATTCCCCTGAGCCTTGCCAGATTGGCACTTGATTTTTTTTAGGCAACAGTTGAACTAGGGGCTGTATTTTGAGGAAAATTAGAGTTTTGGTCATAACGAAGTGAAAAAATTCATTCGACGGCCGAAATATGGTCAAATACGCAAAAATCGAGTGCCAATCTGGCAAGGCTCGGGGGAATCCTGGGAATTCTCAGAAACCTTGACAGTGAGAAGGTCATTTAGCAGCATGCACCTCTCCCAGGCGTGGCACAATTCATAATTACCTGGCAGGGGAGTTACCTTGATTAGGCGGAAGTATCATCAAGAATGGCTTCTTCGGAAGAGGAGTTTCCGTCCCATAGGGTGCGGCTTCGCAACACGGTTCGGTTCGAGATGGAAGATATAGAGAGAAAGAAGGAGATCACTTTGGAGTATTTCGTGCAATAGATTTTAAAGGAGACTCTCGAAGTAAGTCCAGAAATTGTGTATTGTTTGCAGGATTTTTCAAGCAGAGGTTTTTTTGATGAGACTTTTTATGTTGAAGCTAATTGCTTCAATATGTATGCTCGTTTCACTGAGAAAAAGGATGCACCTGCTTTACAAGGCATTAAGGTGATTTTGCTTTTTGCACAGGCTTTACGACCCCTCACGATTCACCTTTATAATCCTTCTGTGAGGGAGGAGGACGTTGTTGCTTTCCTGAGTAGGTATTATGCTCATGTTGAGCAGGGAAAGAAACTAGAAAATAAATATGGTATCTGGAATGGCAAGTGACGGTTTATGGTGAGGTTTAAACGAGACCATGTAGGAGTTGGAGGTTTGGCGCATCCTCCAGGTACCTTTTCAATTGGTCCTGAAAAGGGGTATTTATTTTACCCAGGGCAGCCTTTGTATTGTAGGCGCTGTGGTTTGTTTGGACACATTACAGAGGTGTGCAGCACTGAAAGGTGCAGAATCTGTGGTGTCGCGGGACATTTGGCAAAGGACTGTCAGGCTCCTAAAGCCTGTAGTATGTGTGGAAGCACAGACCATTTATACCGGGCGTGTCCCGATAGACCTACATCGTTTGCAAGTTTGTTCAGCGCTGACGTGGACGAACCGGTGATGAGGAAAAGGCTTCCTAGGGGAAGAGAGAGGGCTGCACCTCAGGCAGGGCCCTCTGCTGGAGTGGAGGTCTCAACATCTGCACTGGAGGCTGGAGGGAGTAATTCTCCTGTTAACCAGCTTGTGAGTTCTGCAGACTGCCTCTGGTGAAACACCAGGGACGGCTCAAAGCGTTAATATAAGGGTTGAAATGCCTGCAGTGTCAAGCGTTGCTGTCGGGCTGGCTTCGGTTGCAGGGCCTGAGGGACAGGCCAGTGATTTGGGGTTAAGGTCGGTTCACAAGGAGAGATCTTCTCCTGTTTCTGCGGCAAAGTTATTATCAATGCGTTCAACGGTCTCAAGCTTGGCCCCTTTAGCTGGACCAGGTTATGTTCAGGTATTTGGGTCAGTAAGAGGTCAGGGGAGTGGGGAGGCAGGTCAAGGGGTCAGTAATATAGAGGAGGCATGTACTGGGGGGCAGGAGTGCCTAAGTCTGGGTACATTGTGGGAGCGGAGAGATCACAGGAGCTTTTTTTTCTCCTTCAGGAGAGGGGGGGAAAGGAGAGAGTGGGTCTGTAGAGGAAGGGGCAGCTTTACTGACAACTGCTGTCCTGGAAACCCCAGCAGACTGGGGGGATTGATTTGTTGAGGAAGAGGGTTTAATGGAAGTTTCAGGGGGTGTGTCTAGGAAGCGTGGCCCAGAAGATTCTGTGGATTACCCCAGGAAGGCGAAAGCTGGTCTAGGAATTAAGCTTGCAAATAAATATGAAGTACTGGCAGATTTGGAGGATGGGGGTTCAGTAGATGAGGGGGGAGAAATGGAGGTGGCAGCTGGCTCTCCTTCAGGGAAATTAACGGGCTGGAATGTGAAGGGTTTTGTGGAGACTACAGGAATGAAGCAGGGGAGTAAGGATGACATGAGTGATACTCAGGGTGGCAGTGGGGAAGGGGAAGGGCAGAGTTGATTATGAATAGGGATCTTCTCAGTATTTGGCTCATGGTGTTTATTTTCCTTTACTTTTTTATGGAGATGTCAGTAATCACAGCTAATGTGCGAGGTCTGCGGGATCTAATTAAAAGAGCAGCAGTTTTCGCTTCACTGAGTGCAATGCAGGCAGAGATTTGTTTGGTACAAGAGGTACATTTAAAGGATGAACGGGATGTCAGCAGATTTTCAGAAGAGTGGACATGGGGGCCCTCGGAGTGGTCTGTTGGAAATGTGTATTCAAATGGGATAAGTATCCTATTTAAAGGGTTTTCTTGTGTTGTGAGTGAGCGGGTGGAGGTGGTCCCAGGAGGGATTATGTATGTGTACTTCTCTATTGCATCAAGGAAGTTCAGGATTATTAATGTGTATAGCCCTACACAGAGTGGACAGAGGACAGAGTTTTTTAAATCATTGCCTGGATGTCTTTTCACAACTAGAACCATTATTATGGGTGGTGATTTTAATGTGGCTCGAGATAGGGTTTCTGGGAATGACTCACAAGGCTTTGGTACTGAGAGAACAGACTATTCTGCAAGAGCCTTAGGAAAGATTGTGACGGATTTTCTTTTGATTGATGTTTATCGAGTGATGAATCCAGGGGCAAATGGTTGGTCTTGGAGGAATTCCAGAGGGGAAGCTAGTAGAATAGATTATTTTTTTGTCAGTAAGCATATGCAGACTCTGCGATGTGTTAACCTTCCAGCATGGTATTCAGATCATGATATGATAAAATTGACCTTTAATTTGAATATGCTGATAAGGGGCCCGGGGATTTGGCGTTTAAATACAGAAATGTTAAAATTATCTGAATTTGAGTCTGCTTTTAAGAGTTTCTATCGTGCTGTGAGGGCTTTGCAGCCCTTTTACAGGTCTGTTGTGGAGTGGTGGCAGGCGGCAAAAATAGGCAGGCAGCTCAGTGAAACAGCGGGAGAGGGGTAATGTTCAGAAATGGTCAGAGATCCTTAGGTATCTTCATGGCCAGCTAAATGCGGGGGTGGCTGTTGATTGGGCAGGGTATGAAAGAGCGAAGAGTAGATTGAAAGAGCTGTTGAAAAAGAGAGTACAGGCTATGGCTTTTCAAGCAAGAGTTCAGAAGATAGAAGAGGGGGAAAGACCAACATCATACTTCTTTAAAGCAATGAAAGCAAAATGTGGTGCCAACATGATTCCTGGATTACAAGATGTTCATGGAATTGCTACTGAAGTACAGCCTATGCTGCGTATAGCTGAGAGGTTTTACTCAGACCTTTTTAGTGTCTGGAGTTTTGATGTAGAGGCACAGGAGAGATGTTTGAAGGCAATTAAGAGTACACTGAGGCATGAGGAAGTTGAGAGTTTGGAGACTCCTTTGACATCAGATGAGGTTTTCGAGGCCATGTGCTGCTCAATGAAGGATGGGAAAACTCCTGGAAGTGATGGCATTCCAATGGAATTTTATAAGGTTTTTTGGGATGTTGTAAAAACAGATGTGGTTGAAGTCTATAGATTTGTGTTAAAGGAAGGGGTTTTGACAGAGTCAATGAAAAAGGGAGTGATTGTGTTGCTTTATAAAGCAGGTGACAAGAGTGAGTTGAAAAACTGGCGACCAGTAACACTGCTAAACGCAGATTATAAGGTACTTGCAAAAGCAATAACTAACCTGTTGAAAAGGGTTATGGGTAGTGTAGTGAGTTGTGATCAGACTTGTGGAGTTCCAGGGAGGTCCATTACATGGAACCTCATTCTGGTGAGGGATGTGTTTGATTGGATGAAAGACAGGAATTTGCCTCTAGCTCTCATTAGTCTCGATCAAGAAAAAGCTTTTGACCGTGTCCAGCATAATTTCCTGTTTAAATCTATGCAGAGAATAGGGTTTGGTTCACAGTTTTTGGGATGGGTGCATACCCTATACAATGGAGTTTACAGTTGTATAAGGATCAATGGTTTTTTGAGCAGAGCGGTACTGCAGGCAGGAGGACTGAGGCAAGGTTGTCCGCTGTCTCCGCTATTGTATGTTTTAGCCATTGAGTCTTTTGCACAGTTGGTGAGACAGGATGTTGGAGTAGATGGAGTAATGCTTCCAGGATCTGCAGGGGAGAAACTAAAGATATTGCAATATGCAGATGATACATGCATGTTTGTATCCTCAGTGGTTTCCTTAAGAAGAGCACGAAAATTGACTGAGATGTATGCAGTGGGGACAGGGGCGAAGGTAAACTTTAATAAATCATCGGTCATGTTCCGTGGTCATTGGGGGGAGGAGGTGAGGGATTGTGCAGGATTTGCCAAGTGTGAGGATGGGGTAAAAATTTTAGGTGTGAGGTTCTTCTTACACGAAAGTGCAGAAAAGAACTGGAAAGCAAAATTATCAGTGGTACAGTGGTGTTTGGGGCGATGGGCGCAGCGACAGGTTTCGTTGACAGCAAAGGTGTTGGCTGTGAAGGCCTTGTTGCTGTCTAAGTTGCTACATTTAGGGTATGTGTTCCCTATTCTGGCACAGATGTAACTGTCACTCACTCGAGCGGTTTTTCGGTTCTTGTGGGGCGGGGGTCATGAGTTGGTGAGGAGGGAGATAATGTACATGCCAGTGGGAAAAGGAGGGCGAGATGTTGTCAGGATTCCTCTGAAACTGGAAATTTTGTATAGTAGTTTCATATGCAAATGTTTATTAGAGAAGGTACCCCATAAATGTTTTTATTTTGTGAGATTGTACTTGGCTTTTGCCCTCCGGAAGCTGGAGCCAATTTCACACGTGGTTCCGAGAGCAGAGGTTCTGACCCCAGCTTACAAAGTAGTGGTGCAGCTCCTAAAGAAAGATCCAAATCTGCTGAGAAGGGAGATTATTTTAGACCATAAGGCCTGGTATCAGACAGCGGTGGAAAAACAGGCAGTGTGTCCTGATGCAGTCCCATTAGGGGTAAGATGGGGGCTGGTGAGTGGCGGGAGGGCACCAGGGGTGGTGAAGGATCTCCACTGGCAATATGCACTGGGACGACTGCCCATGCGAGAGGTCATGCATAGGCATGGGTATCAAATAAATCCAAAGTGTCCCAGAGAGTGTGGTCAAATTGAATCTTGTAGGCATGCTTTTTGGGATTGTCCCTTTGTGGGAGCATTTTGGAGGCTGATGAAGGGTTTGATGGGGAGAGCTGGATGGAATATGACTTTTTCTGGGGAAATGATTATTTACAGAAGGGGTTTGGAGAGATTGGGGTCTGGACGAGCCCAACTGACGTGGGACATCCTAGGATATGGAAAATGGGTGCTGTGGCTGGACCGGATGGAGGTGACGAAGAGGCAGAGAAGAGCAATGACACCTTTACAGCTAATGTATAGGTTCTGGGGGAAGGTTGGCGAAAGGGTGAGGGTGGATAGGATGATAAAAGGAGAGGATTGGGTTCAGGAGAAATGGGGGGAGTTAGAGAATGTGTTTCTGTAGTATTTTTCTCATCTTTTTTTGGCGGGTTACAAGAAGGAGGAGAGAAATGTACGTATGAATATCTTAATGTACAGTATGATTGTAAATACTATGATTTGAATAAATGCAATGATGATTTGCACTTCCTTTGGAACGTGAAGCGGCTGAGATCGATACTGGAACTTTGATGTCGGCCTGATGATCGTGCTGAGGTTCCTGTGAAGTTTCACTGGAAGGGGAGGCAATCTGAGTGGAAGTGAGAAAAAAGAGGAAAAAAAAAGTGGTTCACTCAGGGTGAGGCTCAGCCATTGCACTCCAGCTGTACTGACCCCTGCAAATTCCCCAAATGAGGGAATCTCGACTGCATAATTTCTGGTAGGGGGGGACTGCGTTCGCGTTATTCCCTGATGAAGCGGTTGAAATGAAAAGCTTTGACTCAGAGCTGGCGAGTAAGCACGAGGTCTGTGTGTTGCCTACAGCAGCGCACGGCTTGGCTTTGCCATTTTTTGCGGGAGTTGTTTCAGACAGAGAAAAAGCCCAGATTCTGACTCGAAGACAGTAATTTAAACTTTTTTCTCTCTCAAAGCTGAACCTCGTCTTGCCAATTATCACTCAGATTCACTCATGCAGGAAGATATTTAAGATTCCCGGTTTCGTGTGGGTTCGCTCAAGAAATTATATCGGAAGAGCTCGGAATCAATCTGAAGACTTGGGTTGCTGTGAGCGTGATAAAATGAGGTGTTGAAGTATTTGGCCAGTGACACAATGTACATTATTTTTCCTCTGTACACCACCGCAAAGAATTGATAATGAAGCGCAAAAAAAAAAAAAAGAACAGTCGTTTCACATTTCACGACTTTACCTTCAAATTCCTGCGGGGGATGAACGCAGAATCTGTCGGAGCGAGGTGGAAATAAATGAATTTGCGCCCCCAAAACGAAGTCCATTCTGTTCAAGAGTTGAGAACTTCTGTTTATCCTGATACAGCCCAGGCAACAGCGTGTCGTCACAGTACTGGCATATTCTTAGCAGGTTTATGGCATTAGTTGTGACGTGCAGCCAGCCTTTCGTCATAGTTTGTTCTTTCAGACAGGCTGTTAGAGGCGTACGCTATAGTGCTGTTATGTTACAGATCACTTTGGCTTTCTCACGCGGTAGAAGTCTTTGATTTTGTGAGTGCAGTCACGGAATTTACGCATAACTACATTGAATCGAGGCTAATTTGCTGACCGTTCTCACAGTGAGTAGAATGAATAATTCATTTTTTATTGCCATCTCCGTTTTGACAAAGCCTGCCCGTGTCTGTTCTGGAAAGTCAACCCAATCCTGTCCAGCTCTGTACTGAGTGCGATACCGCCTGGGAATGCCAGGTGCAGCGTGCTTCAATTTTAATGAATTTTTAAGATGTTTCAAACGAGTAAAAAGGCTCATTATTAACAGTCTGACTGTATCCACAATTGTGCGCGCATTGTCATTCCAAAATTTCAGTCAGCACAACTGGAAATATTAAAATAGAAGAGTAAATTAACGCAAAATGGTGAGCGGTTAAAATGAATTACCAACCAGCGTTACATTATCAGCGTGAGATGTGTTACGCTATCCAGCCATTCATGCTATCATAATGAAATGAGCTGACCTCTGTGATGTCAGCAAGGATTGAAATCCTCTCACCAGTAAATATCTCCAGTACCCTGCTGAGCTGGAAACTGCGTTCAATCTTTTTCTGATGGAATCCGATTGGATCCTGAAAACAGTGTATCCAGTTATTTAGGTAGTTTTTGAGGCTTTTCTGGCACGCGTTGACAAAATAAATGCATTTGCAGGAGAGCTGCTCCTAACCTGACAGCCAAAAAGCCAGACTCTAAGTGTTAGGCAAGATCAAAGGGGTTTTGCACAGCCTTAGACCTTGGGCGTAAACCGACTCATGAGTGGCAATAGTTGAACTAGGGGCTGTGTTTTGAGGAAAATGAGAGGGTTGGTCATAACGAGGTGATAGAATTAATTTGACAGCCGAAATATGGTCAAGTGCGCAAAAACCGAGTGCTAATCTGGCAAGGCTCGGGGGAATGCTGGGAATTCTCAGAAACCCTGACAGTGAGAAGGTCATTTAGCAGCTGACACCTCTCCCAGGTGTGACACAAGTCATACTTACCTGGCAGGGGAGATACCAAGATGGCGTCGTCAGGTGAAGCTATGCCGACCTGCAGGGTGCGGTTAAAAAATACAGTGAGATTTGCAACTGCTGATGGTTCTGAACGCATGAAGAATTTTGATTTGGATTTATTTGTGAAGGATATCCTCAAGGGACTTTTGAAGGTGGATCCAGAAACTGTTTATTGTTTGCAAGACTTTTCTGGTAGGGGTTTCTATGATTTGACTTTATATTCTGAAGCTGCTTGTTTCAATTTATACCAACGGTACATGGATGGGAAGGATAGCGCACTTTTGAAAGATATTCGTGTTGATTTGCTTTTTTCAAGAGCTTTAAGACCTTTGACTATTCATATGTATAATTCTTTTGTTAGTGAAGGCGATATTTTATGTTTTCTTTCAAAGTATTGTGTGGAAGTTAAAGATGGGGTTAAATTGAAAGATCGTTTTGGTTTTTGGAACGGAAAACGTCGTTATATGGTTTGCTTTCGGCAAGATCCTGCAAGTGTTGGGGGATATTATCATCCGCCAGGTTCTTTTTCGATTGGTCCAGATCCAGGTTTCCTTTTTTACCCAGGGCAACCTTTAATTTGTTGAAATTGTGGATCGTTTGGCCATGTAAAGAGTGTTTGTGCTAGCAAATGGTGTAGGCATTGTTTGTCTGGTGAGCATGAGACCAAAGACTGTGTTGCCCCAAAGTCTTGTACTTTGTGTGGGAGCTCTGAACATCTTTTCCGTAATTGTTAAGAGGAAGAAATCATATGCAGGGTTAGTTCAGACTGAACTTACTGAGTTTGGAAGTTTTTCGAGAACAATAGGGAAAATGGCCGCTGTTGCAGGGCGAGGAGGGGCCTCTTCAGGACTGGGGGAGACTGAAAATACGGAAACTGGAATTGACTCCCTAGTGGCTGTCTCTGAGACTGCTTCAGTTTCCAGGCCAGTGGAAAAGTCTGGAAGAAATCAGGGCCCGTTGGAAGTAGGTTCAGTTCCAGGAGAAGGAGATGCGGCAAATTTAATGGAGGGTCCGGTGTTGGTGTCAGGGGATGGGGAATCCCCTGCTGCTGGTACGGTTGGTGCAGCGGACGAAGTTTTGAGTCCGGTTCCGGTCCTGGCACAGGCTCCAGTTCTGGGTTCAGGTGTGGCGTGTGGCCCCAGATGCTGAGTTGGCATCTGAGTCTTTTGATGTGCAGGATTTGGATAGAGGTGCAGTCACAGGGCCTGTAGAAGGGTCATATGCTGTGAGTGAGAGTGCAGGTTCTCTCCTGCTTCGAAAGGCTGCTTCAGCCGTTGCTCGAGGGAAAGGATCTGGCACTAATACAGGATTCATGTTTGGGCCAAAGGCATCTGTTACTACAGGCATAAAAAGCTTATTTTCATCGAAGGCTTCTTCTCCTGAGCTTTTTTTCTCCAGAGGAGAGGAATATGGCCGAGGCTCATTTGTCTCCTTCAGCAGAAGAAGCAGCTCTTCCGACTACAGTGGACCTGGAAACCCCAGTTTCGTGGGGAGATAGTCCATCTACTGAAGAGAAAGAAGTAGAAGTGTGGGGCACTACTCCCAGACGGAAAAGAGCGGCATCTGTAGATGGGGACAATGGAAAGAACATTAAAGTGCAACCCGAGATAGTACTGAGTAACCGTTATGCGGTGTTTGCACAGCCAGAAGGGGAGGCTGGGGAATTGGAGGTGGACAATCATTTTGCGGCCTCAGCTGGGCCAGATGGGGGGGGCTGGGGAAATGGAGGTGGACAACCTTTCTGCAGCCTCAGCTGGGGCAGAAGGGGCGTTTGGGGAAGTGGAGGTAGAGAAGGGCTCGCCCTCTCAGTATTTACAGGATAGGGATGTGCAGGAATTGGTGAAAACCATGGGCATGGATCCAAGGGTTGGGAGTTCAGAGGGGGAAGGGTCACGTGGAAATAATTGATATATATTGAATAATGGATGTCTTTGGTTTATTTTTGCGTGGTGTTCTTCTTTTTCTTTTGGTGATGGGTTTTTCACTAATCACTGCTAATGTGAGAGGACTGAGAGACCCTATGAAGAGAGCAGCCATTTTCTCATCCCTGGCTTCAATGCAGGCGGATATTTTTCTGCTGCAAGAGGTCCATTTAAAGGAAGAGGAGGACACTGTGACCTTTTCCAAGGAACGGGTATGGGGACCTTCGGAGTGGTCAGTGGGGAATGTTCATGCCGACAGGGTTGGCATTCTGTTTAAAGGGCATTCTTTTTTGATTGAGGAAGTGGTGGAGGTGGAGCCCGGCAGAATTATTTATGTTGACTGCCGAGTTGGGGCATTTAGACTCAGGATAATTAATATGTATGCGCCAACACAAAGCACCAGACGCTTAGAAATGTTTTCATTGCTGGCGAGTTGTTTATCTACATCTCGAATAATAATTTTTGGAGGAGATTTCAATGTTTCGTTGGACGAAGTTGGTACAACAAGTGGGGAAGGGGAAATTGATTACTCTGGCAAATCTCTGAGCCAAATATTAACAAGTTTTTCTTTAGTAGATGTGCATAGAGTGCTGAATCCAGGTAGTGATGGGTTCACATGGAGGAACTCACGTGGAGTAGCACGCCGCTTGGATTACTTCTTTGTGGGAAGGAGGCATAAGGTGCTGCAGTGTTCGTTATTTCCACTTTGGATGTCGGACCATGATGGAGTCCAAGTTTCTCTGGAGATTGGAAGTCCATGCTGGGGGCCAGGGTTTTGGCGTTTTAATACTTCACTGTTAAAATTACATAGTTTTAAATTAGCCTTTACTGCCTTTTATAGCTCTGTACGTACTCTGAGATTTTTGTACAGTTCTGTTGTGGAGTGGTGGGAGGATGCAAAGGTCCGATTTCAGGAGTTTTGCAGAAGGTACAGTATTGCAGTACGGAAGAAGGAGCGCGAGGAGGTAGTTAAATGGCAGAGATGCCTTACATATCTCCATGGTCAGCTCAATGCAGGAGTGACAGTGGAGTGGGAGAAGTATGAGAGTGTAAAAAGGCGTATCAGGGCATTATTGGAAGGAAAGGCTCGCATTTTTGCCTTTCAAGCTCGTCTGAGAGAGGTAGTAGAGGGGGAAAAGCCATCAGCTTGTTTTTTCCAGGCTGTAAAGGCAAAGCAGAATGTCTCTTTTATGCTTGGGTTAGAGGGGGCTGGAGGTCTGGTTTCGGATGCACCACAAATGTTGGCTGTAGCTGAAAGCTTTTATTCAGAGCTCTTTAAACAGCAGGAATGTGACGCTAATGTGGAGGAGGTGCTCTTGAGGGGGAAAAAGGCTAAATTGGAAGATGAAGATCTTAGGGCATTAGAGTCACCTATCGCATTAGAGGAAGTTAGAGAGGCATTGGAATCCATGAGGGGTGGACGAGCACCAGGATGGGACGGTTTCCCAAAGGAATTTTATTTGACTTTCTGGGAGTTGCTGGGACCTGACCTGTTGGAAGTCTATAGAGTTATTGTGGAAAGAGGGGAATTAGCAGACTCAATGAGGAAAGGGGTTTTGTCTCTTCTTTTTAAAGCAGGAAATCGGACAGAGTTGAAGAATTGGTGCCCACTGACCTTACTTACAGCAGATTACAAGGTTTTAGCAAAAATTGCAACTCTGCGTTTGAGGCGGGTTATGGGAAAGCTAGTCAGCCAAGATCAGACTTGTGGAGTCCCTGGACGAGCGTGTACCTGGAATCTGATGCTGATTCGAGATGTTGTGGATTGGGCAGAAGACAGGAAAGTGCCATTAGCGCTGGTCAGTATAGACCAGGAGAAAGCATTTGACCATGTTCAGCACCAGTTTTTGTTTAAAGTATTGGAGCGTTTGGGATTTGGACCGTTTTTTATGGGATGGCTGCGTACGCTATATCGGCAGGTGTCCAGTTGTGTGCGGATAAATGGCTTTATGGGTGGTGCAGTGCAGCAGGTGGGGGGAGTGAGGCAAGGGTGCCTGCTGTCTCCCCTGTTGTATGTGCTCTATATGGAGCCTTTTGCTGAATTTGTGCGGGAGGATCCACAGATTGATGGGGTGGCAATTCCTGGGGCGGCAGGTGAGCGCTTAAAGATTCAGCAGTATGCTGATGACACCACACTTTTTGTTTCTTCTAAACGATCATTGGAAAGGGTCCGGGTTGTAACAGAGTTGTTTTCTGCTGGCACGGGTTCTAAAGTTAATTGGGCAAAATCCTCTGTTCTTGTCTGTGGGCGGTGGGTAGAGGAACTAGGAGATTATGGGGGTTTTGCACACTGTGAAGATGGACTGAAAATTTTGGGAGTTCGATTTTTTCGACAGGACAGTGCAATGAAGAATTGGGAGGCTAGGCTTACGATTTTGCGGGTAGTATTGGGAATGTGGTCACAAAGACTGTTGTCTTTGACAGGTCATGTGGTTGTAGTAAAGTCAGTAGTATTACCATTGTTGATTCATTTGGCTTATGTGTTTCCAGTGCCTGGACGGATCAAAATAGCCATAAATAAGACAATTTTCAAGTTTTTATGGGGAGGGAAATATGAATATGTCTCGAGGGAAATAATGTACATGCCTATTACTAAGGGCGGTCGGGATGTGCCATGGGTTCCTCTGAAGCTGGAAGTCCTGTTTGCATGTTTCGTGTGTAAGCTGTTTTTGGAGCAGGCATCACACAAAAGTTTTTTATTTTGCAAGGTTTTATTTAGCAAATGCACTTCGTCATTTGGTTCCAGTTTCCCATGTAGTTCCACGCGCAGATGTGGTGACATCAGTTTACCGGGCGGTGACTGTTACACTAAGGAGAAACCCAGGGGCAGTTACGCGAGAACAGCTTTTGAATCACCAGGCCTGGTATGGGTCCCTGGTCTCTCAGCAGGTTAGCCATTGCAGTAATCTCCCTGTTGGAGTGGACTGGGCTAAGTTAAATGGTGGGAGGGCTCCAGGAATAGTTAAAGATTTACATTGGCAGCGTGCTTTAGGGCGCTTGCCTGTGAGAGAGAGACTTTATCGACATGGCTGTGCAAAAGATCCTCTTTGTCCGAGGGGTTGTGGAGGAGAAGAGACAGTTTCACACGCTTTCTGGGAATGCCCCTTTGCAGTTGAGTATTGGAGACTTGTACAGGATTTGTTCCGTAGGGTAGTGACATCACTTGTTTTGTCCCGAGATTTAATTGTGTACAGGAGAGGGCTAAAGTCTCTGGGGTACAAGAGGGAATCTTTGCTCTGGAATGTTTTGGGGTATGCTAAGCTGGTTCTTTGGGAAGATACCATGGCAGTGGTGAGGAAAAAATCAAATGCACTGTCACCAATGCAGCTTTTCCGCAGGTTTATTGGGAGGTTGGCTGAGAGGCTGAAGATGGATGGAGTGGTCAAGGGGTCTGAGTGGGTATGTAGCAATTGGGGGGGGCCTCGTCAGCTCTTTGCTGAGAAGAGTAATTAACGGGACGTAAGGAGGTATTTTGTGACAAGACTGAAGTTTGACAATTTTTTCAATGATTTTCTCCTTTTGTAAACAATGTTTTTTTGTTTCATTATGTAGGGAAAGTTCTGGAAATGGTATGTATAAATGATGGTATGTATACGTAATGGTGGTTTGCGGAAAAAATTGAAATATGAACACGATGATGAAACAGTGTCTCTTTCAGAATGTGAAGTGGGCGGGGAGTGGAAAAGAAAGTGCTGTTCCTGGCCTTGATGATCGTTTTGTAAGATAAGTGAATGGTGGCACTGACTGAGGTTCACAAAAAAAAAGAAGTTCACCCAGGGTGAGGTTCAGCCATTGCACTCCGGCTGTACTGACCCCTGCGAATGGGGCTGGGACCCAACGGAGTGCATTTCTAAATGTAGATTGTAAGACAAATATGGCTTGTGATTGGACAAATGAAAAAAGTCCCAGACCTGATGTAAACCCTAATTTGAATTTTTCCCACGGTTTCAAAGATGTTTCAAACGAGTAAAAAGGCTCATTATTAACAGTCTGACTGTATCCACATAATTGTGCGCGCATTGTCTTTCCGAAATTTCTGTCAGAACAACTGGAAATATTAATATAGAAGAGTAAATTAACGCAAAATGGTGAGCGGTTAAAATGAATTACCACCCGGCGTTACATTGTCAGCGGTGAGATGTGTTACGCTATCCAGCCATTCATGCTATCATAATGAAATGAGCTGACCTCTGTGATGTCAGCAAGGATTGAAATCCTCTCACCAGTAAATATCTCCAGTACCCTGCTGAGCTGGAAGCCGCGTTCAATCTTTTTCTGATGGAATCCAATTGGACCCTGAAAACAGAATATCCGATTACTTAGGTAATTTTTGAGGCTTTTCTGACACGCGTTGACAAAATAAATGCATTTGCAGGGGAGCTGCTCCTAACCTGACAGCCGAAAAGCCCGACACGAAGTGTTAGGCAAGATCAAAGGGGTTTCGCACAGCCTTACACCATGGGCGTAAACCGACACGAGTGGCAATAGTTGCACTAGGGGCTGCGTTTTGAGGAAAATTAGAGGCTTGGTCACAACGAGGTGATGGAATTAATTTGACAGCCGAAATATGGGCAAATGCGCATAAACCGAGTGCCAATCTGGCAAGGCTCGGGGGAATGCTGGGAATTCTCAGAAACCCTGACAGTGAGAAGGTCATTTAGCAGCTGGCACCTCTCCCAGGTGTGATACGAGTCATACTTACCTGGCAGGGAAGGTACCATGATCACGAACGTGGTGCACCCAGGGTGAGGCTCAGCCATTGCACTCCGACTGTACTGACCCCTGCGAATTCCCCAAATGTGGGAATCTCGACTGCATAATTTCTGGTAGTGGGGGACTGCGTTCGCGCTATCTCCTGATGAAGCAGTTGAAATGAAAAGATGTGGATACAGAGCTGGCGAGGAGGCGCGAGGTCTGTGTGTTGCCTAGAGCAGCGCACAGTTTGGCTTTGTCGTTTGACGCGGGAGTTGTTTCAGACAGGGAAAAAGCCCAGATTCTGACTCGAAGACAGTAATTTAAACTTTTTTCTCTCTCAAAGCTGAACCTCGTCTTGCCAATTATCACTCAGATTCACTCATGCAGGAAGATATTTAATATTCCCGGTTTAGTGTGGGTTCCCTCAAGAAATTATATCGGAAGAGCTCGGAATCAATCTGTAGACTTGCGTTGCTGTGAGTGTGATAAAATGAGGTGTTGAAGTATTTGGCCAGTGACACAATGTACATTATTTTTCCTCTGTACGCCACACTAAGAGAATTGATCATGAAAAAAAAAAAAAAAAACAACAGTCGTTTCACATTTCGCGAATTTACTTTAAAATTCTTGCGGGGGATGAACATAGAATTTGTCGAAGCGAGGTGGAAATAAATGAATTTGCGCCCCTAAAACGAAGTCCATTCTCTTCAAGAGTTGCGAACTTCTGTTTATCCTGATACAGCCCAGGCAACAGCGTGTCGTCACAGTACTGGCGTATTCTTAGCAGGTTTATGGCATTAGTTGTGACGTGCAGCCAGCCTTTCGTCATAGTTTGTTCTATCAGACAGGCTGTTAGAGGCGTACGCTATAGTGCTGTTATGTTTCAGATCACTTTCGCTTACTCACGCGGTAGAAGTCTTTGATTTTGTGAGTGCAGTCACGGAATTTACGCATAACTACATTGAATTGAGGCTAATTTGCTGACCGTCCTCACAGTGAGTAGAATGAATAATTCACTTTTTATTGCCATCTTCGGTCTGACAAAGCCTGCCCGTGTCTGTTCTGGAAAGCCAAGCCAATCCTGTCCAGCTCTGTACTGAGTGCGATACCGCCTGGGAATGCCGAGTGCAGCGCGCTTCAATTTTAATGAATTTTTAAGATGTTTCAAACGAGTAAAAAGGCTCATTATTAACAGTCTGACTGTATCCACATAATTGTGCGCGCATTGTCTTTCCGAAATTTCTGTCAGAACAACTGGAAATATTAATATAGAAGAGTAAATTAACGCAAAATGGTGAGCGGTAAAAATGAATTACCAACCGGCGTTACATTGTCAGCGTGAGATGTGTTACGCTATCCAGTATGGAAGCCCATAGTGGACAATATTCAAATGAAAATGTAATCCCACTATTGCATTATAATTTTCCACTTATGGATGAGTTATTTGAGACAATATTAAATTGAAAATGATTTAATCCAATTATCACTTTCATTTACACATACACATATGGGAAATCTATGACTATATTCAAATGATAATGAAAAAGCTGTTTAACATTTCATTTTTCAAAGTCATGCTCCATAATACAGTGGACAATATTCAAATGCAATAAGCAGAACAGCACCCCCAGCCTATTGCATTTACATTTACATGTCATCACGCTCTTTTAGGGTCAACATGATAATGAAAATGCTGTTTTCTAATCACTTGGAAATAATAATGATATAATAATGATGACGACATTTGACATTTCATTTCCAAAGACTTATCCTGCAATACATGCGACAATATTCAAATACAGTAAGGAAAACGGCGCCTCCCATTACTTTGCATTTTCAAATACATGTCACCACGCTCTTTTTGGGACACAATGAAAATTAAAATGTAATCTGTTAGCGTCTCATCAAGGCGGGTCTTCCGCTAGGACGTCACACATTAGGTGCGCGAACGGAAACCCTGTTCCTCATTTGCATACCAACCAATCAGCTTCTGGGTAGCGCTTGCACGCACGGAGGCTTACATGATGGCTAGGCTGCTATGTATTGTGTGCCATCGCGCAGTAGGCTACGTTGTGCTTTGGATGTAGCCATCTCGGCAGTTAGTATGCTAGCTAACGTTAACTAAGGAACATATTTGTAAATGATCATCACATTAAAGCGATATGATTTGATTTTTGCCCCAACTCTATGAACTGAGCTAGCTGTAATATGCATGAACTTATCCGAGGCTTCGCGGCAGTGTTGTGCAACTGCAACCCAAGTGTGCTTGCAGATTTCAGAGACGTTAGCTAGCTTGCTAGTTAGTCTAAAAGCAATCACTTAGGTACAGCTAGCTAGGTATGATGCCTACTGGAGAAGCACTTACAGCCCTGATTTGTCTCTTTCAACGCCATCTCGCACACACGACCTCTTTCACCATTGATTAGCAGCTTCTTTTAACTTACCGAAAGAACAAACTGACAGGTCAGCCTGAGACATGTTATTTCATAGCTAGTTAAAGCAGCATCATCCTTCCATGCGTGCTATAGCGTATTACTTTGCTCCAGATAAAACACTATCCGTCTTCCCACCCTGCTGACGCTAGTTAGGGGAAATGTTTGTCATCATTTTTACACTTAATCACTGTGATTCGGATTTTGCCCTTGCTTCACAAGCTAGCTAGCTGACTGCGGTTGCTCTTGTGCTTGCCGATTGTTCTTGAGCTAGCCAGGTAATGAGCTATCCATTTAAATCTCTCAGAAATCTGATAGTACTGTTGGGACGTACAAAAGTGCTGCCAAACATATCAACGAAGTTAAATTTCAGCAGGTTTTAGCTAATGAGGAACATCGTTTTCAGCCAGTCAGAGTCATCAAAACTTCTCCCATTGCTACGTGGCTTGGTAATCGCGATTAAACTAGGAACAGCGGCAGCCTGACTGCTGGCCGTTTATCGGACCGTTCTGCCTGATGCACAAATTGTGCATGTTTCAGGAGTGGTGAACTTGCAACTCGGGAAGCACAAGAGCAATCGCTGTCAGCTAGCTAGCTTGTGAAGCTAGGGCAAAAACCGAATCACAGCGATTAAGTGTAAAAATGATGACAAACATTTCCCCTAACGAGCGTCAGCAGGGTGGGAAGATGGATAGCGTTTTATCTGGAGTAATGTAATTTGCTATAGCACACATGGAAGCATGATGCTGCTTTTACTAGCTATGAAATAACATGTCTCAGGCTGAACTGTCAGTTTGTTCTTTAGGTAAAAAAGCTGCTAATCAATGCTGAAAGAGGTCGTGTGTGCGAGATGGCGTTGAAAGTGACAAATCAGGGCTGTAAGAGCTTCTCCAGTAGGCATCATAGCTAGCTAGCTGTACCTAAGTGATTGCTTTTAGACTAACTAGCAAGCTAGCTAACGTCTCTGAAATCTGCAAGCACACTTGGGTTGCAGTTGCACAACACTGCCGCGAAGCCTCGGATAAGTTCATGCTTATTACAGCTAGCTCAGTTAATAGAGTTGGGGCAAAAATCAAATCATATCGCTTTAATGTGATGATCATAAACAAATATTTTCCTGAGTTAACGTTAGCTAGCATACTAGCTGCCGAGATGGCTACATCCAAAGCGCAATGTAGCCTACTGCGCGATGGATCACAATACATAGCAGCCTAGCCATCATGTAAGCCTCCGTGCGTACAAGCGCTGCCCAGAAGCTGATTGGTTGGTTTGCAAATGAGGAACAGGGTTTCCGTTCGCACCCCTAATGAGCGACGTCCTAGCGGAAGACCCGCCTTGATGAGATGCGAACAGATTGCATTTTAATTTTCATTGTGTCCCAAAAAGAGCGTGGTGACATTTATTTGAAAATGCAATGGACTGGGAGGCGCTGTTTCCCTTACTGCATTTGAATATTGTCCCATGTATTGCAGGATAAGTCTTTGAAAATGAAATGTCAAATGTCGTCATCATTATTATATCATTATTGTTTCCAAGTGATTAGAAAACAGCATTTTCATTATCATGTTGACCCTAAAAGAGCGTGATGACATGTAAATGTAAATGCAATAGGCTGGGGGTGCTGTTCTGCTTATTGCATTTGAATATTGTCCACTGTATTGCGGAGCATGACTTTGAAAATGAAATGTTAAACAGCTTTTCATTATCATTTGAATATAGTCATAGATTTCCCAAACGTGTATGTGAAAATGAAAGTGATAATTGGATTAAATCATTTTCAATTTAATATTGTCTCAAATAACTCATTCATAAGTGGACAATTATAATGCAATAGTGGGATTACATTTTCATTTGAATATTGTCCGCTATGGGCTTCCATAATCCAGCCATTCATGCTATTATAATGAAATGAGCTGACCTCTGTGATGTCAGCAAGGATTGAAATCCTCTCAACAGTAAATATCTCCAGTACCCTGCTGAGCTGGAAACTGCATTCAATCTTTTTCTGATGGAATCCGATTGGACCCTGAAAACAGTGTATCCAGTTATTTAGGTAGTTTTTGAGGCTTTTCTGGCACGCGTTGTCAAAATAAATGCTTTTGCAGGAGAGCTGATCCTAACCTGACAGCCGAAAAGCCAGACTCGAAGTGTTAGGCAAGATCAAAGGGGTTTTGCACAGCCTTACACCATGGACGTAAACCGACTCATGAGTGGCAATAGTTGAACTAGGGGCTGCGTTTTGAGGAAAATTAGAGGTTTGGTCATAACGAGGTGATAGAATTAATTTGACAACTGAAATATGGTCGAATGCGCAAAAACCGAGTGCCAATCTGGCAAGGCTCGGGGGAATGCTGGTAATTCTCAGAAACCCTGACAGTGAGAAGGTTTTTTTGTTTTAGAAGCTTTTATTGACACCACAGAATTCCACATCATAATCCACACAACACAGGAACAAAAGAGCTGCTAAACCCCCAAACCCATGATAATGAATCCAAACCAGGACCAAATGTCCTGTTACACCACCCAACCCATCCCAATCACCCAATTCCCTCCCGATCAAAACCACCCAGAACCCTCATAATCTTCCCCCACCTCTTCTCACACACCTCCTATCCCTCTAAATGGGCGCACAATTTTATTTCCCCCCCCCCAATAGAGATTCCCACCCCATAAAACACTGACTACTCATTGTTAAATCAGAATCAAACTCAATTTTCTTGTTTCGACAATTCCATAAACATAATTTCCCCCAACAGATTAGTGTTGATAAAACCCGTTTAAAACAAACAGACTGACTCTCCAATCCCCTCCCCTCTACCACAAACTCCCTCTTAACCAAAACCCCATACGCTTTAACCAAAACCCGTCTGATAACCAAATCCCAGAAAACCTGCACAAAAACACAATCCCAAAAAACATGGCCAACGGTCTCCTCTGCCCCACACCCCCTCGGACACAAGGCCGACCTGGACACACCCGTCTGGTGCAGCCTGGACTGCACGGGCAGTTTATCCAGTGCCCCTAGCCAGGCAACGTCTCTCGCCCTGTTACCCACCCACTTCACATTAATTACCCCCCAGTCCACCCTCCTCCTCTCCAGCCTCCTACACCTCTCCTCCGTCAGTTTCCCCATTACCCTCGTGTACAGCAACCTGTGATTATCTAACGACTCCTTGGTCAGAAAACCCCTCTGCACTCTAAAAAACAAAACAGCCTTCTCATAGTACCATAGCCTGTCTTCCCCTTTCGGCCCTTTATTATCCCACCCTACAAAATCCCTAAAAATCATTCCCATCCAAAACTTTACAAAAAGCTCACACTTGTGCCCATTTTCTCCCGCCAAAACATCATTAATCCCCTTCAGAAATAAAATATCCAACTTCACCCCCAAATTAACCAGGCCTCTACCCCCCTCCTTCACTGGCAAACACAAAACCTCCCACGCGACTGGCTCATATCAACCCCCCCCACAAGAAAGAGAAAACCAAATGCATCAGTTTGATTTTTAAAAGAGCGGGAATAGGAAAGACCCTCACTAAATAAATTAACTGAGGCAAAACATCTGCATTAATCACCAAAACCTTCCCTGATAAAGTCAGCGCCCTCCCCCTCCACAGAAACAACCTAGCTCTAACTTTTTCCAAACGCATTCCCCAATTTAATTTCTCTGAATTTGCTCTAAAAAAACTTAACCCCCAAGATTTTTATCCCATCTGCACATTGCGCCAAGCCAAACGGGTCCCCCAACCTCCCTCTCCAACCCCCAGAAAACATAATTTCGGATTTATTATAATTAACCTTCGACCCCGTACCCTCACAGTATTTATTTACCAAAAATAAAACCCTCTCAATATCTCTGTCCCCCGAAACAAAAACCGTCGTGTCATCTGCATACTGCACCACTTTAACCCCTTCACTACCTCCGCCAGGCACGAGCACCCCTCTATACACCGTGTCCCTCCTCAACAGCTCCGCCAAGGGCTCTATATACATCACAGAGTAAAGGAGACAGGGGACAGCCCTGCCGCACCCCTCTCTCCTGCGCCACCGGCCTGCTCAGTTCCCCATTCACCCTCACCCTGCTGAACACATTACTGTAAAGGACTTTCACCCAAGAAATAAACCCATCACCAAAATTCATTTTCCTTAAAACCTGAAACAAAAACTCGTGATCCACCCTGTCAAAAGCCTTTTGCTGATCTAAACTCCCCTAAATCCAGCCTGTCCTCTTTTTTAAAGAGCAAAGCAATAACACCCTCCCTCATTGATGACGGCATCTGCCCCACCTCCCTCATTTTATTAAACACCTCCACCAAATCAGGCCCCAGCAAATTCCAGAAGAAAACATAAAACTCCTTAGTTAGCCCATCCCTCCCCGGTGCTTTCCCATTATTCAGAGAGAAAAGAGCTCCCTTCACCCAAAGTAACCCCCTTCCCCAACTCCTCCTGCCTGCCATCCTCCACCCTCCTCCACAGATTGCTGACCAGCTCATCGCCCACCTCAGTATTCCGGTCCTCCCTCCCAAACAGAACAGAATAAAACCTCGCCGCCGCATCCAGCTTGTCCTGTAACCCAGAAACCATCCCTCCCTCCGTTCTGATTTCCTCGATCACAAAACCCCTCTGCCGTGCCTTTATAGTCTTAAAGAAAAAGGCAGTGACTTTTTCATCTGCCTCCCTCACTTCCACTTTAGATGTAAACGCCACCCTTTTCGCCCTCTCGACAAAATAAAGCTTTATTCCCTCTTTTAGCAGCTTCACTCTGTCCGCATCCACCACCCCACCTCTATACCCCCCCCATCCAATACTGAAGTTCCCTCTGAAAACCCCACACTCTCTCCTTCTCCTCCCGCCTCCGCACAGCCCCGTACTGCACACAGAACTCTATTATTCTCATCTTCAGCACCTCCCACCAATCAATAACACACTTAAAATTCTCCTTGAAAACCCTCCACCCCAAATAAAACTCTATAAACTGTTCAACAAAAACACTATCAACTAGAAAGTGTTTTTACTCGTAAAAACAGATGTCTCCCCCCTTTCCACCATGTAATCCCTAAGCACACAACAAATCTACATATCAAACACATATCAATGATATGAAATTATTTGTGTTTGTAAATTATAGTCGATTGCCTAAGAACAATTTCACTGTTATATTGCATATGAAATGCATGAATGAATGAATAATGAATCCCAGAGTTTTGTCTGGTAAATAAAGATTGTAACAAAGGCTAAATCCAAGAAAACATACATAATATACAAAGAAAATTCATGGTGTTTTATGAACTGTATGCACGGAAAGTCGAAAGTGTTGCCATGGAAAAGGAAAAATTAAAATTGAAAATATGTAAAACCAAGAAAAGGCATGTGCACATCTGCAAGATAAAGAGAAGCATTATACCAAATTTCATGAAAATGGGTTGTTTGAGTGTTCTGCTCTCGAAACCAAAAAAGTACGCCTCAAAATGACAAAGTCTAAGTTGTTGCCATGGTTTCAGCAAAAAAATAAAATTGACAATAGCTCAAACTCCCAAAAGGCACATCTAGATGATATAGAGAAGCTTTATACCAAATTTGGTTGAAATCGGTTGAGTAGTTTGAGAGTTATGCTCGAAACTAACCCTACCCTCAAAAAGACTAAGTCCAAATCGTTGCCATGGAAACAGAAAAAAATATATAATTCATTATATCTGAAACCCCCAAAAGGCACATTTGCATGATATAGAGAAGATTTATACCAAGTTTGGTTGAAATCGGTTGAGTAGTTTGAGAGTTATGCTCCGGAAACGAACCCAACCCTTCAAAAAGACTAAGTCCAACTTGTTGGCATGGAAACAGAAAAAAAACAAAATTCAGAAAAATCTCAAACCCCCAAAAGGCACATCTACATGTTATAGAGAAACTTCATACGAAATTTGGTTGAAATCGGACCAGTAGTTTTTGAGTTATGGTCCGGAAACAATGGGAACGCCAACGCCAACGCCGACAGGAACTCAACCAAAAACAATATGTCCCCCCCCCCCAACCCTTTTGGGGGGAGACATAATTAACAACTAAGAGTTAAACTTCCACCACCTGGTCTGTGCCGGAGCCCCGCCCCCTGCCCAACAGAGCTTAATTAAATGGTGATCAGAAGCCCACACGGGCTGCACCTGGAGCCCCTTCACCTCAAAGTCTCTCGAGACAAAGAAATAATCAAGCCGTCGTCAAATGCCCCTGGAGTTCTCCCAAGTAAACCCCTTACTCAAACTATCCCACGCACGAAAAGAATCCCTTAACTGAAAAGTAGAAAGCAACTCTTTCAAATAATGAGCGGACCAATCCCTCACGCCACCCACCACACCGTCATCCAAAGACACGTTGAAATCCCCTCCCAACACAACCCACCTGTTGGTCATTAGTAGATCAGGCAACAATTTGAGAAAACTCAAACGCTCAGACCTACTACATGGAGAATAAACATTAATTAATCTAAATTAATATTACACCAAATAATATCAACACAAAGCAACCTCCCTGGCACAACAGAAACAGAATCCTCAATAAAAAACCCATTACCATTAAATAAAATCCCCACACCATCAGAAAACATTCCCCACACTCCAAACAGAAGGACCCCACTTCCAATCTTTAACAAAAATGTTCACATCCCTCCCTCCACCCAAATGACATTCTTGAAAGAAACAAAAACCAAAATGACTCCCTCTAAGTGAGAAAAACAAAGCCTCCCTCTTAACTGAGTCCTTTAGCCCCCATGCATTTAAAGAAATACAGAACTTAAAATCCATTATAAAATAAATTAAGACCAATAACACCCAAACACGTCAAACAACAGCTCACCTCAAACAGTAGACTCCCCAGAACCCATTGTCCCAAATAAGTCCCGTGACAAAAACTGAGAAAAGTGCAAGTCCTCCTCAGACACCTCCTGCTCCGCCTGCACTTTCTCCATCATCTCTCCCCAAGTGTCCCCACAAACTTTAGCCTTAGAAGGGGGACACTCTCCATGTTGCTTCCTCTTGGACCCCCGCAGAGGGGCGCTGGCAGAGGTCTCCATCCCCTCATCGCCAGAGGAATCCGCCTCCACGGCCCCTGGAGCCTCAGGCACAGACTGGGGAACAGAAGAGATCTCCTCCCCAGACTCTAGCTTCTCCTCTGCAGCCTCCCCCTTCCTGGAGCTCTTGCGCTTTGCCTTCCCCCTTTCCTTCCTCCTTCCAGGCGCAGAGTCCTGTACCCCCTGGGCTGCTCCATCGCTGGATGGCCCCTCCTCAGGGTCAGCTGCTGGGGGCTCCTCTCCCTCACCTCTGGAGCTCCTCTCTCCCTCCCCCTCTGGAGCCGGCTGTGGGGCTGGTCCCGGGCCACCTCCCTGAGTCTCTGGGCAGCTTCCTCCCTGGGTCTCTGGGCAGCTTCCTCACTGGGTCTCTGGGCAGCGCTCTCCTCTCCCCTTGCAGCGTCTGCATATGACCTCCTCCTCTCTGGGCAGAACCTCATGAGATGGTCAGTGGAGCCGCAGATATTACATTTCCTGGGCACACTGCACTCAGCCGCAATGTGCCCAGAACCCCCACAGTTATGGCAAAGCACATTACCACACTCCAGCTCCCCGTGCCGGACCTCCATGCACCTCCTGCAGAAAAGGGGCTGGTTGGAGTAAAAAATGTGCCCCTTTACTCCCGCAATTTGGCACAGGGCTGGAGGGTGAAGAAAGCCCTCAAAACCCAAATCAGACTCTTTCAGCAGCACCTCGTACACTCTCTGCCCGTTCCAGAACCCAAAGCAATCCCTCTTCAGCTTAGGGCCAGCCACCACTCTTCCATACCTGTCCAAAAATGCAGTCACGCTTTCGTCTGGGAGGTTCATATCATACATGTTGCAGATAATCACCCGAAAATTCCTCCTCTCCAAAGACTCCCCTTTAAAAGGACACAGCTGTGCCTCCAGCCTCTTGCAATTCAGCAGAAACTCTCTGAAGAGGGCAGGAGCTCTCAAGGCCACATCAAAGAACTCCTCCCTGTTGTTCCTCTGAATGCCCAGCACTTCTTTCTCACTCAGTTTGAACAGCTTCAGAATGACCTCCTGAATAAAGGGCTCTCTATCAGGCTTTTCACCTTTCTTTCCTTCTCACCTCAACCGCACCGTGTTTCTCACAGCCCTCCACACTCCCGACGACATTTTGCACCAAAAATCCCTCAAAAAACTTGAAAAATTCACCAAACGATCAGGAGCTCTGCAGGACACCACCTCCTCCTCTGACAGTGAGAAGGTCATTTAGCAGCTGGCACCTCTCCCAGGTGTGATACGAGTCATACTTACCTGGCAGGGGAGATACCATGATCACGAAGGTGGTTCACCCAGGGTGAGGCTCAGCCATTGCACTCCGGCTGTACTGACCCCTGCGAATTCCCCAAATGTGGGAATCTCGACTGCATAATTTCTGGTAGTGGGGACTGCGTCGCTTATCCCCTGATGAAGCAGTTGAAATGAAAAGACGTGGATACAGAGCTGGCGAAGTAAGCACGAGGTCTGTGTGTTGCCTAGAGCAGCGCACAGCTTGGCTTTGTCGTTTGACGCGGGAGTTGTTCCAGACAGAGAAAAAAGCCCAGATTCTGACTCGAAGACAGTAATTTAAACTTTTTTTCCTCTCTCTCTCTCAAAGCTGAACCTCGTCTTGCCAATTATCACTCAGATTCACTCATGCAGGAAGATATTTAAGATTCCCGGTTTAGTGTGGGTTCCCTCAAGAAATTATATCGGAAGAGCTCGGAATCAATCTGTAGACTTGCGTTGCTGTGAGTGTGATAAAATGAGGTGTTGAAGTATTTGGCCAGTGACACAATGTCCATTATTTTTCCTCTGTACGCATACACTAAGAGAATTGATAATGAAGCAAAAAAAAAAAAAAAACAACAGTCGTTTCACATTTCGCAAATTTACTTTCAAATTCTTGCGGGGGATGAACGTAGAATTTGTCAAAGCAAGGTGGAAATAAATGAATTTGCGCCCCCAAAACAAAGTCCATTCTGTTCAAGAGTTGAGAACTTCTGTTTATCCTGATACAGCCCAGGCAACAGCGTGTCGTCACAGTACTGGCGTATTCTTAGCAGGTTTATGGCATTAGTTGTGACGTGCAGCCAGTCTTTCGTCATAGTTTGTTCTATCAGACAGGCTGTGTGAGGCGTACGCTATAGTGCTGTTATGTTACAGATCACTTTCGCTTTCTCACGCAGTAGAAGTCTTTGATTTTGTGAGTGCAGTCACGGAATTTACGCATAACTACATTGAATTGAGGCTAATTTGCTGACCGTCCTCACAGTGAGTAGAATGAATAATGAGATGAGGAGAAAGGGGTCCAACCCGACCAGGCGGTAATGGGGTCCCAGGCAAGCCTGGATCTTCCAGAAGAACACAGACGCTGTGACGAGGATCATTTGGATCAGCTGACAAAGATGACGACTGAGCTGGAGGAGAACATCTCACAGACAATGCAAAAGCTCCAGGAGGATCCACCAGCTGGTCAACCAGGTCAGGCTGTAGCAGGGAGCGCCCTGCCCAGTGCCTCACCAGGTGATTGTAGTGACCTCTGAGACTTCCTAGACCTCGGCATCAAAGAACTGCCCTTCCCTGGTGGTATTGTTCCCACTTCCATCCCTTCCTCGACCTCCCAGAGCACACCCCCTCCAAAGCGGCCCAAGGAAGAATCAGGGGTCCCCTCCAGCAACATTCCCGATACAGAGGTATGGTCTGACACCTTGTTCCCCTCTTCCTCTTTCTTAGATCCTGAGGCTCTGTCAGCCTTCCCAAATGAGTGGCGGAGTAGGAGAAGCATGGGGCATTTCTCGAAAAGAAAAAAAGAGAAAGAAGAAGCAGAAATTAGCCCCTGCCTGAAAAATCTGAACTGTTGAAACCCCAGCTTAAGTTTCCTTATTGACCCCCCCACCTCTTTTTTTCATCATGACTTCTGTCTCTGTCGCTTCACTCAATACCAGAGGGCTGAATGATCCCGTCAAGTGTCTTTCTGTTTTTACCTTTCTACAATCACTGTCAAGTCATATTTTCTTGTTGCAAGAGTGCAACATCCCATACAGAGACAATTACAAGGCCTTTGAAGAAAGTTGGACTCATGGACAATCAGTTTGGTCTGGTGAGGATAAAAATCGTTCATCAGGGGTCGGAGTTCTGTTCAAAGGTCCTGACTTTAATGTGCAAAGAGTGCAACGTATCAGAGATGGGAGGCTATTATGTGTTGATTTTACTTATCTCAGTGTCAATTTGAGAATAATTAATGTATATTGTCCAAATGAGCTCCAAGAGCGTCTGGACACTTTAAAAGATATACAGCCACTTCTGTTGTGTGGTAAAGAGGTAATTTTGGGGGGAGATTTTAATTGCCTGGTCGACAAGAACGACCGTTCATCTCAAACTACTGTTAAGCTTGATTCTAGTTCTTCAGCCCTGAATAACCTTGTACTTGACTTCCATCTCACTGACACATTACATTCCATTAATCCCAACTCACCTGGTTTTACATGGTCTAATGGCAGAACACATTCAAGAATTGATTTCTTATTTACCTCAAAAGGACTGCAGGTTTCACAAGCTACAGTCAAGCCTGTCTTTTTTACGGACCATTTAATAATGGAATGCTCTGTTGTTTTAAAAAATGTAGCAGAAAAAAGGGAAAGCTCTTGGAAACTGAATGTTTCTGTGCTGCAAGATGCACTGGTGGTGAGTAAATTCAAAGAAAAATTAACCCTCTGGTCTTCCCTCCAGTTTGCCTTTGAGTTGATTGGGGATTGGTGGGAGGAGGTGAAAGCCAGAGCTAAGTCCTTCTTCATAGAGGAAGGGAAAAGAGCAGCAAAGAGAAAATGCTTTAAACTCAAAAAACAGCAGGCTAAGCTGCAGCGACTCTTTACATTGTTCCATTCTGGCTGGGATGTAGCTGATGAAATAACAATGCTGGAAAGTGAAATGTTAAGGATATCTGCTGATGCCAGTCGTGGCCTATTAACACGCAGTCGAATACAACACATAGAAGCAAATGAAAAATGCTCAAGATATTTTTTTAGAAAACTTGCACAGCCTAGAAACACAATGGAAGCTCTTTATGATAAGAATGGTAACGAAAAGAAAGAAATAAATGAGACACTCACCCAGGTTCACTCCTTTTACTCAGATCTCTACAGATCTGAAGAGTTAGATGAAGTTGCCATGTCATAGCTCCTATCAGAAGTAAACAAAAATGTAAATGAATTTAATGGGAAACTTGAAGTTGAACCGTCAGTTGATGAACTCACAAGAGCCGTGAATAGTATGTCAAACAACAAAGCCCCTGGGGCTGATGGCTTGCCAAAAGAATTTTATGTTGTCTTTTGGGAAGAATTGAAGGCTGCACTTCTCGAGATGTATAATGAGAGCTTTGGTCTCGGAACATTGCCGTCATCCCTAAAGGGAAGGTTCAATCTCGCTTCTGTTTAAAAAAGGGGACAAAAAAGATATCAAGAATTGGCGCCCACTTACACTTCTAGGGGTGGATCAGAAAATTTTAGCGAAGGCTCTTTTCTTTCGCCTAAGAGATGTTATAAACCAAATTGTAGGTGTGGAACAGACCTATGTAGTACCCGGTCGGAGTATGTCTGATAGTCTTGCTTTAGTACGCGACTCTTACTTGTACGCAGTAGATCGTAGGCTCCCTTTCTGTATATCTGGTCTGGACCTAGAGAAGGCCTTTGACAAGATTAGCCATGATTATTTAAAAAGAGTTCTGGTTAGTTTTGGTTTTGGTCCTAAATTGAGGGCCTGGATCGACTTATTATATAACAACTGTTTTAGTAAAGTCGTTGTGAACGGCACTTGCACGCCCCCGGTTGATATCCAGGCAGGGGTCCGACAAGGTTGTCCCCTGTCAGTCATTTTGTTCATACTTGCAATGGAGCCTCTAGCTTGTGCCATTAAACAGGACCCCTCTATCCATGGCCTACTTGTTCCTGGCAGTAGAGGGAGGGAGGCCAAAATTTCTTTGTATATGGATGATTTGACTGTTTTATGCTGTGACAATAGTTCTGTTTTTAATAGTCTCAGATGGTGTGATCGTTTCTCTCGAGCCTCTAGAGCCAAATTGAATAGGGCCAAGAGTGAGATCTTCTATCTAAATTGGAAAGAGGAAAAATTGGATCTTGGCCTGGTGGGAAAAAATGATAGAATCAAATTACTAGGAATTGAGATTGGGAAGGAGATGGACACCGTTAATTGGGTAAATAGGCTCCCTAGAATTAAAGGGAAATATTGAGCTGGGAACAAAGAGATCTTACCGTCACTGGGAAGGTCCTCGTTCTGGAAGCAGAGGCCCTGGCCTCCCTTCCCTTCCTTGCTGCCATATTGCCAGTCCCTAGTTTCTTTCTGATGGCTCTGAAGAGAACAATGTTCCAATTTATATGGGGTTCCCAACAGGAATGGTTAAAGAGAGATGCCATGTACCGGCCTCTCAACAAAGGTGGGAAGGCAGTGCCTGACTTTGGCTCCAAGTTGGATGCCATGTTTCTTTTTTCTATTGTTAATGTGGTGTTAAATAAGAATAAAACCAGCCTTTGGTGTAATTTTGCAAAATTTTGGGCAGGTCATGAGATTCGAGCTGCTATGGGCAGAAGGATCCCCCTCGACACCCCCCATGCAGACACTAGGCCTACTGTGTATAAAAAAGCCTTGACCCTTTTTAAATCTGCAAATCTGGACAAGTCTCAATCAGGATGCATTAAAAGAAAAACTATTGAGGGTAAACTTTCTATACATTCCTTAAGTCTTGTTCCAGCGGGGACTTTTATAGAATCCCAATGTACGCAGGTTTGGAAAAATGTAAATTCCTCATTCCTTTTTAATAGCCACAGGGACCTGGCCTGGAAGGCTGTTCACGGCTGCCTCCAGACCAGGGCACTCATGTAGAGAAGAAGATGCTCCAGAAGTTCATTGTGTCCTCGGATTAACTGTCATACTGATGAATCAGTTGTCTATCTCTTCTGGGCCTGTTCCTTCGCTCAGAGGGTGTGGGGAATTGCTAACAATTGGCTCATGGCTCTGTATAAAAATCCTGATCTTAAAGATGTTTTGTATGGTGAGATGGACCCCAAAGAGGCTGGGCAATGCGTAAGATGGTGGACTGCTATTAACTGCATTAAAGATGGATTGTGGAAATGTAGAAATTTGTTCATTTTTAAGAATGTTTATAAATCACCAGAATCTGTTGTGAAGGTTGCCCTCACCTTGGTAAAAGATTATATAAGGAGAGACCAAAGCAAACATGATAGTAATGAGGTAACTGAGTTATGGAAAATTGAAACTGGTTTGATTAGAGAGGTGTTATATGATGTATTTTAAAAACCTGGGAGCACAACGTGTAGATGAACAACTTTGTTATTTATTTTGATGTAATTGGGGTAGTGTAACCCCTTTTTATTATAGCTGTGTGGTATAGTGTGAAAATAAGTAATGTTACTGGAAAATGTATATGTAAGGCTCACTTGTCTGGTTGTAACATATGTATTGTAAGTGTAATCACCATGTATTGTTCATCCCTTTGATATTTATTAATAAAGGAAAAAAAAAAAAAGGTTCACCCAGGGTGAGGCTCAGCCATTGCACTCCGGCTGTACTGACCCCTGCGAATTCCCCAAATGTGGGAATCTCGACTGCATAATTTCTGGTAGTGGGGAACTGAGTTCGCGCTATCCCCTGATGAAGCAGTTGAAATGAAAAGACGTTGACTCAGAGCTGGCGAGTTGAGCACGATGTCTGTGTATTGCCTACAGCAGCGCAAGGCTTGGCTTTGCCATTTTTCGCGGGAGTTGTTTCAGACAGAGAAAAACCCCAGATTCTGACTCGAAGACAGTAATTTAAACTTTTTTCCCTCTCTCTCTCTCTCTCTCAAAGCTGAACCTCGTCTTGCCAATTATCACACAGATTCACTCATGCAGGAAGATATTTAAGATTCCTGGTTTCGTGTGGGTTCGCTCAAGAAATTATATCGGAAGAGCTCGGAATCAATCTGAAGACTTGCGTTGCTGTTGAATGAAGAATGAATAATTCACTTTTTATTGCCATCTCCGTTCTGACAAAGCCTGCCCGTGTCTGTTCTGGAAAGCCAAGCCAATCCTGTCCAGCTCTGTACTGAGTGCGATACCGCCTGGGAATGCCGGGTGCAGCTCGCTTCAATTTTAATGAATTTTTAAGATGTTTCAAACGAGTAAAAAGGCTCATTATTAATAGTCTGACTATATCCGCAATTGTGCGCGCATTGTCTTTCCAAAATTTCAGTCAGCACAACTGGAAATATTAATATAGAAGAGTAAATTAACGCAAAATGGTGAGCGGTTAAAATGAATTACCAACCGGCGTTACATTGTCAGCGGTGAGATGTGTTACGCTATCCAGCCATTCATGCTATCATAATGAAATGAGCTGACCTCTGTGATGTCAGCAAGGATTGAAATCCTCTCAACAGTAAATATCTCCAGTACCCTGCTGAGCTGGAAACTGCATTCAATCTTTTTCTGATGGAATCCGATTGGACCCTGAAAACAGGGTATCCAGTTATTTAGGTAGTTTTTGAGGCTTTTCTGGCACGCGTTGACAAAATAAATGCATTTGCAGGAGAGCTGCTCCTAACCTGACGGCCGAAAAGCCAGGTCATTTAGCAGCTGGCACCTCTCCCAGGTGTGACGGAAATCATACTTACCTGGCAGGGGAGATACCATGGCTTCCACAGGTGAAGGAATGCCGGCTAATCAGGCGCGGCTGAAGAATACTGTTCGGTTTGTGATTGGAGAAGAATCGGAGAAAAAGAAGAAATTTCATTTGGATTATTTTGTGAAAGAAGTGCTGCTTGGATTGCTGAAAGTGGAACCAGAGTCTGTCTACTGCCTGCAGGATTTCTCTGGTAAAGGCTTTTTCAATTTGATTTTCTATACAGAGGCTAATTGTTTCAATTTGTTTCGCGTTTATTCAGGTGTGAAGGATTCTCCTTTGTTGCAAGGCCTTAAAATTGAATTGTCTTATTCTATGACTTTAAGGCCCCTCACACTGCATATGTACAATCCATCTGTGAAGGAACAGGACATTTTGTTGTTTTTGCTGAAATATTGTTCGGAAATAAGGGATGGAGTTAAGCTCAAAAACAAATTTGGTTTTTGGAACGGGAAGAGGCGATATATGGTCCGGTTCAAACAAGATCGTTTGAGTCCAGGTGGCTTTCTTCATCCACCGGGGAATTTTTCAGTTGGGCCAGATAGGGGTTTTCTGGTGTATCCAGGTCAGCCATTGTACTGCAGGAAGTGTGGTTTGTTTGGCCATGTGCAGGCAGTTTGCTCCACAATTAGGTGCCGCCATTGTGGATCTGGAGACCATGAGACCAAGAATTGCGATGCGCCTAAGTCTTGTACTTTGTGTGGCAGCACTGAGCATTTGTTTCGTGGCTGCCCGGAGAGGAAGAGCTGTTATGCTGCTTTGGTGGAATCTGTTTCAGTGGGATTGGGGGACCTGTTCCAGGCCAGAGGGAAGATCCAGCTTCACAGGTTATGGTGCCTGATGAACCGGGCGTGGCTGGTTTGGAGCAGCAGCATGTGGTTGGGGGCACTTTGGGGCTGGATGCAGTGTCTGAGGTGGGGTCAGTGTTGGGCCCTGGTTCAGTTCCTGTGGGTGTTCCAGCTCAGGAAGCTGATCCGGGTGTGGCTGAGGGCTCTGTTGGTGCTGCTGAGGCATCGGAGTCATCCCAGGGGGAGGCTTCTCTTTCGGCTGCAGTTATGGGTGCTGTGTCTGCGCTGGCTGCGGCGGCTGAGGCCCTCCCTTTGGCGGTGCAGTCCCAGCCTGAGGCTGGTCCGGCTTCTGGACAGAGTCATGTTCCGGTTTTTGTACCAAGTACACCACCTTCTCTGGGATCGGGATTTATACAGATTTTTGGACCTGGGGCTGTGGTTAGTCCAAGGTTTTTGTCTTCAGTAGTCAAGCCAGCGGTGTCTCCTGAACTGTTTTTCTCGGGGAACGAGCAGGTCTCTGCGGGGGAGGGAGTTTCGTCAGTGGACAGAGCTGCCCTCTTGGCTACAGCAGATTTACAGACACCAGAATGGGGGGACAGCCCTGTCTCTGTGGTTGGGGAGGATATGGACTGGATAGGTACTCCCGGTCGGAAGTGGGCGTTGTCTAAGGATGGAGGAAGCCCAAAGGGGGCAAAAGAGGGTCCCCCGCTGAAGTTGGACAATAGGTTTGCGCCTTTGGAGTCAGCGGAGGAGGAGAAGCCACCAGGTGAAGGAAAGCAGAGCGTGGTTTCTCCATCAGGTTATGGGGACCTGGACTCTGAGCAGCTGGCGCGTGTAATGCGCATGGCTCATGGAAAGGGGGAGGATCAGGGGGAGGAGAGTGAGGGGGGTTCATGATTTGTTTTTGGTTCATGCTTACGGCTTTTGCTGTATGTGTAGGTCTACAATTGTGTTTTTTTTCAATGGATCTGACTTTAATTACTGCAAATATTAGGGGTTTGAGAGACCCCATGAAGCGGGCTGCTGTTTTTGCAGCTTTAGCAGGCATGCAGGGGCATATTTTCCTATTGCAGGAAGTCCATTTAAAAAACGAGGATGATGTGGCGGCTTTTTCTAAGGAGTGGCGGTGGGGTACTTCTGGTTGGTCGGTTGGTAATGTACATGCGGATGGGGTAGGGATTTTATTTAAGGGGTACTCCTTTGAAATCGAAGAGGTGGTAGTGGTGGTGGCGGGGAGGATGATGTACGTGGATTGTTGTTCTGGGCCCAGTAAATTCCGGGTGATCAATGTTTATGCGCCTGTGAGGAGTGGGAGGCGGCTTGAGCTCTTTGCTGAGCTGCCTTCTTGCCTCTCAACCTCTCGTACTATTTTTTTAGGGGGAGACTTTAACATATCCTTGGATAGGTTAGTTGGGCAAAATACACCTGAAGGGGGCCGTGATGAACATTCTGCCAGACTTTTGGCTGATGTTCTTAGGAACTTTTCGTTGGTGGATGTTTGTCGTACAGTGTTTCCCAATTGTAGCGGTATGACATGGCGGAATTCTCAAGGGGTTGCAAGACGCCTTGATTATTTTTTTGTGGGCAAAGGGTATGGGGATCAGGGATGTTCACTTTTTCCTTTAAGAATGTCTGATCATGATGGATTACGACTTGTTGTAAGACTCCACACTCGGAGCTGGGGGCCAGGTTTCTGGCGTCTGAATATCTCGTTTTTGGACACAAATTCAGTAAGGCAGGCCTTTCTGAAATTTTATGCAGTGCGGGCCTTATTGCCATTTTTTCCATCAGTGGTGGAATGGTGGGAAGCTGCAAAGGTGCGTTTTAGGTTTTTTTTCCAAAAACGGGGTGCTTTTGAGAAGTGTAAGGAGCGGGAGGAAGTGGCGAAGTGGATCGGATGTTTGAATTATCTTCATGGCCAGCTTAATGCTGGAGTGGCTGTGGAATGGGATGTATATGATGGAGTTAAACGTCGCATACGGACGATATTGGATGGGAGGGCGCGTTCGTTAGCATTTCAAGCACAAGTGAGAGAGTTAGAGGAGGGCGAGAGGCCATCAGCTTGTTTTTTTTAAGCGGCTAAGGCAAAAAAGACTGCTGCCTTTATGCATGGTTTGATAGGTGGGGCGGGTGTGGTTACTGAGCCGCAACAAATGTTGAGCTTGGCCAAGGGCTTTTACAGTGACCTTTTTCAGGAGCGGGAGTGTGACCCTGGGGTGCAAGCAGTATTGCTGAATACAATAAGCAATAGGCTTGCACTAGAAGGAAGTGCAGGCTCTTGAAGAGACGTTGACTTTAGAGGAGATCTCTGAAGCTTGAAGTCCTTGCGGAATGGGAAGGCGCCTGGACATGATGGTCTCCCAAAAGAATTTTATGTTGCCTTTTGGGGGCTGTTGGTGCCGGACCTGTTACAGGTCTATAAGACCATTCTGGAGAATTCTGTTGGCTGATTCTATGAGGAAAGGGGTCCTCGCCTTATTGTTCAAGAAGGGTGAACGCACAGACCTTAAGAACTGGCGACCTTTGACTTTACTTACAGTTGATTTTAAAATACTGGCAAAGGCTGTCACCAGGAGGCTGAAGCAGGTAATGAATCTCTTGGTACATGAGGATCAGACCTCTTGGGGTAACTGGGAAGTCTTGTACATACAATTTGTTGTTGGTACAAGATATTATTGATTGGGCTGAGGATAGGAAGATCCCTGGAGCGGTGGTTGGGATTGACCAGGAAAAGGCCTTTGATCGCGTTCAGCACAGTTTCCTTTTTAAAGTTTTACAGCGAATGGGGATCGGGCCTTCGTTCTTAAGTTGGCTGCACACGTTGTATTGGCAAGCGATCAGTTGTGTGCGCATTAATGGTTTTCTGGGGGGTGCAGTTGAGCAGGCAGGCGGGGTGAGGCAGGGGTGCCCGCTCTTGCCGCTGCTCTATGTGCTCTTCATGGAGCCTTTTGCAGCACTGGTGCGCAGGGATGCCCAAATTGATGGAATGATGATTCCAGGGGCTGGGGGTGAGAGATTAAAAATTCAGCAGTACGCTGACAACACAACTCTTTTTGTGTCGTCGGAGCAATCGTTGAGACGAATGCGGGAGTTGACCAATCTTTTTTCTGCAGGAACTGGCTCCAAGATTAATTTGAGTAAGTCCTCAGTGCTTTTTATTAGGCAATGGCCTGTAGTGCCGCAAGATCTTGGTGGGTTTTCAAAGTGTGAGGGGGGTTTGAAGGTGCTTGGGGTTCGGTTTTTTCCTCGGGATAGTGCATCTCGAAACTGGCAAGAGAAATTGGTTGTGTTACACGCTTGTTTGGGGATCTGGTCTCAAAGGCGTTTGTCATTGTCTGGACGGGTGGTTGTGATCAAGTCTGTGGTCTTACCTTTGCTGCTCCACTGAGCCTATGTATTTCCAGTACCGGGCCGCATTAGGATCGCCATAAATAGGGCGGTTTTTAAATTTCTATGGTGTGGTAGGTATGAGGCAGTGAGCAGAGAGCTTATGTGCAGAGCAGTGAGCAAAGGGGGGCGTGCTGTGCCCTGGGTTCCTTTAAAATTGGAGGTGTTGTACACCTGCTTTGTTTGTAAGGTGGTGTTGCAAAGAGCGCATCATAAATGTTTTTATTTTGCTCGTTATTATTTGTCTAACGCGCTCCGGCATTTAGTGCCTATTTCTCATGTGGTGCCGAGGGCGGAGGTGCTGACCCCTGCCTATAGGGCTGTGCTGATTTGCCTGGGAAGGAATGCGGCTGCTGTGACTCAGGAAGAGTTACTTGATCACCGTGCTTGGTATAAGTCTCTAATTGACCAGCGGAATTTTGCGCAGGTGATGTTACCCCCAGCTGTCGATTGGGAGAAAGTAAGTGGGGGGCGGGCTCCTGGTGAGGTGCGGGATCTACAATGGCGTTGTGCATTAGGGCAATTGCCCGTTAGAGGCAGATTGTATCGCCAGGCTTGTGCTAGGACTCCTTTGTGTCCGAGAGGGTGTGCTGAAGAAGAGACAGTATCTCATGCTTTTTGGGTGTGCCGCTTTTCAGTGGCTTTTTGGGCTCTGGTGCAGCAGCTGCTGATTGGTGCAGGAGTCAAGATCGCTCTGACTAAAGATATGATACTGTACGGGAGGGGTTTGTTGGGCGCGAAGGCAGGGAAGCCCGATTTGTTGTGGGATATTCTGGGGCATGGGAAGCTGGTCTTGTGGAGGGACAGGGGAGCAGTGGTAGCTGGGCGTGTTGGTAAAGTGACCGCAGCTCATCTCTTCTACAAGTTTCGGGGGAGGGTGACAGAAAGAATACAGGCTGATGTGTTAGTGAAGGGTAAGAGTTGGGTAGAGAAAAACTGGTTGGGACTTGTTAGGGTTTTTCCAACTTAGACAAATTTTCAGAGCAATGAACTGAAGGTTATGAAGTATGAAGTTTGATCGTTTAGGTTTTCATGTGGGAATTTGTTTTTTTTTCTTTCCTCTTTGTGGTTTTTTGCTTTGGTCCTTGGTAGAATTGCAATTCTGTAAATGATATGCATGGTAGTTGTTGAGTATGTGAATATGTAAAGAACACGATGAAGAGATCAATTCCTGTTTATGAACATAAGAGTGGCGGAGAGCTAGGATGAACGCGCAACATGTTTACAGGATGTGGATCAATGCTGAGTGTTCGGAGAAAAGAAAACCAAAAAAAAAAAGTTCACCCTGCAGGAGAGAAGAAGAACTGGAGATGACGGTGGAGGCCGATATCAAGTTTACCAACCTTCCGAGAGTGAGGAACACTCTGCGTTTCATGTTGAGAGATGAAGAAGACCTGGGCTGCATTGATCGGACCAGGTTCGTCAAGGAGTTTTTATTGAAAGCTTGGCCTAATTTACCTGCTTCTGAGTATCTTTGTGTGGTGAAGGAGAGCAGAATTAGAGTTATCGATGTCACGTATAAGAGTCAAGAATGCTATAGACAGAGGACAAATGACTGCCGCTCAAGTGGGGCTTCGCATCATTATGCTAAGAGATTTTTGGTTGTCCCGCTGTGGGTTCCAGCATGTACCGTCATTACTGCAAGGATTTCAGCCTTGGAAAACAGCTTCTCCTGCTAATCCAGAATCCATTCCTCATCAGAGAAGTCAGAGGGTTTTCAAATGTGAGCTTATTTTATCTTCTGTTGAAAATATTTAACTTTTGTTTTCTGATTTATTGTTTTTATTCTTACATTTATCATCTTTTGAACTTTTTGTAACTGTTTAAAATAAAGATGCATTCATTCTTTCATTCATTCAGGAGGTGACCCAGACCTTCAAGTGGGCCCATGCTGGATATCTTCAACTGGAGCTCCCTGATCTGCAAGCAGATGTTGCACTAAGGGAGAATTTTGAAGCATGTGATCCTGCTACTTTCTGGCTTCAGATTGTGCCCGAGTCTGCTTTCCCTGGTCTAACCAAAGTAGCCCAACACACCTTGACCATGTTTGGGTCTACTTACAGTTTTGAGTCAGCATTTTCTTGTATGAATATTATAAAAAATAAGTACCGTTCCAGGCTTACCAACGAGCACCTGCATATGTGCTTGAGAATGGCTCGAACTCCATTCAAACCAAGATTCAAGCTACTAGTAGAGCAGTCACATGCCCATTTCTCTCACTAGTAAAGGAACAACGAAAGAATGTAAAAAAACATATATACATATTAAAATTAAAGGCAGGTGCACAAAGCTGTGCTTGCACTTTTTTCCGGACGAGTCACATTTTAATTTTACATTATTCAGAAGATTCAGTCTTGTTTTCTCATACTTCAAATGTAGCTTCAAATTGTGCCAGTTTTTTGCTTGAAATTTTGGCCTCAAGTGCTTGTTTTATTTTTCTCGAAATGTATGCCATTGGTGAGTGAATTGTGTTAGGAAAGGAAGGATAAGAAAGGGGTCTGTTCCAAGCTCTGTTTGCATTTTTTCCTAAAGGAGAAACTTTTTATTTATTTTATTGAGAAGAAATCTGGTACCATTTTATTTTACTTGCAATGCAGACCTCAAGTTCACTGTGCTAGGCATAGGACATATTTATTATTATTATTCGAAATATTTATTCCAATATTATTATTTATTGTGTTAATTTGTTGTTCTCTCCCCTTTGCATGTGATCCATTTCCATCATAAAACATTGCTTAATGTATTTAATGTGTTTGCCCAGCTCAATTCCAGTGTTTGTTTTTTAAATAAATGTACACATTATAATCAGTGTGATTCGGTTTTGCCCTAGCTTCACAAGCTAGCTAGCTGGCTAGCTCTGGTGCTTGCCGAGTTGCAAGTTCGCCACTCCTGAAACATGCACAATGTATGCATCATGCAGAACGGTCCGATAAACGTCCAGCAGTCAGGCTGCCGCTGTTCCTAGTTTAATCGCGATTCCCAAGCCACGTAGCAATGGGAGAAGTTTTGATGACTCTGACTGAAAACGATGTTCCTCACTTGCTAACTTAACCTGCTGTAATATGAACTTCTTTGATATGTTTGGCAGCACTTTTTTGCTTCCCAACAGTACTATCAGATTTCTGGGAGATTAAAATGGATAGCCTCATTACCTGGCTAGCTCAAGAACAACCGGCAAGCACAAGAGCAATCGCTGTCAGCTAGCTAGCTTGTGAAGCTAGGGCAAAAACCGAATCACATTGATTAAGTATAAAAATGATGACAAACATTTCCCCTAACTAGCTTCAGCAGGGTGGGAAGATGGATAGCGTTTTATCTGGAGTAATGTAATACGCTATAGCATGCATGGAAGGATAATGCTGCTTTAACTAGCTATGAAATAACATGTCTCAGGGTGAACTGTCAGTTTGTTCTTTAGGTAAAAGAAGCTGCTAATCAATGGTGAAAGAGGTCGTGTGTGCGAGATGGCGTTTAAAGTGACAAATCAGGGCTGTAAGAGCTTCTCCAGTAGGCATCATAGCTAGCTAGCTGTACCTAAGTGATTGCTTTTAGACTCACTAGCAAGCTAGCAAACATCTCTGAAATCTGCAAGCACACTTGGGTTGCAGTTGCACAACACTGCCGCAAAGCCTCGGATAAGTTCATGCATATTACAGCTAGCTCAGTTAATAGAGTTGGGGCAAAAATCAAATCATATCGCTTTAATGTGATGATCATTTACAAAGATTTTCCTTAGTTAACGTTAGCTAGCATACTAGCTGCCGAGATGGCTACATCCAAAGCGCAACGTAGCCTACTGCACGATGGCACACATTGCAGCCTAGCCATCATGACATTATCAGTAAGCCTCCGTGCGTACAAGCGCTACCCAGAAGCTGATTGGTTGGTATGCAAGTGAGGAACATGCTTTTCATTCGCGCCCCTAATGAGTGACGTCCTAGCGGAAGATCCGCCTTGATGAGACACTAACAGATTGCATTTTAATTTTCATTGTGTCCCAAAAAGAGCTTGGTGACATGTTTTTGGAAATGCAATGGACTGGCAGGCGCTGTTTCCCTTACTGCATTTGAATATTGTCCCATGTATTACAGGATGTCTTTGAAAATGAAATGTCAAATGTCGTCATCATTATTATATCATTATTATTTCCAAGTGATTAGAAAACAGCATTTTTTATTTTATTTATTTTATTTAGATTTATTTAAGCAGGGGGCCTGACTGAGACCATGTCTCCTTTTCAGCAGGGCCCTGCATTACAGACAATTAAAATAACAGTTTTCAAGGACATTTGTACAAAAAAAAACACAATGCCATAATTAAAGGGAAAACATTAATTAAAACAACAACAATTCTCTTGACAAAATAATTTGATCAGAGTTTTAAAATGTCCAAAAGGAACCAGTTCTTTCAATTTCAGTTCAGCTTGCAACTGGTTCCATTTTCATTATCATGCTGACCCTCAAAGAGCGTGATGACATGTATATGTAAATGCAATAGACTGGGAGTGCTGTTTGGTTTTATGGCATTTGAATATTGTCCTCAGTAGAGCAAGTTATTGATACAAGTACAATATCAAAATATTTTAACTCTTTCAACCCCAGATATTCTAGCATCACTATACCCTTCAACCCCACAGCCCTCTGTAGAGGGCTGGTCATTATCTGGACATTGTATCTTACTGTTATCTCTGGAATCCCATTAAATGTAACCTGATATGTTCCAATCAATTAGTCAGATTGTTTGAATTTTCCCTACAGGAATTTGGGGTTGAAGGGAATATGTTGGTCAGCCCTCTGTAGAGGGCTGTGGGGTTGAAGGAGTTAAAAATATAAAATAAAATATTTTATTAAAATTGAACTATTATAAAGAATAATTAATGATTCTTTAGAAAAAATATTCTTTTTCTCAAATTGTGAAAATCATATTGGTCTTAGGACCAGCTATTGGATAATTGCACTTGTCCTGTAGACTGGTGTCACATTGTACAAGTATTGGGGGTGCCTTCGAGCGCGTCTGCAAGTAAGCCGGCTGCGCGAGATTCCCGAAAACTTACGCGAGAATCTTGCCGAAGTTGCGCGATAAGCCCTCCAAACCATGCGATAGCTGCAGGACAGCAGATGTGGAGACCAAGCTAAAGCTCCAGATGCACCAGGCCCAGGATCTCTGCCTCACAGTGGACATCTGGTCTAGCCGCGACATGCGCTCTTTCTTAGGCATCACAGGTCACTTCATCCTTGACCACACCCTTCACAGCATCATCGCCTCCTGCTTGAGGTTCAAGGGCTCTCACTCTGCTGACAGGATCTTCACAGTCTGCCAAGAGACTTTGGCTCACTTCGACATCGCGGAGAAGGTCACACACGTGGTCACACACATGGTGAAGGCCTTCACCCTTCCAGGCATGGAGGACTTAGCCACTTCTGAGAATGAGGATGAAGAAGAAGAAGAGGATGACCTCCAGGAGCAGCCACTACCTGATGAGCTCGAGCACCTACAAGCCCAGCGTAGCCCCTGCTTTGCTCACACCCTCCAGCTTGTCGTCAAGGATGGACTTAAGGAAGCTGCAGCTGTTCAGAAGGTCATCAAGAAAGTTTCCAAGATTGTGTCACACTGCCGCAAGTCTACTAAGTCCTCAGAGCTTCTCGAAGCTCACACTAAGCTGCAGCTTGCTAACGCCACAAGGTGGAACAGCCAGGTCAGCATGCTCCAGTCTCTCCTCAAGCTTCCCGCAGCTACTCTTGACCAGATCAAGGCCAACGCTGAGATCAGCCTCTCTGCCTATGAGCTGCAGCTGTGCACAGAGCTGGTTGACATCCTACAGCCCTTTCAGCTCGCCACTGACCTTGTGCAAGGTGACAAGGTTGTCACTGCCAGCTTTGTCAACTCGTCCATCAAAGGCCTGCGTGCAGAACTTGCTTCACTCAAGGAGAAGTACAGCGGCAAGTTAGTCACCACACTTCAAGCCTCACTTGAGAAGAGACTCGCCAAGTATGAGGAGATGGAACATTTTCAGCTAGCAACCATCCTTGACCCACGCTTCAAGTTGGACTGGTGCAGTGAGGAGGAGACCCAGCCCATGAAAGATCTGCTCACCCAGAAGTTCAACACTCTGTCTCCAGCTCCTGCTGCTCGCAATGAGAGTTAGCCACCTCCAGCCAAGCGCAGCAAGCTGTTCACCTTTGTGACAGCCAGGGCAACTCCCAACCAGCCACCTCCAGCCACTGAAGTCAGCAAATACCTGAGCCAGCCCTGCATCTCAGAAGAGGACAAGCCCCTCGAGTACTGGAAGAAGGAGAAGGACACTTTCCCCATTCTCTCCTCCCTTGCCTGCAAGTACCTGTACATCCTGGCCTTCAGTGCTCCAGTGGAAAGACTCTTCAGCATTGCAGGCAAGGTGTTCAGGCCCGAGAGGTGCAGAGTTTGTGATGAGCGCTTCCATAAGCTCATGATGGTTCATTGCAACCAGCAGTAACAGGACCGTTTCTGAGAAAGACTGTGGGTGATAAGTGACTGGTGTAGTTTTCTGTTTAGTGTGTTAATGATATGATGTGGAAATGCTAATAAAGTAATAATGTGATGATGTGTTTTTCAATATAGTGTGAAAAAGATCTATAGTGATATTGTACTTGTATCAATACCTTCTAGAAATACATACTTGAGTTTGTTTTGTTTTGCACATGCAAAATGGATGCCCGTAATATAGATTCATACATCTGTAGCAATAAGAGATGCATTTCAGTTCAATGTCAGAATTGAATGTACGAAGTATTTAGATAAAGTAAGATGTGCTGTCTTGTATATGTTGTGATGTTGTCACATTGTATATATTCATTTAGCATTAGTATGTATTAATAAAATTCAAAAGACAAAGTGTTTATTGTTTCATTTTCTCACTTACTACACCACTCCATAGTCATACTAAAGTGCAGTTAATACATTAGAGTTTACATATGCAAATGCGAAAAGGAATTGGGGAATTGGAATTGGAATTGACCAAAAGGAATTGGAATTGAAGAATATTTTTTAAAAGGAATTGGAATTGGAATTGAACTTTTCGAGGTCAAAGGAATTGGAAAAGGAATTGGGGAATTGGAATTGACCAAAAGGAATTGGAATTGAAGAATATTTTTAAAAAGGAATTGGAATTGGAATTGACAAAAAGGAATTTGTCACAAGTCTGATTATAATAGCGTCGCTCACGTTATGCTGTAGATACGCGCCCGGTGGAGTCTTGCACTGATTGGCCGGACACAGTCGCCTGCAAGACGGAGCCAAATAGCGGCGCTCATGCGATGCTGCAGATACGCGCCCGGTGGAATCTAGCACTGAGTGGCCGGACAGACACGCACGCACACACGCACACAGAGGCCACTCGGCTATTATTATAATGCAATAGTGGGATTACATTTTCATTTGAAAATTGTCCACTATGGGCTTCCATACCCTACAGTCTCAGCAGCCCATCCACCAACCATAGAGATATATAACAGAACCAGAGAGAACAAGGAAGTACCTTTGCTTCAGCCAGTTAGCATGTTAGCTTCCTGCTTCCGCATTTCCCAAGGATGCAATTTTGTGGCCAAAGACGCGGCAACTCCATAGACACCAATTGAAAAGTGCACATTTTTTTCTTTCCAAATAAAGCGAAAACAAAAGAAAATGTATTCGGTACTCCTTCATTATTTTGCTCTTTGTTTGACGCAATTGTTCAATGTTTTCAAGAGGGCCTGTAAATTAAGAACTGCTACTTAGAGCTTGATGACAGCTTGTGCATGAGTTTGGTTGTCCAGCTGTTGCTCTGACTGCAGTAGTTCAGCCAATGAGTGTATAGTGTGTGCGCGTTCCAGATGAACAGCGTTGCTCGTCATTTCCCCTCGAACTCATTCGCCAATCCGCACGGACGACACATTTTCTTGGCCATTCGTGCTGTGTAATCAGATTGGCAATCTTATGAAATGGTGCCGGAAATAAGCACCCATGGAAAGCCATTTTTATAGATGGCGTCGGCCAATTTCGTACTTCCTGGGCTGAAGTAGCTAGCCTAGCATCTTCCATTGAAAGTCACAGGGGCGGTACTTCCTCACTCTCTCAAGTTCTATTACCTCCATGCCACCAACTCCACCAAATCCAGCTGCTGTCAAATTCCTAATGGAAAAAAACAATCCTCCTTCCAGAATTTATGAGAACTTGGTCCATAACTCACATACTGAATCCTGCCCACAAATTCTCCCACGCCCTGCATCACACCCTTCCACATCTGCTCAAATTATTACACCTCATCACCCCCCCATTTCTAATGAAGGTAAAAACGACCAGCCTGCTCCAGTCCAGACTACCGGTAGGAAAAAACAAACCCTACAAGCCCCCTCTCAAGCACCTCCAGGGACTGGGGGGAAGCCTGGGGCCAAGACATCTAGGCCCACCTCTCCAGGCAGGAACCAGTCGGGAAGCCTGGAGGGGAAAAACACGGGCCATGGTCAAGGGGTGAGTGAACGCCCAAATAACCCAGACTCAGTTTTTCATCATATAAACAAAATTTGTCAGGATATAGGTAATCATAAACCCGGTACACATGACAAACCCAAATAATAATTCTAATATGGCTCATTCTTTAACTATCTTTACTATCAACACAAGAAGTATTAAAGATCCAACCAATCGCTACGCTCTTTTCTCATTTACAACAGGTTCCCTCAGATGTCGTCCTCCTTCAAGAATGTGGCATTCCTTACCAACAGATGGACGACATTCTGAGGGAGGAGTGGAGGAGGGGAGATTCTCTCTGGTCTGGGTCCAACATCGCCCGCGCTGATGGGGTCGGTACATTGATCAAGAATCCTTTTGTTAAAGTAACATCTTGCAATTTCATACAGAGTGGGCGAATCCTCGTCACTGACTTGGATGTCGGGGGTTCCCCACTCAGGATGGTCAATGTGTACGGCCCCACCAGCGTGGCTGAGAGGGTCTCCCTTTTCTCCAAACTCCCGCCATTTCTTCACACCTCCATGCCAGTTATCGTGGGGGGAGACTTCAACTGTACTCTTTGGGATGAGGACCGCAGCCGCCCAAGGGCAGATAGATCCAGCGAAGAGCTGTGGTCTCTCATAAGTGATTTCTCCCTCCAGGACGCCGGGGGCATTTCACCACCCCAGTATACATGGGTGAGTTCTTCTGGTGGCTCCTTTTCTCGGATTGACCTGTTTCTGCTCTCCCCAGGCCTGAGGGTGCAAGCTTATTCCATCCAGGCTTTGCATTTCTCAGACCACCACATGGTGACCGTGTCCCTGGCCTGGGATAATTCTATCACAGTGGGTAAGGGGCTCTGGCGGATGAATATCAGCCATCTCCAAGACCCTCAGGTGCGTCTTTCCTTCTCGAGAAGATACCTGGAGTTGGTGAGTCTGAAACATCTATTTGACTCCCCGGTGGAGTGGTGGGAGACGGTGAAGGAACGAGTGGGGGGCTACTTCCGGGAAATCGGGCGGAGGAAGGTGAGGGAAAAGAGGGCAGCATTTGATCATTCTGACGCTGCTCTCCAAAGACTGAGCATCCTCCAGTCACGAGGCCTGGATGTTAGCAGCGAGATGGCACAAGCTCGGCTGAACCTCGCCACCCTCTACCGGGAAGAGCGGAAAAAATATACCTCCTGCTCCAAACTCCAGGTTCTCGAGGAAGATGAGAGATGCACATGGTACTTTTTCCACAGGGCGCGGTCCCAGACTAAGAACATCTTGTCTCTCTTTAACAGCAGAGCTGTGGTGGTGTCTGGAGAGGCGGAGATCCAGGAGGTGGCCAGGGAGTTTTATGAGGGCCTGTACAGCGAGAGGCCCTCAGACGTGGCTCTCATGGACACCTTCCTGAACTGCCTGGACAGACGCCTGGGCGATGAGCATATGATACCGAGCTGAGCACTGAGGAGCTCACCTTGGCGTTCCTTGAACCAACACAAAGCTCCTGGCCCTGACGGAATCCCAGCTGAGTTCTATCAGGCTTTCTGGGATCTACTGAAGGGGGATGTGGTGGAAGTCTTCAGAGCGGCGTACAGGGAGGGCTGGTTGGGTGATTCTGGTTGAGTGCAGTCGCTCTTGTGCCAAAGAAGGGGGATCTGAAGGACCTCCGTAACTGGCGGCCGATCAACCTCATCTCAGTTGACTACAAGATCATGGCAAAGGCGCTGATGACGAGGTTCCAAGACCTGATTCCATCGGTGGTCGGACCGGACAAGACGTGCACTGTGCATGGGAGGTCCATAAATGACAACTTGCTCCTCGTGAGGGATCTAATTATCCACTCCGGGGAGCGCAGATCCCCCTTGGGCCTTCTCAGCTTAGATCAGGAGAAGGCTTTTGACCGGGTGAACCATGTGTGCTTGGAGCGGGTGCTAGAGAGGATTAATATCCCTGGTCCCCTCCTGCGTTGGGTAAAAATCTGTCTGACCGGCATATCGGGCAGAGTGGTTGTCAAACAGCAGCCCTCTGACCCGTTTGCCATCAGATCTGGCGTCAGGCAGGGGTGCCCTCTAGCAGCCCTCCTGTACGTCATCTACCTGGAACCGGTTCTGCAGGCCATAAGGGCCACTCCAGAGGTGGTGGGATATCCGCTTCCAGGGGCCTGAGGCCAGTGGCTAAAGGTGATGGCGTACATGGATGACATTACCATCGTCACCACAGATAGTCCATCACTTCTGCTTCCAAAGTGTTGGATGACTTCAGTGAAGCCACTGGTGCCCTGGTCAACAGGCACAAGAGTGAACTGTTCCTGTCTCCTTTTTGGAGTGAACCTCTGACCGTTGCCTTCGCTGTTTGCAGAGACAACTTCAAGCTCTTGAGGGTGACCTTCCAGGCGAATGGAGGAGGGGAGATGAGCTGGAGGGAAGCCCTCCGCCGCGTCCAAAACAAAATCTGCAGCTGGAACGCGCGGCCCTTGACCATGGCGGGTAAGATCCTTCTCCTGAAGGCAATAGTCCTCCCCATTCTTCTCTATGTGGGGAGGGTCCTTCCCCCAGACAAAGCCACCAGCAAACAAATTGCTCGGTTGGCTTTTCATTTTGTCTGGGGGTCCAAAATGGAACGAATAAAAAGAACTACCCTCCTCAAGGAGGAGAGGAATGGGGGCCGGGGGGTTCCAGATATTGTTACTATCATCATGGTGCAGGGTCTGGCCGCCCTTGTCCAGAGCACTGGGAAGGGGGAGAAAGCGGTAAGTGCCTTCATTAGGTACTATGCCACCCCCTTCCTTAGGGCGATGGGCTTGGGCGTGCTAGACCACAAAATTCTGTATTGCTGGGACCCCCCTTATGTCTATCAGGCTTTAAAGGACTGTGCCTGCAGGACAGGTCTGCCTCAGGCTGGCCTCACCTCCTGGAGCTATAAAAACATTATGGCTTATTTAAGATCAATTCAAACAGTCGAGTTCCCTTTAGGGGTGGCCCAACCCGAGACCCGCACGTCATCTGGACAAATGTCACTCATAGTTGTTTGACAAATAAGCAGAAGGACATTGCCTGGATGACGGCTCATTGGTGTCTCCCCACCAGGGTTTTTATGTACCGCCGGCACTTGGCCCTAACTGAGCGCTGCCCGCACGGTTGCACTGACCGGGAGAGTGTACATCACCTCTTCTGGGAGCGCACCGTGGCCAGGCGGGTCTGGGGCCTAGTTCGTTCCTCTGTCTCCCTGAACAGATTGCTGCAGAGGCCCTCCCTGACTGCTGAGCTGATCCTGTACGGCCCACCAGAAGGATGTAAAACACCTGAGAGCCAGCGTCAGTGGAGGATCATCGGCACCATCAAGCAGGCACTGTGGGAGACGAGGAACATCAAGGTCTTCGAAAAAGATCTGTGGACCTGGTCTCTCTTTGACGAAGGATCCAAAGCCTCCTTCAAGTCAGCATGTTGGCAGACTACAACAAATGCAAGGACCTGGTGTGAGAGAAATGGGGGGTGGACCACTGAAAAGAACTGGTCATCTAGTCCCCCTCCAACTGGAGGGACACCTGCTCGCGTGGAAACCCGAGCGCGTCTTGTACGGGCCATGATCATTTGTTCTTTGGGTGTAGATGTTTTTGGGGTTCTTTGCCATGATCATGTGTCCTTTGGGTGTAGATGTTTTTGGGGTTCTTTTTTGAATCAGAGTTAAGGTCTCATATTCTTATTAGAGATTGTGTTTTTGTTATTTTGTGTTATTGTGTCTGTTTTTTTCTTTTTCTTTTTTGCCTGTTTGAATAAATCTGTTGTCTTTAGTTATGTTTGTGCAAATAAAACATTTTCTTGCACAATGTTTTTTTATTTTTCTGATTCGAATTTATGTTGATGGTTTAATAGATTTGTCTAGGGGTTTTCTTAATGTTATTAAAGAAATTTGTAATGTTTATGTGGTAGTTTTAAAAAATTGTTATTTTGTATGTGATTGTGAGGACGGTTCTTTTGTATGTTAAAAAATATGGCCTGGATGTGTCTGCCTATATAATTTTTGCTTTGTTGGTTGTGTTATTGTGTTTTATAAATTTGTAAAACTAATAAAGCCAGAACTGGTACATGGAGAATAAACATTAATTAACCTAAATTTAATCCCTGGCACAACAGAAACAGAATCCTCAATAAAAAAACCCATTACCATGAAATAAAATCCCCACACCATCAGAAAACACATTCCCCACACTCCAAACAGAAGGACCCCATTTCCAATCCTTAACAAAAGTGTTCACATCCCTCCCTCTACCCAAATGACATTCTTGGAAGAAACAAAAACCAAAATGACTCCCTCTTAGTGAGAAAACAAAGCCTCCCTCTTAACTGAGTCGTTTAGCCCTCATGCATTTAAAGAAATGCAGAACTTAAAATCCATTTGAAAATAAATTAAGACCAACAACACCCAAACCCATATCAAACAACAGCTTACCTCAAACAGAAGACTCCCCAGAACTCATCGTCCCAAATAAGTCCCGTGACAAAAACTGAGAAAAGTGCAAGTCCTCTTCAGACACGTCCTGCTCCACCTGCACTTTCTCCATCATCTCTCCCCAAGTGTCCACACAAACTTTAGCCTTAGAAGGGGGGACACCCTCCATCTTGCTTCCTCTTCGCCCACCGCAAAGGGGCGCTGGCAGAGGTCTCCATCCCCTCTTCCCCGGAGGACTCCTCCTCCACGGCCCCTGGAGCCTCAGGTACAGACTGGGGAACAGAAGAGATCTCCTCCCCAGACTCTAGCTTCTTCTCTGCAGCTTCCCCCTTCCTGGAGCTCTTGCGCTTCGCCTTCCCCCTCTCTTTCCTCCTTCCAGGCGCAGACTCCTGTTCCCCCTGGGCTGCTCCTTCTCTGGATGGCCCCTCCTCAGGGTCAGCTGCTGGGGGCTCCTCTCCCTCACCTCTGGAGCTCCTCTCTCCCTCCCCCTCTGGAGCTGGCTGTGGGGCTGGTCCTAGGGCTTCCTCACCGGGTCTCTGGGCGGCTTCCTCCCTGGGTCTGTGGGCGGCTTCCTCCCTGGGTCTGTGGGCGGCTTCCTCCCTGGGTCTGTGGGCGGCTTCCTCCCTGGGTCTGTGGGCAGCTCCCTCCCTGGGTCTCTGGGCAGCTCCCTCCCTGGGTCTCTGGGCAGCTCCCTCCCTGGGTCTCTGGGCAGCCCCCTCCTCTCCCCTTGCAGCGTCTGCATATGACCTCCTCCTCTCCAGGCAGAACCTCATAAGATGGTCAGTGGAGCCGCAGATATTACATTTCCTGGGCACACTGCACTCAGCCGCAATGTGCCCAGAACCCCCACAGTTATGGCAAAGCACATTACCACACTCCAGCTCCCCGTGCCCGACCTCCATGCACCTCCTGCAGAAAGGGGGCTGGTTAGAGTAAAAAATGTGCCCCTTTACTCCCTCGATTTGGCACAAGGCTGGAGGGTGAAGAAACCCCCTAAAACCTGAATCAGACTCTTTCAGCCCGTTCCAGAACCCAAAGCAATCCCTCCTCAGCCCCCTTGGGCCAGCCACCACTCTTCCAGTGTGATGAAATGAGGTGATGAAGTATTTGGCCGGTGACACAATGTCCATTATTTTTCCTCTGTGCACCGCAGAGAATTGATAATGAAGCAAAAAAAAAAGAACAGTCGTTTCACAATTCGCGACTTTACCTTCAAATTCCTGCAGGGGATGAACGCAGAATCTGTCGGAGCCAGGTGGAAATAAATGAATTGGCGGCCCTGAAACGAAATCAATTCTGTTCAAGAGTTGAGAACTTCTGTTGATTCTGATACAGCGCAGCCAACAGTGTGTCGTCACAGTACTGGCTTATTCTTAGCAGGTTTATGGCATTAGTTGTGACTCGTAGCCAGCCTGTCGTCATAGTTTGTTCTACCAGGCAGGCTGTGCAAGGCGTATGCTCTAGTGCTGTTATGTTAATGATCACTTTCACTTATTCACGAGGTAGAAGTCTTTGATTTTCTGGGTGCAGTCACGGAATTTACGCATAACTACATTGAATTGAGGCTAATTTGCTGACCGTCCTCATCGTGAGTAGAATGAATAATTCACTTTTTATTGCCATCCCCGTCCTGACAAAGCCTGCCTGTGTCTGTTCTGGAAAGCCAAGCCAATCCTGTCCAGCTCTGTACTGAGTGCGATACCGCCTGGGAATGCAGGGTGCAGTGAGCTTTAATTTTAATGAATTTTTAAGATGTTTCAAACGAGTGAAAACGCTCATTATTAACAGTCTGACTGTATCCACAATTGCGCGCGCATTGTCTGTCCAAAATTTCAGTCAGCACAACTGGAAATATTAATATAGAAGACTAAATTAAAGCAAAATGGTGAGTGGTTGAAATGCATTGGCAACCGGCGTTACATTGGCAGCGATGAGATGTGTTACGCTATCCAGCCATTCGTGCTATTATAATGAAAGTAGTATGACCTCTGTGATGTCAGCAAAGTTTGAAATCCCGTCACCAGTAAATATCTCCAATACCCTGCTGATCTGGAAGCCGCGTTCAATCTTTTTCTGATGGAATCCGATTGGACCCTGAAAACAGTATATCCGGTTACTTAGGTAGTTTTTGACGCTTTTCTGACATGCGTTGGCAAAAGAAATGCATTTGCAGGAGAGCTGCTCCTAACCTGACAGCCGAAAAGCCAGACTCTAAGTGTTAGGCAAGATCAAAGGGGTTTCGCACAGCCTTACACTCTGGGCGTAAACCGACTCATGAGTGGCAATAGTTGAACTAGGGGCTATATTTTGAGGAAAATTAGAGGTTTGGTCATAACGAGGTGATAAAATTCATTTGACAGCCGAAAAATGGTCAATTGCGCAAAAATCGAGTGCCGATCTGGCAAGGCTCGGGGGAATGCTGGGAATTCTCAGAAACCCTGACAGTGAGAAGGTCATTTCGCAGCTTGCACCTCTCCCAGGCATGGCACAAGTCATACTTACCTGGCAGGGGAGATACCATGATCACGAAGGTGGTTCACCCCTTTCGGCCAGTGTATGAATCTTGTCATCGTCGTGTGGTGTATGGGACATGGCAAGCACCAAGCAGAATTTCTCATCAGGCACCATGGCGCTACCTGCTGGTTCCAGACGGAATGCTGTCCATTTTGATCTTCAGAATGACCTGGAACTGGATAGGCTGCAGTTCAGCAGGATGGTCGTCCAGAAAGAACTGTGTTTCTTGCCTCAACAACTCGACTACGTATTCGCACTGCCTGGGAAAAAGACCTTTGAAATCATTTTCACCACCTTTCTCCTGTTTGAGCAATGCCTGGAGCGCTTTGAGCAGAGGAAACCTAACAACCCCAGACTTGCCAACATCAAACTGACGTCCCTTTCTGAGAGGGAACCCAAGGCAGTAACAGTCGTCATGTATTCGGAGAAGGTCATGACACAGGACATCAGGACCTGGTTGTCCTTCCACTGCTCTGTTATACGGAGCATGGAGCTCAGGGACAAGGACGGCGTCTGAACGGGGGCCAGGCGTTTCTACGTTCGCCTGAGACGTGAGGGAGTCTCTGGGGGTTACCACCATCTGCCTTCTACCATCCAGTTGGGGTCCCACAGGGGTCACAACTTCTATGCTGGTCAACCTAAGACCTGTAGGAAGTTTGGTTCCTCTCGCCATCTGGCCGCCAACTGTAACGTCACGTTCTGCAGAAACTGCCAAAGCACAGAACATACCACAAAAGACTGTAACCAGCCAATGAGGTGCAACCTTTGCAGCTCAGGTATCCACATATTTAGAAGCTGCCCTCAGTCTTACGCCAACTGTGCTAGACAGTCAGCCTCCACAGTCGACATTGGGATTCCACCAGCTGAGGAATGGCAGCCTCCCAAGGGGCCCAAATTGAACAACAAGACCCAGTCAGGGTCAGCTGGCCAGCAGCAACCAGGTCCTTCAGCCCAGGCCCCCTTCGCGCAGACCACCACCCACGCACATCTGGTGCAGCCCAACAGCCAAGCCCCCCCAGGGCTGACCAATGACCCTGAACAAACCGATGTCCAAGACCAACAGCCCCCCCTCCTCCCGTCTGAGGTAGAGCCTGGCTCCGAAATGGGTGATTAGACTGGCGACGACATTGGCGGTGAGTCTGAGGTTGATGATGAGGAGGAAGGAGTCCAACACCCGGCAGTAATGGGGACCCAGACAAGTCTGGATCTTCCAGAAGAACGTGGACGCAGTGATGAGGAGCATCTGGATCAGCTGACAAAGCTGACGACTGAGCTGGAGGAGAACATCTCACAGACAATGCAAAAGCTCCAGGAGCATCTGCCAGCCGGCCAACCTGGTCAGGCCGTTGCAGGGAGCGCCCTGCCCAGTGCCACGCCAGGTGACTGCAGAGACTCCGAGACTTCCTTGACCTCGGCATCAAAGAACTGCCCTTCCCTGGTGGTATTGTTACCACCTCCATCCCTTCCTCGCCCTCCCAGAACACACCCCCTCCAAAGTGGCCCAAGGAAGAATCAGGGGTCCCCTCCAGCAACATTCCCAATACAGAGGTATGGTCTGACACCTTGTTCCCCTCTTCCTCTTTCTTAGATCCTGAGGCTCTGTCAGCCTTCCCAAATGAGTGGCGGAGTAGGAGAAGCACAGGGCATTTCTCGAAAAGAAAAAAAGAGAAAGAAGAAGCAGAAATTAGCCCCTGCCTGAAAAATCTGAACTGTTGAAACCCCAGCTTAAGTTTTCCTCCTTGACCCCCCCTTTTTTTTTTTTTTCACCATGACTTCTCTCTCTGTCGCTTCACTCAACACCAGAGGGCTGAATGATCCCATCAATGTCTTTCTGTTTTTACCTTTCTACAATCACTGTCAAGTCACATTTTCCTTTTGCAAGAGAGTAACAGCCCATACAGAGATAATTACAAGGTCTTTGAAGAAAGTTGGACCCTTGGACAATCCATGTGGTCTGGTGATAATAAAAATCGCTCATCCGACTTCCGGTTTTCGGCTCTGATTTGGTTTTGTTATCTGCTCCTGTGTATCAAACCCTTTTTGTCTGACTACGATTACTGTATTGCTGCCCTGGTTTTTCGACTTTGGATTCTGCCCCTGGGATTGTAATTTTTGGATTGTGGACTTTGTACTGTTGCCTTCGGTCCTGCGGGGGTTTACCCCCTCGCTTAATAAAATCACATACTTTGCATTTCCTGGTTCTCGCGACTGGTTCCTGAACGATACCTCACAGTACGTTCTGACCAGCATGGAGCCAGCGAGTAACCAGCCTCTGCAGGCAGCAGTAGAGGAACAGGGCGCTCAGCTGGAGCTTCAGCAACGTCAGCTACGGGCGATGATGCCTTGCGTGCAAGCCATGACGCACCAGATGGCCGATCTCACCCGCTCTTTGCAAGATGCACAAGCCATCCGGACTCCCCAACAGCCTGCTACCGCCATGTCAGCTCCCGTGCCTGGTCCTGCCTCTGCACCTCCTGTCCCGCTTCACGAGCCACGTTTACCTCCTCCCGAGAAGTACGATGGTGACCCGGTATCCTGCCGAGCCTTCCTGACCCAGTGCAAGTTAATCTTTAGCCTACAGCCCTCCACGTTCCCCACTGAGCAAGCTCGCGTTGCCTAAATCATTACGCAGCTTACTGGGAGGGCTAAGCAGTGGGCTACCTCTGCCTGGGAGGCGGGTCTACCCTGTGTCCAGTCTTCAGATCTGCTGGGAGAGGAGATGAAGCGAGTGTTCGACCGCTCCAGACACGGGCACGAGGCTGGGAGGGAGATTCTTCGCATCCGCCAGGGGGGTCGTTCAGTGTCAGACTACGCCATTGAGTTCCAGACCTTAGCCACTAACAGCGGATGGCAGGAAAAAGCCCTATATGACGCCTTCATCTTTGGGCTATCTGAGCGTATTAATGACGAGCTTCTACCACGTGACCTGCCCGAGAGTCTGGAACGGATTATTGAAATGGCTATCGGCGTCGACTTCCGCCTGGAAGAACGAAGACGGTCCGCCGTCAGAACCAGTGCTCCCAAGCCACCGGTGACTATTCCTTCCCTACCTCAACCTGACAAACCTAAGCCTCCCCTCGACTCGGAACCCATGCAGCTGGGTCGTACCAAGATCACCAGCGAGGAGAGAGAGAACGAGCGAGGGAGGCGGGCTTGTTTTTTACTGTGGCAAGGGAGGACACTACATCTCTCGGTGCCCAGTAAAAGGCAACAGAGGAGCATTAGTGGGCGTTACTCCTATGGATCAATCCTCAAGAAGCCGCACCTGCTTTCCTGTCTCCCTTGAGTGGGCTGGGGGAGCAAGGAAGACCACCGCCCTGATTGACTCGGGGGCCGAAGAAAACTTCATAGATCAGGATATAGCCCGGAAGTGGGCCATTCCCATCGAACAGATCTTCCCTGATCGTGTTGCCAGCTCTATCAGCGGCCAAAGCATCGCCCATATCACTCATGTCACCAGTCCTATCAGGCTACGTATCTCTGGCAATCATCAGGAGGCCATCAAGTTCTACCTCATTCAGTCTCCACATGCCCCAGTCGTTCTCGGGCACCCTTGGATGGCTAAACACCTCCCTGAGATTGACTGGGGAGGGCATGAGATTAAGGGCTGGAGTCCTGATTGCGCTCAGACCTTTCTCAATGACGCCCTGGTTCATGTTCCCGTTCACCCGCCTGAAGATATCCCGAACCTGGAGAAGGTTCCCCCTGAGTACCTTGATCTCAAGGAAGTATTTTCTAAGTCTCATGCCACCAGCCTACCCCCGCACAGACCTTATGATTGTGCAATAGAGCTCAAGCCTGGCACCATGCCCCCTAGAGGTCGCCTGTATTCACTGTCACGCCCTGAAACCCTGGCTATGGAAAAGTACCTCAGTGAGTCGCTCGCAGCAGGAATCATTCGCCCCTCCTCTTCTCCTGCTGGAGCGGGATTTTTTTTGTGGGTAAGAAGGACGGATCCTTGCGGGCCTGTATCGACTACTGAGGCCTGAATGACATTACCATCAAGAATAGATATCCTTTACCCCTCATGAACACTGCTTTTGATCTCCTCCAGGGGGCGAAAATTTTCACCAAGCTAGATCTGCGCAATGCTTATCATTTAGTTCGTATCCATGAAGGGGACGAGTGGAAGACTGCTTTTAACACCCTACCGGCCACTGGGAGTATTTGGTCTTACCCTTCGGACTTACGAACGCCCCAGCAGTCTTCCAGAACCTAGTTAACAATGTTCTCAGAGACATGATTAATAAGTTTGTATTTGTTTACCTTGACGACATTTTGATTTTTTCCAAGTCACAGGAAGACCATGTTCACCATGTGTGCCTCGTACTCAAACGACTCCTTGAGAACCGGCTGTTCGTCAAGGCTGAAAAATGTGAGTTCTCTGTCTAAACCACCTCCTTCATGGGGTACATCATCTCGCCAGACACTATCCAGATGGACCCGGTCAAGGTGGAAGCTGTCACCAACTGGCCCAAGCCCCCTGATCGTAAGTCATTACAACGCTTTCTGGGATTTGCAAATTTTTACAGATGGTTCATCCGTAATTACAGTTCTGTGGCTGCTCCCCTCACTGCTCTAACTTCAAATAAGATCCAGTTTCATTGGTCCAAAGAAGCCGAACAGGCTTTCCTTGAGCTCAAGACCCGGTTCACTTCTGCCCCCATTCTAACCATCCCTGACCCTACTCTCCAGTTCGTGGTGGAGGTTGACGCCTCCAACGTGGGAGTAGGGGCCGTCCTCTCACAAAGATCTCCCAAGGACGGTAAGATTCACCCCTGTGCTTACTTTTCCCGCAGTCTAAGCACCGCTGAAAGAAACTATGACATCGGCAACCGTGAGCTGTTGGCCATCAAGTTTGCCTTAGAGGAGTGGAGGCAATGGCTGGAGGGGGCCGAACTTCCGTTCCTGGTGTGGACTGACCATAAGAACCTGGAGTACCTCCAATCTGCTAAGAGGCTGAATCCCCGACAGGCCAGGTGGGCATTATTTTTCTCTCGTTTCAATTTTCACCTTGCATATCGCCCCGGCAGTAAGAACACAAAACCCGACGCTCTCTCACGCTGCTTTGAGACTAACAAGGATCAACCCAGTCCAGACACCATCCTCCCCAAGGAGACTTTTGTCAACGCCGTGGCCATGGACATAGAAACTGAGGTGAGAAATGCCCAAGACGGTTCTGCTGCCCCTAGTGCCTGTCCCGATCACTGTCTGTTTGTGCCTGCCAGTCTGCGCCCCCGAATCCTCGACTGGGGGCATGCCTCTAATCTCTCGTGCCATCCAGGATTCGCCGCACCTTGGACTTCATAACTCGTCGCTTCTGGTGGCCCGGAATCAATGAAGACGTCCAAGGTTATGTTTCTGCCTGCTCGGTCTGTGCCCAAGGAAAAATATCACACCAACCCTCTCACGGCCTGTTACAACCCTTACCCACTCCGCACCGCCCTTGGTCACACATAGCACTAGATTTCATTACCGGTCTCCCCCCTTCCAATCACTTCACTACCATCCTCACCATAGTCGATAGGTTCTCCAAAGCTGTTTATTTTGTTCCCCTCACTAAGCTTCCCACTGCCCAAGAAACCGCCACCCTCATTATCCAACAAGTCATTAGATTACACGGAATCCCCACTGACATCACTTCCGATCGCGGTCCACAGTTCACAGCCAAATTTTGGAAATCATTTTTTAATTCACAAGGCACATCTGTCAGTCTGTCATCAGGTTTTCACCCCCAAACCAACAGCCAGACCGAGCGGGCCAACCAGTGTATAGAGACTGTGCTACGGTGCCTCTGCCTAAAGAACCCCTCCTTCTGGAGCCATCAACTCCCCTGAGCCGAATACGCTAGAAATAGCCACACCTCTGCAGCCTCCGGACTTTCCCCTTTCAAAGCCTGTCTTGGTTACCAACCACCCTTGTTTCCCTGCCAGGAGGAGGAGGTTGCTGTTCCATCGGCCCGTGCGTTTGTGCGCCACTGCAGACGCACTTGGAGGACCACTCGGGAGGCGCTGCTAAGGTCGGTTGCCCGGATGAAGGCCCGAGCAGACAAGAAATGCATCGCTGCCCCATCTTACTGACCTGGGCAGCGCGTTTGGCTGTCCTCCAGGGACATTCCCTTGAGGGGGAGTGGGGGAAAACTCTTCCCTAAGTTCCTCGGCCCTTTTACCATAGAGAAAGTGTTTAGCCCCACTGCTGTTTGCCTCCGTCTGCCCCTTTCCATGCGCCGCATTCACCCTACCTTTCATGTGTCTCAGATAAAGCCTGCTGTTACCCACCCCCTGTCTTCTGGCCCTGATCCCCTACCACCCACCCGCATCATCGACGGAGGCGAGGCTTTCACTGTGAGAGCTTTGCTGGACTGCCGTCAACGAGGGCGTGGATTCCAGTACCTCGTCGACTGGGAGGGCTACGGTCCGGAGCACCGCAGCTGGGTCCCGTCCCGTTACATCCTCGACAAGTCACTTATCACGGACTATCATGCTACGCACCCCAGACCAGCTGGTTGAAACGCCAGAGGTGTTTTGTGGGGGGGGGAGTACTGTTATGATTCTGTCATGCCTGCTCTGTTTCTCCCATGCCTGTTCTGTTTTTTGCCATGTTTTAGTTCTTTGCCATGTTTTTGTTTTTGCCATGCCAGATCCATTACTCTGTTAGATTCCGGTCCATGTCTTTGGTCATGCCCTTCATTGCACTTTGTCTCCCCTGTCTGGTCTTTTGTTAAGCTACAGCTTCTCCCCAGTCCTGCGTGTCACATGTTTAGGTGATTTCATGGTTTCTGGGTTTCAAACATTCCTTCTAATCTCGTTTGCTTCCTTCACCTTGCTTTTCTATTTTACTAACCTTACTAACAGTTTGTTATTTTTGTTTAGATACTAACCAAGACTAACATTGTATATTAGACTAACTTACTAACGAGCACTAGGGATTGTATAGCTGCACTTACTAATTTATTAACAAGCTCTCAGCACTCGCCCTGTTCTAGTCTCCGCCTCTTGCCTTCTCTTAGTCTTTGCTGCAATTCAGCGGATCCTCCGCACCTGCTCTACTCTGTCCTGCCTCTCATTATCTGTGCACTTTAGAACTCCCTAACCGGAGCTGTATGTTTTGTCTATAGGTTGTCTCGTGATTCCTGTCAGAACGTTTCCCTTGTCTACCTGTGCTGCTCTCGTTTTTGCCTCGTATTCATAGTGTTGCTTTTCTGACTGGACCGTCCAACTTCCGATTTTCGGCTCTGATTTGGTTTTGTTATCTGCTCCTGTGTATCAAACCCTTTTTGTCTGACTACGATTACTGTATTGCTGCCCTGGTTTTTCGACTTTGGATTCTGCCCCTGGGATTGTGATTTTTGGATTGTGGACTTTGTACTGTTGCCTTCGGTCCTGCGAGGGTCTACCCCCTCGCTTAATAAAATCACATACTTTGCATTTCCTGGTTCTCGCGACTGGTTCCTGAACGATACCTCACAGAGTTCCTCTTTCCCTCAAACATAGATGGACATGCACCAAGACCTCAGCAGCCTCCTCAATTTGGGAATCACTGGGGTATGCTGTGTATTTGAAGATCTGTTCAGCCATGCCTTCAAGGATATCCATCCGTCGCTTTGGGGGAGGGGTAAGAGGAGTGCCGTTTGCTCTGAATTCTGCATTTGCTCTTTGAAGTTGAATTTCAGCAAAATATGAAAAGTTGGGAACAATGAAGACTGGAGGCCATGAAGAGGTTCTTGACTCTGGAGCTGGATCTAAAATGAAAGTGTCTGCACTGCCCAATGAGTGATCAGAGGAACAACCACCCTCTTCCAAGGATGGAGAGCTGAGAGGTTCATAGAGCTGCTGTGAGATGGAGTGGGAGAAGTCAGTGGGGTGCTAGTGCTGCAAGGTGGTAGAGTCCCTGGGATGCTGGAGCTAGCTTCTTCACATGCAGAAAATACCACTTTCAAAGTATCCCTGTCTCTTATTTTACTGGCTGACATAAGATTGACATATTCATTTCCAAAATCTGCATCTTTATACTGGAGTCTGAACTGCTGCACAAGTCCAAAAGCAGTCTTTATCTCATGGACAAGTTGATCCACAGACGCTGGTATCCCTGACATCAGGCTAAGTTTTCTGGCATCATCTCCGCCAAACATGACTCTCAGGTGGACGGGACTTGACATCTTTCACTTCATGTATTCTAGGGAACAAATACAGGACACACTTTCTTCGGAGCAAAAGGTTATGTAAATACTTAGTAACGGCCATTTGTAGTTATACAACTTCATTTAAAGGGATAGTTCAGCTTTTTTGGAAGTGGGGTTATATGGAGACAGAGTACAAATGGATAGATTAATGGATGTACTGTCTGCAGTATTCAAAAGGTCTCTGATTCCCAATTGACTGTGAGAAACAGTGAGAAAGAAGTTTCGCATCTTAAACAATAATGTGCTTTTTTCTGAGACACTCTTGTGAATGAGGGACTATTAATCAATGTATTTTCCCGCCACTTTCCAACGAGAAGTCCCGTCTCAAAATAATACACCAGTTCAAGAGTAAGATAGAAAGAAAATATGCACAACGCATCAGCTGGTTGGAAAAAAGTTTGTTTCGCCTCGAAGGCCCAAAACATTTGATCAATTGAGGGTAGTGTTCAAGGAAGTGATGCTTTTGTAAGAGTCGTTGCAGGAAAAAGTTAACATAACATAACATGAATGGCGAGAACAGGCCGTTCAGCCCAACTAGGCTCGCCAGTTTCTTTATACTATTGTGAATATATCCCTTCAGATATTCAATGACTCAATGGTATCTAGCTTTAAGTCAAGCCTGCTCTTGAAAACCCCCCAAGGTCTCTGCCTCAACAATATGGTCAGGCAAGCTATTCCAAATCGAAATTACTCTTTGGGTGAAGAAATATTTCCGAATATCAGTGCTAAATTTACCTTTGGTCAACTTCCATTTGTGACCCGAGTTCTACTAACAACACTTGGTCGAAGGAATCCAGGCAAGACATAATTCTCTTTTTGTTAATCCCTTTAACATATTTAAAGACCTCAATCAAATCACCCCTTCAAGTCTCCTTTTCCTAAGACTAAAGAGATTAAGGATCTTCAGCCTTTTCTCATAGCTTTCATCTTTAATACCGGAATTAGCCGTGGCTCTTCTCTGAACTTTCTCTAAAGCCTCTATATCTTTCTTAAAGTCACGGTCCCCAGAACTGTACACAATACTCCAGATGTGGTCTGATTTAATGTGTTGTACAAAAGAAGCATCACCTCCTTAGATTTGTACTCAATACTTTTGGTATCCCAATCCGGACATTTTTTTTGGCAATGGTATCCCAATCATCCCAGATTGGAGCACATTCCAGTTTTAAACCTCCCATGAAGTAATCCCGTCTAATGTTTCTATTACCACATGTACAACTTTAAAGATTTTTTTTTTTTTTTTGGGAGTTTTCTCCTTTATTTGACAGTGCAGTGGAGATAGACAGGAAATGTGGGGAACAGTGGGGAAGACATGCAGTAAATTGCCTGGGCCGGATTCGAACCTAGGCTGCTGCGGGAAGGACTTTGCCTTATGGTACGCGCACTTATCCGATGAGCCACCGGGGCGACCCCTACATGTACAACTTTATATTTCGCTACATTAAATTTCATTTGTCACATTTCTGCTCAATTCCGGATTCTATCCAAATCATCCTGAATCACTTTAGTGGACTCTAAACTACTTGCCAAACCCCCCAATTTAGTATCATCTGCAAATTTAACTAATCTGCTCTCAATATTCCTATCAAGGTCATTAATGTAGATGAGGAACAGCAGGGGTCCCAACACTGATCTTGGGGGACGCCACTCCCCACCATACCTAGCTCAGATGAGATACCATTGACCACCACTCTTTGTGTTCTGTCCTGTAACCAGTTTTGAATCCACTCCAGAATACAGTGCCTGACAAAAGTCTTGTCACTTATTCAAGTTGTAGGAACAACAAACAATAACCTGACTTGTAGTTGATCAATTGGAATCAAAAATGGCTTATATGAAAGGCAAAGCCCTCTAGATTATGCGAAATATACCAAAATAGAGTTTTGTGTCATTGATTGAGTTTTATAATTTAATTTGTACAAGAAAGGTCAGATTTTACTTGGACAAAAGTCTTGTCGCATTGAAAAAAAAATGTGGAAATTATACATACACTTTATTTTGAATACCCAAATATGCACTATAATATCAGAACATAAAGCCATGGTGCCTTGGAAAAAAGAATTAATATTGCATATGACTCTCATGAGCTTGGAGGACTGCATCCATACGTCTTGGCAATGACTGAAATAACTTGATGATGAAATCATCTGGAATGGCATAGAAAGCAGTCTTGCAGGACTCCCAGAGTTCATCAAGATTCTATGGTTTCATCTTCCAAGCCTCCTCCTTCATCTTACCCCTGAAATGCTCAATAATGTTCATGTCATGTGACTGGGTTGGCTAATCCTGGAGTACCTTCACCTTCTTCGCTTTCAGGAACCGTGACATGGAGGCAGAAGTATGAGAAGGAGCAGCAGTATAAGTAGGGCAGCAAGAACTTCTTGATATTTCAGGCTGTTGATGTTGCCATCCACTCTGCAGATCTTTCTCACACCCCCATACTGGATGTAACAACAAACCATGATTTTTCCTCCACCAAACATGATTGTTTTCTGGGAGAATCTTGGGTCCATGAGGGTTCCAACAGGTCTTGTCGGCGACTGGGATGCAGTTCAATGGATGATTCATCAGAAAAATAAATTTTCAGCCACTTTTCCAGTATCAATCCTTTCTGCGAGCTGTGGGCCTTGGCAAATGCAATGCAGGTTTTTGTTTTCTGTTTAATGCAGACTTCTGTGTACTAATTTGGCTATGAAAACCACTTTGAGAGAGAATTTGGCAAACTCTTCTTGTAGATACTGGGATTTTTTGGTGACATTTCCTCATGTAGCCGCTGTAGTTGAAGAAGGGCTAGCCTTGTACAGTTGAAGCAAGAAACGGTCCTTTCAAACAGTTGTCATACCGGGGTCTGTCTGACCTGCGCTTGCCATGAACATCACCAGCTTCTTCAAATCTTTTTCTCATCCCCTCCACTTGACATTTGGATACATTAAAGATGTCTGCCACCTCAGCAGCAGACTCAGTCTTCAGGCTCTTGATGATCAGCACTTTGGTCTGTGGTTGAATCTTTGGTATGTTGTCAGAGGTCTAGTCGCACCTCATATGAAAGTCTGGTGTGCTGGGATTATTTCTATACACATCTGGGAATGTGTTAATTACAGTATTTGTCATAGGTTAAACTCTAATCTGCGATTTGTTGCATCATCTGAAGAGACGACAAGACTTTTGTCCTAGCAAAAACAGATGTTATGGGCTTAGCCAAGCTGTGAACATCAGAACACTTTTTTGCGGTTTCATTTTGCACCAAATTATTAATGTGAAAGCCCTTGACATTAAAATGGACCATTTATTGTAACAATTGATTGGTTAGAAATAAAGTAATATGCTATTTTTAGTTACTATGTCCTTATGCGACAAGACTTTTGTCAGGCACTGTACCTCCTGTAACTCCAATGGAGCTCATTTTAAAAATGAGTCTCTTATGCGGTACTGTATCAAATGCTTTCTGAAAATCCAAGTATATGATGTCATAAGCCCTGCTCTGGTCATAAGTCTTGGTGGCCTCTTCAAAAAATTCCAGAAGGTTTGTCAGGCATGACCTTGCCTTCTGGAAACCATGTTGGCTATCCCTCAAGATACTGTTACGTTCAAGAAACAAGTCCAGCTCATCTTTTATGATAGATTCCAAAATTTAATATTATGACTTTAATCCTCGTAATTATGACTTTTAATCTCGTAATTATGACTTTATATCTCGAAATTTTGACTTTATTTCTCATAATTATGACTTTTAATCCCAAAATTATTACTTTAAATCTCAAAATTTCGACTTGAAATCTCAAAATTATGACTTTAAATCTCAAAATTTCTACTTTATTTCTCATAATTATGACTTGAAATCTCAAAATTATGAGAAAGAGGGGGAAAAAAAGTCAGCGAACTACGTGGCGGAAATGGGCTTCCATAAATCAAGACCAGAATGCAGCATGTAAAAAATTTTACATGGGTTAGAATCAATACCAATTGAATACTTTTCTGAATCAAGTATAAATAATATAACTTCATATGGAGTGTTGTTTGCTGGTGATAATTACTGTTCAGGAACTCATCTATGTATCGAGTTCTGAGTTAGGAAACATGTTTTTGGTATTCTTTGAATGATGTTGAAATTTAAAATTGTAAATTAAAAGAGTAACACCAAGGCAGACATGGCGCAATATACCAGGTAAAAGTTGAGCAGGGGAGGGCTGCAGAACTGGGATCTTATCTGGTGACTCCAGAACAGCAGCCCCACCTTACTGGGATGGGTGTGAAAGGGTGAAACAGCTTGTGCAAACAGGAAACAGCTTGCTCTCTCTCTCTCTCTTATTACCTTGCATCTACTAACCTGCTTCACTAATTTAAACTTATTGTTGCAATAAACGGAACTTTTATTCACCAGCTCCTGGACCTTGACTCTTTTCCCAAGAAAAGGTCTAACAGGAATATTATATCTACTATTGCGCCCTGTTGGGACAAGTTTTTTCACCTGAAGTGACTAACACAAGAGGAATTCTTACCTGATTTGCAATCAAAAAATGCCAAGGCCATAAGCAATATGTGCAGTTGATAAGGGGAAAGTCAAAGGGAACTGAATTTCATTGGAAACAAGGCAGCAGCTAGGATTCAGACTTCAGAGAGACACAAACTTTTACATGTGTTCTGAATGGTATCCAACTGTTACAGGAAGCAAACTCAGACAACAGCAGATAATAGGTTTATTCACCTTACAGCTTGCCACAAAACACAGGTATAATTGATTCCAAGGAACACAGATTGATAGTGATTTGGGATGGTTGCGATTAAGTGATGGGGAGTGGGACGAGGGGAAAGGTTTGTCTGAACATGTCAGGGCAGTTGTTTGCGAAGTGTCTTTTGGAAACTGAGTGTTCCATATTTGTTATTATGAGCTCCTTACATATTACTGCAACTAAATAAAAGGGGAGAATAATTGCACAGATTGGAAAATCAAAAATTGTAATCTGTGTTGAGATGAAGAATCGCAAGGATGTCAAGTGAAGTAAAGAAGCTAAGGGCCATTAATATCAAGTTATGAAACTTGGACCAACAGGCTCATGCGAGAAGATGTGCTCAAATACGAAGTGAATTAACTGTTTTCATGAGTGAATATGATTTCAGGGGCACGTCAAGGTTGCATTTTGTTTGGGATTGCTGGTCCTGTAAAGCTAATTCTAGCTGGTCAGACAACAAATTATTTTTAAAAGAAATAAAAAAGCAAATTTGAAGTTTAAAAACACCAGGATGTCTAATGAAGTTAAGGGGCTTTCACATGCGTAGGACGATGGGTATACAACAGGTCTTCAACAGAAATTCGGGGTAATTCGTAAGACACTCGCAAGTATGTCCTGCGAAATTCATGTGTTCTACGATGGAAAAGGCTGTCATAGACCCTTGGTGAAGAATTTTCAACATGTTCAACATTTTTTCAGCATTGTAGGTGATTCTCTATGTCAGGCTGATTTCGTAAGTCTGTTGTGCGGTGCCCTTTGTTGTCAAGTGACTGTGTTACGCGAGACCTCCAAATATTTTTTTGATTTTTGGGGTCATCTGAGGTCCTCATTATCGTATGAATTTCCCACGATAGACCTACGGTTGTCCTACATTGAACCCACAACAGTCCTCGAATGTTCCATCTTTTCTGCAACTGTCATGAGTTAATCGAACAATGAAAATTCAATCTTGCCGCAGTTGCATGGCTGTCTTGGAATTTTTTATGACATATTTTCCTTCGACGGAAGTACGACACCGCTACTACACAACCTACAAATGTATGTCAGTCCCTTCTGTCATAGACCTGCTAAAATCGTACGCGTAGTAAAAAAAAAACGTACGAATTATGTGAAAGCCCCTTAAATTTACAATTCAATAGGACATCAAGTTAAATGACATTTAAATTTTATCTTTGCTGATTTGTATTGCGGAAATTATTGTTGTTGGTCAGTTGGTTTTCATATCACTACATGAAACCCCATCTCAGAATATTTAAAACAGTCACTTTAGAAAAGACGAGCTGAAAAAAGTTTGTTAACCATGTTTTCAGAGGCGCTGAATATTGAGTTGGGGGAAATTGACCCCAAATATAATTGGAGTATTAAGCCACTTCTGTATAGCCACCATCACCAAACATACATGCTAATGTTAGCCCCTGTGTTATGGTTCCTGTTATGTGTTAAGGTTCTTGTGTAATGTAGGCCCACACATTTGTGTTCTTTAAAAAGCTATCAAGCTTGTTTCTCATGTGTCTCAGACCCTTCAGCCCCAACTCCCGGAAATGCTGGTGTGACGGGATTTCTCGTTGCACGCCACAGCCTCTCACCTTTTACAAAAAAAATCCGAAGACAAAATCTATGAATTGAATAAAGTGATTCACCACATTAAATGCTTATACACAAACAATAAATGTTTTGTTCAAATGAACAATGAAATAAATTATGTCCTCAAAATCATTAGCGAGTCATTTAGTAATCATTGACATTTTAACCAACTGAGTTATCATTTTCAAAATTAATATTAACCAAGCAGCAGTAGCCTCATTAGCAGGGGTGCCACATGGGGGGGGCTTAGGACGATTCTAAGGGCCCATTACTTACAGGGGGCCCAGAAAAATATTAGACCATTAGGTTTTTTTTTCAATATTAAATTATTACCCTATCATCATTAAAAGTTTGGAGTTTTTATTTTTGGGAAAAAATTCCAAAGAGCCTCTATTTGCTTAAACCTCCTCTATTTACACGAGATGGCTTGGTCCTACTCTCAAACCAGCCAACAGCATTAGTAAGGAGCAGCAGGATTGTCATCATTTGTCGTGCCACGCCCCCAAAGGTCCGCATCGCTGGAATTCTGAGGAGCCCGCCTGCTCCCCCGCTCGTCAATTCAACAACATGCATCTGTGTGTCATTATCTCATTATACAAAATAGGCCTTACAAGCTCTCTTTTGTACTTACTTTGGGAGTTGCTGTTTCCCGTATTGTACTATTCTCATTCACCTTTGAAGCTGTGCTTCAACAGTAATAAAATAAATTATTTTTCTTGGCATTTGAATCCAGACACCGTCATTTTTATTTTAATGCACACCACTCTGTGCACTGAAAAAAAACCATTTCAGATGACTTCGCCGTGATATGGATTTAGCAAAGATCTCACCCTTGGATGAAAGACAGTTCGTTGCAGTCAACTGTCCGCCCGCTGATCTACTCAGTGTTGTGGCGGCGCGGCAGATCTGGCTGGGAACCTTCGATAATGCGCTTTGTGTTGTGAGTCACTCTGGATGAGAGCATCTGCTAAATGCCTGCAATATAATGTAATGTGATGGAACCACCTTAGATGAACTCGTCCGATGCTTCCACGAGCTGAACACCTCCTGTTCGCTCCCGCCACCCACTGCCCCAGTCTCTCCTGCCAATCTACCAGCTCACCCAGCCTCTCCCCGGGGTGATTGTCCAGTGCGACTGCCAGACCGCTATGAGGGCTCCCCTACTGCCTGCAAATCATTCCTGCTCCGGTGCTCCCTCTAATTTATGGACCACTCTGCCCTCAGTGATGCGCAAAACATTGCCGCGGTCATCACTTGTCTGTTTGGCAGAGCCCTTGAATGGGCTACTGCAATCTGGGATCAGACTGCCTTTCCCACCTACGATAAAATTATCCATGAATTCAAGGCAGTCTTTGATGATACAGGGAAGAAGGCTGGGGACTGATTGTTGGATTTGCGACAAGGGTCTACGCCCTCGCCTTCAGGACCTTGGCTGCAGCCAGTGGCTGGAATGAACCAGCCCTCCAAACAATCTACTGCAACAGGCTGCAGCCAGAACTGAAGGCAGAGAAGGCATGTTGGGACCACGCCGCCCTCCTGGATTCCTACATCGAAACCTCCATCCATTTTGATCAACCGCTGCAGGAGAGACAGAGGGGGTGTCCCAGGGACCCCAATCCACCTGCCAGGTCCGGAGCTACAGCCGATGGAGATCGGCGCAACAAAATCAACTCCTGCCAACCACCGCGATTGGTGAAAGACAGGGCCATGCCACCACTGCAGACAGCATCGACCACCACCTGCTGCTAGTTTCACCAGGAACATCAGAAAAAACGGAACCGGAACCAACCTCGCCGGCCACAATATCTGCACAAAAGTTCCTGGTCCCTGTACGTGTGGCCAATTATGCCTCCAAGCAGAAGCCCTGATTGACTCCGTGGGGGGGGTCTTCATCTCCACACATCTAGTGCGAAGGCCTCTGGGGAATGGAAGCATCCTCGACCAGTCGGCTCCAATAACATGATGTAAATTAACATAACATGAGTGGCGAGAACAGGCTTTTCAGCCCAACTAGGCTCGCCATTTTCCAATTACTATAGTGAATCTAATGCTTCAGATACTCAATGACTCAATGGTATCTAGCACTAAATCAAGCCTGCCCTTCAAAATTCCCAAGGTTTCTTCCTCAACAATATGGTCAGGCAAGCTATTGCACACTGAGATTACTCTCTGCGTGAAAAATTTTTTTCCTCATATCAGTACTACTCTTTTTTTTTTTTTTTAATTTGGCATCTCCAATCCCACCCAAATCTGGAGTGTCCAGTTGGGGAACTATGTATAAGGCTTGCTCAAATGCGACCCCTGTTGCCAATTCAGGAGAGTGCAGACAGTTCGCGGCTCTCCTCCAAAGCACGCGCCTGTCAGCCACTGCTTCTTATACACTTATTGGTCGAATCCTCGCTAGTTCAGAACGAGGGCGGAGGATACCCGAACATGAACAGGCTTAGAATCTTCCTGACAAGCGCCCGTCTGGCCAACAGGAGGCGCCTAAGCAACGAACAAAGCAACTTATATTACCCTTGCTGGCAGACCTTTCCCAATTTGCATCCCTGTTGCGCAATGGCCAATTGTGCGCTACTCTGAAAAAGCTGCCGACCACTGCCGGTTGGTACGACTGGGACTTGAACCCTCGCCGTGATAGTCACTTCTACTTTGCAATGCAATGCTTTAACCGAGTGAGCTATCCGGCAGCTCATATCAGTACTTCTCTTGGCCAATTTCCATTTGTGACCCTGAGTTCTACAAGTACTTACAAAACTTGCCCTAAGGAATCCCACATAATTCACTTTGTGAATTTCTTTAACATGTTGAACTTATTCCCTTCGGCAAGCCGCTGCCAACAGCGCGGCAAATTCTACGATTCCCTGCGGGAAGCGGTGTGGATGACCATTCGCAGTCCGATGAAAACACGAAATCAGTTGACGATTGCGGTCATGAGCCACCTGTACTTCAATACTTTATATTGTGTAATTTTCGGGAAAAGTATTCCGTACAAATACAACAATTTTATATACAATAAAAATTATGCTCATATAATTTATGATATAAATCTGGAGAACCCTCAGGCCCTTCAGAGAAGGCCTAAAAAAATCTGGAACAAAAAATAGGAGTATTAAATAAAAAATTATAATTTTTAACATTTCTATCTCATTTAATTTAATACAATACATGTAATACATTTTCTCTCATCTAGGTTCTTAAGTTAAACTTATGGACAAGTTCACTTCAGCAATGAAAGGGTTACTGTCCTGAAAACAAGGTATCCAATCAGAATCGCTTGTCTCTATCAAGACCCGGTTGGCTGGCTCATGAATTGGTAAGGACTTCATGAATCCGGGGAAGGCCAAGCTATGCATAAAGCTATTATATAAGTCAGCTGGCTTACTTGCAGACGCGCTCGAACGCACCCAATGTGTCTTGGTTTGGAGAGTGAGGGGCAAATTGACCAATCACGGTTTGATTTTAAGTGGGCGGGACAAAAACAAAAGATCTTAGGCCTTCGTGAAGTCCGAACATTGTAATCGGCAGAGTGGTGAAGACGGGTGAGAGACAGAGTTGCGGAAGACAAGAGAAACGTTATGGCTAGAGTCCGGCTAGCTTGATACCATCGCCTTTTTCAAGGCGGCCTTTCACAGAAAAACTTCAAATAATAAAAAAACGGAAGACCAATTCCAGAACTGGAATTAAAAGAAAAGGTTGAGAAAGTGGAAAGGCATTTCAAGACGGAAAATTATCAGTGCTATTCGTGGACAATGCGCTGTAAGAAAACACCAGAGGTGTATAAAGTAAAAAAAAAAAAAAAAAAAATCTAAGTAAAAGTAGAAGTACCATAATTGAAAGTTACTTTGGTAAAAGTTGAAGTCACCCATAAAAAAATTACTTGAGTAAAAGTCTTAAAGTAGCTCACATTAAATGTACTTAAGTACCAGAAGCATCTTGTGAAAAAATATACTTAAGTATCAAAAGTGCAAGTACAAGTACAAAGTATTTTTCATAGTACACATAGAGAGAAGCAAATCAACCACTCTTTGTTCTCTACTTGTTCCCTTTAATCGACTTTCAAGGGGAATGAAAGTATTCAAAAAACACAGGCAATCTCTGCTTTATATATAATTCTTCCTCTTCTTTTACTGGCGGTTTAAAAAACCGCTATAATTGACTATAATTAATAGTAGAATGACATAGGCTTACTACCATGTTGAATTTTTGCTTCAGAAAACTGATTTTTCTTTGTTACTAATTTTGATACCATTGACTCACTGTAGCTGAATTGGTTGCCACAGAGTACAAAGATTGTTTCTCTAGCAAGAGATAATTTTTTTAAACTGCTAGATAGATGATATGGGCAAGTATATTGAGCAGTTTGCACATCAGGCATAGCTGAGGAGTTAAACTCAGGCAATTCCTGAAATACAGGGATTGGAGTGAACTCGTCCATATTCTAAACCGTGTTCAATAACTAATCCGGGTGTGCCATCTAGTGGTAGAATATTGTAACTGTGTGCATAAATTTGCAGCTCCATGTCCGCTGGCGGACACATCTGCACAAAGATAACCTGCCGAGCACTGTTGTTCTTCTCTAATACGCCAAATCCAGATCATCCTTAAATGATGAATTACATTCACATTTTAATTTGTAATGAAGTGGTCTGTGTTATGTATGAGTATTTTATGTAAAGCACTGTATATCATTTGTAAATAGGGATTTGTTACATGCTGTTTTTGCTGACTTGCTGGTCAGCTATTTATTTTGTTCTTCAGCACCCTCTGGTGGTGTGTCTGCAGCAAAATATGATCTGATGTAATATCATTTGTAATAGACTCGTGCTTTCTAGAAGCTTCTGGCATCTTCCTGCCTGGAGGGGGCGGGATTACCCAGGAATCCTGTAGATCTTTCCAGAATGTTGCTAGTCTATATAAATGCTGTGAATTTGGTCAGTAAGGGCAGAGTTTTTGTTTTGGCAACAGAGTTACATAGTGGCATTAGAGTGTTATTATCAGATTAAACAGTGGATTATTTGTAGTTTTTTTTTTTTTTTTTATCAGTGAAGAACAAATTTATTTAAGTTGTCATTGCTGGTTTTCTTTGTTGTGATTTTTAAGTCATAACACCTGTGTCAAAGTAACGAAGTATGCTTTTTATGTTTTAAATGCAGTAAAGTAAAAGTCCTGGTTAGAAAAAAATCAAGTAAAGTACAAATCCTCAGAATAACTAAACCCTTTCAATTCATCGTAATGTTGCTTTGTTCCGTGATGACGTCTTTTCTCGGCGGGGATGGCTGAGGTGAAGGCCCAGCTGTAGTGCACACGGTTCGCCACTGGATTATACTATCAACACATGACATAGTATTAAAACTGAAGAGGACATTTACATAATGCATTCATAATGAATATGTTATTCATTGTAGTTTTGGTTTGCTGGTTTCCTCTGTATGATAATTTATGACCATTTTCATATCAAAGGAGGCTTGAAATATTACAAATTATGAACCCATTTTAGCATCACTGTATAGCCATTTCTAACATATTGAATACTGTAAAACCCCCAGAGCCCCCATAGGGGCGCTGCTCCTGGAACCCGCTGGCGGCCTGTGTGGCCCCCCAGCGCAATTCAGTGGTAACTGGCTATTCTTAAAACTTTGCATGCTTTGTGTTCTAAAAATGAATGAGAACCCTGTTCATTATTGATGTTAAAAAAAATATATATATATATATATATATATATATATATATATATATATATATATATATATATATATATATATATATATACTGAAAAATAATGAAAGTACCCATAGAGCTTAGCTGTGAGTGGTTTTTTAATCTATAGGTGTTGTGGGATCATATTCCAAAGCCGTGGGACGGCGACATTTTTCATTTTTTCGTGGGACATGGTCAAAGTTGGGTCCCTCAACTCATTTTTTGGGCCGGGTTTCTGCCTTACTTTCAAGACATGCTTATCTTCTAAAGCCTCATACAGGCATACATACAGCTATATCTTCTCAAAATGCCCTGATATGTATAGAAGGATAGTATAGCTGATGGAAAATGGTATATAGGTAATATGCTGTTGGGATTGTCAACCCTGCCATGGCCCTGAAGTCGGGTACATTTTATGGCGGCTGCAAATTGCTCTTGAAAGTGCAAACTGCTCTCTAACACAATGCGTAAAATTAATTCAGGCAACCCTATGCTCTCAGTGGTAATTGTACGTGATAAAGGTATATGTCTTATCTCTGAATACCAAATATCATGGTCATTGGTGGAATATTTGGTGAGTTATACGCATTTCCCTATCCCCTCGCTCATCTAAGTCAGAAACTACTGTTTGCCTATAATCCATCCAGAGGCCTATAACTAGTGATCATAAAGTTATTTCAGCCTCCAATCAGTATTATAATTGTATATAAGTGATGTCCAGAGGTATATCACCTGAAATTGGAAACCCTACAGTGATTTTTTTCCCTCGAGATCCCGTCGCTGCTGAAAGAAAGAAATTCTGGTCTGCAAATACCTAAAAAATGTTATAAAAACCTATATCAAAACTCAAATAATCTCCTAGAAACACTCCTTATGGCTTAAAAGTATGTAGCCTAGGCAATACCAAGCCAGAACAGGTGTCTATTAGCTCAAAATATCGGTCAGAAACCAAATCTAAGTCAGAAACCGCGACTAAGTCAGAAACCCGTCAAAGTGTACCAAACTCAACCCGACTGACTTGCTATTGCCATGATACTTAACAAATAGAGAGAATAAGAGTCTCAAGTAGGTAATTGATCACTTACCAATGGAAGATGCCTCTTGTAGGCTGGTGGACAGGCTGCTTGACAGTTAATTTTTTTTTATTTTGGGTCCTAGGTTCCCCTAGCCTGAGCCCCGGGAGTTTTTTATGATGATTGCATGTTTCTGTCTTTTAGTTATTGTTATTTTATTTTAGGTGTTGTCTGGTGTCCCCGACCACCCATGCATGTTTTTTGACCGAGTTTATGAATGATTGGCCACCGATTGCGGCCACAGCAGCCGCCCACGCCCCGCGTCAGTTTCTGCCTGAGATCCCGGTATCTGACTGAGAGCATGGGCCGATCAGTCCGATGTCGGGCCTCCGACCGACGCCATTGTTTTCAACCCCAATTCCGAAATGGTTGGGACAAAATGTAAATTGTGAATAAAATCAAAATGCAATGACTTTTAGATCACGAGCCAATATGTTATTTACAACAGAACATAGATAACATTTCAAAAGTTGAAACTGAGACATTTTACATTTTTATGCACAATGTGGATGAAATTGTAAAATTTATCAGTTTCAATATTTGCTACATTATCTCTGTTCTATTGTGAAAAAAAATACTGGCTAGTGTGATTTGAAAGTCATTGCGTTTTGATTTTATTCACAATTTACACTTTGTCCCAACTATTTTAGAATTGGGGCTGTATTTTCGATCAAATCAGCTAAAATACATGTTAACATGTCAAACCAACATGGAATATCGTGTCCCTGACCACCTGTGTAACGACTGGGGCCACATTTGGCCGAATACGCCCGGTTTCTGCCTGAGATGCCCGGGTTTCTGACTTAGAAATCTAAGGCAGAAACCCTAAGTCAGAAACCGACCAAAATGCTTTGAGCGCTGTAGCTATGTCGTTATTCAATAAATAATTCATCTAAACAGTGATTTCCGCTTTGATTTAGGCCAACAACAATACCTGAATTGCATTTGGCTATATCTTTTACAGTTTTTTAAAAATACATCTAAGTCAGAAACTTTTCTTAAAAAGGTCATTTTTTTGGTAACACAAAAATCCCACTCAATCCCGGTAGGTTGTAGTTTTTTTTTTTTTGCCCTAATGCACCATATATTTGCTTCATCCTGAAGGATTATTAGGGTGTCGGGACCTTTTTTTTATTTTTCTAGAGTGCTAAATGTAAAAACTAAGTCAGAAACCAGTACCTTGTGGACAATTTATTAAACGACAATAGGGACATATGCTGACTGTCAGACATAGCCTACACATGTCTATAATGAACAGAAAAAAAAACCAAATAGAACACACTTAAATATAAAAAAAACAAAAAGTGAACTATTTCACTTTTTACATGGACATCAAAAAAGTGCCATTTTTGGCCACTTTTCCAACTTTAAGGGCAAAAAAGACAGGGAAATATTTATTGCAGAAAAGTGGGATGTTCCAAGTTGCTCTTGGTGAGCTCTATCCATTCATGGTGGTTCTGGAATGATCTAAGCAAAATATAAGATTTGCTAGCCTGTGGACACATTTGGGGGGGGGTGGCGCACATTTCGTGAGCCTGGCCCATATATATATGTATGTGTGTGTGTGTATTTTTCTCTTTTCTGTTTTTCTCTCTGCTTAATCTGTTTTGTATTTTCATGTTCCTCCGTCACAGAGGCTGTTCATTATAACATTTGTTATTAAAGATAAAGTTGTTGTCCAATGAGAGGGGGTGGTGGCGGGCCAAAAAAAAAAAAATTAAAAAAATTAATAAATGACATTGTGCCAGCAGTCAAACATGGTGGTGATGGTCTGATGGTCTGGGGCTGCTTTGCTGCTTCAGGACCTGGACAACTTGCCGTAATTGACGGAACCATGAATTCTGCTCTCTACCGGAAAATCCTGAAGGAGAATGTCCAACCATCAGTTCGTGACCTCAAGCTCAAGCGCACTTGGGTTATGCAGCAGGACAATGATCTGAAAAACCCCAGCAAGTCCACCTCTGAGTGGCTTAAAAACACAAAATGAAGGTTTTGGAGCGGCTAGTCAAAGTCCGGACTTAAATCCAATTGAGGTGCTGTGGCATGACCTTAAACAGGCCTTTTATGCTCGAAAACCCTCCAATATGGCTGAATTAAAATAATTCTGCAAAGAACAGTAGGCCAAAATTTCCCCACAGTGACGTGAAAGACTCATTGCCAGTTATCGCAAGCGCTTGATTGCAGTTGTAGTCGCCGAGGGTGGCACAACCAGTTATTAAATATATAATAATAATAACAAGTGGTGCCAGGCACAACAAACCCCGCCCCTCGCACATACTTTCGCCTACTTGTACAAAATTCAGTAGGGATCTATTCTGGGTCAGTGGCAATCCCTAAACCGAATTTGGGGTGAATGTGCCCATTAGTTTTGCCACTAGAGTGTTAACAAACAAACAAACAAACACAGAAACAAACCGAACCAAAAACAATACCCCTTGCCCTCACCCTTTGGGTGGGGCGGGGTAATAATAATAATAATAATAAACTTTATTTATAAAGCACTTTTCATGCAAAACATGCAGCTCAAAGTGCTTTACAAAGAGAACAAATGGTGCCAGGCACAACAAACCCCGCCCCTCGCACATACTTTCACCTACTTGTACGAAATTCAATAGGGATCTATTCTGGGTCAGTGGCAATCCCAATAGCAAATTTGGGGTGAATCTGGCCATTAGTTTTGCCGCTAGAGTGTTAACAAACAAACAAACACACAAACAAACAAACACAGAAACAAACCAAACCGAAAAATGAACCTTCGGGTGAGGCGGGGTAATAATCAAACAGTAATAAAATGATAAAATGGGGGGAAAATAAAAGCATCACTAAAACAGCCCCAGTAATTATAAGCCAGATTAAAAAGATAGGTCTTCAGTTGCCGTTTAAAAATGTCCACTGACCCAGCCTCTCTGATATTGTTTGGGAGGTTGTTCCATAATTTAGGTGCATATTGGAAAAAGGCAGAATCCCCAATTTTTTTCTGTGAGACCCTGGGAACTTTTAAAAGCCCCGTCTCAGAGCATCTCAAGGGTCGTGGTGGGATGTAAAACAACAGGGAATCTGATATATAAGAGGGTGCTGGACCATTAAGAGCTTTGTAGACAAGCAGAAGGACTTTAAAATCTATTCTAAAAGCTATGGGGAGCCAGTGCAGTGCTGCTAAAACGGGCTCTCGCTTTTGTGTTCTTGTTAAGAGTCTAGCAGCAGAGTTCTGCATGAGTTGTAATTTTTCTAAAGTCTTTTTTGGAAGACCAGTTAAAAGAGCATTACAATAGTCCAATCTGCTTGAAATAAAAGCGTGAACAGCGTCCTGTTGAGTTAAAAACGGTCGAACCTTGGCAATATTTCTTAGGTGAAACCATGCAGTTTTGGTGACCTTATTTATGTGAGATTTAAAATTTAACTCTGAATTTAAAATGGCACCTAGGCTTGTTACTTCTGATTTTACCTGGGGAGCAAAATTTCCCAGCCTGTTTAAAAGAGCATCAATTTTAACTTTAGGGCCAATTAAAGTTATTTCTGTTTTATCTTGATTCAGTTTTAGAGAGTTATTGCTCATCCATTGATTAATTGCAGACAGGCAGGCAGTCAGAGAACATAAAGCATTGGGATCATTTGGTTCCACTGAGGTGTATAATTGCGTATCATCAGCATAGCTGTTAAAGTTAACATCATGTTGTCTGATGATATTTCCTAATGGAAGCATATACAAAGTGAAAAAAGTGGACCAAGGCAGCTCCCTTGAGCGACACCACAGGATAGGTCATATTTGTCAGATCTACAATCTCCAAGGCCAGCATAAAATTGCCTCCACGTGATATAGGTTTGGAACCAGTTAAGAGCTGATTTGGAGAGACCAACCCAATTTTCGAGTCGATTCATTAGAATCTTGTGGTCAATCGTGTCAAATGCTTCGATAATATTTCAAAGAATTAAAATTGAAACCAGGTTTGCATCAGCAATCAGTCTAAGATCATTCACTATTTTAGTTAGAGCAGTCTCAGTGCTGTGCTCTGGCCTAAAACCAGACTGATACTTCTCTAATATTGAGTTCATTCAGATATGTAATAAGCTGATTATAAACTACTTTTTCCAGCACTTTGCTCATAAAGGGTAGGTTAGAGACAAGCCTGTAGTTGTGAAGAAAACTGGGATGCAAGTTTGATTTTTTTCAAGAGGGGTTTCACAAGACCAGTTTTAAAAGCAGAAGGGAAAATTCCAGTCTCCAAAGATGCGTTAATTATCTTAAGAGCAAATGCAGAAACACAATTAAAAACATTAAAAAAAAAAATTAGTTGGATTGGGGTCAAGATGACACGTTGATGTTTTACTCTGTGCCATAATTTGACAGAGTTCGTCACAAGAAATGCTTGCAAAACCTCCCATACTTGCTGACCTGTCACAAGGACTATCATATAAATTACCATCATGGCTAGCAATGCCTCCTCTGATATTTATAATTTTGTTTGAAAAGAATCTGGTAAATTCCTCACACTTAGATGCAGAGGCTTGACTGTGAGGATCAGAGGTTGGGCCTGGGTTTAATAGTCGTTCAATAGTTGAAAACAATATTCTGGAGTTGCTACCATTTTCTGCAATGATTCTTGAAAAATAAGCTCTTCTCTCCATGCGCACGGTATTGTTGTATCTGGTGATGCATTCCTTTTATATCCTGCGATGCACCTCTAGTTTGGTTTTTCTCCATATTCTTTCAGCTTTCCTACAAGATCGCTTAAGCTCATGGACAACACTATTCATCCATGGGGTAGCTATATCTTGAGGGACCATTTAAACTTAATTGGGGAAACTTCATTCAAAATATTGCTTAGATTACTGTTAAATGAATCAACCATTTCATTTAATGAGCAGTTTACAGAAAAAAGTCAGATGAATCCACAAGCTCAGAACTTTTGCTCCACTGGACTATCCAAGTACCGTTTTTGAATTTTGAATTCTCTTCTGTTTCGAGAAGCATTAAAAAGAGTATTAAAAAATACACAATAATGATCTGAGATGGCAAAATCAGACACTGAAACATTCTTGATACTTATCCCTCGTGCTATAACCAAATCAAGGATATTGCCATGTTTATGGGAGGCTTCTGCAACATATTGAGTTAATTCAAAGCTTCCTAAAAGATTTACAAATCCCACTGCCTGAGAGTCAGAACCATTATTAATATGGATGTTCATTTCTCCAGTTAAAATTATTCTGTCATAACTAACAAGTATAATGCACATTAGCTCCCCAAATTCTGTTTGAAATACAGATGGAAGCTTCGGTGAAAATAGCAGCTATGCTACCTCCCCTTTTACCTGTCTCACAGCTTGAAAAAAGTTGTAGTTCGAGGGACAAGCCTCAATAAGAGCTGCAGCACAATCATTGTTCAGCCAGGTCTTAACTAGACACATAAAATGCAATCCCTTCTCAGAGATGATATCATTAATTAAAAAACTCTAATTAGTGAGCGATCTTACATTAAATAATGCCATACTGACAACACTAATTGACATTTTGTAGCTCAAGGGTTTTACTAAAACATAAACCAAATTACTACGAGTGCAGCCAGTGTAAGACTTGGGTCTATTTCGTGACTTCCTACGCACAGAGGAAATGGTGACAATCGGACATGTGTCCTGCATGACGGGAAACTTAATTAGTCATTTGCATGTGACCAGGTGTATCGAGTAGCGAATGTTCTGTGCCAACTTCCGTGTACCCAGAGGATTGGGATGAATACTGTCTCTTGCAAAGAAAGCTGCACGCTCCCAGAAAAGGTTAAAATTAAAATAAAAAACATTTTGCGCATGGAGCATATAGACTGTAGCCATGTGCTGAGACTTAAAATTCTACTAAAATGCCCAATCCCTCGACCCAGAGTGGGAATAAGACCCAAAATAAAAACATGTTTTCCACAGTCCTTGAGTGCGTTAAACAAAGAGATAAAATCATGTTTTACAATTTCGGACCGCTGGTCGGAGGTATTGTTAGTTCCAATATGAACCACACCAATACGGGCATGTGGATGTTCGTCAAGTAGGCTCGGAATCCGATCCAGAATGCTAAAAACTTTAGCCCCTGGAAAGCAGTATGTGATGGCTGATTTTTTTTTAACGTTCCTCATGATGGAGTCTCCAATGATCAAAGTAACCAGAGGTGGCTGAGCATTGTCCAGAGACCTGGTAGTAACCTGTGGAATTGTCTGAGTACGTGGCCGTGGAACAGTACAGGTTGGTTTCCGTGACCGGTCAGCTGGGGTAGCGGCCTTTCTCGACGCAGACAGGGGCAGCAGGGCTGCAGCAGGACTTACAGGTGGTGACGATTTCTCCTCATCTAAGACGGAAAACTTATTATCCAGCTAAAGGTTCCAAACTGGAGGGGCGCGACTCGATCGCCAACCACAGCGTTTAGTGCCACGCGATCCGACCCAGGGCTCAGCTGGGTTGGTTGTGGAGCTGACGATGAACTTGGGTCTCGCTCCCTGCTGGATCCAGGCGTCCTCAGTCCGGGTCTGTGCGGAGAGATTTCTTTGCCAAAATGACCAATAATGGTTTGGATGGCTGATTCAGCATACTCCCGAAGCGCTAAACAGACGGAGGAATAATGAGTCAGTGATTTTTTTTTTTAACTGAAACGTCAATGAAAAAAACTTTTGACAAATAAATATGGTAGACCTATATTAATGGCAGTTTATTTTTTAGTATAGTGCCCTTTTATCATGCAGCCTAGTTACAAGATTATGCTTTTTTTTGTTACGATGATGATGATTATTAGACCGTATATTTCATGATATAGTCCAAGGCATTTTAGCTTATCAAATTTGCTTCAACTTACCACTTGTTCTCTGTGGGTATCGGGAGGGGTTCAGAAGGACATCAAAGCAGTTAAGTAGATCCAGTGAATCGTCAGGGAATCGGTCGTGTAAAGCATCTATTAGATGTTGGATGTACTGTGCTCTGGATTTTTTACAAGCCTGCACGGCCCGGTCACCTGCGTGCGTCACTTTGACATCCCGGTACATGTTGTCTTTGCACTCCGCCTGAAACAGCTCCTCTTCTGGACCTGGCGCATCTCGTAACTGTGTTAGTGTCGCAACTGATGCTTGAACCATTGGTCTGAAAAACTAAATTCAGTTTGGTCATCACAGGTAACACATCAGCCAGTGTGTGAGTCAAGGCGATGAAGCTGTATGGCTGGATTTGACCCAGGATACCTTGGGCTTGGGCATTTCCCTCTACAGCCTCTTCGTTTAGCTCCATCACTAGAGCAGGCCAGTTACTTTTCATGCGTTCCACTGCCTTGTGCAACGATAACCAGCGGACAGCGCACGGCTGCTTCAGACTTGTCATGTCTTCATCACTAAGCGCTGCTGTCAGTTGACGGAGACGATTGGTCCTGCTGGCCGAGTGCTTGTAAAAAGGGTACACAGAGGCAACTGTGCGCTTGTAGGCCCCTACCTGGTCCACAGATTTTGCAGCATCTTGCGCAGCCAATGCCACTCGGTGGGCAACACAGTGCACCTGAATGGAAAATGCACTCTCTCTCCTCAGAAGAGCACCAACTCCGGCGCGTTTCCCCATCATTACACTAGCTCCGTCTGAGCCTAGGCTGATGACACGGGACAACTCCACATCCCTCTCGCGGAGCACCTCGACCAGTTTGTTGAATATGCACTGTGCGCTCCCGGAGTGCACATCGTAATTTCCCAGCAAACGTGTTTCAACTCTCCCTTTTACTTCTATTTTGGCGTATATAATCAGCTTCTTGTCCACGGTGATATTTACTGTCTCATCAATAATAACTCCAATGAAGTCACTCCCCTTCAGCTTTTCATCCAGCTGCTTTATCACAACGCTTTCTAGCGCCTTTTCCATGTCATCAACGGAGTCGCTGTGCCGGTAAATGCCGTCACGTGTGACAAAATCGGGAGCCTTAACTGCTCCAAGGAGCTCAGTCAATCCCTCATACTGGTGACATGCGATGTCATTTTTGGTCATGTAAAATACAACTTGTAGCTGAGAGCACAACTTCTTGTTTAAAGTTTCTTTAGCCCTCTCGCAATGGCCTTTCATTGCTGTTTGCTGTGAAAATAAATTGACCGCCATTATGTGATCATTGCACTGACTGTGCTCAATTAGAGATGAGCTTCTCATATTTGTTGATCCTCTGGTAAATCCATTCTTCTTGTCTGACTTTTCGCAGTGTGAGCAAAACATTTTTTCCGATCCATCGATAATGTCGCACCTCAGCTAGGGATAATTGTCTTTCCATTCGGGCCTGAATGCCCGACTTTTCTGTTTCTTTTTGGCAGGAGTCACGGCATCATCTGCAGCATTCTCCGTGAGTTCAGATTGCATCTCTACATAATCCTGCTCCTTAGACCCGTTTGGTTTCAGAAAATAATTTTTTATATTGGCTTGTTTCGACATGGCCGACCTCTTCCGTGATCGTTGTTGTAAAGCGCGGTGCATTCTTTGTCAGAGTAAATGAAACAAATGCGTACAGTTTTAAAAAAAAAATTTTGTTCCGAGTGAAAAAAGTTTCGTTCGTTCGTTTCGTTGGCCTTCACATTCATAAAAAATAAGATTCAGTTTTTTTTTTTTTTTTTTGGTAGTAAAATGACATGTGGAAATTGACTGTTTTAATAAAATTCAAATTATGCTTCGAGTGAATATTTTCACGGGACATTTTGACCGGAGGGGTTAAAAATTATCGGACTTCGGCAGATTTTACCAGTCAAAGTCCGGTAATTACCGGATAACGGAAACCCAGGCATGGAGTCTCACTCATCCATGGTGGTGGCAATTACTTAGGTGCAATTACTTTTTCACATAGGACCAGGTAGGTTTGGATAGCATTTTTCCCTTTATAAAGGAAATTGTCATTTAAAGACTGCATTTTGTATTTTCTGGGCTTATCCTTGTCTCATATTAAAATTTGTTTGATGATTTGAAACATTTAAGTGTGACAAATATGCAAAAAAATCAGAAATCAGGAAGGGGGCAAATATACTTAGTGCCATTAAAAACGCAACTGTTTGTCCCGAACAAATTACAACTGTTTTCCAATCTTTGCATGCCAGACATCAATAATCAGCAATAAAAGTTTTGGAACCTTTGGACAGGAAGGAGAATAAGGGACCAAAAGTGGGGTAGATGGGCGTGGTCAACTTCAAGCCACGCCCACTAAAACCGACATGGCTGCCCAGGTGGACCTTCACCAGTATCTGCTAAATCCACATATGAACTTTCAATTTTGCCAATTGTACAATTTTGCTTGGGAGCGTTTCATTCCATGCAGATATTAACCATTTTATTTGTCATATTTGAGAATGTAATCAGTATCCGTGTACAAAAAAATTGTGTAGGCTACATTATGTACATGTATCTTTCAAGCCAAGTTCCATTTCATACTTCTCCCTTTAAATCAGTGTTCAATAATCCTTTATAGGCCATTTTAGCTCCAATAAATTTTGACATTAACCCTTTCTTTTCATACATTTCGGTTAAAATCTGGGCACACATCTGGGCTTCTGCCTCACAGGGTTTTTCAGCTGTATCTTTCAGCCCACATCCTGTTTCACACTTCTCTTATCAGGTGTGGAGTCATTTATACCCACATCTTGTTTCACACTTCTCTTATCAAGTGTGGAGTCATTTATACCCACATCCTGTTTCACACTTCTCTTATCCGGTGTGGAGTCATTTATACCCACATCCTGTTTCACACTTCTCTTATCAGGTTTGGAGTCATTTATACCCACATCCTGTTTCACACTTCTCTTATCAGGTGTGGAGTCATTTATACCCACATCCTGTTTCACACTTCTCTTATCCGGTGTGGAGTCATTTATACCCACATCCTGTTTCACTTCTCTTATCCGGTGTGGAGTCATTTATACCCACATCCTGTTTCACACTTCTCTTATCAGGTTTGGAGTCATTTATACCCACATCCTGTTTCACACTTCTCTTATCAGGTGTGGAGTCATTTATACCCACATCCTGTTTCACACTTCTCTTATCCGGTGTGGAGTCATTTATACCCACATCCTATTTTACACTTCTCTTATCAGGTTTGGAGTCATTTATACCCACATCCTGTTTCACACTTCTCTTTTCAGGTGTCCAGTCATTTATAAACAGGCTCTTCCTAATCTTCCTTTTGGTGTTGCCAACAGTAATGATCTACATAGCCTGGCTTAAATCCATCAGCAGTGGTCTCTTTCACACATTATCACTTGTTGAGGCGAGCAGGGGCCTGTTGTTCATGGCAGTACACATCATACATGATTTCAGGGTTTTTCCTGGTTCAGAATGAGGTGGTGCTGGTATCGGATCATGGGCTCACACGCACACATGTACCTTGCCTTCAACTGACTCGAGCAAATATTTTATAAGCAGTGTACTTTAGGAGTTAAAACTGCATGATTAAAAATAATAGAAGTATTATTTTATGCATATTTATATTTGAAAAATGTGCTCTGTACAGCATTTTAGAACAATGACCCCAGGAAAACCCTCAGTGACCCCTAGAGGTCTCCAGACCTCACATTGAGGTAACATCATACTAACAGGGGTGTGCTGGGAAAGCAGTAGTAGTACTAAAGAATGTACAGAAGCTGCAGCACAAACCTGACCTGATAACTGTAGGTAAAATGCAAAATTAGCACATAAATATAACAAAATGTAAATAAGTATTCTTTCAACAAATTTCACAAGTAGCAAAATGTTGTTACAAGGTGTAGTTTAAAACACCAGCCATTCATTTACACAGTTCACAACCAGCGACAGAACATTTCATCCTCCTAGGTTTCATTTTGAAGAACCTCTTCATGCACTCCTTGTAATCAAAGGTCTCCTGGTCTGGTCCATCGATGGCCACCTTGCAACACACATCCGCTCAGGCTCAGGGTGGGATACAGTTGAGAGGCCTCTGGAGAAACAAGCCACTGAGGCACCTCCTCCAAAGATGTATTCTGAAGTAGAGCAAAAGTGAGAACAAAGAAGAATTTCTAGATGTCATAAATGATAATTTTTTGGTGCAGTATGTTAATAAACCTACAAGAGAGAAGGCAATTTTAGACTTAGTGCTCTGTAATGACCCAGATAGAATTAGCAATGTTGAGGTATGGGGAGCCACTTGGGACAAGTGATCACTCTACTATTAATTTTGAGGTTTCATGGGAAGTTAAAAAGGTGTATTCAAAAACAAAAATTTTCAATTTTAGGCGAGCAAACTTTGACAGGATGCGCTCATATCTAAGTGAAATAAAATGGGAGACACTCCTGGACTGTGAGTCTGTAACTGAGATGTGGGAAAGATTTAAGGGGGTTTTACTTGATTTACAATGCAAATTCATTCCAAAGGTGTCCAAAAGTAAGCTGAAAAAGCAGAATCCTCAGTGGATGACCGCAGCTATTCGTAGGAGTTTGAGGGAAAAGAGAAAGCTTTATAAGATGTACATAGAGGATCAGAATGAGACTACTAAGGCCGAATACTGTAAAATGCGGGCTGTGGTCAAAAAAGAGCTGAGGAATGCTAGAAGACTGTATGAAAGACAAATTACAGGGGGGGCAAAAACTAACCCTAAGCGCTTCTTTCAGTACTGTAGTAGAAAAAGGAAAGTCAAAGAGCAGGTTAAGTGCATAAAGAATAAAAATGGATCGCTGCTATATAATAACAAGGATATTGCGGACACCTTAAACGGTTACTTTGTTGAGAATTTTACCTCAGAGTGGGTCTTTATTCGGCCAGAGGGCATGTCCAATGCTCAAGATTATTTAGCAGAAATTGAGGTTAGGGATAACAAAGTATTAGACAAGTTGCATAAACTAAAGGCAGATAAGGCGGCGGGTCCTGATGGCTTCTATCCTAGAGTGCTCAGGGAAGTTGGTGAGATCATCTTTAAGCCGCTATCCGCCATCTTTAGACGGTCTTTAGAAACTGGAGAAATACCAAATGATTGGAAACAGGGTAATATAATACCAATATATAAGAAAGGGGACCGTACTGAGCCAGGAAATTACAGGCCAGTCAGTTTAACTTGCATTGCATGCAAAATATTGGAATCTATCATTAAAGATGAGCTGGACTTATTTCTTGAACGTAACAATATCTTGAGGGATAGCCAACATGGTTTCCGTAAAGGAAGGTCATGCCTGACAAACCTTCTGGAATTTTTTGAAGAGGCCACCAAGACTTATGACCAGAGCAGGGCTTATGACATCATATATTTGGATTTTCAGAAAGCATTTGACACAGTACCGCATAAGAGACTAATTTTTAAAATGAGCTCCATTGGAGTTACAGGAGGTATTCTGAAGTGGATTCAAAACTGGTTGCAGGACAGAACACAAAGAGTGGTGGTCAGTGGTATCTCATCTGAGCTAGGTATGGTGGGGAGTGGCGTCCCCCAGGGATCGGTGTTGGGACCCCTGCTGTTCCTCATCTACATTAATGACCTTGATAGGAATATTTAGAGCAGATTAGTGAAATTTGCAGATGATACTAAATTGGGAGGTTTGGCAAATAGTTTAGAGTCCACTAAAGTGATTCAGGATGATTTGGATAGAATCCAGAATTGGGCAGAAATGTGGCAAATGAAATTTAATGTAGCTTAAATGTAAAGTAGTACATGTAGGTAATAAAAACATGAGACGGGATTACTTCATGGGAGGTTTTAAACTGGAATGTGCTCCACAAGAGAAAGATCTGGGAGTGATTGTTGACCAAACCCTCACAGGCTCTAGCCATTGTGCCGTAGCAGTTAAAAAAGCCAATCGGATGCTGGGATACATTGCCAAAAGTATTGAGTTCAAATCCAAGGAGGTGATGCTTCTTTTGTACAACACATTCGTTAGACCACATCTAGAGTATTGTGTACAGTTCTGGGGACCATACTTTAAGAAAGACATAGAGGCTTTAGAGAAAGTTCAGAGAAGAGCCACGAAGCTAATTCAGGGTATTAAAGATGAAAGCTATGAGAAAAGGCTGAAGATCCTTAATCTCTTTAGTCTTAGGAAAAGGAGACTAAGGGGTGATCTGATTGAGGTCTTTAAATATGTTAAAGGGATTAACAAAGTGAATTATGTAGGATTCCTTCAACCAAGTGTTGTTAGTAGAACTCGGGGTCACAAATGGAAGCTGACCAAAGGTAAATTTAGCATTGATATTCGGAAATATTTCTTCACCCAAAGAGTAATTTCAGTGTGGAACAGCTTGCCTGACCATATTGTTGAGGCAGAGACCTTGGGAGTTTTCAAGAGCAGGCTTGACTTAAAGTTAGATACCATTGAGTCATTGAGTATCTGAAGTGATATATTCACGATAGTACAAAGAAACTGGCGAGCCTAGTTGGGCTGAACGCCTGTTCTCGCCATTCATGTTATGTTATGTTATGTTATATTACAATTATATATATATGTAATGGGGGGGTAATAGTGGTGCAGTTAATGTACCTGATGTGGGTCACTCCATACTAAACTGTACAATTAGACAAGTTGCATAAACTAAAGGCAGATAAGGCGGCGGGTCCTGATGGCTTATATCCTAGAGTGCTCAGGGAAGTTAGTGAGATCATCTTTAAGCCGCTATCCGCCATCTTTAGACGGTCTTTAGAAACTGGAGAAATACCAAATGATTGGAAACAGGGTAATATAATACCAATATATAAGAAAGGGGACCGTACTGAGCCAGGTAATTACAGGCCAGTCAGTTTAACTTGCATTGCGTGCAAAATATTGGAATCTATCATAAAAGATTAGCTGGACTTATTTCTTGAACGTAACAATATCTTGAGGGATAGCCAACATGGTTTCCGTAAGGGAAGGTCATGCCTGACAAACCTTCTGGAATTTTTTGAAGAGGCCACCAAGACTTATGACCAGAGCAGGGCTTATGACATCATATATTTGGATTTTCAGAAAGCATTTGACACAGTACCGCATAAGAGACTAATTTTTAAAATGAGCTACATTGGAGTTACAGGAGGTATTCTGAAGTGGATTCAAAAACTGGTTGCAGGACAGAACACAAAGAGTGGTGGTCAGTGGTATCTCATCTGAGCTAGGTATGGTGGGGGAGTGGCGTCCCCCAGGGATCGGTGTTGGGACCCCTGCTGTTCCTCATCTACATCAATGACCTTGATAGGAATATTTAGAGCAGATTAGTGAAATTTGCAGATGATACTAAATTGGGAGGTTTGGCAAATAGTTTAGAGTCCACTAAAGTGATTCAGGATGATTTGGATAGAATCCAGAATTGGGCAGAAATGTGGCAAATGAAATTTAATGTAGCTTAAATGTAAAGTAGTACATGTAGGTAATAAAAACATGAGACGGGATTACTTCATGGGAGGTTTTAAACTGGAATGTGCTCCACAAGAGAAAGATCTGGGAGTGATTGTTGACCAAACCCTCACAGGCTCTAGCCATTGTGCCGTAGCAGTTAAAAAAAGCCAATCGGATGCTGGGATACATTGCCAAAAGTATTGAGTTCAAATCCAAGGAGGTGATGCTTCTTTTTGTACAACACATTTGTTAGACCACATCTAGAGTATTGTGTACAGTTCTGGGGACCATACTTTAAGAAAGACATAGAGGCTTTAGAGAAAGTTCAGAGAAGAGCCACGAAGCTAATTCAGGGTATTAAAGATGAAAGCTATGAGAAAAGGCTGAAGATCCTTAATCTCTTTAGTCTTAGGAAAAGGAGACTAAGGGGTGATCTGATTGAGGTCTTTAAATATGTTAAAGGGATTAACAAAGTGAATTATGTAGGATTCCTTCAACCAAGTGTTGTTAGTAGAACTCGGGGTCACAAATGGAAGCTGACCAAAGGTAAATTTAGCATTGATATTCGGAAATATTTCTTCACCCAAAGAGTAATTTCAGTGTGGAACAGCTTGCCTGACCATATTGTTGAGGCAGAGACCTTGGGAGTTTTCAAGAGCAGGCTTGACTTAAAGTTAGATACCATTGAGTCATTGAGTATCTGAAGTGATATATTCACGATAGTACAAAGAAACTGGCGAGCCTAGTTGGGCTGAACGGCCTGTTCTCGCCATTCATGTTATGTTATGTTATGTTATATTACAATTATATATATATATAATGGGGGGTAATAGTGGTGCAGTTAATGTACCTGATGTGGGTCACTCCATACTAAACTGTACAATTAGACAAGTTGCATAAACTAAAGGCAGATAAGGCGGCGGGTCCTGATGGCTTATATCCTAGAGTGCTCAGGGAAGTTAGTGAGATCATCTTTAAGCCGCTATCCGCCATCTTTAGACGGTCTTTAGAAACTGGAGAAATACCAAATGATTGGAAACAGGGTAATATAATACCAATATATAAGAAAGGGGACCGTACTGAGCCAGGTAATTACAGGCCAGTCAGTTTAACTTGCATTGCGTGCAAAATATTGGAATCTATCATAAAAGATTAGCTGGACTTATTTCTTGAACGTAACAATATCTTGAGGGATAGCCAACATGGTTTCCGTAAGGGAAGGTCATGCCTGACAAACCTTCTGGAATTTTTTGAAGAGGCCACCAAGACTTATGACCAGAGCAGGGCTTATGACATCATATATTTGGATTTTCAGAAAGCATTTGACACAGTACCGCATAAGAGACTAATTTTTAAAATGAGCTACATTGGAGTTACAGGAGGTATTCTGAAGTGGATTCAAAACTGGTTGCAGGACAGAACACAAAGAGTGGTGGTCAGTGGTATCTCATCTGAGCTAGGTATGGTGGGGAGTGGCGTCCCCCAGGGATCGGTGTTGGGACCCCTGCTGTTCCTCATCTACATCAATGACCTTGATAGGAATATTTGAGAGCAGATTAGTGAAATTTGCAGATGATACTAAATTGGGAGGTTTGGCAAATAGTTTAGAGTCCACTAAAGTGATTCAGGATGATTTGGATAGAATCCAGAATTGGGCAGAAATGTGGCAAATGAAATTTAATGTAGCGAAATGTAAAGTAGTACATGTAGGTAATAAAAACATGAGACGGGATTACTTCATGGGAGGTTTTAAACTGGAATGTGCTCCACAAGAGAAAGATCTGGGAGTGATTGTTGACCAAACCCTCACAGGCTCTAGCCATTGTGCCGAAAGCAGTTAAAAAAGCCAATCGGATGCTGGGATACATTGCCAAAAGTATTGAGTTCAAATCCAAGGAGGTGATGCTTCTTTTGTACAACACATTCGTTAGACCACATCTAGAGTATTGTGTACAGTTCTGGGGACCATACTTTTAAGAAAGACATAGAGGCTTTAGAGAAAGTTCAGAGAAGAGCCCAAGCTAATTCTGGGTATTAAAGATGAAAGCTATGAGAAAAGGCTGAAGATCCTTAATCTCTTTAGTCTTAGGAAAAGGAGACTAAGGGGTGATCTGATTGAGGTCTTTAAATATGTTAAAGGGATTAACAAAGTGAATTATGTAGGATTCCTTCAACCAAGTGTTGTTAGTAGAACTCGGGGTCACAAATGGAAGCTGACCAAAGGTAAATTTAGCATTGATATTCGGAAATATTTCTTCACCCAAAGAGTAATTTCAGTGTGGAACAGCTTGCCTGACCATATTGTTGAGGCAGAGACCTTGGGAGTTTTCAAGAGCAGGCTTGACTTAAAGTTAGATACCATTGAGTCATTGAGTATCTGAAGTGATATATTCACGATAGTACAAAAGAAACTGGCGAGCCTAGTTGGGCTGAACGGCCTGTTCTCGCCATTCATGTTATGTTATGTTATGTTATATTACAATTATATATATATATAATGGGGGGTAATAGTGGTGCAGTTAATGTACCTGATGTGGGTCACTCCATACTAAACTGTACAATTAGACAAGTTGCATAAACTAAAGGCAGATAAGGCGTATGGTCCTGATGGCTTATATCCTAGAGTGCTCAGGGAAGTTAGTGAGATCATCTTTAAGCCGCTTATCCGCCATCTTTAGACGGTCTTTAGAAACTGGAGAAATACCAAATGATTGGAAACAGGGTAATATAATACCAATATATAAGAAAGGGGACCGTACTGAGCCAGGTAATTACAGGCCAGTCAGTTTAACTTGCATTGCGTGCAAAATATTGGAATCTATCATAAAAGATTAGCTGGACTTATTTCTTGAACGTAACAATATCTTGAGGGATAGCCAACATGGTTTCTCAGAAGGGAAGGTCATGCCTGACAAACCTTCTGGAATTTTTTGAAGAGGCCACCAAGACTTATGACCAGAGCAGGGCTTATGACATCATATATTTGGATTTTCAGAAAGCATTTGACACAGTACCGCATAAGAGACTAATTTTTAAAATGAGCTACATTGGAGTTACAGGAGGTATTCTGAAGTGGATTCAAAACTGGTTGCAGGACAGAACACAAAGAGTGGTGGTCAGTGGTATCTCATCTGAGCTAGGTATGGTGGGGAGTGGCGTCCCCCAGGGATCGGTGTTGGGACCCCTGCTGTTCCTCATCTACATCAATGACCTTGATAGGAATATTGAGAGCAGATTAGTGAAATTTGCAGATGATACTAAATTGGGAGGTTTGGCAAATAGTTTAGAGTCCACTAAAGTGATTCAGGATGATTTGGATAGAATCCAGAATTGGGCAGAAATGTGGCAAATGAAATTTAATGTAGCTTAAATGTAAAGTAGTACATGTAGGTAATAAAAACATGAGACGGGATTACTTCATGGGAGGTTTTAAACTGGAATGTGCTCCACAAGAGAAAGATCTGGGAGTGATTGTTGACCAAACCCTCACAGGCTCTAGCCATTGTGCCAGAAAGCAGTTAAAAAAAAAAGCCAATCGGATGCTGGGATACATTGCCAAAAGTATTGAGTTCAAATCCAAGGAGGTGATGCTTCTTTTGTACAACACATTCGTTAGACCACATCTAGAGTATTGTGTACAGTTCTGGGGACCATACTTTAAGAAAGACATAGAGGCTTTAGAGAAAGTTCAGAGAAGAGCCACGGCTAATTCCGGTATTAAAGATGAAAGCTATGAGAAAAGGCTGAAGATCCTTAATCTCTTTAGTCTTAGGAAAAGGAGACTAAGGGGTGATCTGATTGAGGTCTTTAAATATGTTAAAGGGATTAACAAAGTGAATTATGTAGGATTCCTTCAACCAAGTGTTGTTAGTAGAACTCGGGGTCACAAATGGAAGCTGACCAAAGGTAAATTTAGCACTGATATTCGAAATATTTCTTCACCCAAAGAGTAATTTCGATTGTGGAACAGCTTGCCTGACCATATTGTTGAGGCAGAGACCTTGGGAGTTTTCAAGAGCAGGCTTGACTTAAAGTTAGATACCATTGAGTCATTGAGTATCTGAAGTGATATTTTCACGATAGTACAAAGAAACTGGCGAGCCTAGTTGGGCTGAACGGCCTGTTCTCGCCATTCATGTTATGTTATGTTATGTTAATTCACTGTGTTGTATAAGAATGGTCAATAAAATTTTTTCTAAGAGAATTAAATGATTTGCATTGTTCATATTTATTCACTCCCGAATTGAAGATATACATAAGAAAAAATCAGAGTCATCGGTCCAACAACACAGCAGAAAAAGTGGTGTCCTGATGTCAGCCAAGGCATTGTGAAGGACATATTTTGTTACTAAATTTGGCAGCCAACTTCATGAAATGCTCATGACATGTTTGTTGATACTTCAAAACAAAGTAAAATGGAATATTGCTGAAAAATACCCATAATAACGGTTTCAATTGTCTGCACTAAATTACCAGGACTCGTCTGATCAAAAATGCGATTTGAAATGACCATCGTGGGTGTAACCAGTCGCATCCTCACGTGTTACGTCCAGACCTGTTGGTTAATTAGCACAATGTATGCACATGGTGTAAAGATGACCGCGGCAAACTAAGGTACTCACTTCCTGCATCAAAATTTCACCAGGCGTCAGACAATCATATATACCATGCTTTTAAAAATAATGATTGAAAAAAGAAAAATTTTCCGTGTCCCAATATCATGTTACGACCAGAACAACATCAAGAAATGTGCGTAGATCGTGTCCTGTGCATAGACTGTATAAAAAGATGGACGCAGCACCCGGATCCAAAAAGTGAGGCCGATGTGGAAATCTCAAAAATTTGCATTATATTTAATGGCCAGCAGATGGCGACGTCGGTGGTTGCAGAAAGAAGTTCACTGCTACTGAAGTCAATGAGAAAATGACCCTACTTTGCCACCTGATTTATTATTTCATTCTTATTCTTTGAAATGCCTTCTTGTGAATAAAATAATATATTCCTTTGGTGATTTAGAGCAACAGGTTACCAGTTACAAAATTTTAACAATGCTTTGCACTGAAGCCAGGTGAACGGAATACAAACATTGAGGACAATAGACATGAAAAACATTGACTGGCTGTAATTGTCCATAAATGTTATTGATAGACTGAGGCCATTTATCATCCAAAAGAATTGACTTTGAAATGTATCTGATTTTAAGGAACTAATATCTATTTTGTGATCACTTGGTTTATCTTCTTGCTTGCTTCTTTGTGATGCCCATGGATGGGGTTTCACCACTGCAATGAAAAACTTTGGAAAAGGTGTATTTGAATTTTCATCACCATTGTAACACATTTGTACAATTTAGTATGGAACGACCCATATACATTGATTAGTCACAATATTAAAACCATGTCTTCTCGAACGAGACGTGTTGCATTTGCAGGCTGCTTCATAAGTGCTCAAACTGTCAGATATAAATTTAATTTATCCGCATTCAGAAAGGGTAGCATATCCAGCCTCCACCAATATGAATGAAATCAGGGCTTTTCAGGCAAATTAAAAGCCAAAAAAAGTGGAGGTTGGATATGAAACTCTTTCCCATTTGTGTACCAACCACGGGATAGCAAAGCAAACTCGCTGCATATAGGCGTTCCTGCAGGCAAACAGTTAATTTTACTAATGTAAAATTTTGTTGGTAATGCAATCATTTCAATAACGGATAACCAATTAATTTAGCTTTAGGTCGAGTGTTGCTTCATTCATTCATTTATTGGATCTCCATTAGCAGCGTTTCACATAAATTTACCTCCAGGAGCTGCAACAGCTGGTAACAAGGGCGTGATCTGCTGGGAGCCATGGAGCTGAGTCGCTCTCCTCGCATCCACTGGGAAAATCGCCAGCGAATTCGACTCTGCTTCGTCAGCTCTTTTGTCGCATCGAAATTGTGCTGATTAGCCCGCTTGGCCGAAATGTCCAAGGGCCTATGCTATGCTCGGGGTCTTTAGTGGTGGTCTGTCGTGCGTGCATGCGTCTTCAGTTTTTCACCTTTTCATATTTCATATGTGTACTGTATATATGGTTATAATGTCTAGACCAAGTTCGATTTTCAGCCGAAACGGACCAATACTTTGGCCAATAGGGGGCGTTCCATTTTGGATATGTTTGGCCAAGCGAGCGCAGTGGCTTTGCCACTATTTTTTTGATACAGCACCACCGCAATTACCAGTAGTTGCATGCTACAATTGCAGTTATAATTGACAGAAGTGACAGATCCTGACAGTGAGTGCATTCACATGGACTATATCCCGGTTATGAGGCTTATCCCGGTTATGAGTTTCCCATAAAAACACAGAGCTCTTTGCTGTGAGCTGGTGGCGGTAAGAAATTTGGCGGTGAGGGCTGCCACCAAATTTTCTATGCAGGAAAAACCCTGGATTTGGATAAAGAAGAAACTACGTGCTATGTAACTCTCGTTCCAAATGATGACTGTTTACTTTTGCACGTTTCTCTTTCACCAGACAGAGGCTGCAGAAATTCAGAATACTTTGTTGACGTGTATTGAAATGCCAACCTCCTGAAACCACTGTTCTCATTCGCTTAAAAAGATGGCCCACAATAATGAATTTTTTGTGGTGTAGCAAAAATAGTTTTTGCATTCATTACCTCTGTCTTGTGCAGATTTGATGCATAGTTCCGGCTGAAATCCTTGTAAGGAAATCTACAGGGAAATCAGGAAATCTATGTAAGGATTTATATCCAAGGCGTCACTTAGTGCAGTGGCTCTCAAACTCGGTCCTGGCGCCGCACTGTGTATGCTGGTTTTTGTTCCAACCACAATCGCAGTCTTAGCAATTTACATAGACGTAGAACATAGAATGGTTGAACGGGGTATTTATCCTTGTTCTGTGATGTGACATATAGACAACAAAATTTTTGTTGGGTCTATAATGCCCCAGAAGCTTCCTAAAAACCTCTCTCAAAAAGCTATGTTAGGGTGAGGGGTTTTGAACGCGTTGTTTTGCACCTATTTGGCAACCTTTCGGGCTTAACTGGCAACCTCATTATGAAACGCAAGCACTAGACGTTGATTTGCTGGCTTTGCTGCCGCTCAAAAGAATGTAACTTCGCCCGGAGCGGTAGGGTAAATGGAAAACACTCGCTGGCTTCGGAACACAGACAGACCAACTTTATGCAGCTATGGCATCTTCAGAGATTCAGCCTTATATGTTTGAGCCCGAATCGGATGAGGACACTGAATTGGAGGATGAACCAGTCCAGCAAAGGCTGGATTTAAACGTTTCTGAATGGTAAGTATTTTTAAATGTTTTTTTTTTTTTCAGATGTAATAACCATTTCTTGTCCAAAGTGTCCTAACGAAGTTATAGCACGGGCTACCCATTTGGACATTAGCCTAATCCTTTTGCACCATTAAATCAAGAATAAATAATAATTCTACTTTAATGCATAAATATGCCCAGAGGCTCCAAGTTTGGGTCTTAGGCTGAGGGTAGCCTACCATTCGAGCAGAACGAAAATAGAACTGTTTCAAGAAGGCCTATTAGTGATAATATGAGCATCAAAATAGACAGAGGAGGCTTGCTCAAAGGCTGATGCTTATATGGTTTGTATGAAAAGTCGACACGTTTATATAGATTCTTCGGACAAAAGTTGGAATGCTAACTATACAAATGTTTCCCATTCCCAATGTCTCGGAGACAGCTAGATAGGCTACTTCAGAGTTGCCAAGGCTTACGCATTCGGAGTGAGTCTCTCGCATTGACGTTCCTCTGCCATAGTCAGCAAGTATTCAATCAAAGTGCGCTGAAGAAATTCATTTGCGGAATTTCAGTCCTTGTGCAATAAGTTAATCCGTTTCACGTGCATTACGGTGGATTTTCCCACTAGTGACACGGAAATCGATTATGACTCTGGAATTCTCACGCTTGTCTTTACTGAGGGATTGGAAGCAATGGAATTGCATAAAGACGTGTATGCAAATTATTTTGATAGGGAGGAAAGGAAATGAGAGGGGGGTCAGTGAGATACATGTGACATCATATGTATCCGTTGTTCAGATTGGCCCGTTTTCTGGCGGTCATTTTTAAAAGAGGAATTTCTATGAAACGGAGATGTTCAGAATGTCTAGCACTTTTTGTATGTTCTTGAATGCAGGTAGACTACCGTAATTCAACATAGACAAGGTATAAATGGTTTTTGATTCTATGTCACCTTTAACAAGCTGTTGATTTGTCTTTATTAGGTGCAGTTATGTTTAGAGCAGTTATTTATCCACTTAAACCACATCTGAAAAACCTAAAATGTAACAGAATAAAAATTTCATATCCACATTGAGATAGAGTAGAAACTTGTATAAATAACTGCAGAGGAAAACAATTTAACTGAAAATTTAATCAACATACAATCAATAGGTTCCTCATTGGTGAAACTGTTGACATATGGTAGCAAAAACTAACAATTTATTGGGCAAACAATAGAGTCTCATCTGTTTTGTTTCATGTTTATAATTATTTTTTAAGTTCAGGCAAATTATTTTGAAAGAAAGAAAAACACCTGTGGTCAACTACCAAATTTGGAGCTTACTGATTTTCTCAGAGACTAATTTGATCTGTTCAGAAATGTTTTTACCAGAAAATCCCACAATATAGAAAAATAAGCACAATATATTCAAGGGTTCTTATTTATCATGGCACAATGGATATGTCCATCAAAATGTGGCCTAAGATGGTACATATAACTGTTCCAAACATGTAATGCAGCTAATTAAGACAAATCAACAGCTTGTTAAAATCCTAAAATTTCAATTGTTGTTGGAACAAAAACCAGCATCACTGTGGGGTGCCAGGACTGAGTTTGAGAACCACTGATGCCCTTTCTCTCACAAGTTGTTGATGATTGGCCAGAATGGCGGTCTACGGGAACTGCATTTGCTATCACAAGGGACTTGGTGACTGTGGCCCATTTCATCTGTATCCAAGCAAAATATTGACAGAGATAAAGGGTTAAAATGTATTTAAATATGACAAATAGAGTTAAAATTATAATTAAAGCTCCTTTGTAGCGATATCGGGGCCAGGCAAATTTAGGCAATTCTGAGCAACAAGAGGCTCAAAAAAAATGGAGGATAACAAGAAAGGTGGGATTACATCGTACATTTTGCATTGGTTGACATTTGAACTCATAATCTCTGACACAAAATAGCCTAGTATCCTTCGTCTCACTGAGCTAATTAGCAAGTAACTTTTAAGAGTTACATGCATTTCAAACTTCTTCTAGCGCATTTTAGGACTAAAACTAGACAATTACCGCAGAAATTGTAAGAGTGGGCCTGGCCTCTGCAGGTTGGGACACAGGGGTGCCCTGGGATGCTGCTGGGACTACTCAATTGTCGATTTTGTCTCTGTCTATATTTTGTCTGCATTTTTTTTAGACGTAAAAAAACACTAACGTATAAAAAAATAAAAACAGTGTTTAGTAGCAGTTCAGAGGTGAGGAAGAAGGTGCATTAACTTAGTAAAGAGCCGTTTACATTACAGTTCAAAATTTGTCCTTGACAGGTGGCTAGTTGTCAAGCTGGGGGGGGGGATGTCAGAGGTGTTGTTGGGTGGGAACTCAGTCCATTCGCAGGTCCATTTGGACCTGCAACAGATGCTTCTGTACCCTTTTCTGGATGGCAGGAGGGAAAACAGGCCATGAGAATGGTGGTGAACGTCCTTGATGATGTAGGCAGCACTGTTGGTAGATCTCCATCAGGAAGGGGAGAGGGGCACCAATTATTCTGCTGGCTGTCTTTACAATTCTGTTAAGCTGCCTTTGTTCATTTGCCTTGCAGCTCCCGAACCATACCGCTAACATACATGAATAGCACTTTCATCCTTGTCAGTGATTATATTTCAAGGTATTTAGGGATCGAGCCCCTTGGCCTGCAAGGCGGGCGCAGGCAGCAGATTCAGCGTCACCTTCTTTCTGAAATGGGTTAAACCGCCAAGAACGGCCGTTACTACTCAGATCGCAATGATTCAAATCACAACAGGTCAGATATCACCGACTTCGCGCCGAAAATGTTGTTCACGCCAATTTTGCAGGTGCAGTGGCTTCTTGTTTTGTGAAAATAAATTAATTTTGCAACCTTTTTTATGGTTAACTGTTCAGTTTTCACTTAAACACAGATTTCGTGCTAATGTAAATAATGCATTATTTTTGCCGATTGTGGAGTTTGTTTTGGAGGAACAGTGTTGGAAATAGTACCATATTAAGCCTCCATCAATATCGAATAAAATCAGAACCTTTTCGGTGTTTGGGTACCGAACCATTCGGGTGCGAAAAAACGTCAAGCTTACATCCAGTCAAGAATTTTTAGAGTTTAATTTGTAGTGCTGCTGTACGTGGTAATAGCATACAACGGCGGCAGTTGGGATACTGATGACACTCCTGCAAAATTTTTTTCATAACCAAGCTAAGAATATAAACCAGTTGAAAATCAATTGGAACATTTAAGGGTTAGGGTTAAGGTTACGGGTTAGGGGCCGATCACACCGAACGCACTTTATCGGCGTGGGGCGCCTGTTTTGTTAATATTCTCAATCAGGGTTCGCACACTCCTGGAAACTCCTGGAAAATCCTGGAAAAACGTTTTACCATTTTCCAGGTACTTGAAAGTCCTGGAAAAAATAAAAAAATCCTTGAAAAAGGCGTAAACTCCTGGAAAATCAAAAAATGAAATGTTGCGCAGACCAATGATAATGTGTGTGTCAATGGGACGGAAAGTATGGAGCTTGCTTGGTTTCCCTATCGGAAGTCGGCCAATCGCTCAGTTGTCATGCGTGTGTATGAAGGAGGTATAAATAGGCCTATTAATGAGCTGACATTCTCCAATAAATAATGAATTACCATGCGACTTCTGGTGACCTACAGACCCTCATGAAGGGACATGTATGAGGCGGTGAAGAACCTATCTCTTTAGGTATTAATCATGTTATGAATTCTCTAATGAGGACAGTTTTCGCCGTGTTATAAACGCCGCGAACAGACATATGTGACCCATTGTTTTGCACGCGTCTCGTGTTATGCTAATATCGCAGCTTACGTCGCCGGTTATAATCAGTTGAGCTGAAGTGTGCAGCGTTTGCAGTGCTACGTAGTCAAATTTTATTGTGAATTTCAAACCGGGCTTAAACGCAATCGTCACGAAATTCATGCGAATTGAACCATGCACAGTGCTACCAGCACAGACGGAGCGAAACGGGTGTGCGCATGCATTATGAAGAAGTTAGCTCTGCGCGGAGATTTCATTTTCCCGGCAGGAGAAGTTTTCGCAAGTTGGAAATGCGGTTGTGATCAAAAATGCCCAAAGTGTGTAACTTCAACACATCGTGGCTGAGCCACCCATCGTATAAGGACTGGCTCGAAAAAGTTTCCAGCCACCAGGCTAGGTGCAGAATATGTCAAAAGAGCGTGGACATATCGAACATGGGAGAAAGTGCCCTTAAAAGTCATGCCAAAGGAGCCAAGCACGTGCGTTTGATGCAGCAGACAGCGGCCGATTCACGTTCCCTGACCCAAATCACAGAGTTTTTTCGTTCGGAGAGGCCTGCGGCGTCATCAGGTATGTATCTATATGCATGTAAGTCAGTGGGATTGTGTTGGTGGGGAATATTTGCTATGGTACAACTATTACTTCAAGAGTTGATATTAAAGTCACGCAGGGCTCCAGATAATTTTTAGCAGTAAGGAGTACCGACTCCTTACTTTTTCCAGGAGGAGTGAAACAGGAATGGGGAAGCGTACATCTGTCCTATAAAGCCGGGGTTAACAGCCTTTTGTCATTTTAGTCATAAACATAGATGGAGGTGTAAATAACTTTGTTTGCTTCATTTTGCCCTTGGACATTTTGTTTTTGTACAATTTTTTTAAATGAAAATTAGAGCAAAATATAAAGTCTGATCTACAGTGTTTTATAAGCCTTACAAATATATCATGTACATTTTTGGCATAATTATCACATTTTAATAAATCTAAATAATAATGACATGTAGGCCTACAACATGTACAAAAACGTGTAAACTTCTTATCAATTTATCGAGTGCCGAAGGTCAGTACAAGATTTGATATCGTAGTTGCTGTAAATTTTATTTCTTTCCGAGTTTAATTACTAAATCCACACAGAACTGTTCCCAGGAGTTCCCCTACAAACATTTTTAAACTGCCCAATTCTGACGCGTTTCACATGAGTTTTACTTTCTCGAAGACCGGTACCCATTCGGCATCATTCGTTGTCTTTAATTATTAGTGTAAAGCAAATGTTGATAACCTCATCTTGAGAAAATCGTCTATCAGATATGTCCTGGAAAAAGATAAATGCATCCTGGAAACTCCTGGAAAACTCCTGGAATTTTAGATATGTCAAGCTGTACGAACCCTGTCAATGATTAGACGCGTGCTGGACGCTGCTTTTGCGCACCGAGCGCCTCGCGTTTAAACGGCCCAGGCGCCTCGCTGTTTTTTGATGCGCTTCTTTGAGGCGCCTCAAAAAAAGGCGCTTCACGTCATTGTCAGTCTTTTCCCTGCTGTCCAATCGTGAAAAAACCTGAAATAAGTTCGCTGACTAGTTTGTTGAAACGGTTAATTTCAGAATGTTCGCAGATGAGTGACAGGAACATTACTTAGCAACACAAAAAAGACGCGTCCAGCACCTTTTTACAACGTTGGTTTAAAAAAAAAAAACAGATCAGACACGCCTCGCGTTTCCACGCCGGTAAAGCATGTCCGGTGTGATCGGCCCCTTACGAGGTCCTAACAGTAGTACCCTCTGCACAGCGAGCCATTATCCTCACTCGAATCATGGAGCGCTACCAAACTGGTTGGCAGCTATCCAGTATCGTCATGGCTGCCACCGTCCTATGCGATTACCGTATAGCAGCACGAGAAATTAACGTGTATATTCTCTTTACTGGATGTGCGCTGGACGTTGTTAGACACCCCAGTAATTGACTTGTTATCAAGCATTAAGGTAAGCCGAAGATTTTTGAATTTCATTTTATTGTGCCCACCGGTTCTGTGTGGTACTCTTACCGAGCTACTTGGCTGACATTAGCTCATGAGCTAGGTAGCGAGCAAGGAAGGGAGCAAGCTAATAAAACACAGAGAATTCATTATTCAATGGTTGGCGCAAACACAATCTCACTGAGTAAAATTACACTTTACAAAAAATTTAGTAGCAGCTGTGACGAAATGCTAACAAGCTAGTTTAAAAAGTTCGTTAAACACATAACTAGTAGACAAACTTCACCTACCTCAGACCCAGGTCAAAGGGGATCAAATCAAGCCAATATGAGTATTTTAATGACATCCAAAAGACAATGGACCAATTAGGATTGCCGGCTTGTCTGATAGACTAACAGCAGCTCCAATTACAATCAGCTCATGACTGGTTGCCAGGCGGGTATTACCAGAGACAAATGAATCACTTTCATCCAGTGCCATAGATGGCGCTGAAATAAAACATATCTAGCCAATGGCGTTGCTGCACTAAAACAAGCAAGGGCTACGTTCACACTGCAGGCAAATGTGGCCCAAATCTAATTTTTTGACCCCCTTTGTGACTCAGGTCAGATTCTTTTATGACAGTGTGAACAGGACAAGTCACATGGAATCTGATCTTTTCAAATCCGATCTGGGCCATTTTCAAATGTGTTACTGCATCGGATTCATATTGGATTCTTTTGAAGGCAACCGCGGTCTGAACAGCCGTGTCGCGTTGAATCAAAGAGTATTATGTGAACAGCCAAACAAAAAATCCGATTTGAGCAATAAATCGGAATTGAGCATTAAGGCCTGCAGTGAGAACATAGCCCTCAGTTGAGGTTCAAGACAGTTTCAACTGATTTTTGACAGTTGGAATTGTCAGGATGCTCTGGATTGAGCCGTAAAGTAAGGGTTTGAAAGCCAATGGGGAGGGAAAAGGCTATTTTAACCATACTTTGGGGTAAAGTCATCGAACTGTTAGTTTTTTTTTAAAATCAGATTTGACTGCTGATTGGACATGTGTGGGTTTATGTCTCTGTGACCATTAATAGTGAAGTTATGGTTATTGCCCTATTCAAAATATGGGAAGCCTAGTTTGCTGCTAGGCGGTTGCTAGGGCATTGCTAGGTGGTTGCTAAGGTGTTCCGGGTGGTTTCTAGGGCGTGCTAGGCAGTTGCTATGGTGTTTTAGGTGGTTGCTCTATGGTGTTTTAGGTGGTTGCTAGGTCATTGCTAGGCAGTTGCTATGGTGTTCCGGGTTGTTGCTAGGCTTTGCTAAGTGGCTGCTATGGTGTTCTGGGTGGTTGCTAGGGCGTTGCTAGGCAGTTGCTATGGTGTTCCGGGTTGTTGCTAGGGCTTTGCTAAGTGGTTGCTATGGTGTTCCAGGTGGTTGCTAGGTGGTTGCTATGGTGTTCTTGGTGGTTGCTAGGTGGTTGCTATGGTGTTCTGGGTGGTTGCTAGGGCATTGCTAGGCTGTTGCTATGGTGTTCCAGGTGGTTGCTAGGCGGTTGCTATGGTGTTTTGAGTGGTTGCTAGGGCGTTGCTAGGCGGTTGCTATGGTGTTCTGGGTGGTTGCTAAGGTGTTGCTGGGCAGTTGCTATGTTTTTCCTGATGGTTTGCAAGGAATTGCAAGACATATTTCATGGTGTTCTGGGCTTTTGCAAGAGCATTACTAGGCTGTTGCTATGGTGCTCCTCGTGGTTGCTAGGGCGTTGCCAGGTGGTAGCTATGGTATTCCTGATGGTTACTAAAGGCGTTGCTTGGCAGTTGCTATGGTGGTGTGGGTGATTGCTTGTGCGTAACTAGGCGGTTGCTATGGAGTTCTGCCTGGTTGCTAGGGAGGGATGAAAATCCATGTTTTTCGGGAATTGTGGGAAATCCATAAGTCGGATTGCTTAGAAAAGACATACCACACCTTTCCCGATTTGAGCCGCATGATTTCATATATATATATATTGTATGAGTTTTCTCAAAGCTGTTAGACTAGTGGTGAACCGAAATTTTTACGGAAGAATAAATAATAAAACTAGAAAATTCCGGTAGAAATTTTGAATGTGCCTGCTGCTCTTCATGTACAGTGTTCGAGGTGCTTGCCAGGGATCTGGTAAGCTGTTGATATGGTGTTCTGCGTGCTCCATAGGGCATTGCTGGGCGGTTGCTATGGAGTTTCAGGTGGTTGCTAGGGCATTGCTAGGCGGTTGCTATGGTGTTCTGGGTGGTTGCTAGGGCGTTGCTAGGCAGTTGCTATGGTGTTTTGGGTGGTTGCTAGGGCGTTGCTAGGCGGTTGCTATGGTGTTTTGGGTGGTTGCTAGGGTGTTGCTATGCGGTTGCTATGGTGATCTGGGTGGTTGCTAGGGTGTTGCTAGGCGGTTGCTATGGTGTTCTGGGTGGTTGCTAGAGTGTTGCTAGGCAGTTGCTATGGTGTTCTGGGTGGTTGCTAGGGCGTTGCTAGGCGGTTGCTATGGTGTTCTGGGTGGTTGCTAGGTCGTTGCTAGGCGATTGCTATGGTGTTCTGGGTGGTTGCTAGGGCGTTGCAAGGCGGTTGCTATTGTGTTCTGGGTGGTTGCTTGGGCATTGCTAGGCGGTTGCTATGGTGTTCTGGGTGGTTGCTAGGGCGTTGCTTGGCAGTTGCTCTGGTGTTCTGGGTGGTTGCTAAGGCTTTGCTAGGTGGTTGCCATTGTGTTCTGGGTGGTTGCTAGGGCGTTTCTAGGCGGTTGCTATGGTGTTCTGGGTGGTTGCTAGGGCGTTCTGGGTGGTTGCTATGGTGTTCTGGGTGGTTGCTGGGTCGTTGCTAGGGGGTTGCTATGCTGTTCCTAATGGTTGCTTGGGCGTTGCTTGTCAATGTTTGGGAGTTGGAACAGAGTTTCTACGTGAATATATGAGTTCACGGTGAGAGGGTGAAGATGAGTGAGTTTTCTCATTGACTTCCATTAAAACGAGGTTTCAGAAGTCCATGTTTTTCCGAATTAGGGAAATCCGTAAGTCGGATCGTTTAGAAAAGTCATAGCACACTCCTCACAAGGGAGCCGCACATTTTCATGTGAAATGTGTGGGGATCGTGTGAAAACTGTGGGAGGAGTAGCGAACCGTGCGGACACGGAAGAATATGGAATAATAATAACTAGAAAATTTCGGGTCGAAATTTTGAAAATTTTGAATGTGCCTGCCAGGGTTCTGCTAAGTGGTTGATATGGTGTTCTGGGTGCTTGCTAGGGCATTGGGCAGTTGGTATGGTGTTCTGGTTGATATGGTGTTCTATGGTGTTGCTGGGGCATTGCTAGGCAGTTGCTATGGTGTTCTGGGTGGTTGCTAGGGCTTTGCTAGGCAGTTGCTATGGTGTTCTGGGTGGTTGCTAGGGCATTGCCACGGCGGTTGCTATGGTGTTCTGGGTGGTTGCTAGGGCTTTGCTATGGGCAGTTGCTATGGTGTTCTGGGTGGTTGCTGGGTGGGCATTGCTACAGGCGGTTGCTATGGTGTTCTGGGTGGTTGCTAGGGTGTTGCTAGGCAGTTGCTATGGTGTTCTGGGTGGTAGCTAGGGTGTTGCAAGGCAGTTGCTATGGTGTTCTGGGTGGTTGCTAGGGCGTTGCTAGGCGGTTGCTATGGTGTTCTGGGTGGTTGCTAGGGTGTTGCTAGGCAGTTGCTATGGTGTTCTGGGTGGTCGCTAGGGCGTTGCAAGGCAGTTGCTATGGTGTTGTGGGTGGTTGCTAGGTCGTTGCTAGGCGGTTGCTATGGTGTTCTGGGTGGTTGCTAGGGCGTTGCTAGGCAGTTGCTATGGTGTTCTGGGTGGTTGCTAGGGCTTTGCTAAGTGGTTGCCATGGTGCTCTGGGTGGTTTCTAGGGCGTTTCTAGGTGGTTGCTATGGTGTTCTGGGTGGTTGCTAGGGCGTTCTGGGTGGTTGCTGTGGTGTTCTGGGTGGTTGCTAGGTCGTTGCTAGGCGATTGCTATGCTGTTCCTAATGGTTGCTTGGCCGTTGCTTGTCAATGTTTGGGAGTTGGAACAGAGTTTCTACCTGAATATATGAGTTCACTGTGAGAGGGTGAAGATGAGTGAGTTTTCTCATTGACTTCCATTATAACGAGGTTTCAGAAGTCCATGTTTTTCCGGAATTGTGGGAAATCCGTAAGTCGGATCGCTTAGAAAAGTCATAGCACACTCCTCACAAGGGAGCCGCACGTTTTCTTGTGTAATGTGTGCGGATCGGGTGAAAACTGTGGGAGGAGTAGCGAACTGTGCGATCACGGAAAAATATGGAATAATAACTAGAGTTTGTAATTCCAGGGAATTACGAGTGCATGAAAATGCAAACTGTAGTTGCTTAAGGTGGAATGTGGGCAGAGGAAACAAGTTGGCGGGAGTCATAGTTGATGACAGTTGGAATGGCTGAACAGTTAAATAGTTGAGTAGTTTAAAAAGTTAAATCATTTAACAGTGAATTATTTCAATGAGGACTTTTATTTTGAAACAGTTTTGGACAGAGGAAACAGTTGGCGGTAGTCATAGTTGATGACAACGGGCTGCTGGAATGGCTGAATGGTTGAAAAGTTGAGTAGTTTAAATAGTTAAATTATTTAGCAGTGAATTATTTCAGTGAGGACTTTTATTTTGAAACAGTTTTTGACCGGTGAAACAGTTGGCGGGTGTCATAGTTGATGACAACTGACAGTTGGAATAGATGAACAGTTAAATAGTTGAGTAGTTTAAAAAGTTATATAATTTAACAGTGAATTATTTCAGTGAGGTCTTTTATTTTGAAACAGTTTTGGACCGAGGAAACAGTTGACAGGAGTCATAGTTGATGACAACGGGCAGTTGGAATGGCTGAACAGTTGAAAAGTTGAGTAGATTAAATAGTTAAAATATGTAATTGTGATTTATTGTAGTGAGGACTTTTATTTTGAAACAGTTGTGGACAGAGGAAACATTTGGCAGGAGTCATAGTTGATGACAACTGACAGTTGGAATGGCTGAACAGTAAAATAGTTGAGTTGTTTAAATAGTTAAATTAGTCTATTTAACAGTGAATTCTTGTAGTGAGGACTTTTATTTTGAAACAGTTTTGGACCGAGGAAACAGTTGATGGGAGTCATAGTTGATGACAACTGACAGTTGGAATGGCTGAACAATTAAATAGTTGAGTTGTTTAAATAGTTAAATTAGTCTATTTAACAGTGAATTCTTGTAGTGAGGACTTTTATTTTGAAACAGTTTTGGACCAAGGAAACAGTTGACGGGAGTCAAAGTTGATGACAACTGACAGTTGGAATGGCTGAACGGTTGACAAATAGAGTAGTTTAAATAGTTAAATTATTTAATTGTGATTTATTGTAATGAGTACTTTTATTTTGAAACAGTTGTGGACAGAGGAAACAGTTGGCAGGAGTCATAGTTGATGACAACTGACATTTGTAATGGCTGAATCGTTAAATATTTGAGTAGTTTAAATGTTTAAATTATTTAATAGTGAATTATTGTAGTGAGGACTTTTATTTTGAAACAGTTTTGGACCGAGGAAATTGTTGACGGGAGTCACAGTTGATGACAATGGGCAGTTGAAATGGCTGAACGGTTGAACAGTTGAGTAGTTTAAATAGTTAAATTATTTAACAGTGAATTATTTCAGTGAGGACTTTTATTTTGAAACAGTTGTGGACAGGTGAAACAGTTGGCAGGAGTCATAGTTGATGACAACTGACAGTTGGAATGGCTGAACAGTTAAATATTTGAGTAGTTTAAATAGATAATTATTTAAGAGTGATTTCTTGTTGTGAGGACTTTCATTTTGAAACAGTTGTAGGCAGAGGAAACAGTTGAACAGGATCTGTAGTCTTAAGAGAGCCAGATTGTCCTCTTAAAGCCTGAGAAACTGACAGTTGCTGCAGGTGGTCAGAACATCTGGCACAAGATTCCATTTGCTTAATGGCCCTACTGTGATGTCATCAGCCCAATGTTAAGTCTATGGGGAAAAAGATTAGTAGTTTTTTATTCATAGTTTAAAAAGTATAAAAGTTACAAAAATGAAAAATACATTGCACAGGTGTCCTAAGTAAGACCTACGCAACGCAGTTTGAATGAAGTTTCTACGTTAAACGGTTGAGGCCGCATTAAGTGCATTAGAAGAATAATAATAATAATTAGAGAATTTAATTCCAGGGAATGACGAGTGCATGAAAATGCAAACTGTCGTGCTAACCATGTTATTTAACTGAATAATGTTGTTAGCAGTTATGCTAACTATGCTAACAATGATAACCATGCTAACCACGTTAGTCAGCTAACTTAGCTAATTTTATTAGCATGTATGCTAACAATGATAAGTATGCTAACCATGCTTACCATGTTACTCATCTAACTTAGCTAATGTTATTAGCATGTATGCTTACAATGCTAACAATGCTAACTATGCTAACCAAGCTAACCACGTTACTCATCTAACTTAGCTAATGTTATTAGCATGTATACTAACAATGCTAACTATGCTAACAATGCTAACCATGCTAACCACGTTACTCAGCTAACTTAGCTAATGATATTAGCATGTATGCTAACTATGCTAACCATGCTAACCACGTTACTCAGCTAACTTAGCCAATGTTATTAGCATGTATGCTAACAATGCTAACTATGCTAACAATGCTAACCACGTTACTCAGCTAACTTAGCTAATGATATTAGCATGTATGCTAACTATGCTAACCACGTTACTATGCTAACTTAGCTAATGTTATTAGCATGTATGCTAACAATGCTAACTATGCTAACAGCGCTAACCATGCTAACCACGTTACTCAGCTAACTTAGCTAATGTTGTTAGCACTTATGCTAACTATGCTAACAATGGTAACCATGCTAACCACGTTACTCAGCTAACTTAGCAAATGTTGGTAGCTAAGCTCAAAGTGTGCATAGCTCGCTATCAAGGACAATGAAAGAGGGAAAGAATGGGAAGGAAAGAGAAAAAGAAGGAAAGATAGAACAAGGGAAGGAAGGAAGGAAGGAAGGAAAGGAGGAAGAAAAATAGAAAGAAGGAAGTCAGGAAAGAAGCAAAAAAGGAAGGAAAGGAAGGAAGAAAAGGAAGGAAGGAAGGCAAAAAAGACGGAATGAAGGAAGGAAGGAAAAATAGTAGGAAGGAGGAAGGAAATAAAAAAGGATACAAGGACGGAAGGAAGAAAAGATGGGAGAAAGGAAGGAAAGAAGGAAAAGAAAGGAAGGGAAGAAGGAAGGAAAGAAAAAGGAAGGAAATTAAAAAGGAATGAAGGAAGGAAAGAAGGAAGGAGATGGAAGGGAGGACGGAAGGCAAGAAGTAAGAAATAAGGAAGGAAAGAAGGAAGGAATGAAGGAAGGGAAGATGGACGGAAGGAACTAAAGAAGAAAAGGAAGGAAAAAAGGAAAGAAGGAAAAAAGAAGGAAGGATAGAAATAAAGAAGGAAAAGAAGTAAAGAAAGAAGGAAAGATGAAGGAAGGATGGAAAGCAGTAAGGAAGGTAGGTAAGAAGGAAAGAGGGAAGGAAAGAAGGAAGGAAAGATGGAAGGAAGAAAGGAAAGAAGGATGGAAGGTAGTAAGGAAAGAAAGGAAGGAAAGAAGGAAGGAGAGTATGAAAGGAAAGAAAAAAGGAAGGAAGGAAAGAAGGAATGAAAGGAAGGGAAGGAAGGAAGAAAAAGAAAAAAAGGAAGGAAAAAGTAAGAAGGACAGAAAGAAAGAAATAAAGGAATGAAGGAAAGAAGGAAGGAAATAAATAAGGAAGGAAGAAAGGAAGGAAGGAACAAAGGAAAGAAATTAAAGAAAAAGGGAATGGAAGAAAGAAAGAAAGAAAGAAGACTTCCATTTTGTAACAGTTGTAGACAGAGAATACAGTTGGCGGGAGTCAAAGTTGATGAGAACTGACAGTTGGAATGGCTGAACAGTTAAATAGTTGTGATGTCATCAGCCCAATGTTAAGTCTATGGGGGGAAAAAATTAATAGTTTTTTATTAATAACTCAAAAAGTATAAAAGTTACAAAGATGAAAAATACATTGCACAGGTGTCCTAAGTAAGACCTACGCAACGCAGTTTGAACGAAGTTTCTACGTTAAACGGTTGAAGCCGCATTAAGTGCGTTATATAATAATAATAATAAGAAGAAGAAGAACAACAACTGGAATAACAATAGTGTGCATTTTCATGCACACTAATAATAAAGAAGTATTCAGGATTATAATATGTGTCTGCATTGCTGCAGGCACATAAATATAGGCACAGAATAATATAAGTGGCCTGGGGAGAGTAGTGGGCCTGCACTCAGCTCAGGCCCACTAATAAGAAATAAAGCAGCGACGATTTGTCAAGAAATCAGTAATGTAAATACCTAATAGTTAATACACAACTATTTTCATAATGGATTGATTATTTCAGGCATGAATATTCTCAGATGAGGATATCCCTCTCTTTGACGTCAAAATGACAGAAAGATGCTTGCTGCAGACGTGCTGCAACAACAAAAAGGCTGTCTAGTCTCGTGCATTGGGCATGAGACACACGCTCACACACCACACATGAGCATTGGGCATGAGACACACACACTGCACATGAGCATTGGGCATGAGACACACGCTCACACACCGCACATGAGCATTGGGCATGAGACACACGCTCACACACCACACATGAGCATTGGGCATGAGACACACGCTCACACACCACACATGAGCATTGGGCATGAGACACACGCTCACACACCGCACATGAGCATTGGGCATGAGACACACATGAGCACACACACCACACATGAGCATTGGGCATGAGACATGAGACACGCCACACACATTGGGCACATGAGCATTGGGCATGAGACACACGCTCACACACCACACATGAGCATTGGGCATGAGACACATGCTCACAAACCACACATGAGCATTGGGCAAGAGAGACACGCTCACAAACCACACATGAGCATTGGGCAAGAGACACACGCTCACACACAACACATGGCATTTCTCACTTTGAGAAGTGATGAAACCTCAGAGACCAAGGCTGCATCCAAATATTTGCACTTCACCGCACTTGCAGACTCGCGGACTTTGCGGGCGCGTTCACGGGAAGTCCGGAAGTGCTGAGGGCTGTCCAAATCCACAATTGACCCAGTCCACAAGGGGCCTCAAGCGGACTTTTTGCGGACTTCCAGAGAGTCCGCTAGGGGTGCAGACTTCAGCAGACTTCACTAGCGTAATTACCTACAATTCATTGCAATACGGACGTGACGTTTTAATTTTTCCAAATTGCTGACAGAAAAAAAAGCACATTCACACACACAAAATCACATAAACTTATTATAAATTTATAATATTAAAACGTTACTTGAATAATGTAGGACAGATATAAAATTCAACATCATCAAACAGAAATATAGGCTATAGAGGTAATCAATATGCATTTGCACGGAAATGAGTGAAACAGACTCGAAGCCTGTCTATCAGCTTTTTACATAATGCTGCAGACTCCCGTTCTTGCAGACTTCACGTGATGATGGTGAAAACGTCACATTACATACGCCTGAAGTCCGTGAGGGCTCAGTCTGCAAGTCCAGAGGGGGGAGATTTGGATTCAGCCCAAGACAGGTTTTTCTGCTTAGTCCATCCATTCAGCTGTCTTGAATTAGCGAGCTATCAGCCAATAAGAAAATAATATTTCTTGTTGCTGGGTCTGAAGGTTTGTAGTGAGTTTAAGTCGCCAAGAGTTTCTAAATTATTGGGGCTACATTTTGGTGAAAGTTGCAAAACTGTAGCATGTACAGTTGGTTTAGTAGGAATTTTCAAGAGTTTTTAAATTTAAACGCTTATTGAGGAAAACAATAAGTTCCTAAATAGGCAAATAACAAGAACATCAACATTACAATGTCCATTCTGCCGTAGTTGGCGCTTGAACTCATAAGCTCTGACACCAAGAACCAACTCCTAACTCATTGAGCTAATTGGCTGGAAGGGAGAACAGGTGTGTGGCTTCATTGATCGACTCAGGGAGTCACCAGCCAGGCAGCAGTCGTCAAGGAAGATTTCAAAAATTGTCAAAATGTCAAAATTTCTGTTATCAAGAGAAAAATCTGATAATACGTAAATTGCAGCTTGACAGCATAGAAATGCTGGTGATTTGTTTTTAGCAATAAGTGTTTTGCTTCATAGGAGAAAATCTTATGTTTAAAAATGGCATTCTTACATTGACTCCAATTGTTCCATGAGAGCAGAATTCAAAATGGTTTAAAAAATTAAGGTTTTGAGAAAAAATTCTGATATTTGGCAAACGTCATCGACCATGACTCTAAAATATTATCAGTTTTTTTCAGGAAGATTGAAAATGTATTTATCAAGAATTGGCTGGTATATGTTTACAGTACTGTTTACAGTCAAACATTTTCATGCACCGAAGGCTCAATTTTTCAAATATCGAAACGCCGGGTATTATTTTTGTGGAGAACAGTCTGAAGATTCAGTACAGCGAATTTGGTGACAATTGAGCAAAAATTGTGGGGCAAGATAAGTTTTATAAGTTTTACAGTTTTTGAAAAAAACAGAGTGATAGACTTCATAATTTGAATAAGTTTAAGTGGACAAAAGTTTCTTAAGTATTGGGACCTTATTTTGGTGAAAGTTACAAATCTGTAGCACATCTGGTTGATTTGTTGTGAATTTTCAAAATTTTGAATTTTAGAGGCTTGCTGTAGCGCCACCATCAGGACTATTGGCCTGTTTTTGCAGCTGAGGCAATCTGGCATGGGACTGGACCTTTGTGCAAAGTTTGGTGATTTTTCATGTTGGGGAAGCAGGATTTCCTCAGAAGAAGAAGAAGAAGAATAATACTGGCGAAAACAAAAGTTTCCCGGTGGCTTTCGCTGCCCGGCCCCTAATGAATGCTTTAATGGAACTCCCAGAAATATGAACTAACTCATCCTGACAAAAGAATTTTCAATTGTGAATCAAACTTCCATTAAAATATACAGGAATGTATTTTCTACGTACATAATGTACACTATTTGTATGTACACAGATACTGATGAAATAGTCAAATATGACAAATAAAAGGGTTAATATCTGCATGGAATGAAAAGGTCCCAAGATTTTTATTGGCAAAATTGAAAGTTCATATGTGGATGTAGCAGATACTGGTGAAGGTCCACCTGGGGGGCCATGTAGGTTTTAGTGGGTGTGGCTTGAAGTTGACCACGCCCATCTACCCCACTTTTGGTCCCTTATTGTCTCTCCTGCACAAAGGTCCCAAAACTTTTATTGCTGATTATTGATGTTTGGCATGCAAAGATTGGAAAACAGTTGTAATTTGTTTGGGACCTTTATGTAGGATGGAACTAGGACCCAATTTCCATGTGTCGGAAATGGCATCACTGATGACTTCAGGTGGCGCTAACATCAACCTACATGGAGCTCCCAGGATTTTTTTCATTTCAAGTTGTAGTCCACCAACTCTAGTTTCCAGAATAATTGATAAAAACTTGGGACCTCCATGTAGGTTGAAATATGGAGCAGTCAAATTCGTTATTGCTCAATACGGCACAGAAAAGTGGGCATGGCCTGCTCAGCAGAGGAGGGTTAATTACCAAGGTCATGACTGATTTCCCTATTCCCAGCCCCAAACTCAATGATTATTAGGTATGAAGAGATTTGGAGATGGTGAGGTGGCCACTTTTGCCTGTATTGGGCTGATCTTAGAAAAAGGCACTCTTAAATATTTAGGCCAGCAGAATAAAGCAGAGCAGATACTAGATAAAACTAGGATTAGATAAAACTTGCCAAACATGTAAACATCAACATTTGTGAATAAACAAACAAGCAACACCCATTCAGAAAACCTGAGTATTAAAAGTGAAAGTTTGTTAAAAGAAACAAGAGCACTACGGTCTACTCGCTGCACTCGCTACTCGTCGCTCTAAATAAGAGCGTCTGCTAAGAACCTGTAATGTAATGTAAAGTAATGAAATGCTGCACAATGGTGTATGACCATTCTAGTAGCTTGGCTGGCCTGAATTTGCTTTGCAATTTGTAAATTTTTTCCTGCAAACACAAGAATGTCAATCTGCTCCTCTGTCAGTCTTGCCCTTCTTGGGTTGCAAATGAACCCTGATGTTCAAGCCACACACTCTGAGGCGCAGCTTGAAGCTGCTATAGGTGTGACAGGTAGGACGCTAGGACCTTGTTACCTGCCTTAGGTGTTCTGCCGTAGGGTTATAGGTCAGTGCGTCAGCTGGGGCTCATGATTAAGAATACACCTGTGAGTTTCTCTTCCCCTCGTTTGGTCGGCGTCCTGGTTAGTCTGAGAACAAGAATATGGTACGTTTTGTATTTAAATAATTCTCGCATTGAATTGCTGTTGAATGCCGCATGCCGCAATTACATGGTTTAAAGGGGGAAAAGTGCCGCTGTTTGTCTGTTAAGAATTGTGATTTGCGCTGTTAGAATGTACGTGTACAGGTGGTCTCTTTGTTTGATCACCATATGAATGTCGTTAATTAACTACGCTTTTAGGCACGCATCTAGTTAAACACTTGCACCAATTATTACTTGCTGCAGTTGTGCTGTGCAGACCACGCGGCTTTTCTGGTGTGAAGAGCATGAAATTCACCCTGTAAAAAGGTACGAACTGCTTAATTTTTCCCTTTTTTTCAAAATAAGTAAGCGGCTGCTACGATAAACGTATATTGTGAAGCTGAAGTTTTCGCCTCCGCTTTTAATTGTCTCTAATTACAGGATTGCAACTACGGCGTGAGGCCACTGTTTTTCCCACCGGTGTTTTATCATAGGCCGCTCTTTGTTGCACTGCTGATTGGATTGGATGTGTGCAAAGTATAGGCTCATTGAGCTCGAGGATAGTTTCTTTAAATTGTTATTTGGAGCGAACGCTGCTTGCTGGGCTTGTGCGCTACGGATCTTTTCTAGTCTCTTTAAATTCCAAACTAGTGCTCCTTGCTCGAATTCGAGGAGAACAGATAACAACTTCAGTCTTTTTAAATTTCTCTGTAGTAGTGTTAATGCTGCTAGCTTGAACTTCAGCAGTAGTGATAAATATTGTGGTTTCTTTAAATTTTCCTGCTGGGCTAACATGGTTCATCCTACATGTATTAATCAGTGTTGGCTGTTAGTTTTCTTCAATTGTTCTATGGTGTCAGTGTTTAAAGGTGGTACTTGCCTGGTGTACTACGTTCATGTACTGACTTTGAAGCCTTGTGATAGGAAGCCTGTGTCGCACTGTGTATAAGTATTATCAGCTGAATTTTATATTATCTATATTGTGAATGAGGTGGAGTAGGCTGTTCCACATTTGCTGTAAATACCCTTGGTGGATTATCTGGCTCAGGGACTTTTGAGCGTTTGTCATTTTGGGGTTGTGTGTGTATATATGTATATAATTTAATATTTTGTTGTTCCCTTCCTGGACTGGGTGGTAGGCTGCACTCTGCCTTGTCTTATTGGCCCCTTCTGATGTGGTGATTAGGTTCATCTTTTTAAGCAACATTTGTGTCGCCGTAGTTGTAGTACTGTGTTGTTGGCGATCCAAGTTGGTCATGGTATTAGCTGATTGTGATGTGTAGCAGTACCCGGTTGAATCATGTGTGCCGTATAATGTTTGGAGTGTCTTGAATCTGTTTGTGCCCCGCCTTCTATAGTCACCAGGGCCCTTATTGCCTCGTTAGGTGGTGCTGCAGCCAGTTTGTAGATTGGCTGACACTTTTCCAGGAGGGTTCTAATTTGTCATTTTTGATTTCTTAATTTGGGTTTTTGGATTGCTGTTTTTTTTTTTTTATTTCCTTGGTTTTCTTTGTTCATATTAGAATTTGGATGTGTCCCCATGAGCAACAACCCACCTTGGGTATGTAAGTCTACAAATGTTAAGTAAATCTATTATCCTAGACTGAGTCATTGGTGAGCCTGTCAAACAAGCATGTGGTATGTTATAACGGCTGTGCTATTTTATTCCTACTATTGAATTTTCAATGTAGATTTTATCCTCCGCCATTTAATTGTGCATAATAAAATTGTGGTATTCTTTGCACTTAAAACCTCTTTGTTCATTTATTTGAACACCCTGTTCGTGGGGAATCTCATCATTATTAGTTGGGTCTCCCACCCTTATAATTGGGAGTGGCGTAATCGGGCGTGAATGTTTTGGTGGCAACAGCCTCTTCTATTGGCTACATAGATATTTCCTGGCGAGATGGGCAATGTGAGGTAAGGTGTTCTCATTTGTTTTCCACCATGATTGAGGATGCTGTTTGCTGACTTGGGAGGCTAGTAACCAGGGCTGTCGCAGTGGGGGTTATCCAGGTCAGCCGTTCAGGGGCCCCAAGCACGGGGGGGCCCTTGGCATTTGTTAAACTTTGAATATTTTTTTTCTTTTAATTAAATATCTCGATTATAAAAAAACGGCAAGAATACTGAAGTAAAATCGAATTTTTCATAAGTTTAACGATAAGGTTGCTTTGATCAAAGTAAGACAGTCTGAGGCTACCTGCACCCTCCTTGCAAAAATGCAAAATGGTTCATTCCGTCTAGGACTCGTGAACGGTTGCTTGGCAACTGACTCACACACAGCGCTCTGGGAGGATCTGATAGAGCAGACAGTTCAGACGGCAAGATGCCTCTTTCAGAGATTTGGCAGAAGTCAGGTTACCAGAAGAGAAAGGTGAGGGAGGAGAAGGAAAGAAGACAGAAAGTAGGAAACCAGGAGCTTAAAGTGTTTTTCAAGAAAAGGTTAGTGCAGCCCTTAATGTTTAAAGCACACTGTTATGGCCCCAATTTGTTATGGCGTCACGGACAGCAAGGGATGACAGACAAAATTCTTCAACTTCAACAGATTTAATTAAACACTTAGAACGAATCTACACTCTACCCAACTGACCAAGATTGAAATAAAAAAAAAAGATATTTACAGTCCCTTGGTAATGGAGATGGGCTGCTGTGTTGCGATGTCCTGGGACAGGAAAATGCTCCAACACAGGCAAAAATCCACAAAAAGCTTCACAGGTCTTGAAAAGAGTGACAGGTCTGGTCAAATGTATCCTTCCACAATTTCTCCTTGCAATTTCTCCTACTACTCTTCCACTCCCTCAATTTTTCTCCGTATATACTCTTGTCCAGCCCCCTCTGAGGCAAGCCCAGGACATGCCCAACCTAGCTCCAGACTGGGCTGAACAAAAAATGTCAATACTGCCATCTAGTGGCTTTTTTTTTTTTTCCACCTTACACCTCCATTCCAAAAGGGAAAAATTGACTCATAAAGGCAAAATTTTTCTTTTCAATACAAAAATGGTAAAGTAGACACGTGTGTGTGTGTGTGTGTGTGTGTGTGTGTGTGTATATATATATATATATATATATATATAATAATATGCTATTAAACACGTGATATATATACACATACTCAAACACAGGTAAGCAATCAGCAATTACATTGGATCACCAAATTGGATTGTCTAAGCGAGCTGTAGCTTGGCTCTCCAACTATCTGTCTGCTAGAATGCAGTGTGTTCAAATAGCAGGGTCCACCTCCTCTTTCTTAACAGTATCCAAAAGGGTGCCGCAAGGTTCTGTTTTAGGACCTATTCTGTTTACCCTTTATGTTAATAACCTATGTGAAAACCTTTCAAATGCTAATTATCATTTTTATGCTGATGACACCGTTATTTATTGCTGTTCATCATCTGTTATACAGGTCATTAACTTTCTACAGTCTGCATTTGATATTTTTCAGTCCCGCCTGCAGAAACTAAAATTGGTATTAAATACAGAAAAAACTAAACTCATGTTTTCTAACAGTAGTGAAATACTAAAAAACTTCAAACATAATCACTGCTCAAGGAAGAGTAATTGAACTAGTTTCAAGTTACAAGTATTTAGGCATTCTTATTGATCATCAGCTCACTTTTAAGTCCCATATTGCAAATCTAGTCATTAATCTCAAGGTAGAGCTAGGCTTTTACTTTTGAAATAAATCCTGCTTCTCCTCTCCAGCTAGGAAATATCTTGTGTCAGCTACTTTCCTGCCTTTGCTAGATTACGGTGACTTATTATATATGAATGCTTCTGCACAATGTTTACGGTCCCTGGATACTGTCTATCACTGTGCCTTGCGGTTTGTTACTGGTTTTAAACATCTCACCCATCATTGTACTTTGTATTCTAAGGCTGAGTGGCCATCTCTGTATGTACGTAGGCGTACCCATTGGTTGAATTTTATTTATAAAACTCTCCTTGGGCTGGTCCCTTCTTACTTGTCCAGATATCTTTTTCGAAGTGAAGGCCATTACAACCTCCGTTCTCAAGATATTTTGCATTTGACTGTTCCGTGTGCTCGCACGGAGCTTAGAAAAAAAGCTTTTAAATATGCTGCCCCCTCTGCCTGGAACATCCTTCAGAAGGACTTGAGATTGTCCGAACTGATTTCTGTTAATGCTTTTGGTTCAATTTTAAAGGATTTAGAATGTGAAAGCATGAGAAACTGTCTCTGTGCCTAATTTACTTATTTATTTTTTAATGTTTTGATATCTGTGTGTCATTGTCCTTGTATGAAACCTATATGTGTCCTTTTTATTTATGCTGCCCACTTGGCCAGGTCACTCTTGAAAAAGAGATTTTAAATCTCAATGAGTCTTACCTGGTTAAATAAAGGTTTAATAATAATAAATTTAAAATTCCAGAAATCTTCAAACTAAAACTCCAATGTTTATTTTTAAGGTCACAGCTATTGGGACTAATTTAATTAAAATCCCTTTAGTGTCTTTTACCAATCCCCAAATCCAGGCTCAGATCTCTCATATTAATTCTTCCACTTTTAAAGATAGAACTGGAATGGGAATAATTCACCTAAATGTAAGAAGCCTATATCAAAAGTTAGACCAGGTTGAAATATTTGTGGCACAGACTGCCCCAGACATTCTTGTTTTGAGTGAATCAAGGCTCAAAAAAGTATAACCAACTCTGATATTGTCTTGGGGGTGTCATGGTTATGGTTTTTTGTCATGTTTATGTTCAAATTCAGTGTTCATGATTTTGTCTTATTTATTCTTTTTGGTAATTGTAATTCTCAGGTTTTAGTTCATTCCATTTCTCAGCTCCATTGCACTTGTCTCCCCTGTCTTGTGATCTAGTTGGTTCAGTCCGTCTTCCCGGTCTGTGTGCTCACATGCTTCGGGTGATTTAAATGATTTCTGGTGTTTAATATATTCCTTCAATTCTCGTTTACTTCCTTCGCCTTACTGTTCTGATTACTAACAAGACTAACATTTGTATTTTTGTAGTCTACTCATAGTCTACTAACACAACTAATCCATGTATATATATATATATTACTAACTTACTAACGAGCACTCTAGTTAAATCTGTAAAGTTTGCACCGCTACTAATTAATACTAATTCCCTCTCAGCAATCGCCCTGTTCTAGTCTCCGCCTCTTGCTCAGCTTTACCTGTCTCCCCCTGCGTTTCTGCGAGATCTCTCGCACGTGCTTAATTACTTTCCTGCACTCGTTATCTGTGCACTTAGAACTCCTTGACCGGAGCTGTTTAAATGTCATAGGCTGTTTGTGTGATTCCCGTCCGTGTTTTGGCTTTCGCCAATTTTCGTGGTTAGGGTTTCCCTCATGTGATTCTCCCATTGTAATTAGTCTGATCCAGCTCACCTGTTCCCTGCATAGCATGTGACTTCCCTCCTGTCTATTTAGAGTCCGCACTGCTGGTCTGACTTTGTCAGGACGTTGATCAATATTTCTTTGTGCAGAGCGCTGTGTATGCCATTGAGTATTGTTTTTCTTCTACTGGTTTGTCCGACTTCAATTCTTACCATAGGCCTTCTTGTATTGTTTTGTCTTTTTGGATTTTGACCCTTTTTGTATGACCACAATTTCTGTGTTTGGTTGCCCTGTGTATGACCCTCGGATTTGTTCATCGACTACAACTTTTTGCCTACCGTCTATGTACCTTTGCTCATCTGTTTTTCTGGTTCTGACCCTGGCCTGTCTAGTCGACTCTGTTTTTGGATTTCGTATTGTGGCTTGGCAATTCTTGTGTTTTTTGGCTTTGACCCGGACTTCATTAAAGGCATGTTTTTTGGATTTCCATCTCTTGCGTGTGGTTCCTGAACGCTACGTCACGGGGGGCTATTATGTTTTTAGGGTGGATAGGGTTGGGAGGGGTGGGGGGGTAGTAATTTATATAAAAACTAATATCTCAGTCACTGTATTGCACTCTGTAACCAAGCCTAAATATTTTGAATTTATTAGTCTGAGAGTTCACCTTGGGCCTACCTCTTGTTATTGCTGGTGTCTACAGACCTCCATCTGCTGGCAAGGATTCTGTTGATGCACTAGGGAATCTAATTGCACAATATGCAAATGATGAACTTATAACTGGTGATTTTAACTTAAACTGGTTTAATTCAAATTCAGATGATCTTAAAGAGATCAGTGGGAACCTAAACCTGACTCAATTGTTAGTTGATCCCACTAGGCCTGATTTAAAGGATTGCTCGAAGTCCACATTGATCTTATTTTTTTCCAATAGAACTGAAAATTGTTGCCAGTGGAGTGTTTGAATTAGGTTTCAGTGATCATTACCCCACTGCATGTATCAGAAGCACTCGTGTGGGAAAAGAACAAATCTCATGTGGCCCTGAGAAGAAATTTTAAACATTTAATGAACAATCCTTTTTAGCAGATATTGCTCATAGTGACAGTAGTTCCACATTAAACTTATATGATGCTCAGTTGCCACTGGACTTCTTCACTGAAACATTCAACTCAGTTGTTAATGCTCATGCTCCACTCAAAAAGATTAGAATTAAAGACAGAATAACTCCTTGGTTTACCCCAGAGTTGTCCACCGAGTTTAAATTGAGAACTCAGCCTGGGCTCTAGCTAGAAAATCTGGTGATCCTCGTCACTGGCTCTCTTTCAGACGAGCTCGTAATAGATGCACGGCAGCTGTAGGAAAGGCTAAATCTACCTACTATCTGAATCTAATAACTAATTCATCTTCTAATCCAGCCAAGTTTTGGAAAGCAGTAAACTCCATAAATGGAAAATCTAGTGCCTCACTTCCTTCGCATATTAAATTAAATGACCGTAAAATTGCTGATCAAAAAGATTTGTTCAATTTTTAATGAGCACTTCATACGTGCCGGCCACTTATTTGAAGAAATCTACTCCGATCGTCCCAGTGCTCCTCATACATGTGTGGGTAAAATGGATTCCACTTCCTCTTTCACCTTCAGACCCTTCTCCTCTATTGACGGTCTGGATGCTATGCAAGCCATAAATGCCAGATGTCCGACTGGAGAGGATAATCTTGATGCTTACTTGATAAAATTGGCAGCTCCATCCATCATTGAAAAATTAACTCATGTTTTTAATCTCTGTATTGCCTCAGGTTGTTTAGCTATGGCCTGGAAGACTGCCCATCTAACTCCATTATATAAAGGTGGCACCACTACTGAGTTAAATAATTACTGGCCAATTTCTAAGCTACCATATTTGGCAAAAATTTTAGAAACCTTAGTTAACACTCAACTCAAATCCTACTTCTCATCTTTTTCAATGCTCAGTCCTCTTCAATCTGGGTTTAGATCAAATCACAGTACAATCACTGCTGTCACTTTGGTTACAAATGACATATTAACTGCATTAGATAGAAGCATTGTGCTGCCCTTTTTGTAGACCTTTCTAAGGCATTTGATACCGTAGACCATCATTTGCTCCTACAAACACTTTCAAATATTGGTATGGATATTACTGCTTGTAAATTCTTTCAGAACTATCTGCATGAGAGGCGTCAGTGCGTGAAGGCAGGAAATTTCCAATCAGAGCTGTTACCCATCTCAAAAGGTATACCGCAGGGCTCGATTTTGGGTCCTGTCCTTTTTACTTTGTACATAAATGATATTGCCTCTACGCTGAAAAACTGCCAAGCCCATTTTTATGCTGATGATACGATTGTCTATTGTATAGCAGATTCTGTACAACTGGCAACTGAAAGACTCCAGATAGCATTTAATGCCCTACAAGAGGCACTCTTAAGCCTTAAACTCGTTTTAAATGCGAGTAAGACTAAATTTATGCTTTTTACAAATGCAAAAAATATTGACCCTGATAGTCTATGCATCACCACGGCAAATGGCTCCTCCATTGAGAGAGTCTCAGAGTACAAGTATCTTGGAATATGGATTGATCATAAATTCAATTTCAAATATCGTATTGGTAACCTTGTCACTAAACTCCGTCAGAAAGTTGGCTTCTTGAACAGACACAAATCTTGCTTTCCCATGTCCTGCAGGAAAAGAATTGTGGAAGCAACTTGTCTGTTCTGGATTATGGAGATGTAATTTATAGACATGCTGCCGCTACAACATTAAAGCCGCTTGATTCAGTTTATCATTCCGCCCTTAGATTTGTCACAGGTGCAAGTTATAATACTCACCACTGTCTTTTATTTGATATGGTTGGTTGGTCATCTCTTGAAACGAGGCGAAATAGGCACTGGTTGTTGTTTATACTGAAATCACTTCTTGGTAAATTGCCGCCTTACATTTCCATGTACTAACGCGGTATGATAACCCTTATCCTACTCGTTCAAATGACTGGCTTATGCTTGAGGTCCCTTGTGCTCGGACTGATCTTGGCAAGACTGCCTTCCAATTCTCTGCTCCATATTCCTGGAATTTACTACAAAGCATTTTAAAACTGGTCTCTCTTCCATCGTTCAATCAGTTTAAGGCCAAGATCCAAGACTTATTGGTATCATCATGTGTGTGTTTTGATTTTATGTTTTATTCATTGTTTTGTATTCCCTCCTTTTCTTTGTATGATTTGTTGTTTTTTTTAATTGTCAATTTGTGCACTCGGCCCCACCGAAAATGAGGGTCTCCCTCAGTGGGTTCCAAGTTTAAATAAAGGCCTGAATTGAATTGAATTGAAAAGTCAGTGTTCATGATTCAACAATAAGACAGAGATTGGGCAAAAATGGCATCCATGGGAGAGTTCCAATGCGGAAACTACTGCTGACCAAAAAGAACACAAAGGCTCGTCTCAAATTTGCCAAAATACACCTCGATGATCCCCAAGACTTTTGCGAAAATATTCTGTGGACTGACGAGACATAAGTTGAACTTTTTGGAAGGTGTGTGTCCCATTACATCAGGCTTAAAACTAACACAGCATTCCATAAGAAGAACATCATACCAAAAGTCAAAACATGGTGGTGGTAGTGTGATGTTTGGGGCTGCTTTGCTGCTTCAGGACCTGGACGACTTGTCATAATTGATGGAACTATGAATTCTGCTCTCTGCCGGAAAATCCTGAAGGAGAATGTCCAACCATCAGATTGTGACCTCAAGCTCAAGTGCAGTCGGGTTATGCAGCAGGACAATGATCTGAAACACACCAGCAAGTCCACCTCTGAATGGCTTAAAAAAAAAAAAACAAAATGAAGATTTTGGAGGAGCCGTTTCAAAGTCCGGGCTTAAATCCTATTGAGATGCAGTGGCATGACCTTAAACAGGCCGTTCATGCTCAAAACCTCTCCAATGTGGCTGAATTAAAATAATTCTGCAAAGAGTGGGCTAAAGTTCTTCCACAACGATGTAAAAGACTCAATGCCAGTTATTGCAAACGTTTGCAGTTTTTGTCACCAAGGGTGGCACAACCAGTTATTGAGATTTAGGGGGCAATTACTATTTCACATAGGGCCAGGTAGGTTTGGATCGCTTTTTCCCCTTACTAAATGAACTCATCATTTAAAAACTGCATTTTGTGTTTACTCGGGTTGTCTTTGTCTAATATTAAAATTTGTTTGATCTGAAATATTTAAGCGTGACCAATATGCAAAAAAAGAAGAAATCAGGAAGGGGGCAAATACTTTTTCACGGCACTTTACGTACCCCGCGCTGCCTCTATAGCTTAGTAACATGCAGTACTCATATGCTATTGGTTTAGAGTTACATCACCTCAGTCAGCCTCTAAACAGCGTTTAATATGATTGGATAAACGGTTACACATCGAAAACTCAACTCATTATATTATATTTGAAGTATTCCTTGGCCCATTTGGTAATGTCAATGACAGAATCATGCCGGTGAGTGATGCAGTGGCGTCTGAGGGCCCGAAGATCACGGGCATCCAGTAAAGGTCTTCGGCCTTGTCCCTTACACAGATATTTTTCCAGTTTCTCTGAATCTTTTGATGATGTTATGCACTGTCGATGATGAGACCTTCAAAGCCTTTGCAATTTGATGTTGAGGAACATTGTTTTTAAAGTATTCAACCATTTTTTTAACGCAAGCCTTCACAGGTTGGAGAGCCTCTGGCCATCTTTACTTCTGAGGGACTCAGCCTCTCATGTTACACATTTGATGCCAATTAACTAAATTACTCGCTAAATGTTCTTTCAGCTTATTCTCTTATATTTTAATTGCTTTTTCAGCCCTTTTTTGCCTGTGTCCCAACTTTTTTGAGACCTGTTGCAGCCAGAAAATTTGAAATAAGCTCATTTTATCGATAAAAATGTAAAATGTCTCAGTTTCAACATTTGAAATGTTATCTATGCTCTATTGTAAATAACATATTGGCTCATGTGATCTGAAAGTCATTGCATTTTGATTTTATTCACAATTTACACTTTGTCCCAACTATTTCGGAATTGGGGTTGTATTATGCAGCTTCCCAAAAAAGCAAAAGAGACTAACTGCAAATGCATAACACAATTATGTGTTGTTTCCAAAACCATAAACAGACGTTTTTTTTTTTTTTTTTTTAAATAATTATCACCGATGATGGAATTGTGATCTTGACTGACATTCTAAAAAAAAAAAAATCTGGAGCTTGGTTGCAGTTCATTTTAAGTTGCTGACTGTTGGGGGGGGGAAAAAAACTGGAATGAATTTGCAAGCGAGTTTCGTTAACCCACTTCAGCAACATGATGTACATGATGTAAGTTACACTTTAACAGTTCATCAGCGAACCTACTTAAAATGCCCCTTCCAGACACATCCCGACATTTTGTGTTAATCCCCAATGCCCTGCCATCGTATTCATACCATTATTTGTGGGAAAAGTGCCTTGGATTGCTTATTTTATGACCTTTTAAGCATCACTGAAAGGCAGTCTGAGAAGACGGGCGAGTTCCCTCATTAATATCCGGCGTTTAAATGAGCTTCGCGCTGATTGGATAGTTCTGCTACATTCGTGAATATTCAATATGTAAACATCCCCAACGCCATACTGGCCCAGAGCCTGGCTAGTTACAACCATAGACGGTGAAAGACAACAGAATTTACAGGTAGCATAGTAAGACTTCAGCGAAGCAATGGCTACACAAAGTTCACAATATTGCCTTATGTATATATATATATGACCCCGAATCTGAAGAGGAGGCCAATGCAATGCTGGAAATGCCATCAACACGTATAACAATGGACGTTTCATAGTGGTAATTTTACTAGCCTATCTAACAAATTATTTTTAAATGTCTCGCAGTCCTCTCGATTGCAGAGCTGCCAACTCCAGCGCATTCGGCTTAAGTCTCACGCTTCTTAGTGGCATTCGCGTTCCTATGCTGTAGTCGGCAATTATTCAATTAATGCGCATATAAGAGAGTCATAATCGCTTTCCGTGTTACTAGTGGTGAAATCCACCGCCACGCTAGTGAAACTGAAACTGCCATGGACAAGGACTTCAATTACGCGTAAGAATCTCTAATATACGCGCTGATTGAACAATTGCTGACTTCGGTGAATATGTCTCTAAAATACGTGAGATCTACACCGTATGCGTGAGAATGCGAAGAAATTTGGCAGCCCTGCGATTAGGCTATTGATTTTGTAAGCCATTCTAAAAGTGGCCTAGCTCTCGGAATAGCCTACCCGGATGGGCTTTCATGTTAGTACCCTATGCATCGACCCCAATGCATCATCCCACCTTGCCAAAATGAAAACGCAACGAGACAGATGTCTCGTCATTTGCAATTGCCAATAGGTCACCTATATCCCTGCCTGTGATAACCCAGCTAAAGTCATTTTCTGGTGATGAACAGTTTTTATTTTTTACATAAGGTCATTCTACATCATGGAAGGAATATTCCGTGAAAAAATCTAACTGATATCTCTAATATTGGCTGAGTGAGGTCATTTCAAAGTTTTGGCAGGCATGACATGTCCTCAAACTAGCCTGGTTAGCTTCACAAGACGTTAATTTACAAATGCAAACACTTCATTTCTGAAACTTCCGTGGTGATACGACGCAATCTGTGGAGAAATCCGCACCCGGCTTAAATCGCAACTCATCTGCCGTACCTTCGACTGACCTGCTTAACGATGGTGCGTATTATCGTCTACATTCATTTTCAATGGTAGAAAAGAAGTTCCTAAACCCAATGACACCCAAACTATCAGGCGTTCATCCGCCAAAGGTAAACTAAAAGCCGATTGAAAACAATAGACCAGGCTTGTGGAAAGCAACTTCCGCGTAAACGAAGAGTAAATAATTTAATTTTAATATGTATGATGTTATAAATTAATTTTTGAACTTTATTTCGAAACCCCAATATGTACCCTATCATTTACAGTCATAAACTCGCATCTCATATCTTTTAACTTTTTATCACAGGGACTACTTGACGGTCTATCTCAAAATTAGATCAGGCGAGTTTAGCCGTGTTTTCATGGGCGGGGTTACAAATATTAAAGGCTTTTTTTCAGTGTCACAGTATCACCCAGATCTCCAAAATAAGCGATATTTTGTTTGAAAGAAAAAAATAAATTTAAAGAGCCGTTATTAATTTTTTTTCAAAGCTGCAGGGAGCCACTGTAGAAGGGCTGAAGAGTCGCACGCGGCTCCACAGCCGCGGGTTGCCGAACCCTGCCGTAGACTGTGGATGACACTGGCGGTTGGCACGTTGCTCGAATCTTTGTGTGGGAGGTCCCACTCCAGAGTGGGCGAGAACCGGCGAGAATATGAATATTCAATTTGCGGTGTTTCGTAACACTGCAACACGTTTTTTATTGACGTAAATTCTCCGCCTATTTCCTTTTATTCACAAAAACCAATACTTCAAGTGGTGTTGGAGTTCAAGAACCACGACATGTCACAAACTGTTTATGGACCTACCATATTCAAATACTAACAGATAAGTCCATTTTCTCGTGGAAGGGGCACTTTAATATTCCTTCCGCGCATTAATGTGTTTTATGTGCTTGATAGGTGAATATGAATGAGTTGTTATATGTTGATTATAGTAATGCAAACCAAGTTATTGATAGGCTACTTAATTTGAAACTGTATTCACAGGTGCATCTCCATTACATTGCAAGCAGTCCAAATGCAATTTCAAGTTTACAACGGAAAAGCCACTCCCTTAACGCGAACTTAAAGCTGAAGCCTGCCAGGACTTCTGAAAATGAGAGAGCGGTAACAGATGCTCTTGGCACAGTTCAGTCTGACGAGCCTAATCCATAGGAGATATTTAAAGCAGAGGCGTAACGACCGTATATGCAAGTAATGCCACTGCATTGGGGCCCGTGGCCAATGGGGGGCCCGGACAAACGAGCTCAGCTAAGCATAATTAAGGCAAACTAATACTAGGTTCACATTATGTTCCCGGCGGCCATGGTAGCCCTGTTTGCTCGAAACGTAGTGCGCCGTGGGATTTTGGCATTTTTTTTTTTTTTTTTTTTTTGTATTCAAGTCTTAGCAAGTTCTCTCACGGTATATCACGGTATCCGTGATGGGCCGTGGGGGGAAAGGGGCAGCTGAGTCCCGGAGGCTCCAAGGCGCACTACGGTTCGGCCCACAGACTCTGGCGTAAGAGGGTCCCTAGAACCAAATCTGTAAGGACATCTGTTCCATGAGTGACAATACTAACATGCAGCTTATACAATACAAGATAATTTACAGAGTTCACCTCACTGGGCACAGAATGTTCCAAATGGGATTGATACAATCAGAAATTTGTCCGCACTGTTCGCAAGACACTCCTGACACACATTTACATGCCACCTGGCACTACACACCGGTGAAACATTTTTAGGACGCAAATCATTTCCACACTATCCAACCTCCTGGGCTGCCCCATCCCACTGTCCCCCTCTCTCTGCCCACAAGGAGACACATCAGCCGTCAGCTTAAACAAGAAATCCAACAGATCACTCCTGTTGGCCCTAACTATCGCCAAAGAAAACCATCCTCTTGAACTGGAAGTCCAAAGACGGCACACACATCTCACACTGGAAAAACCTTCTGCTAGATTACATCTCACTGGAAAAACTCTCTGCCTCTACTAATGACGCCTCATTATATCAGGATCCCACCTGGCAACTATTTATAGACTTCCTCCATTCCTAACTTTCATGTATCCATTCAGTTATTTTTCTTGCAGCATTGTGTCCTTTTTGCCTGACCACCAATGCCATAATCCATGCCACACCAATAAAATAACGTATCATGTAATCACCTCATTCCTTCCCCACTCTCCCCATACTACCACTGTGACTGATATATCCCATTATTCATACACTCAGGCATATTTCCAGACATACTTAATAACTCGTTTGTTTTTTTTTTTTAAAGATCATTCTGCTAAGTGGCCTGCTATCATTGTAATTGTCTTCCCTGTGTCATTTCTTTATGCCTGTTGTGTAAATGTTTTGTCTTGTTCATGTGTTTATATTTTGACACAGAAATGTATGTCCTGTCTATGTCTGGATGTTTGTCCTCTTTCTCTATAGCTGTATGTGTTGTGTTGCCCCCCCCCAATCTGGTTGTAGCATTAACCCTTTTTTCTTTCTTTTTTTAATTTATTTTCTTTCCTTATTATATGTGGGTGTGTATGTATGTGTGTGTGTGTGTGTGTGTGTGTGTGTATATGTATATATATATATATATATATATATATATATATATATATATATATATATATATATATATATATATATATATATATATATATATATATATATATATATATATATATATATATATATATAAATAAAAAATAAAATTTCTCTCTTTGGTTTTTCTCTCTTCTTAATTTGTTTTGCATTTCCATGTTCCTTCCTCACAGAGGCTGTTCATTATAACATTTGTAATTAAAGATAAAGCTGTCCTCCAATGAGGGGGGTGGTGGCAGGCCAAAAAATAAATAAATTAAAAAAAAATGGAAAAGAACAGTGCCAGCAGTCAAACACGGTGGTGGTAGTGTGATGGTCTGGGGCTGCTTTGCTGCTTCAGGACCTGGACGACTTGCCATAATTGATGGAACTATGAATTCTGCTCTCTACCGGAAAATCCTGAAGGAGAATGTCTGACCATCAGTTCGTGAGCTCAAGCGCACTTGGGTTATGCAGCAGGACAATGATCCGAAAAACACCAGCAAGTCCACCTCTGAGTGGCTTAAAAACACAAAATGAAGGTTTTGGAGCGGCTAGTCAAAGTCCGGACTTAAATCCAATTGAGATGCAGTGGCATGACCTTAAACAGGCTGTTCATTCTCGAAAACCCTCCAATGTGGCTGAATTAAAACAATTCTGCAAAGAAGAATGGGCCAAAATTTCCCCACAGTGACGTGAAAGACTCATTGCCAGTTATCGCAAACGTTTGATTGCAGTTGTTGTCGCCGAGAGTGGCACAACCAGTTATTAAATTTATAATAATAATAATAATAATGACAAGGGGTGCCAGGCACAACAAACCCCGCCCCTCGCACATACTTTCACCAACTTGTACGAAATTCAATAGGGATGTATTCTGGGTCAGTGGCAATCCCGATACCGAATTTGGGGTGAATCTGGCCATTAGTTTTGCCGCTAGAGTGTTAACAAACAAACACACAAACACAGAAACAAACCCGAAAACGATAACCCTTCCCTCGCCCCTCGGGTGGGGCGGGGTAATAATCAAACAGTAATAAAATGATAAAATGGGGGAAAATAAAAGCCTCACTAAAACAGCCCTAGTAATTATAAGCCAGATTAAAAAGAGAGGTCTTCAGTTGCCGTTTAAAAATGTCCACTGACCCAGCCTCTCTGATATTTCTTGGGAGGCAGTTCCATAATTTAGGTGCGTATTGGAAAAAGGCAGAATCCCCAGTTTTTTTCTGTGAGACCCTGGGAACTTTTAGAAGCCCCGTCTCAGAGCATCTCAAGGGTCGTGGAAGGATGTAAAACAACAGGGAATCTGATGTATAAGAGGGTGCTGGACCATTAAGAGCTTTGTAAACAAGCAGAAGGACTTTAAAATCTATTCTAAAAGCTATGGGGAGCCAGTGCAGTGCTGCAAAAACGGGCGCTCGCTTTCGTGTTCTTGTTAAGAGTCTAGCAGCAGAGTTCTGCATGAGTTGTAATTTTTCTAAAGTCTTTTTTGGAAGACCAGTTAAAAGAGCATTACAGTAGTCCAATCTGCTTGAAATAAAAGCGTGAACTAACTTCTCAGCGTCCTGTTGAGTTAAAAACGGTTGAACTTAGGCAATATTTCTTAGGTGAAACCATGCAGTTTTGGTGACCTTATTTATGTGAGATTTAAAATTTAACTCTGAATTTAAAATGGCACCTAGGCTTGTTACTTCTGATTTTACCTGGGGAGCAAAATTTCCCAGCCTGTTTAAAAGAGCATCACTTTTAACTTTAGGGCCAATTAAAGTTATTTTTGTTTTATCTTCATTCAGTTTTAGAGAGTTATTGCTCGTCCACTGATTAATTGCAGACAGGCAGGCAGTCAGGGAACAAAAAGCATTGGGATCATTTGGTTCCACTGAGGTATATAATTGCGTATCATCAGCATAGCTGTGAAAGTTAACATCATGTTGTCTGATATTTCCTAATGGAAGCGTATACAAAGTGAAAAAAGTGGACCAAGGCAGCTCCCTTGAGCGACACCACAGGATAGGTCATTTGTCAGATCTACAATGTCCAACGCTGACATAAAATTGCCTCCCCATGATATAGGTTTGAAACCAGTTAAGAGCTGATTTGGAGAGACCAACCCAATTTTCGAGTCGATTCATTTGAATCTTGTGGTCAATCGTGTCAAATACTTTGCTAATATCTAAAAGAATTAAAATTGAAACCAGGTTTGCATCAGCAATCAGTCTAAGATCATTCACTATTTTAGTTAGAGCAGTCTCACTGCTGTGCTCTGACCTAAAACCAGACTGATACTTCTCGATATTGAGTTCATTCAGAAATGTTGATTATAAACTACTTTTTCCAGCACTTTGCTCATAAAGGGGAGGTTAGAGACAGGCTGCTCATAAAGGGTAGGTTAGAGACAGGCCTGTAGTTAAGAAAACTGGGATGCAAGTTTGATTTTTTCAACAGGGGTTTCACAAGACCAGTTTTAAAAGCAGAAGGGAAAATTCCAGTCTCCAAAGATGTGTTAATTATCTTAAGAGCAAATGCAGAAACACAATTTAAAACATTTAAAAAAAAAAAAAATTAGTTGGAACGGGGTCAAGATGACATGTTGATGTTTTACTCTGTGCTACAATTTGACAGAGTTCGTCACAAGAAATGCTTGCAAAACCTTCCATACTTGCTGACCTGTCACAAGGACTATCATATAAATTACCATCATGGCTAGCAATGCCTCCTCTTATATTTATAATTTTGTTTGAGAAGAATCTGGCAAATTCCTCACACTTGGATGCAGAGGCTTGACTATGAGGATCAGAGGTTTGGGCTGGGTTTAACAGTCGATCAATAGTTGAAAACAATATTCTGGAGTTGCTACCGTTTTCTACAATGATTCTTGAATTCTTGATTGATTATTCTCTCTGTGCGCACAGTATTGTATCTAGTGATGCATTCCTTGAATATCCTGTGATGCACCTCTTGTTTGGTTTTTCTCCATATTCTTTCAGCTTTCCTACAAGATTGCTTTAGCTCATGGACAACACTGTTCATCCATGGGGCAGCTTTATCTCGAGGGACCATTTTAAACTTAATTGGGGCAACTTCATTCAAAATATTGCTTAGATTACTGTTAAACGAATGAACCATTTCATTTAATGAGCAGTTTACAGAAAAAGTCAGATGAATCCACAAGCTCAGAACTTTTGCTCCACTGGACTATCCAAGTACCGTTTTTGAATTTTGAATTCTTCTGTTTCGAGAAGCATTAAAAAGAGTATTAAAAAATACAAAATAATGATCTGAGATGGCAAAATCAGACACTGAAACATTCTTGATACTTATCCCTCGCGCTATAACTGTTATGGTTCTGCCTCATGTGTGTTGTCTTTGTGCTTATTTGTGCTTGTGCTTTTTCTCCCGTGCTTTACTTTAGTTTTATTTTTCAGCTTTCATTCTGCCGTCTGATGATCGATTCCCTCTCTGCCAATCTCCAGTGATGTCGCGTGACAGCCTTCAGCATGCCTGCGTCTCGTTGTCCAATCACGTTTCCTCTTTCGGTTTCGGCTGTGGTATTTCATTCATTGTTTCCACCTGTGCTTAATTCTGGGTCTCGCTAAACAGAGTGAATGCGTTCTCTGATAGGATAATTACTAACCGTACTAACCAGCACTTATTTGAGGGTGATTGTAAATATTTCGTCACGTAGTATTCACCTTAATTAACTCATTAGCGAGTGCGAGCGTTTCCAGCTTTTGTAATTCCTGCCTAAGCTTTCCCTGACTAACTGCGGTTAAAGCTGCGCTTTCCTTTGCTTCTCTCGTGGTGCTTTTTACTCGTCACGTTTAGATAACCTTAATCTAAACTGTCTAGTTTGATTGATTGTCTCAGCGTCTTGTCTCGAGTCATTATGGTTTACCCGGTCCTCGTTAATTTGTTTATTAATCCCATGTGTTTCTGTTTCCATTCGAGATTGCGTTCCGAGTCCCCGCCTCCTCTCGTGACTATATATGTGGCAGAGATGGGAGGAGACATCAGACGGAACTTTGCTAGGCTCTGCACTGTGAAATCTCAGCTCCTTGTGCCTTCTGAGTATTTCCTTTGTATGATTCCCGAGTCTTGTATTTTGCTGCGTCCACGTCTTGTCTGCCCCTTGTTTAAGTCTCCCAGTGTTCCCGTCAGTGTAGTTACGTTCAGTTTTTGTTTTTCTAGTTTATCCACTCCTGGAGTGAGTATTTCTGTTTCCCCCTGCCTTTAGCAGTGTACCTTAGTTTTCCCAATCATTCAGTGCATGTGCACGGTGTTTTGTTTCTGGCCTGTGTGCCCATTTTCTCCTAGTGTTTTGTGTTTTAATAAACACTTTGGATCCTGTATCTGGTGTCCCCCTGACCTCTTCCTAACAGTAACCAAATCAAGGATATTGCCATGTTTATGGGTGGCTTCTGCAACATATTGAGTTAATTCAAAGCTTCCTAAAAGATTTACAAATTTCACTGCCTTTGAGTCAGAACCATTATTACTATGGATGTTCATTTCTCCAGTTAAAATTATTTTGTCATAACTAACAAGTATAATGCACATTAGCTCCCCAAATTCTGTTAGAAATACAGATGATTGCTTCGGTGGCCGATATAATGTTACAATGAGCACACCTGGGCCAGTTTTCAACAGAATCGCAAGATATTCAAATGACAAATTCACCAAAATCAATCTTGGAACAGTTAAACTGATTAGAGAAAATAGCAGCTATGCTACCTCCCCTTTCACCTGTCTCACAGCTTGAAAAAAGTTGTAGTTCAAGGAACAAGCCTCAATAAGAGCTGCAGCACAATCATTGTTCAGCCAGGTCTCAACTAGAAACATAAAATGCAATCCCTTCTTCAGAGATGATATCATTAATTAAAAAACTCTTATTAGTGAGCGAACTTACATTTAACTAGATAGTGACTTTTTTTTTTTTTAAATCACAAAAAGACATTATTGTAGCCCTGGACAAAGTGTCCGGGGGTACTATTGATTTGTGGTGGTCGCGCATTTGCGTCCTGGCCCAGAAGTACCTCTGCATGAGGGAAACGAGAGAAGATAAATGATAGTGATAGAAGAATCACAGTTTGAATATCGTGTCAAATTTTTGCTTCAGAAAACTGATTTTTCTTAACTAATTTGAATACCACTGGCTCAATATAGATGAAGTGGTTGCTACAGAGGAAAACAAGTTTTTCTGTCACAAGAGAGCATTTTTAGAATTGCTGGATAGATAGTATGGGCAAGTATATTGAGCAGTTTGCACAGGAGGCTTAGCTGAGGAGTTTAATTTATGCAAGTCTTGAAAAGCAGAGTGGGGACTGAACTCGCCAATATTGTAAACTGTGTTCGAGGTCGGCTTGCTGGTGAATATTCAATAACTGGTCCGGGTGTGCCATCTAGTGAGAGAATAGTGGAACTGAATGCATAAACAGAGCAGCTCCATGTCCGCTGGCATCAACATCTGCACTGACGGGTTATGGATCGAACCGGAACGTGTATATATAACACACGCACACACACGCACACGCACACACACACACACACACACACACACACACACACACACACACAGGAACTGAAGACATAAAAAGCACCATTGAAACCAGTGACCACAAAAATGGTCAAATCAAACAGTACAAATGTTATTTCAATTGTATTTCATTGTGATTCCACATTAGTTCTTTGTAAATTTTCTTGATGCAAATGAAATTACTTCAGTTAATTTATTCATGCACTATTATTCATTCTTCGTAAATTATGTATGGCACGACAGGCTGAGCCATGAAGTTATGTACGCGAATATTCCTCGGAGGTTTAGCTTATCTTAACGGTAACGGTGGCAGACAGATGCTGATGACCAAGCGAGCCTGTATTGTAATTAGTGAAGAAATAACGTTTGCTCATGAACCTTGCATTAGGCAAACACTAGCTTTGCTAAGCAGTAATTCCATTTAAGGTAGACTGCAAACAGTGGCATATCGCATTCATAAACATATGTTTCTCTTTTTAACGTTACATTTCTATCGAAGGCTTCTTTATGTTTGATTGTTTGACAAAGAGAGCTACGTTTTAAAATAGTGTCGTATTAGCGTAGACCTGGCAGTGAAAATAAACAGCCTGGAAAATGAGGTAGGTTACCTTTTTAAGATTGGGAATTCGTAGCATTGGGCAAACTTCAATAAGCGCAAAATCGCTGACTAGTTTAACTTTGTTCTGATGATGACACACGGAATGCACACTTGTCCACTTGCTCACTCACTGTCTTTATATTGTTTTCAATGTAAAACATTCACAACTTAATGCTGTACATAGTGGGTGAGTGTACATTTCGAACGCGCCCTATTCTAACCAAATCATCTCCATGGAAACTCAGCTGAGCTGTTTGATATCAAATCAGCCAATCACAGAGGGCCATGGCAGGACTGGTTCCCCATGCACAGAGAATCGCTGAGTAACTTAGTGAAAGAAATTCTTGCTTGCGCACACCTCAAACTCCTGCTTCTCACGCAAAAAACGTTCATCCTGTCACAAATGTAACCACATCATTCAAGGCAAGAGACTTTGCGGAGTGTGCGGATGCCTTTTTTATTTCCCTGAGTGATATAATGTTGGAATTACAGCGATCTAAAAACTCTGTTTGCTGTTCTCCCAAAAATTTTTGGGTGATTTTTGAGTGGGAAAAATAAAGAAATTAGACGTGCTTCATGTCCTTTGACTGCTCCCTGGGGCAAAACTATGTACTTCTATGCTACAAAACTATAGTATTGTGACAACAAATTTTCCTACATTTTTGGGAAATTTCATGAAAAGGGATTCAAATCTGTGGAAGTTATGGAGATATGTAAAGTATTTTTTGCAGCCTCTGTGGTCCCAGCTCCCACTCTAGATGTGACATCACGCACTCTAGCAATGAGAACCAAACTCCCATTCTTTCCAATGGGAAAATTTTTGTTGGTTTTTTGGGAAAATTTTGGACACCGTTGACGAAACTCAACCAAAATCGATAGGCTTCATCCTCTAACCACTTTCAACGTGCATGTGAAATATCAAAAGGATCGGAGAAGAATTGCAGTCTGTAGAGCGTTCACAAGAAAATCTCTATGGACACGCGACGACCGCAAATCCATAGCACCCCCGGACACTGTTTCACACTTCTCTTATCAGGTGTCCAGTCATTTATAAAAAGGCTCTTCCTAATCTTCCTTTTGGTGTTGCCAACAGGAGTAACCCATACAGCCTGGCTTAAATCCATCAGCACTGGTCTCTTTTACACATGATCACTTGTTGAGGCTAATAGGGGCCTGTTGTTCATGGCAGTGCACATCATACATGATTTCAGGGGTTTGCCTGGTTCAGAATGAAGTGGTGCTGGTACCGGATCATGGGCTCACACGTGCACATGTACCTTCCCTTCAACTGACTCGAGCCAATGTTTTACAAGCAGTGTATTTTAGGAGTTATCATTGCATGATTAAAAATAATAGAAGAATTATTTTATGCATATTTATTTTTGAAAAATGTGCTCTGTACAGCATTTTAGAACAATGGCCCCAGGAAAACCCTCAATGACCCCTAGAGGTCCCCGGACCTCACATTGAGGTTACATCATACTAACAGGGGTGTGCTGGGAAAGCAGTAGTAGTAATTAAAAGGACTATGTCAGCTGGTGCACATGCATAGCAGAGTCCAGTCGATTAACACTTTCATACATGCAGTGCGATACCAAGGGAGCAGAAATACAAACCCCTAGCTTATTAGTGCGTGTGTAAAGCATACCTTCGTCGCTGTTTAAATACAGAAGATGGCCTGCAAATGGGGAGTTGCTAGAGTAACCGCGTTTATCTGTGCCGAAACCCACGGAGAATAAATTATACTATCCATCCATATTTCTTTGGGTGAAAACACATTAAAAGTGTGAGGTAAGGTAAACCTGTGAATTTGTGGTGGAGTTTCAATCTGTTTGCATCACGTGCATCCTGGAGAAGTTTGGGGAATTTTTTATCAAGCAACTGTCTTTAATGTTCGCAGAACCTGTTTGTTGCAACGTTTTGTCTGACATGCAACTGTCATAGACCCAATCAACGTAGGCTAACTTGAGAGTAATAATAACGCTACAAAAACCCGAACTGATGCTACGAACAGGCTCTACGATAAATAAAGATAATTTTTTGGTAATGTTATGGCCCGAATTTGTTATGGCGTCAATTTGTTATGGCCCCAATTTGTTATGGCGTAGTGGACAGCAAGGGATGACAGACAAAATTTTAAAACTTTAACAGATTTAATTAAACAAACACTTTGAACTAATCTACAATCTACTGACCAAGATTGAAATAAAAAGAAAAAGAGATATTTACAGTCCCTTGGTAATTGAGATGGGGCTGCTATGTTGCGATGTCCTGGGACAGGAAAATGCTCCAACACAGGCAAAAATCCACAAAAAGCTTCACAGGTCTTGAAAAGAGTGACAGGTCTGGTCAAATGTATCCTTCCACAATTTCTCCTTGCAATTTCTCCTACTACTCCACTCTCTCAATTTTTCTCCTTATATACTCTTTTCCAGCCCCCTCCCACCTTCCAGACTTTTCTCCAATTCTCTGGGACATTCCCCTCTGAGGCATGCCCAGGACATGCCCCAAAACCTAGATCCAGACTGGATTTAACAAAAAAAAGTCAATACTGCCATCTAGTGGCTTTTTTTTTCCCCCCACATTACAGTAAAAATTTAATCAAACTTCTCAAGGATGAATGCGATATAAACAGACTGAAAAACGCTTACACGAAATCTCCGACGAACTTGAAATAGTTGTCCCAACGCTTTCAAGAAGTTCCGCTTCGTCACGCGCATGTGCCCCGGCTGACACAGTCCCTTTAAGAATGTACGGAAGCTGCAGCACAAGCCCGACCTGATAATTGTAGGTAAAATGCAAAATTAGCACATAAATTTAACAAAATATACTCAGCGCCATTAAAAACGCACAGGTGAGGTATGTATTGTATTTGCGGCAAATTGAAGAATCGATTGGTTTTTTTTATTGCTTTTCCAGTGAGGCACGAGAGGAAATAAAGAAAAGCGCGTGGTATTGTAATCCTGACACGCGCCATGTGAACGCGCCAAGCACTTCAGTAATAACAAACGTTGAGCTGTTCGTGATGAATACAGTAACACTTGACTTGTTCTTTTTGGTGTGGTCAATAGCCTACAAAAAGCGAACAAAAAAAAGAAATTTTTTTTCCTTTTATGGAACAATCTCCAAAGACTCACCGCGTTGTCTTTTTTTTTCTTGGTGTCACTGTAGAATCTAGAGGACTTGGGGCCTGACGATCATCACCTGTCAGTTTTTCGGGCGCTGAAAAAAAAAATAAAGCATTAAAATTAACAAGACATTAAAAAATGTATACTTAATTAAGCAAATAAAATTACGTACTTCTAAGGTCTGGCACGTCTCTATCAAATGGAGCACGCACTTGTGCGGTAACCGAAAGAGTTGACCGCGAAGTGTGCTCTGGTGATCTTTCAAAACCTAAAAAATAATGCATAAAGTTAGAAAATAAAAAAAAAATCTCTTTTAGCCAGCGACTGTTCACACAATCATGAATGAAACACTTACTTTGGTCTCGAAGGTAATTTTCTAAAGTTTCAAGATCTCTAGGGTCGACCGCAACATCAGCTGTGCTCTCCGCAAGGCCTGAGAAATATTCTTCAATTTCTGAAAACAAGTTGCAAACCAGGAGATTATTCTGTTGCACGATTATGATGTCAGCCGTAAAATAAAAAGTTGCAATATTTTACGAACCTTCCACATTGAGCGATGCTTGATATTCTTCGATGGAGCGTTAATGGAGCATTTCTTCTGGGAGTTTGTACAGGGTACTGTGAGGAGTCAGCAGAACAGCCTTTTGATTATCGCACTGTATTTATAGATTCATGAGATGACCCCCAAAAACTGTTCCTTTTTTTTTTTTTTTTTTTTTTTAAGAAAATCTTCCAACCCCCCCCCCTTTCACCCCCCTTCATACAGACACAGGTACACAGGCATACACGCAGGCACACACGTGCGTGCGCATACAGGCACGCCAGCACGCACACGCACGCACGACCTGCAAGTCCTCAAGCTCAACTGAAAAACTTCAGTTAAAACCTATATTCAACATTATATTCTAGGATATGCTTTGAAACTCGCATTTTCCAGCTTTCCACACGATTTTATTATTTCTTAAAGTTAAACTTTAAAAATGGTATAACATAATTGAATCTAAAAGACCCTACGCGTTTATTCATACTGAAAGAAAGAATAGCTGGTATATTTCCACTGCTTTAAAAACAAAGACCTTGCATATAATTTAACAAACTAATGAAATATTGAAATTTATGAAAATGGGCTATCTATAATCGAGTATATCGGAATTTATTTATTACTCATTTCCAAGACTGGATGCAATACATTACAAATAAAATATTTATAAGTGATAAAACACGAAACATTATCAAATACAAAATACAGAAAATATTTTACATTGCCTGTAAAAAATCCTTAATTAAATAGATTGTGATGGTCCCAGTATATGTTTTATGGTATCATTCTGAAGCCTTTCCAGTTTCCTCATCATTTCTCCTTGAGGTGTACACATACTAGTACTACGAAATGATAAGATGGTTTAACTGCTTTTGGAACAGTTGGCCAGAGTGGAAAACAATATTGCTTAAATGAACCACTCTGTCCTTATATCTGTCCTGAACATTACCTGCAATTATTTTTTTTCAGCTGGTGTTTTAGGTTGCAGTCATTTTCGTCGACTGATAAAATTGAATGTATCTTCTCGGTCAAAAAAGAGCGTGTTATGCTTTTCTCCACTTAGAGCATCAGTGAATACACTTACTGGGCTCAGTACCTCGTTTACAGTCTCAAGACTGGTAATATTGGGATCTTTTGGCATGAGGTGTCGCTTCTTCCTGTCATCAGCTAAAACAGCACAGGTTGCTTCTTGCTGTTCAAGGAACCTTTCCACCATTTCATATGCTGAACCGCAGCGTGTTTGCTGGTCATGAATCAGTCTGCGCTGCCAGAGGTAACTCCTTTTGCTTTTTCTTTAGGTGCCAAATCATTTTTGGTGACCTGCTGAAGGCTGCCCCCATCTTCCTTAATCTGAATAATGCTCCAGAGACGTGGTCTATATCTAGACCCTTGTTTATGGCTAAATGCAAATTGTGACCAAAGCAGGGGATCCATGTGAAATCATCATGAAATGCTTTCCTGTTGTTAGAGGCATTATCTATGGGGATGCCAGCCATATTGCTTATATCCAACCTCCACATTTCTTGTAAAATCTCCTCAGAAGTCACCTGCTAGCTGTCTCCTGAATGCTCTGAGTTGAGCTCAACACAAGCCAAACACCAGCTCTGCATTTCCCCAGACTCAGTTATAAATTGCAGGGTTATTGCCATGAATGAGGGTGTAGCTCTTCTGGTCCACAGGTCAGTGGCGCATGAGACGTGAGGTTTCCTCCCAAGCTGCTCCAGGATTGTCTGTTTTATTGTATTGTATACGTCAGGGACTTTTTTGTTCGTAAAGTGATTCCTTTATGGAAGGTTATACCTTGGATTCAGTTGCTGAATGAGTTGTTCAAAGCCAGGTTTCTCAACAGTGTAAACAGGGATCTAGTCCATGCAGATGTATGGTAGGGCAGGCTGCAGCTGTTTGGGCCTATGGATCTGTGGGTGACTTTTCTCAGCTTCAGCCTGGGACTTTAAGAGAGAGGAGCATGCTGGGCGCTAGATATAAAAATTATGTTCTCCTGTTCAATTAACATTGTTTTTCAAAGTTACAGATGGGCAGGACTAATGTCTGCTGCCAAGCTGTTGATACGTAGGGCAACTTTTTTGGGCAATATTGCAGGGCAATGGGCCTCATTCACCAATAACTTCTTAAGAATCTTCTTAGATTCTTTCTTACGGTGTTCTTAAGAAGGTTCTTAAGAAAACTCTACGTCGGACTCATCAACGTGTTCTTAAACTGCAGAATTGTTTGCAGCTGTGTTCTTAAATTGATGAATCCCATCTCGTAAACTGAGAGCGCATGCCAGTTGAGCCTAATTAACATATGATTAGCATAGGTAACCGCCCATCAATACCCATAAAAGGGCATGAAACTGCAGGGCTGTGAGCAGGCACAAATGTCATACAGAGGAAACGGCAACAACAAAATGTCCAAAGCAAAAAGTAAATCAATTGGAGCACAGTTGGTCAAAAGAGAAAAAAAAACTTTGGTAGTTCAGAGGAGGAGGTACTCCTGCAGATGGATAGATGGATGGATGGATGGATGGATGGATGGATAGATATAAAAATAATATTTATTTAGTATCGGCATGGGCAACACTCTGCATAAACTCTAATGGAATGCGTAACAGCTGAACTGGGGCGGTAAACAAGCCTCAGAAAACTTATTAAAAAAAATGATGTAAATACCATTTTCATACAAAAAGAACACCATGGTTTGATTAAAAGCAACCTTTTCAATAGGATACCCGCATTTCATACATGAACTCTCGTATGATACGCCAATAAAGCGATTTGAACAGAGCTATTATTCGCCCGTTGGATGAATGTGTGACTTCAATTTGCGCCGTGTTTACAAACTTTCAAGTGCACGGCGTGGCAAAAATATCCATTTTGGAGGGAGATTTCAAATAGCCCGCGCTGATGTGATACCCCAGCTACGGCCCTGATTGACTTACAGCCATCTAATTTGAGAAATTACGAGTCTATTCGTCCATGCTAGACCTCCAGGGGATGTGAGCTAAGTTCGACAGAAGTTGTTGAAGTTCGTCGCGAGTTCGCCGTGACTACTTCTCAACAATAGCAAGAAAGGTGAGTGTATTTTTACTGTATTCTACATAGTTAGTTGACAGAATATCCTGTGACCCTATTTGTGAAGTTTCAGTAAAATATACCAAGGAATAAACTAGCGCCAGGCGTTCAAAGCCTACCAGTGTTCTGACAATTTTGCTACCTATCAAAATATGCCACCTCGCGAACACCGGTCACAAGATTCATTCACTTATACCCTTCAATTCGAGACTGCGAGGATGGAAATCTGAATAATCAATTAGGAAAAATTCTCGGCTCTCGGTAATTCTGTATATCGTTTAAACATTTTGTTAATCGGATTATGAAAGAAGACTGAAAATAAGCGCCCGCTTTTTTGTTTGGGTGTAAAAGCGCCGTATTTAAAGGAGAATACATTGTATATTGATTAAGCATTGAACTCTGCATAAGTTGAACTGTTTTAATATTTGTTGATGACATTGCTTCGCTTCCTGGAAGCAAGCACGCCGCAAATCTGCTGTCTAGCGAGCATTTCAGATTCGATGTACTGAGTAATAACGCCATGAAACTTAAACTGGCCCGTCATTCTGCCGAATAGTCTTACTAAACTAGTTAATCGTCTGCTAATCAAGCAAAGGGAGGTTTCTGCCTCACCAAACTAACCTCCGACTGCACGTCACTGTGTTTTACTATGAATTATTCACAGTAGCTCATTGAAACTATCATGGGAGGAGGGTATATGGACATTGTAAAAAACAGTGCAAAGGTTTTTTTTTTTTTAATCACCACGGGTTATTGAAGGGGAACGTTTGATTCATTTTCAGAGCAGTGGGAGGGCAAACAGCATCAGCAACTTCACTGCATTTTATATAGTAATGGGTGAGTAGCGTTAATGTTTGCCCTCCCACCGATAATTTTGACATTTTTGCACGCCATTGATCCAAAAAAAAACTTCACAGGCAACCCATTCATACCATTTTTTAATATCAATGCAAAAACTAATGTTTGTTGAACATAATTGGGTGAAATTCAATGCATTTTCCATTAAAAAGGGCCTAGGGGGCGCTGCTGTACTTCAGAAAAGGGGTTGATGACTTTAGCATCAATTATTTCTGTTAGGGTACCCGAATGGAAAATTTGGCCAGGTTTATTTCTGAGTAGACTGCATTTTCGAAAATGCCCTCAGGCTTCACCCCCCAATTTTCACAATGGGTTTTGTTGATAAAAGCCGAAATCAGCCATTTTTGGGACCCTGTGGCTCTGAGACCCTTTCCTGTAAAGGCGTTCGACTTGTGGCAAACTCTTCGTCTGTGTCTTCTGCACTTACCTGCAAAAAATAATTAGAAAATAATAAAAACTTTGTTCTCAGCAACTCAAGAAATGTTGTCATTTTATTCATTTGTATGCCCATGCCTATTTAGTAGCTTTAGTGCAGGTTACACTAACACTAACAAAAAAAAGGAGGCTGTCACACACGCAGTGAACGCAGTATCTGGAGAAGGACGCACAACAGAGGAGGTGAAAAAGAAATGATTTGATCTCAAATCTGACACAAAAAAAAAAAAAACATTGCAATATTCCGACGGGAGATGCAACGGACTGGAGGGGGAACAGCAGACACCCCAAACCAGTTGGACCAGCGCATCGGGGCGATCATCGGGGAGACGGCACTCTCAGGTAGGCTATGGGAAAATCTAAATCTCTATAGTGTGTTTTTTTTTTTTTTTTTTCTTGAAATTTAATTAATAGTTTAATTTCTCCACCCTAGTTTTTAGGAGTACCATCGACTGAGTGTCTGGATACAAACGTGTGTCCTATGAGGGCAGTAGTTTACCATAGTGCGTGTAAGATAAAATAACATCTTAGTATTGGACTGAGGGTCGCAACAATGGCCTGATTTATTAATTATTCACAGATGAAGTCCCGCAGAGCCAACCTGCAACAGAACCCGAACCCTCCTGCAGCAGTACCTCCATGCATACTCAGTCCCGTGCCTCTCCTCGCCTGATCTCGGAAGCGGTGTTGGACAATCAAGAAAGGAAAGCTGACACGCTCGATAAGATTGCCTCAACACTCGTAACCATATCCAGTGCACTCAAATAAATTGAGAATTTATGTATCATCAGCGTAGACTCTAATACGCTGCTTATTAGCCTCCTGCGCGATCTGACGCTGGTAAGAGGAGTCTGTTTTACTTTGGCCCTTGGTCATGGAACGACCTTCAAACTCATTTTAAAATTGCTGCTCCCTTCTCCATACCAAGTTTCAGACATGAGATTTCTGAGGCCTTTTCCATTAGCTGCTCCTGTCGTACTGGTTAGATATATTTTTCTACTGTTTTTATATTGTGCCATTTTTAGAACTTATGATATAATTTTTTTAAATTTTTTTTATTGTAAATTTGGTTTTGTCCTGTCAGACGGTATAGTCTCTATTCTGTCCCTTGTTTTTGTATTGTACTGGACTGTTTTGTTTATTGTCTTGAAGTGTGTGACTTACTGTGTTCTGCCGGATCACTATTGAAAAAGAGACTTTGGTCTCAATTGGTTTCATCTGGTTAAATAAAGGATTGATTGATATTAGCCATAGCCGCTGACTAGATGATAACAGAAAGCTACTGTAGCTATGAAGCTAATGGTTAACAACAACCACCATGTGCCCCGCTTAGGGTAATATTTATGTTTAATAAATTAATATTGTTGAAACGGGAGCTTTGCTGACATCTTGCAACTCCTGATAAAGTGTGGGGTGTTGGTCCTTCAGATGTTTTGATAAGTTTGTTGTACAGATGGATTTCGTCACCACCGCTTTATAACATGCCTTACATACAGGCTTGTTTGTGTCCTTCACCTTCCCCTTTTCATCTGCCTCATAGGCAAAATATCTTCAGACTGTACTTCTATATTTTTGTTTGCTATTAGTTTTGGTCACGAAGGACCTTCCATGGTGGCATCAGCGCTTGCCATCTTTAACTCAAGTGCTTAGTGTACAGCTGTGAGTGTGGGCAGGGCCTATGTGCTCGCTCGTTTGCAGCAGTCCTTCACGTGAATTTGGCTGTCACAACAGGAGCAGGTGAATGCGGCAATGTTGGTATTAATGCTTTTCAAATGAGTATCCAACAAGATTCTAATTTTTAGTATCTATTTATATCTGAGTATCAATTTTTTTTTTGAAAACTCTACTCAAGGTAGTTTTGTGGTCTGTGCTACAAAACTATCAACCTTTATAGCACTCACACTCCAGGCAAAAAAAAAAAAAAAAAAAAAAAACAAAGCTAACATACAGGCCTATGTGTGCTAACAGACGATAAACTAAATAATGACTAAATAATAGTCAAACTATATATGGAGTGCTGTGCCCTGGTGATAATTACTGTTCAGGAACTCATCTATAGCTAGAGTACTGAATTGGGGAACAAGTTTTTGGGTATTCTTTGAATGATATTAAAATTAAAGATTGTAAATTAAAAGAATAACACCATGCCAGACATTGTGCAATATACCAGGGAAAAGCTGAGAAGGGGAGGGCTGCAGGGCCGGCGTCTTATCTGGTGACTCCAGAGGAGCAGCTCTGCCTTACTGGGATGGATGTGAAAGGGTGTAACAGCTTGTGCAAACAGGAAACAGCTTGTGCTCTATATATCTCACTCTCTTTCTCTTTCTCTCTCTCTCGGACTTTGACTCTTTTCCCGCAGCCCGGTTCAACATCTGGTAATTCTGATTTTTTTTATATCCATGTTTTAGTCAGTTTAATTTTTATATGGTTTGCTTACTTTAAATAGTGGACAAAAGTACATAAATCTTGCAAACATTTTTTCAACGATCCGTGTGATATTTTTAAAATGGGGGGGACAAGATTTAATGAGGAAGTGGCACAGCTCTCAACTTATGCTGGACATTTACTGAAGAAGTCTGGGGGGGGACAGTACTTTTGAATAACTGCAGACACAAACATGGCCACATAAGTCATGTAAGGCCAAAAGAAGCTGATTTGTTTCTGGTTACCGGCCTGTATTATTATTCATTCTTTTTATCTGGAAGTTTAAACTGCTTACTGACGATCTGGCCGGTGACCAGAGCCAAAGCATTTTTTCTGGCCTTCCATTTTTTTTTTTTTTTTTTTTCTCAATCAGACTTTGTACAGTAAATGTCCAACACAAGTTGAGAGCTTTGTTTTATTTTTCCCCCCGTTTGAAAAATTGCACATAGATCTTTGAAAGAATTTTGCAAACTGCAAATGACAGTCTGAGACCAGTAACAGGAGATGTTATTGAAAGAACAAAATGAATTATACCCTCGATGTTCGACACGGCTGAGTTTCAATATATCAAACAGTGCTGGAAAATGGGGATTTTAACCCCTCTGTGCAGATGTCGACACCAGTGGACATGGGGCTACTCTATTTATGCAAAGTTTCACTATTCTATCAATAGATGGCACGCCTGAATTATTTATTGAATATTCTCAGGAAAGCCCAGCCTGTTACCGATTTAGAATATGGACGAATTAAGTCCCATCCCTGTTTCTCAGGAATTATATGAATTAAACTCCTCAGCCAAGCCTGATGTGCACACTGGCTAATATACTTGCTCATAGTATCTATCCAGCAGTTAATAAAAATGATCTCTTGTGACAGAAAAAAATCGTTGACCTTTGTTGCAACCAGTTCAGCAATAATAGGCCAAAGGTGTCCCAACTGAGTAGTGAAAAAAATCAGTTTTCTAAAGCAAATATTCAACATGGTATTGATACTATAATGATTCTACAATCAATTATAATCATCATACATAAGAAACGCGTGATTCCTTACCATTGAATTATGCATAGATTCACACCACAACAAATTCAGTTGTTCCTCGCTACCGCATATAATGGACATCCAGTCTCTCTAACTTTAGCTTAGCCTTGTCTGCGTAAAGCACAGTTATAGTTCACGCCCATGTGAAACTCTCCCGGTAATTACCTTAGCTTCAATCTTGAATTATAAAGCATTAGATAGGGTAATGCATAAACAGCCATATTTGGCCTCTGCACAACGGGGTTAAGTAATGACAAAAACAATAGATAATTGATATTTCTAAGAACCGAACGGGATTCATTGTGTTTTTCTTAGGTCACAATTTACTGTAAAATCAAAGGATTCTTTTCTTGTCAGGTGTGTTCACTGGTCAACAACAGCACTCCTTCACTGTGGCAGCTCGTTGACCTTTTGTGGTTGATCATCTGCGGAAACTCGAGCAAGATGGTGGCAATCAATGAACTAAGGCGCAGGACGTTTGTGACCCGAGGTAGGCGGTTTTTTGCACGTCATGTCTGTCTGTTTGGTTGCCCTGGCACTGTGAAAGACATAACTTTGATCCAACTGGCTTGATGCCTTAACCAACATGACTAGGTCATAATTAGGAGTCATCTACTGCTTATTGGGTCAAAAGGTCCGAAGTCACGATCCAGATTATTACAAAAAATAAATGAATAAAACAATAAAAAGCATTAAAATCAGAATTAAAAACTTTCAGATGATCTAAATCATGATCTTCGGGACCCGTATCTGTACCAAAGCTTGTTTTGGGTTTTTTTTGAAGCCACGTCTTATAGAATAAAGCTGATGATTCTGTGCCTGTTCCTTTTGGCCTGATGTCCACGGTCGAAGTTTGAGAACAATCCCACAAAACCGATCATGTTTTCGAAATCAGTTGCCACTACAGGCTGACATAAAGTCCAAGATTTTCATTACGATTGCATGAGCGTTGAAGAGTGAAATATAAAATCTTACCAGTATTTCAAATCAGGTCATCATTTACAGAATTATGGTTGAGTAATGTGATTGTGAAATTTTAAGAATGCAAAATTGAAATATTTCAAAAACCAGTGGAAATACAGCTAAAAGTATGTCACTGAGATCCTTAGATTACAGCTGGCTTGTTTTCATGGCAAAAGCAAGGAGAATCTTCAATATGGCAATTTTTTTTTCCGACAATCATGAAGGTTTGACCCGCCCGACTGTGCCTCTGACTGGCAAGTACTTGTCTTTAAAATTTGACTTCTTTTATATCAGACAAGAAAGCATAGTTCTGCATTCATATATTTTATATTAATCGCTTGGTTGGTCCTCTTTAAACCAAAGGAGAAAAACACGCATGTTGCTATTTATCGTAAAAACATTGTTAGGTAAAGTGCCAACTTATATCGCCAGCCTTTTATCCTACCATACTGGCAACTATTGTACCAGATCAACAGATCGGATTCTTTTAAATGTCGCTCGGGTGCACTCAGAGCTTGGTAAAACTGCTTTCGCCTTTTATGCACCCTGGGCATGGAATGAGTTGCAAAATACTATTACCTTAGGAGCACTCCCCTCTTTAAACTCTTTTAAAAGACTTTTACAAACTGCCCTGAAGGAAAAATGTTGCTGTTTTACATAATCTGTGATAAGGAGATGGAATGTGTTACAGATATCTTGGTTATGGCCTGTATGTTTCTCCTTTAATTATTACCTCTGTGCTGCTTTTATGCATTATATATACTGAAATGTGATTCTTATTCTTTTCATTTTTATGTTTATATCTTCACAACTATTTATGCTGCTGTCTTGACCAGGACTCCCTGGAAGAAGAGATCTTGTATCTCAATGGGAACTTCCTGGCTAAATAAAGGATAAATTAAAAAATTAGTGGCAAAGCTAGTGCGCCTGCTTGGCCAAACGTGGCCAAAATGGAACTATTGGCCAAAGTATCGGTCTGATTTGGCTGAAAATCGAACTTGGTCTGGAACTTAAGATGCGATAAACACAAATGAAATATGAAAAGGATCGGTGAAAAACTGAAGACGCTAGAGCGCAGACTAGCCAAAAGTTTACGCACGCACGGACGCACGACAGACCACCACTAAAGACCCCGAGCATAGCATAAGCCCCTTGGGCCTTTTGGCCAAGCGGGCAAAAAATTTGAGCATCTTTGCTGGTAGAATAAGGGAGCTAGAACTGTTTGAAGTTTTGCAGAAAAAGCCTGGTGGCCAAGCTGAGAATTGCAGCACACCCAAAATCAAACTGGGGCTAGATCTTGGGCCCATTTACATGCACATGAAATATGAAAAGGATCCGTTGAAAACAGAAGGCACTATTGCAGTGAAACAAAATCTGTGCATGTTACAACCTTTGACATACATAACCTTTAAATTTAGCTCAAATCAAAAACCCATTACATACACTGCCCGGCCAAAAAAAAAGTGGCGCACACAAATATTTAGTTGGAACCCCTGTAGCTTTGATTACAGTGCATATTCATCTTGTCATTGTTTTGACAACTATATGCTATGCCAGAACATTTATTTTCGATCAGAAATGCCATAATTTTTGGCCGAGATCTTGTCTTCTCGACATAATGGTTGAACCACTCGGTGGTCTTTCTTGAGCACATCCCAATAACTTTTAATGTGTTTAAGGTCAGGACTTTGCGGTGGCAAATTTGTTTGTGAAAATGATTCCTCATACTTGTTTTTGTCATTAATGGTTTTCTTTGCTAGATACAGGCCAATAACTTGCCCGTTCTGAAATACTGTAACATCTTTTCCACCATCAAGGGATGTTTCTTCCGACATTATTTTTTAAGAAATGAGTAGCGACGCGTTTCACCAGTTAGGGTAAAAATGATTATTGCCAGCTGAAACATTAATAACCGCAATAATGATCCAATTATAGAATTTGTTCATTAATTTCCAAACGGTGACTTTTTTTTGGCGGGCAGTGTATATCATGAACCCTTGGCAGAACAACCTACAGTAAAAATTTGAGCATCTTAGCTCGTGGGATAAGGGAGCTAGAGCTGTTTGAAGTTTTGCAGGAAAAATCTGCCTGGTGGCCAAACCAAGAACTGCAGCACGACCAAAATCGAACTCGGGCTAGATCTTGGGCCCATATACATGCATATAAAATATGAAAAGGATTTGTGGAAAACTGAAAGCTGTATCGCGCTGAAACGACAATTGTGAACGCAGTGACACACGCACGCACTAACGCACGCACGGACACACGACAGACCACCACTAATGACCCTAAGCACAGCGTAAGCCCCTTGGGCCTGTCGGCTAAGCGAGCTAAAAATGAACAAGTGCTGAGTGGAGTAAAGTGACTAGATACAGGATGGGCATTTCAAGGGCCAATCAGATTTCAGCTGGGGTCTGTGCCCCTATGACCCCGCCCCTGGATCCGCGTACAACTCTACGTGAATGAAAATCTTAATGTCCAGGAAATTCATAAAATCAAACATATATTGCCGTGTGAGGATATTTGGGTCAGGCGCACAGGGGAACAAGAGACAGGTCTGAGCACAGGAGTGTGCCATTGACAGCCTGCTTCAGATGGTACTGTACCTGCCATGCAATTTCAAAAGATTGTAGAGGAGGAGGGACTGTTATTATGGATGACTTCAATTGACCTGCTATCGATTGGGAAATGGTAAACGGACAGGGTAACAGTGAGGAAGAATTTCCAGATGTTATAAATGAAAATTTTTTGGTGCAGTATGCAGCCTACAATAGAGAGCAATTTATCACTCTGTAATGACCCTGAAAGAATTTGCAATGTAATGGAACCACTTGGGCCTAAAGATCATTCCACTGATACTATTAAGACTTGCAAAACGTGTAACTTAATCCAGGCAACGTTGGCTGGCTTTTAAAGGTAATTTCTCCTTTTGTTGAAAGGTGCAGTTAAATTGACAGTTACCTATAAGTTTAGTCAACGGGTATTTAGCTGACCATTATTTTCCGTTGGTTCTCATGTCCTTAATTCACACAGGTGTAATTTATGCTGGTGCAGCTTTTCAAGTTTCTGTTAAATTTACTTCACAAATCAAAAGTGTTGCTGTAATCAGAAAGGGCATCAGCTTGGGAGCTTCAATCACTGTGAGGGCATTCACTTCATGACTTGATCAAGTCTCCAAATCCTTGGAATTCTACAGTAATGCAGCTGTTTTGGGGATTTTTATTCTATGTAGTCCGGGTGAAATTGACGGGGGAATAACCTAGCATATTAAAACATTGCTGTCAGAAATCTTTTCCGTTTTGCATGTTCTGCTTTACTATCGTGTGCATCAACAAGTAATCTGGACTGGTGAGCAGCTCACCGGTTTTGACCATAAGTAGCAGCCACCACACAATGGCCGTTCTGTATTTTTGTTTCACAGACTAATTTGTTTTTTAACCCAGACATGCAAAGTAATGTCATCTTAAAGGCTGTGTGCATACCGGGGTTATAAACAATGCTGCTGATATGCTTTATCACATTTTCATTTTGCCTCAAGACCAGACCCCAAAGTATCAAGGTTCTTTTGGGTGCTGGAAATCCCTGAAAATGCTGAAATGTTAGGTGATGTCAGGATTTAGATTAGTGCTTGAAATGGCTCGGAATTAATGTTCATGGTAAATTGCATTCTGATTCTGCTTTGATTTGACTATCCTAATGGGAGAACACTCTTAATCATTCTTATGCTACTGCTAGATGTCAGGAATTGCAATACATTTAAAATGATTCCACGGGGTCTTGTAGTTTTTCTGTGCTGCCTGTTTTCCACTCTTGGTATCCAGTGTCCTAGAGAAATGATCTTGAAAACGGAGAAATAACATAACAAAATAAAATAAAATAACATAACATAATATGAGTGGCGAGAACAGGCCGTTCAGCCCAACTAGGCTCGCCAGTTTCTTTTAACTATTGTGAATATATCACTTCAGATACTCAATGACTCAATGGTATCTAACTTTAAATCAAGCATACTCTTGAAAATTCCTTTTTTCTGCCTCGACAATATGGTCAGGCAAGCTGTTCCACATCGAAATTACTCTTTGGGTGAAGAAATATTTCCAAAAATCCGTGCTAAATTTACCCTTGGTCAACTTCCATTTGTGACCCCGAGTTCTACTAACAAAACTTGGCTGAAGGAATCCAACATAATTCACTTTGTTAATCCCTTGAACATATTTAAAGACCTCAATCAGATCACCCCTGTCCCCTTTTCCTAAGACTAAAGAGATTAAGGATCTTCAGCCTCTTCTCATAGCTTTCATCTTTAATACCCGGAATTAGCTTCGTGGCTCTTCTCTGAACTTTCTCTAAAGCCTCTATGTCTTTCTTAAAGTATGGTCCCCAGAACTGTACACAATACTCCAGATGCGCTCTGACAAATGTGTTGTACAAGAGAAGTATGACCTCCTTGGATTTGTACTCAAGACCTTTGGCAATGTATCCCAGCATCCGATTGGCTTTTTTAACTGCAACGGCACAATGGCTAGAACCTGTGAGGGTTAGGTCAACAATCACTCCCAGATCTTTTTTCGTGTGGAGCACATTCCAGTTTTAAACCTCCCATGAAATAATCCTGTGTAATGTTTTTATTATCTACATGTACAACTTAACATTTCACTACATTAAATTTCATTTGCCACATTTCTGCCCAATTCTGGATTCTATCCAAATCATCCTGAATCACTTTAGTGGACTCTAAACTATTTGCCAAACCTTTCATGATACCTCTGTAGTATCATCTGCAAATTTAACTAATTTGCTCTCAATATTCCTATCAAGGTCATTAATGTAGATGAGGAACAGCAAAGGACCCAACACTGATCCCTGAGGGACGCCACTCCCCACCCTACCTAGCTCAGATGAGATACCATTGACCACCACTCTTTGTGTTCTGTCCTGTAACCAGTTTTGAATCCACTCCAGAATACCTCCTGCAACTCCAATGGAGCTCATTTTAAAAATTAGTCTCTTATGCGGTACTGTATCAAATGCTATCTGAAAATCCAAGAGTATGATGTCATTAGTCCTGCTCTGATCATAAGTCTTGGTGGCCTCTTCAAAAAATTCCAGAGGGTTTGTCAGGCATGACCCTCCCTTACAGAATGTTGGCTATCCCTCAAAATATTATTACGTTCAAAGAAATAATTGCAGCTCTTCTTTTATGATAGATTCCAGTATTTTGCATGCAATGCAAGTTAAACTGACAGGCCTGTAATTTCCTGGCTCAGTACTGTCCCCTTTCTTATATATTGGTATTATATTGCCCTTCTTCCAATCATTTGGTATTTCTCCAGTTTCTAAAGACCGTCTGAAGATAGCGGAGAGAGGCTTGAAGATGATCTCACTAACTTCCCTGAGCACTCTAGGATATAAGCCATCAGGACCTGCCGCCTATCTGCCTTTAGTTTATGCAACTTGTCTAATACTTCGTTATCCCAAACCTCAATTTCCACTAAATAAGCATTGGACATGCCCTCTGGCTGAATAAAAACCCGCTCTGAGGTAAAATTCTCAACAAAGTAACTGTTTAAGGTACCCGCAATATCCTTGTTATCATATAGCAGCGATCCATATTTATCCTTAATGCACTTAACCTGCTCTTTGACTTTCCTTTTTTTGCTACAGTACTGAAAGAAGTGCTGAGGGTTATTTTTTGCCCCCTCTGCAATTTGCCTTTCATACAGTCTTCTAGCATTCCTCAGCTCTTTTTTGACCACAGCCCGCATTTTGCAGTATTCAGCCTTAGTGTTCTCATTGTCACCCTTTATGTACATCTTATAAAGATTTCTCTTTTCCCTCAAACACCTACGAATAGCTGTGGCCATCCACTGAGGATTCTGCTTTTTCAGCTTACCTTTTGGACACCTTTGGAATGAATTTGCATTGTGAATTAAGTAAAACCCCTAGTCTGACAAGCCAGACTATAACATCAAAATGTATAGTCTGGCCACGAGCGATAGATAGGGCTCAATCCTAGGGGCGGAATCACCGGTTGTCTTTCAAACTGCCTCTGCACGCAATAGGATAGCGCTACGACCAATCAGAGCAACGAACAAGGTGACGTATTCAGAGCGACGGAAACTAGTCAACGGGGGAGTAAACATAGAAGGGATACGGCTAGTTTTGGAGAAGATTTTGATGAAGACAGCGTACATTTTAATGTTAAAAGATAACCACTGTGACAGCATTAATGACTACATCAATATGGCAATACATTCAACATCACAAAGCAATTAGGTCTGATGAAACTATCCATCTACACTAGCGTCCATCCCCGTGGTCCTAATATATAAGCTACTTAACAAAGTTTAACACCGACAGCAGAGGAGGATAACAGAGGAGCATTCCGGCTTTCAGTCTGTTGTGATTATAGTATCACAATGGGGCCGTGTGTAACACAACTGGCTGTACATTCAGTTCACATTACTTGTAAATATTGAATGTAGACTTCATCGCTATTACGTAGATTACTTGATGCCTTTCACCATTCAAATGAGGTGTATCTCATCCACCACGATTCCAAGGAGTTTATCTCGGAAGACCTTGGTGGCCAACATGTCGCGAAACTTCCTCTGCATTAGCGAGGCTTCAGGACTACCGAAGACCAACTGACAATGGCCATTTCGAATTTCCTTCAATTTAAGTACACCAAGTTGCATGGCCATGAGTCCAAATTTGGTCGCCTCGGTGACCTGGTCCTCCATAAGGGCGATCAACGGCGAGACTACAACCACCAGTGGGTTTTCACTTACTGCGTTTACATGCACACCATATTCCTGTATTAATTAGAATATGAGATTTTTCCCATTGCGTACCTGTCATGTAAACGCGCGCAATAACCTGATTAACATCATTTTCCAATTCGAAATACTCCGAATAAGACCCCTGGCATATGCCTGTTTTAATCGGAATAATGGGTCATGTATACACCTTAATCGGAAAATGCCCCCGAACAGAATATTCAATTACGTCTGCGTCTGTTCAATTCGCAAGGAATTAGCATTTTTGGAGGGAAGAGGAGACGACTGTGTGCATTCAGATAATGAAAGACACGAATATAATGGAATATATCGATGGGCGAAAGCACCGTAACAACGATATCTTTAAGCTGTGCGAAAAGTGGACAGAGGCTGGTTTTGTGTGAACTGCCAACCAAGTTAAACATCGCTGGAAAACTCTGAAGGCGGCATATTCCAAAGCGGGAGAAAAAAATACAGGCAGTGGCTATTTTTACTCCAGAATAGAAGCTTTATTGTCATTGCATTAAATACAGTGTATTAACACAACGAAATTCAAGGTGCCACTCCTGATCAGTGCTTTAAAAAGAATAAATAATACAATAAATATGTAACAAACAAGACACCCCCCCCTTTCCCTTACATACACATCACTCTCAATAGTAATCTTACTCCAATTTGCTATTCTTACGAGCTTCCGTATGTTCATGCACTATGTAGGAAATCTGGACTTGAACCCATAGACTGATTTATACAGTCTATGCTTATACCACGGCATTAACTATAATGTATCAGCTGACGTTAGCCAGCGGGACGGCTGTAACATTACTTATGTTTTCTAGCTGCTTACCTTAGCTAACGGGTTAGGTAGTTATGAGTGTAATTTTAGGTTCAACATTTGCTCGCTAATATTTAGGGAACTCTCAGGTCGTCACTCTCTACAATCAAGTCAGTAGTGATTTTTGTTGTGTAGAAGAGCTGATAGCTGCACAAAGTTTGTTCTTGCAAGAAATTTTAGAGTACAAGTTGGCTAATGAGTTAGATGGCAAGCTGGCAAAGTTAGCTGGCTAATAACTAACCCTACCTAACTTAAGTAGAGGACATCCTGATTGTAACTTAAAGTAAATAAGCCGGCTTGCCGGTCTAGTAATGTTTACCACGAGGCACGCAGCAAAAGCGGGATGTTTTTAACCCAGTTGAGTAGCATTTTTTTTTCTGAGGCCAAATTGTGCATTGTGCATGCGGATACGGAAGTTCGTAAGAATAGCAAATTACAGTAAACTCACGATTGGCGTGAGTAGCCACATCCAAAAACAAAACTAAACCCTAATCCGGCTAGTTTCATTTATGTCACGGTCATGGATGAAATTCTGGGACAGAGACCGCTGACGATGGCAATGGCCAAGAGAGTGGAGTCGATGTCGGCTTTGAAGCTCTAACAGAAGGCAACCAAAGCTATGACTATTACTTTTGAGCGTTATATTTGCTGAAAACCCGGTATTGAGATTGGACCTAAGTGGTGGATATGCTAATTAACATGTAAACGGAATATTCCCATCGCTCAGCACATATAAACAGCTTATTTGGAATATTACCTTAACCCGAATATGGACCTTAATCGGAATATGGTGTGCATGTAAACGCAGTCACTCACTGACTCCCATTCGTTTCGCTACCAGCAGAGCCAGCTGGTAAATTAAACTTTTGCCGTATCCCGTCGGCAAAACAGCAAATATCAGTCTTTGAAACGAATGAATTGAGTGCCCTTTTCTGCTCATCTTTCAAAGAAAAGCCTAAGTCTAACTCTTCCTAAATCAATGCCAAAGCCGATTCAGACGACTAGTGTCCCTTAGCCACAGCCATCTCAGTTGTTTTGTATCGTCGCAGAGCATTGTCGTCATCGTGCTAAACTAGCCCAACGACTCTCTACAAACATAGAGCGTTGTGATTGGTCAGACCATACTTTGGTCGGACCAATCACTTGGTAGTACTGGGGCCCTATGGCTCGTGGCTAGACGTACCGGCTGAGCAAAACTATTTGCTACCGCTAGGGTATGTCTAGATTTCTAGGCTATAAAACCCCCTTAAATCTTTCCCAAATCTCACTTCCAGACTCACAGTCCAGGAGCGTCTTTCATTTTATGAGCGCATCCTGTCGAAGTTTGCTCGTCTAAAATTAAAAATTTTGGTTTTCGAAGACACCTTTTTAACTTCCCATGAAACATCAAAATTAACAGTAGATTGATCACTTGTCCCAAGTGGCTCCAGTACCTCAACATTGCTAATTCTATCAGGGTCATTACAGAGCACTAAGTCAAAAATTGCCTTCTCTCTTATTGGTTAATTAACATACTGCACCAAAAAATTGTCATTTATAACATCTAGAAATTCTTCCTCCCCTTTACCCTGTCCTTTCACCATTTCCCAATCGATACCAGGTTAATTGAAGTCTCCCATAATAATAGTTCCTCGTCCTCTACAAGCTTGCCTAATCCTCTTAAAGAGCATTTCATTGACAATACTGTCCAAAGCTGGCGGTCGATAGCATGCTCCTATGTTTAAACCTGTCTCGTATTTGCCAATGAGCCTGACCCAGATATCTTCACAGGGCAAGGAATGTTTAATTTCAGGAATTTCCTGCACATTTTTGTTTTCGTTCACAGGGTGCTACACCCCCTCCTCGCCTATTGCATCTATCCATCCTAAAGAGCTTATAACCTTCTATATTATAATCATCTCCATCCTCTTCACTAAGCCATGTCTCTGTAATCCCAAATATGTCATAGCCCTCACTAATCATAAATAATAAAAATAGCTTCCTCCTTCTTTGCCTTCATTTTGCACCTTACTCTTTATAGGACCTCATTAGAAACTTTCGCTGATTATAGGGTTTTGTGTAGAATGGCTGATCATTACTTCTGTAACATCTGAGGAAAGGAACCAATAGCAAGCTGTCCGGGAAGCAAAAAATCGTAGCCTTCATTAACAGTCCAAGTCCAAACCAGGTGATCACAGTGACACCGTACAGAAGGGTAATCCAGAAACGGGGTCCAAAAACAGGCAGGAGGTCAAAACCAAAACAAGGCACAGAGGACAGCACAAAGACGCAAACCAGAGGGACAATCCAGAGTCAGAAATCAGGGGTCGTAAGCCAGGGCAGCAAAAGACAGGAATCGTGGTCGTACAAAAATGGGTTGCTAACAGAAGGCAAACAAATCCAGGCAGGCACAGACGGGTATCGGAGTCAAACGGAACGGGCGTCACTATATCACGAACAGATCACTGGCGTACAGGTAATTTGGCACAGGAAATGTTGATCAACGTTCTGACACTGAATAAGCAGAAGTGATGGACTCTTAGAGTCGTATTCAGAAACGCCACTCACACTCATCCTCCACTCACCATATAGTGAGAACGACTGAAATGTAACTGGAGTGTGAGAAAGAGATCGACCTACCACTAACTGAGAGAGCGGTCCCACTGCTTGCCAGTTGCTATTCACAAACGCCACTCGAGTATAACTGACAGTACCAGAGGCGGTGCTTCGGCTGCTGCAAAGGGATGCGCAATCCTCACCCTTCAGTGCTGAATGACCTAAACCTGTCGCAGTTTACTTTTCTTGATTAGAAAGTTTCACAGACTAATTGGTAGAACGACAATCCTTTATGATAGCGTAGTTGCACATTGCTTCACAAAATTATGAGGCGTTTTTTTCACTCATATATAAATGACGACGTGAAATATCAGCATGTCTTCATAAATTCTGTAGTCGAGTGGCTCGCGAAAGGCGCAGGACAGCCCGCGAGGCTCACTAAGCAACAAGCTGTGAAACGTGCCTGACATTGCCTTTTACATTCAGCAATTAAGAATGTAGAAAAGAATGGATTCTCATGAATTACATCTAAACGAGCCTCGCAGACCAATCCACACGGCGCCCCACGAGCCAGTTGAGCGCAGAATTTTCCAACCCATGAGTAAAGAAAAGCGGGAGAAATCCAAATACATGAGATGACAGGTATGCGTCATTAATGAAAACTGGCCACACCTGATACGCCTTGACCAGGGGTCATGCCATTTGGCATTTACTCATGCCATTTACTGCTTGGAATCCAAGCCATGGATTTCACATAAATCCGCAGTGGCCGTAAGTCTTGAATACCTGGCCACAAGCAGGGAGATGGGTGGCTTTATTATGGACCTTCTGACATTGTCTCAAAGACACGCCCCTCCGGAGCATTCAAGCATTAGTATTGGCCAGTCATCCGAGCGCCAGGATTAGCATCCAAACGCTAGGATTAGCCAAATGTTGAAGGGCTGGGGTTAAATTCTAGTGCTGAACGGCTGGCTAATCCTGGCACTTGGATGACTGGCCAATCCTTGTGCTTGAATGCCCCAGGGGGGCGTGTCTTTGTCACAATGGAGCCACAGGCACGAGCCGTGGTTACCCCTAGATTCCATCGGGTGCTTATCTGCAACGTAACGTGTGCGATGCTACTTTGCTTTGTCTTCCGCGCAACTTCCACGGAACCAATGACTGTATTGTTATGTACCCCAGTCCTGGTGAGCAGTCAGTCCATGCACCAAAAAGTGCCCTTCTGAAGTCCAATTCCACCCCTACTTTGAAAGCCCTGGGAACGCCTATGCACCGTTCAGCAAATTTGTCTTTGGTGATGATCAGCCTTAACCTTCTAGGACTGCACTGGCTAAAATACCTTGACAATATTCTAAATAAACCATGTTGAGTAGCATGTTGGGTTAAATGTCTCCCTTAAAATATGTATATGCATTTAAGAGCCATTCCACGAGAGATTGACATTTGGTGAGCAGTTGACCCCCCTGGAATTGAATGAAGCTTGGCACATTGGTAGATACGGGTGTCTCATGGAAAAAGACAAATTTTTAGGTCCATATCTTACTTTGCCTGCCGGTCGCGCCACTTGGAAGCCATTAAAATGGCTTAGTTTTGCTGTCAACACCACATTTTACATCAACAATCATGACTTAAGGATACACAGTACCAAATATGTTTTTCTTTTATCATGACCTTAGATACTTAAAGCCTGGATAGACATCAGCACCAAACAGGGTAACTACGTTATTGAGCCAGAATTATTTGAGAAATAACAGTAAAAATTGAAAATGGGAATAAAATAATATCCCAGATATATACCAATCTAGAATGCTTTATGTGTTTACTCACAACAAGACTATCATTTTCAGTGAGTAGTACCTTGGTATCTTGCTGGGTTAGTGCAGTGGATGGCCGGAAAGATGGTTGAAATTGATTTTAGTGCATGTTTGCTGTATATTTTCTCAGTAACCCAGATATGTACTGAGGTGGTAAATGCCATTTGTTGTGCTTTTGGAACTCTATTTTCAGGAATACCAAGCATTTCTTTGGTAGTATCTACACTTTCAAGCTAGGCAGAGCCAAAGTTGGAGAAAAACTCAAAACGGACCATTTCCAGTGGCGGATCCAAGGGGAAGTGCGCAGGGGCGGACAAGCGAAAAAGTGAAGCACCTATTATTCTTTCACTAGGCCCAAGTTTGAAACGTACACGCATAACCCAACAGCTGTTTTTACCTCTGACAGTTTCCTAATGCTCAAACGTTGCAGTCCTCACGATTTATATACCACTTTTAAGGGTTCAGCTTCACTATTCTGGTTGTCTTGCATCATGGCAAATTGATTTGGATTCAATTGTATATATTTGCTTTATGCGATAGGAATGACCGAGAAACTCTTTTCTTGCAAATAAAAAACGATACATGGACTTAAGCTATGTACAATTTATTTAATTTTGTTGTTTTCGTCCTAAAGTTTTAGACGGCAGGCTTGCTGGGAAATTTATTCGACCAATGACCTTGCTTGTCCCCTGTTTCGGTAAAACACATTTCAACGACTACAGACAAAAATGTAAGAAAGCAATGGAAAGGCGGAAAAGCTTAGAGAATAAAGTAAACGACATTTGAGGCTCAGCCTCTCAAATGCCAAAAAACGACCAGCTGTTTGGCCATGATGATCCTCGTAGCAAGCAGTTTTCGTTTGCAGGGGGACATGGAAGCGGTAAGACTGACGTTAAATTAATAGGCTATCGCAGGTATGCGTTCGGTTAAAATTTGCTTGACGTTACAAAAGGACCCCACTGATGGAACAGTTGTTCATAGCCTGCTATTTGATGTACCGGTATATTGATTCGTTGTTTTACGGTGCCAAATAAAATTTGTCCTGGAATCCCGGAAGACTTTCCAAACTTTCCATTCCAAAACCCCTCTTCACGTTCAGAATCACCCGTCATTAACACGTTGACTGCCAACTACGAGATAACTCGTAATGGCGGGTCAGGGCCAGCGCCAGAAAAATTCGGGGGAAATTATCCATCCCTTTACTGACAACAATTGGTCCTGGCTAATTCTAGATGGTTTTCCTTTATAAGCACGTTTTCTAATTCAAGAATAATCAAGTGGCAATTGAAGACACGGATTCTCTCCCCAATGCGATCTAACAGCAAATAATGGGCTACATTCAGTGCAGAAAAATAATTTAATTATAATTAGGTCAATGCACTGGCACTCAGCAATGGTAATTTTTTTTCCAGCGAGAGCGGAATTTCAGAACTCTTCGCGAATGAAGGTAATTCTGGTGACAAGTATACGTGGTTTCCTCCGTTTTCATTTTCCAGTCTAACAGCTGGCTATTTTTTACAGCAAGTTGCGTGACCGTGCTGCAAAAACAGGTGTAGGTACTTGCCGTAATTACCTTCATTCGCAAATGAGTTCTGAAATGCCGCTCTTGCTGGAAAAAAATTAACGTTGCTGAGTGCCTGTGCATAGACCTAATTATAATTAAATTATTTTTCTGCACTGAATGTAGCCCATTATTTGCTGTTAGATCGCATGGGGGAGAGAAGCCGTATCTTCAATTGCCACTTAATTATTCTTGAAATAGAAAACGTGCTTATAAAGGAAAACCATCTAGAATTAGCCAGGACCAATTGTTGTCAATAAAGGGATGGATGGATAATCAATTTCAAGTCTGGCGCTGGCCCTGACCCGCCATTAGCTGGCAGTCAACGTGTTAAACTGGTAACCAGCGAGTACTGCGGTTCTGAAGCTAGTGAGCTATTCTATGCCCTTTAGAGTCTGTAAGTAAGATACTGTATGTAACATTATTTTAAAAAGGTTATGTATGAGTCAATCCAAATAGTGCAATGGTCTTATTGAAAAAATTCTAAATGGCCCTAAAGTCACATTTCTTTTTCACATTCATTCATGTAAATATAATAATAATAATAATAATATTTTCGTAAAAAAATTGTTTATATGTTGACAATGTTATGTTTTAATATAGGACAGCATCATTGTATTAAATTTATTTCAGGACATCTTTTGGATAAATAGGATCTTTAATATAAATAAAATAGTTTTGGACATTACCCACCCAACCACTGCCTGCAGATTAGTAAATTCACTCACGCGCAGAAATTCAATTTAAGGTGACTCGGATTATGTATATGACAACACTTCCTACTCTCACAACACTTGGGAGTGTTTTGGAAGCATTAAAGCCTCATCTTTTAGAACCATTTTGAAAAAAGGCAATCACAGCATTGTAATAACTTTTTACAAGCTGAGGGTGGTATCTTTTACTAAACCTGGTTAAGGGACTTGCAGGGGGAGGGGGGATTTGGTGATCTGTTAACATCTGCTAAAATCACAGATGCACATCACCACTGGGTCTGCATGTTAGATATACACTACAATTATTTTGTTGGAGGCTATTTGGTGCTATATAAACTCAAAAACTAATATCAATGTTTTGTGGGAAATATGGTCAAACCCATTCACTGCAAGTGGTGATTTTGTCAACATTTCTGAAACATCAAAACCTTTGAAAATCGCTCGAACCGTAGCACATTGGTATTCACTGGAAAGCTCTCATCAAGCACTTTCCAATGAATACCAACACTGTAGGGTTTTCACAATTTTGAAAGATTTTCTCCTTTTTGAAATTTTGACTAAGTCACCAAAAGCAGTGAAAGGGTTAAGGTCACAAACTTTAACAGTAAAGTGAAAGTCTTAGGTAAAGGTAAAAGTTGTCAGTTAATTTAAAACTGTGTTATAACGGCGCTTTGAAAGTTTTTTTTTTTCACGCTTAATTTTTGGAACCTTGGGAGGAAAATCATTGAACAGATAGGCCAGATTTTTCTCCCAAGATACCTGGAAAACGTGTTTTCAGCACATTGATTTTTCAAATTTTTCTGGGAGAGGGGCCTCAGATCCCCTCCTTGCTGCCCCCCCCCTTCAGCAATTCTTGGATCCGCCCCTGATTTCATAGCATATTGTGCCTGTGTTTAGGTGGCATTATTTTGTTTACCCAGCAAGATAGAGATCTGAAATTCTCTGGATGCACAGTCACTTTGGGGTACATTACAGCATTTGTAAAATCTCAATGGTAATATTTTCAGTGTAGATGATATTCAACATCAAAAGTTGGAAAATTTCACCCTCAGGGGGCGCTGTATGCTGGATACAAGTACTGGCTATCCCCAGCAATGTACCAAAGAATTTTTTTTAAATTGTGATGCACACAGCTAGTTCTCTGAGAAAATGAAGAGTTTGGTTTGCTGGGTAGATAGCTTTCTGACTAAAGGCGGCGCTTTAAAGAGCTAATGTTCTACCGATCTAATATTCCGTATTCCCAGACATATACCAAAGTTCTGCCTTTTGAAATATATGAAGTACATGCACAGTTATATATAAAATTTGGAAGCCCTTTGGCATAAAACTCTTTTGGTTGTAAACTGGTGGTGATTGTGAGCGTTAGAAACACACAATACATGTGTTTTTACCAAGTACAGCCCAGTCAGAAATGTACAGCAAGTTATAAAACATGACCAGTCCAAAAATAAAAAAAAATAATGCCAAAAAACAACTAATGTAAGAGGAGTATCACCATACGGATGTATACAGACATGCATCAACAGTATACGTGCGCTTGTATAAAATAACAGTCCATGATTTGAACTCTGAAACAGAATCTTAGTCACACAACTGTGTACATGAAGACAAAATGTTTAGTACAAAAGCTAAAACTGTTTTAAACTTCATGTTATCCAAAGTGAAATGACGTCAACCCAGCATGTGACTTGCTCTATCCCTCAGTCTGTTTTTGGAATTGGACTGTGGGTTGATGGCACCTGATGGTGCGTGCCAGAGGTGCTCTTTGGCTTTGGCCCTGAGCAGCTATCCAAGGCCGCCTTCGTTTGATCTGGGTCGATGTTACCCTTGGAGCCAGTCGAGCCCTAGGCAAGCCCTACTACACTAGATCCTGGGTCTCTTCAGGGTGGTTTACAGCCCGTTAATGGTGAGCTTGTCTGTCTCTGAATTAAATGGCTGGCTACAGCCTATATGGCACAATAGTTGCGTCAACACCCACAGCTTGGTACGCTTCAAAATGGGAAGTCTGAAAAAGAAACCCCGCCCTCCCATCCAGCGGGCATCCCGCAGGCTAGACATCATGGGCTGGTGTTAGGAATGAGGGCATGCAAGATACCACTACAAATGAACTGCCCTTATCTTGGCAGGCTGCTGCTTGCTAACTACGAACTCTGGTCTTTTTCAGGACAACCACTCGCTCGACGCGACAGCTGTGCCCTTTTTCATACCCAAGCACCCTGCCCTTGGGAAATCCTAGAATTAACACTGAAGCCTGCTCACTAATTCTAATAGCAAAGGAAAAATGCTGAGCATTTGTTATTTTCTGAAAATGCACCAACACTACAAAACTGTACACTGTACTGACTACTGGTAAGATTCTTGCATGTTGACACAATGCTACAATCACCACCAGCATTCTTTTCCAATTTACAACCAACCCAGCTTTATAGCAAAGAGATCATAAATTTTATGTATAACTGTGCATGTACTTCATATATGTCAAAAGACAGAATTTTTTTTGTACGTCTGGGAATATGGAATATTAGGTCAGTAGAAGTTTAGCTTCTTAGAGTGCCACCTTTGGTCAGACAGCTATCCACCCAGCATAGTGCCAAGCTAAACTCTTCCTTTTCAGAGAAAACTAGTTGTGTGTACCACAATTCAAAAACAATTTCTTTGGTACATTGCTGGGGATAGCCAGTACTTGCATCCAACCTACAGCGCCCCCTGGGGGTGAAATTTTCCAACTTTTGATATTGAATATCATCTACACTGAAAATACTACCATTGAGATTTTACAAATGCTGTAAATGTACCCCAAAGGGACTATGTACCCAGAGAACTTTAGATTTGCTATCATGCTGGGTAAACAAAATAATGCCGCCTAAACATAGGCACAATCTGCATTGAAATGGTCTGTTTTGAGTTTTCCTCCAACTTTGGCGCTGTCTAGCTTGAAATTGGAGATAATACCAAAGAAATGCTTGGTATTCCTGAAAATAGAGTTTGAGAAGCACAACAAATGGCATTTACCACCACAGTAAATATCTGGGTTACCGAGAAAATATACTGCAAACATGCACCAAAATCAATTTCAACCAACCCAGCAAGATACCAAGGTACTACTCACTGAAAATGATAGTCTTGTTGTGAGTAAACACATAATAAAACATTCTAGATTGGTATATATCTGGGATATTATTTTTGCTCCTTTTGTGTTATTTGTTGAATTTTTATTCTCCTGACTTGTCGGGATGCTTATTGGAGGGTTAACCACACCTATTATAATTAATCTTGTCAGCCTATTGGTGTGGACAATATATAAATATGGGTGTGTACCCCCTTTTTTGAACATTTTGACCAGACGAAGATCCAAGTCGGATCGAAACGTTGTCCTTTTTTAATCAATAGTTTTCTCTGGTGGCTTGGAGTAAGTGTGCAGGCGTCTCCTCCTTTCTTCATTTACGCCTTTTATTTGATAGCCTTGCACCTATACGCGATGTGCGTGCAACTCTTCCTTTGTACCTGATATTATTTTATTCCCATTTCCATTTTCAAGTTTTATTGTTATTTTTCAAATAATTCTGGCTCAATAACGTAGTTACCCAGCTTGGCGCTGATGTGGTACTGATGTCTAACCGGACTTGAAGTGTCAAAGGTCATGATAAAAGTAGAACATATTTGGTACTGTGTACGCTTAAGTCATGATAGTTCATATAAAATGTGGTGTTGACAGCAAAACTGAGCCACTTTAGTGGGTTCCAGGTGGCGCTACCGGCAGGCAAAGTGAGGTACGGACCTAAAAATTTGTCTTTTTCCGTGAGACACCTGTATCTACCTATGTGCCAAGTTTCATTCAATTCCAGGGGGGTCAACTCCTCAACTTCTTCAAAAAGTGCCATTTTCCCACGAATGGCTCTTAAATCTTTTTAAATTATTGATTCATACGATGGACATCATGCTACTATATTAATTGACAGAGTGATGAGGTTTTTTCTGTTTCTAAACTTCCATCTAAATGCTGCAACGCTGACATGACAATAATCGAAAAGGTACTTTTTCACACGCATCAAAGTCGTCCAAATGTGTGAGAGATCGGGGATATGCTGGATCAGCGCTTATTGCGCTGCGTCTGCCCCCGCCACATCTGTAGAGAGTTTCTTGTGAGCACTCCACTGGCCTCAAATTTTAACCGAATAGTTTCAAATTTGGCATGGGCCTTGTTTGTGGTAAGGTCACAAAGCCTATCAATTTTGGGAGTGACTGATTTTGGGAGTCTGGGGATGCATGTTGACCAGCAGGCAACTGTCTCATTTTTTCTCTGTGATTAAACTGTTAAGTCAAAATCGAGGTTGATATGCCGATTGGCAGGATCATTTGTTTTTCCATTTGTGTGATAGATGAGTAAGGTAAGTACCTTGATGGTTTGAGTTATCAGTCCTGGGTTCTTGATTCCCATCTAAACTAATGTTAAATTAGGACCACAATTGCAAATAGAAAGGTATCCCGATCTAATCTAAACACCACTCTTTCACGAACATGCCCAACATCGGTCTGACAATCTGTTGAACCTATGGTGCTTGAATATACACACCGTAATTTTAAAAATAAAATTATGATGGATTACATGCTTGAAACAATTCATACCGGATTGAATATGAGTATCGAAGGATTTGATGGAAGTGTGCAGTCTTCTTTGTGAATTGTATTTACAGTTTGAGGCAAATTTGAACAACAGCAACTATGAATATAAATTACTTTACTTTCAGTGTACACTGGTGCTGACCCTATCCCCGAGACTGACCACCCTGACGCTCCTAAAATCACCCTTGATGGAAGTCATCTGGATGTAAACAGCATCATTGTACCTGACCCTGAATATCACCTGGACTCAAGCACCATTACATGGAAGTATGACGTGCCTGGGATGTTCTGGGCTGGCAAACTTCATCTCAGCCATGATGGCAACATTGTGACAGGACACATTGTAGCTGGGAAACATCATTCTGTAAGTGATTTTGTGACATCATTTTTCCAAATAGGTGACAGTCATGCACACGTATTACAGTGGGATAATTACAGCGATGTCATATCTAAAATGTCATGTTAAGAGCATTGATCTTTTCTGCATTGTAGGAGGCTAAAATAACCACGTTTGTTGGTTATATCAAGCCCACAACGTACCTAACCAAAGTCAAGGACCCGACTGGGAGTGTTCAAGATGGTCCAAGTGTCACCATTGGTTACAAAATGGACCCACACTCTCAATTCCCGACCCAAGTATTCCAGATTGGAGGAATTGATTATGATGATGTTGAAATACATCCTGGGGAATCATCCTCAACAATATTCAAGTTACGAGCAAGTGACAAAACTATTGAATATGCAGAAGCTGATCCGGAAAGCTTTCCAGTCTCCATGGAATTCACCATGAGGTTTGATGCTCTGCATTTTGAGGGCACCTTCGAGAAGCTCGTAAGCGTAACAGAGGAAGGAAAACCGATAACAGAGCAACTGCAGTGGACTGGAGATGCGGATCTAACGAAGCAAACAGCTTTTTCAGCCCCAGCACTGCATCTGACAAAGCTGGAATCTGGCAAGCCACGGGAGTAAGTGCAGCTAAAGCATTATTCACCTGCATGAGACCAGACTCCTTGTGATTTATATGTGCGGAAAGATCAAAACAAATCTATTCTGATTTCCATGGTTTTGTTGATTTTCTTGCTTATAAAGTTTATTTTATTGGAAATTTTTACCATAATGGTGGACAACAGTGTGCTCTGTGTGTCCTTGCATAATAATTGTCCTTTATCTCTGGTACACTTCTCTCAATTGGGAATATAGTGGGTATTCAGCTGAGGTGTCTTTTTGGAAAGCTATCAAACTTTATAGTATGTAATATGTATGTTTCTTCCCAGCAAAACTGGACTCAAATATTAGCAAACGACCTGTACGGGGGTAAATAACCTGTAAATGTTTGTCTTACTGCGTATGAACATGAATTTCAACAAGTCAAAAACAGGTATTTCTGCCATTGGCATCAATCACTGCCAACATCTCTGCCTCATACTCCTAATTAGCTACACAACATTGTTCCTTGGTGAGCAAGTTTCATTCCAGAACCACAACTTCACAAAGTTCACACAGGTCACGTGGTGGGGGGTCCTGCGCATAAATTCTTTAGCTGATCGCATAAATGTTCTATTGAGATGAGATGAGGTGACATAGCCGGCCATTCCACGTGCGGCACCCTCGCCTCTTGGAGACATGAGGTGACAATGCGAGGAGTCGCGTTGTCATCCATGAAAAGTTGGGGTTATGTTGGCGCCATAGTGGGAAGACAATGGGCACGATAATATCCCAAAGGGAAGCCTGGCCCGTAGCATTACCGTCAGCAGTGACCAAATTGGTTTTCCAGTTCGTTGCCATTCCTCCCCAAAATGTTTCGGCACCATTCCTGGCTCGATGTTCAGCTCAACATAACATTCACCTCTGCGTCTCCAAACCAGTTGACATCCATCATTATGGATCAAAGTGATTCTACACGTTAGTAAACAGGACTCTAAACCAGTCCTGGAGTGTCCACTGGACATGGGTTCGGGCCAACTCCAGACAGTTGCGGTAATGCCTGGCTGTTAAAGGTGTCACATACAGCAGACGTCTACCGTAAAACCAAAAGAGGTGCAGCCAATTGTGGACTGTCTAATGGGATACTCTTGTACCCCTGACTGCCTGTAGACATGCTTGAACTTGGTCGCGTTGGCAGTGCGATGTCTGAGGGCATAGGTTTGGATATACTGGTCATTCCTGTCGGTAACACGTAAAGCACCACAAATTCACAAGTTGTTTATGTTGCCCCATGTCTGGATACAAGTCTGCTCATGAAATTTTGTGACTCACGAAGCTCCTGAGCGACGTCAACTTAATTACTTCCTGTTTGAAGACGTGCAAGCCCCAGGTGGTACTGTTCTTCACTGAGCTTTCTTCTGCGTACTATGACAACTCTAGTGAGAACTGACGGCTATCTCAAGTTACCTTATGCCTTTAACTGGCCACAAAAGTGGTGTTTTGACCCTACATGAGTTTTTACATCTCCCAATGAACAAATTCTGAGTAAAAAATAACCAGCCAGTTTGTCCCATGCAAAGACATGCATGATTGCACAGAGACACACAGACTCAGAAAAAGAAACATTTTTGACACAAATACACACATCCTATTCCCAACATCCCTAACTAATTGTGAGTAGTGTATTTAGCCTTCTTATTTCCACTGTAGTCATTGTCATTATGAAAACTTTATGTGACAATGTACAAGGATCACAGTCTGAGTGGTGACAACTGTGAAGGAAAATAGGTTTTTGTTATCCTCAGCTGGTCAGAGACCGGAGGGGGATTATGTCGTGGCGATGTGAGTCTGTCTGTCCGTCCGTCTGCACGTCCCGGGATGGGTGCTTATGTTCTGAAATCAACTCCTCCCACATTTGAGGGATTTTCATGAAACTTCACAAAAATGATAAACCTGTATTGGTCTTGCACGTATAGCATTTTTGTCGCACCGAATTGACACTCAACAGAGTTACTGCCCTTGACGTTAAATCGTGACTTATTGTACAACGCCAATTCCAATGAAGTTGGGACGTTGAGTAAAATGTGAATAAAAACAGAATGCAATGATTTGCAAATCTCATAAACCCACATTTTATTCACAATAGAACATAGGCAACATATCTGACGTTGAAATTTTACCATTTCATTAACATATCTGACGTTGAAATTTTACCATTTCATTAGCATATCTGATGTAGAAATTTTACCATTTCATTAAAAATATTGGCTTATTTTGAATTTGATGGCAGCAGCATCTCAAAAAAAGTTGGGACAGGGGCAACAAAAGGCTGGAAAAGTAAAAGGTACTACTAAAAAAACAGCTGGAGGGGCATTTTACAGCTAATTAGGTTAACCGGTCAGTAACATGACTGGGGATAAATAGAACATTTTAGAGAGGCAGAGTCTCTCAGAAGTAAAGATGGACAGAGGCTCATCAATCTGTGAAAAACTGAGTCTAAACATTGTGGAGCAATTTCAGAAAAATGTTCCTCAATGTTGTAAAATTACGAAGATTTTGAATACCACCATCTGCAGTACATTACATCATCAAAAGATTCAGAGAATCTGGAGAAATCTCTGTGCGCAAAGGACAAAGCTGAAAGTCAATATTGGATGCTTGTGATCTTCGGGCCCTCAGGCGGCACTGCATTAAAAACAGGCCTGATTCTGCACTGGAATTCACTGCATGGGCTCAGGAACACTTCCAGAAATCATTGTCTGTGAACACAGTTTGCCGTGCGATCTACAAATGCAAAAGCTGTATCATGCAAAGAAAAAGCCATTTGTAAATACGATCCAGAAATGCCGCCGTCTTCTCTGGGCCAAAGCTCATTTAAAATGGACTGAGTCAGAATGGAAAACTCTTCTGCGGTCAGATGAATCAAAATTTGGAATTCTTTTTGGAAACTACGGATGCCCTGTCTTGCGGACTAAAGAGGAGAGGGACCATCCAGCTTATCATCAGCACTCAGTTCAGAAGCCTGCACCTCTGATGGTATGGGGTTGCATTAGTGCCTATTACATGGGCAGCTTACACATCTGGAAAGGCATTATCAATGCTGAAAAGTATATAGAGGTTTTACAACATCTCTTTCAGGGAAGGCCTTGCATATTTCAGCAAGACACTGCTAACCCACATACTGCATCCATCACAACAGCATGGCTTCGCACCGCAGTTTTAGGGCTCAAGCGCCGAATGGTGCAAGGACCATATTGTAATTGAAGTGTTTTCATAATTACTATTTTTCTTTGCAAAAATGAATCTAATTTTTGAGGGCCTAAACACGTTCAAAAACTCATGAAAATTGGAACACAAATCAGTCCTGGCGAAAATGGTTTTTTTTTTTTTTTTTTTTTGCAGGCTCTGTAAATGGCCATGGCAAATTGGCTCCGTCGCACCCCCAAGAAAATTTCAAAAAAGCAGCCCTCGCATTCTGTTTCACATAGATGTATGAAATTTGGTGAGCATGTCCAACATGCCAAGACCTAAAAAAAAGTTGCTGGTGCTGTGACCTAAACACAACAGGAGTTTTACTGTGCGATTTTTGTGCTATTTTTCTCATTCCCATGCGTCAAATTTTAACGAACTTCTCCGATAGATTTAATCCGAGTGACTTCCAATTTTATGTTGGACATCTGAAGACCTTTGCTGTGCTAAATTGCGATGCTTTTGAGTTTCCGTCGATCAGCTTTGACGTGGCGGGCCAGCGAATATGCATGTTTCGCCATGAAACAGGATGTTGTTAAAACTCAAGTGTACTTCATCCGATCTGCCCCAAACTTCACGTGCTTGATCAGAGATCTATTCTTAAGACATAAGTATGGCAATTTTGATCGGCTTTGACGTGGCGGGTGAGTGAATTTGCATGTTTCGCCATGAAACGTGTACTTCATCCGGTCTGCACAAAACTGCATGTGCTTGATTAGAGTTCATTAGAGTTCTATTCTGAAGACATCCATATGCCAAATATGAGTTTCAGACATAACGCCACTTACTGGCCGCAGGAAATGCCATGTTTTCTTCTTTGGCGTACTGCTCAATGCGCGTTTTCCAGATCCACTTCAAATGTGGTCAGGAAAGCCCTCAGACCTTGATGATACTCTGACGTGAAAATTGTTTTCATCCAATGACGTTGACATGGCAGCTCATGATTTGGCATAAAACAGGAAGTGTTGTTTTCAGATGCAAGGGAAGCTAAAAAACTCAAATAAATTTGGCACACGTATAAAGCTGGCCATTCTTTTCAATATGGTACAGGCGTGGCACTTAGGCGTGGCAAAATGACTCCATAGCGCCCTCTAGAAAATTTCAACCAAGAAGCCCTCGCAGCCCGTTTAACCTACATGTATGAAATTCGGTGGACAAATGGACCATGCTGAGACCTAAAAAAAAGTCTCTTGGTGCCATGACCTAAACTCAACAAGGAGTCCACCATTTTGAATTGAATATGCAACTTTTTTGGATTTTTTTACATTTAAAAGGTGCCGTACTTTAACTCCTTCTCCTCCAATTTTATCTGATCAACTTGAAATTTGGTTTGTGACATCTAAAGCCCTTGCCAATGTTAAATTGCAAAGCTTTTTTGGATTCAAAGAACGATGCATCCGTGGCATTGCGGCGAATTTTGATGCTATGCCAGAAAACAGGAAGTCGGTTTAAATCACACATACCTCGTAAGATTTGCACAAAACTCTATATGCTTGATAACTGTCTTGTCTGAAATACAGATATATACTGATTTGAGCTTGGGTGTGGCCAGGTGGCTCAATAGCACCCTCTAGCCACAGCCAAGTCAGGATACAAGTGCTTGAATGTTCACAAAATTTGGTGTGATTTTTGGATTCGTCATGCATGATAATCAAAATATTTTTGACATTTTTGGGCCAAACAAGTGAGCGATGAGCCATTTCTTGTGTTTTTCCAAATGTTACAAACACACATTTGAAGGCCTGAGGATATTCCAAAACTAGCAAAACTCTGCACAAATGTTACCTGTGTTATGCTCTTCGAACTGATACCCCAATTGGCACTGGGTGTGGCACAATGGCTCTATGGTGCCTAATAATTTTTTTAAAAGAATTGCCTTTTTGAGGGTCTGAACATGCTGGAGAACTCCCAAAATTCTCCACACTCGTGGAGCCCTCCATTACTATTGCTATAGTATAAGATTTGCACACAGACATGGCAAAATCGCTCCATTGCACCCCTTAGAAAATTTCACCAAAACAGTTCTCATGGTTCCATAATGCTGTTTGCACTCCACTCAGGAAACAACATTTTACAGTCTAGCACAGTCTAGCATGGTTGTGAATGCACGCAGACAACCGTCAGGATCTTGCCACCACCCCCAATGCGCACGAGGGGTGCGAGGGCCCTTTCAACGCTGCTTGCAGCTTTATTTATTATGAGTGCCTGAGCACCGAATGGTGCGAGGACCCTATTGTAATTGTTGTGTTTATTTATTATTATTATTATTATTATAATAGCCGAGTGGCCTCTGTGTGTGTGCGTGTGTGTGTGTCCGGCTACTCAGTGCTAGATTCCACCGGGTGCGTATCCGCAGCATAACGTGAGCGCCGCTATTTGGCTCCGTCTTATGTGTGCCAATCAGTGCTAGACTCCGCCCGGGCACGATCAGTGCTAGATTCCGCCATCTGCAGCATAGCGGAGCGACGCTGTTTGACTCCGTCTTGCAGGCGACTGTGTCCGCCAATCGTGCTAGACTCCGCCCGGCACGTATCAGTGCTAGATTTCACCGAGCGCGTATCTGCAGCATAGCGGGAGCGACGCTGTTTGGCTCCGTCTTGCAGGCGACTGTGTCCGGCCAATCGGTGCTAGACTCCGCCAGGCGCGTATCTGCAGCATAATGTGAGCGACGCTATTATAATATAGACATGCAGGGGGAATCCCCCTTTGTCCTCTCCTGGGGATTCCCCCAGTATGTCCTCTCCTGGGGATTCCCCAGTATGTCCTCTCCTGGGGATTCCTCCTTTTGAACCCAAGCCAATTCTTCCACAGGAGACGCGAATCCCAAAAAACAGGCGACTTCGTGTTCCACTGAGCGCGGAATGTCAGTGCAGCATATTCCCCTCGATGGTTACTTAGTTTTAGTTACTATAAAAACATCGGTCGCGTGACAGCCACCTTGGTGTTTATGGAAACTCCACAGCAACACCATAGCAACGTGATGACATCATAGATGTGCATGTGATGACATCATAATGCTGCACGAAGTTACATAAAATAGAACCCGTGGATCCCCACGGGCAGAGTGCTAATTATTATTATTTTTAACCAAAGTGCATTGCATTTTTGAGGGCCTAAACATGCTCAAAAACTCATGAAAATTGGCACACATCTCAGACCTGGTGAAAAATTGTACTTTTTTGCAGGCATTGTAAATATGTATGCCCCAGTGGCTCTATTGCACCACCAAATAGCGGCCATTTTCAAACGCACTTACTCGGATTCTCACAACATTTGGTGGGGCCATAGAGGTTATAATGATGTTTTTTGTAAATTTTTTTTGAAAATTTTTTGCCTCTCAGGAAGTGAGCGATAAGCCATTTCCTGCGTTTGTCTAAATTTTACAAAGACATTTTTGAGGGCCTTATCATGCTCAAAAACTCGAGAAACTTTGCAAACAGGTTAAAATTGAGATGTTGTTGGATTTCACATTCCAATTGGCCCTGAGCGTGACACGCTGGCTCCACAGCCCCTCCTAATCCAGGATTGCATTTTTGAAAAACTCAACATGCTTCAAAACTCATGAAATTTTGCATACTCATCAAGCCCGTCATACTTTTTACTTCATTACAGACTTTGGACATAGGCATGGCAAAGTAGCTCTTTAAGCAGCCCTCGCAGCCCGTTGAACGGACATGTATGAAATTTGGTCGACCTCAAAAAAAGTCTCTGGTGTTATGACCTTAACCCAGCAGGAAGTCAGCCATTTGGTTTTACTGAGCAGTTTTTGTGCGATTTTTCCCATTTCCATGCATCATATTTTAACTAACTCCTTCAATTTGATGTGGGTCATCTGAAGACCTTTCTCATGCCAAATTGAGAAGCTTTGGAGTTTTCGTCGATCGGCTTTGACGTGGCGGGCTAGTGAATTTGCATGTTTCGCCATGAAACGTGTACCTCATCTGGTCTGCATAAAACTGCATGTGTTGATTTGAGTTCATTAGAGTTCCATTCTGAAGACATCCATTTGCCAATTAAGAGTTTCAGACATAGCGCCACCTACTGTCCACAGGAAATACCATGTTTTCTTCTTTGGCGTACTGCTCCATGCGCGTTTTCCAGATCCACTTCAAATGTGATCAGCTAAGCCTTCAGACCTAGATGATACTCTGTTATGAAGATTGTGAGTTTTCATTGAACGACGTTGCCATGGCAGGGCATGAGTCGCCATAAAACAGGAAGTGGTGTTTTCAGATGCAAGGGAAGCTTAAAAACTCAGAAAATTTCATAAATTTATAAACTTTTCATAAATTTTTTCCGCATTATGCTCTTCGAGCTGATATCCCAATTAGCAATGGTTGGGGCACAATGGCTCCATAGCGCTCCCCAATCTTTTTTTATCAAAAGAATTGCCTTTTTGAGGGTCTTATCTTATGCTCAAAAACTCACAAAATTTTTCTCACTCGTGCAGCCTGGTATTACTATAACTACGTTACAGGTTTTGCACACAGGCGTGACTAAATGGCTCCATAGCACCCCTTAGAACATTTCACCAAAACAGTTCTCGTGGTTCGTTTCACTTACATGACCAAAATTTGCTGGAGACATGAAACATGCCAAGACTTGTAAAAAAAAGTTTCATAGTGCCATGACCCAAACTAATTAGGAAGTCCATCATTCTGAATTGAAATTTCACTTTAACTTTCTTTCATTAATAGGGATCATACTTGAACAAACTCCGCCTAATGATTTCAGGAATGGTGTTTGCACTCCACTCAGGAAATAACATTGTACATAGTCTCGCACTGTCCAATGGTTATGAATGCACACCTGCACCCGTCAGGATCTCTTCCACCACCCCCAATGTGCACGAGGGGTGCAAGGGCCCTTTCAACACTGCTTGCAGCTTTAATTAAAGTTGGATTCATAATAATGTCTACATTATATTTTTGATCAGATTAAAATAGTTTACAAGCAATGTCATGCCGATGCTATCCACCTGTGATATTTATTATGCAACTATTTCAGAAAGGCCCCTCGTATTTAATGTATTATTATTGGCCAGAGACTGAAAGAGGAATCTGAAGATGCTGTGTTCGATTTGCTCATTATTTCCAAGCCCGGCGGAAGATATTGTGCTCTACGAGCACTCTTATTATATTTGTGGTATTGAGTACCACACAGCATTATTCATTATCTTCAAGCACAGAATGAAGTCCTGTTCTGGACTACCTTGGTTTGAGTCAATTGTTCACATCTAATGTAGTCTGTACTTCTAAAACATAAGTGACAATCGTATTGTTTTTTCCAGATCATCTACCTGTTTTGAGCCATATGTGCATCCAAGCGTGACCCATCTCAGTGCCACCGCCACCAAAAACCCTTTGAGTGTGTTGGAGCTGTTTTCAATGTCTCAGTCTCCTGAAGGTGTTCAAGAGTTAGCAAACAAGCTGCTCATAAGAAACATGACATACTGTCTCAAGGACGAGTGGAGAGAGAACTTATTAGGTATGTATGAGAGGCAATACTGATCTACAGTACAGTACGGTAGGTTTTTGAGGATTTAAATGAACATGTATGATGTTGTGTTGTTAATCTTGTTTTTAAGGTGAACAGAAGCCCTTGATTTCAAAAGGAGATCCTGGAACGAAGGCCTTAGACATACCAGGGGCCACAGAATTTTACGGATATGACTTTGCCATGGGGTACTTTGGCAATGCATTTTATCAGCACCCCCCACCAGGCTCCAGCACAAAGATTTCTGAAGATGATGGCTACAAGCTGAAGTATTATCTTGCGAAAGGGCTGTCGAAGGGGAAGCACTACAATGAGCAAACGCATTCCTTGTATTTGGATGCCTTCCTGTTAAAAGAGCCAAGATTGGAGGATTACATCGCAGACCAGAAAACCAGAGAGACCCGGAACCCCGACGACAAAGACTACTGGGCAAAGAAGCTATACGACGTACTGGTTAGTGACGAACAGATCAACATCCAAGTATCAAGGTTCATTCATGATGGGAAGTTGAATCCCATAGAAATCTACAAGACCTATGCCACAGTACTGAACCTGTTGCAGCCAAGTGGCGAGTTTGCTGGAAAAGTGATGGAGAAGATCATCTCTGCCCTTCTGCAACATTTGGGAGTAAAGTCGAAACATGGTAACCGTGAAATGATGATGACATGGCTCCCAGACATGATTGAAGCGTACATCAAGGAGTTTATAATCGACCCCAAAATCCCTGTAGATGCTCAAGAGAAGCTGGCTCTAGAGGAATCAGCAAGACAATTAAAGAAGCTAGCTGACTTCTTTGGAGGTTTTAAAAATCTGGCCTCAGCATTGGTTGACGCAATTCTGGGAACAAAAGTTTGGGATGGAGCTTCATTACCCAGCAAAGTATCTCAATGGATGAACACCTTCAAGCAGAATCATCCTAAAATAGCTGGAATGGTTGGCAAGCTGCCACACATCCTGCTAGGCTTGATGTCTTGGTGGGTTGTTTGCACTGGCAATGGCTATAAAGGGATGGGACCACCTAACTCCTGTTCAGAAAGCTCAGAGCATAACAAATGCCATATTTATGGCAGGTCACCTTTTTGCTGATACCTTCAGATTTGTAGAATGGTCTGGAGCGCAATTGATCAAATTGATAAAAAGGGTTGAAAGTCTCGCGAGTCCAATATTGGAAAGAATGGGAGCCCTGTTGAGGGCTGTGTGTGGAGGGCAAGGGTGGTTAACAGAGATGGCTACAGCTTTGGGCAGATTTTATAAAGGTGCCAAAGAAATAGTCATTGAGATTGGGGAATTTCTGAAATCTCTGGTGAAAAATCTGGAAAAGGTACTGAGATTTCTTGGACCATTAATAGCTTTGGCTGCTGCCGGCTTCACAGCATACCAATTGTATGTGGATATAACAACCGGGGCTAGTGGGGCGGAAATAGCAATGGACAGCTTGATGTTAATATCATCTTTGCTGGAAGCAGCGTTCCTCGCAGCAGAGCTGGCAGTCAGCGTCAGCTGGGCCGGCCCACTTGCATTTGTGTGTGCTGTGGTCGGACTTATTGCAATGCTGGTTAAGATGTTTTTACCCCAAAAGCCAAAACCATCTCCTGTGGAGGTCTTCATATCAAATGACCTCAGAAAGTTTACTGAGACACTCGAAGACCCACCGAAAGATTGGATTGACAAGCAGAAAAAGAAAGAAGAGCAGTAAAGAAGACTGCATCTTTTCCTGCAGCAGTCTATGAATGTGGTTAATCATAGTTAATTCATGATTTAACGGGTGGGGGGCAATTACTTTTTCATATAGGACCAGGTAGGTTTGGATAGCTTTTTTCCCACAAGAAATGAAATCATCATTGAAAAACTGTATTTTGAATTTAGTCAGGTTATCTTTGTGTAATATTAAAATTTGTTTCAGAATGCTTAAATGTTTCAGATCAAACATATGTAGAATCTGGAAATATAAGTGACAAATGGCCGATAAGCTCAGTCCAGAGCCATGCCAGATAGCAATAAAACTTTTGTGGACTTCCAGGAGGTGACAATGGTCTCACCACGGGGGGGGTTGTTGCAGGGCTCTGCCCCTGTGCGAGTCATATTACTGGCCTAAGTCTTAAGTTAAAGTCCAGTTATATTAATCTGTTTCAAATAATCTAAACCTCTGGGAAGAGCATAATATGCTTATATATTCAATATTCTGCAAAGAAATCACTTCTGGACTTATAACCCAATTTATCTATATATTCATCTTAAGACTTTTTCCATGACAACTGCATCATATTAGTACATATTCATATCATGTTTGGTCTTGTTATTCTCGGGGGAATCTAAGGAGTTGAATGGAGTATGTTTCATTCCCATTGAAATTATGGTTCGTTCCCTTTTGGAAACTCCTGAGAATTTGGTCAGAATACTCTCTGGTAATCACCCTATTCTCCTCTCTCTGCTGAAGTGTTTTATTACATCCTTCCAATGGTGGAAACCCAAAAACCGGATTCGACCCCCCTTCCAGGAGTTTATGGCCATGCCGCCTGGATCAAAGACGTGGTTTGGCTTAAAGCAAAGAGAAACAATCCATTCTGGGAAGATCATTATCCGATCTGTCCCCGCAGACGTTAGTGCGTGAGTAGCCTTTTTCAATGATGTAACGTCAGATTTGAACTTCCCGCGCACATTAGTGCGTCTATCCTTTTCCTCCAGGTATGACTTTATTCTCCTCTTCTAAATTATGTGTAACTTGTAATTGGCTTAACGTTGATTTGTTTGATTTAAGCTTTTGCCTACCTGGTGAATAAATTATTGTCATTCCTTTAAGCTTGCGTGGTCTCCGTGACTCCTAATCCTTTTGTTCTTTCTAGCCACGTTACGACCAGTACTTAGGGGGTGAGTCCTTACATTCCAGACTAGCTAGCTGATGTTTTAAAGGTAGTGATGGGTTTTAAGTTGGATTGCAGATTACGGTCTACTTATATAAAGGGTTTAAGTAGTATCGGTCCTGGGGATTTGGCCTGAAGGGCACCCTTGGGCTTATAAGCCGGTGCCTGGTCGATCCCCTTAAGGGGCCCTGTGGTGCACATAAATCTGGGTTCATGATATGTTTATGCCAAAGTTGCTACTATCATGGTAATTTCTTCCATCCTCTAGAACTCTCACCGAACTAAGATCCGGCAACTGCGCTATTACCCGGGGGCGTCGGTTGAGTAACTGGTTTTTACAGAAGAGTCTGGCGACGTAGCTGCCCCGAGATTCACGCATGTGTCCCTAAACTATAAATTCTAATTCTAACTTGGAGTCAGATATTTAACAAGGGTATAACTAATTTTGGTATTCTAAATTTATTATGGAGTCAGATTAATTGTAACCATTGTGCTTTTGTGCCCCGTTGTTCGAACGGAGAAGATATATCCATTTTATTGTGATTTGCACCAGCCAGGACGTTGCGCGTGCTAATGCTTGGAACCCGCACGCATATACCTTCAGCCCGGGCTCTTCCTCCCTTGGTCGAGTCGCGTGGGTTTTACACATACAAAAAAAAAAAAGAAATCAGGAGAAGATCAAATACTTTTTCACGGCACTATGACATGGGTTTTCATCTTTGTACATGTACAGTGCAGTGACAGTTACTCACCAAACAAAATGAAGATGATTTAGAAACCAAAACTAAAGGAACCCCTTGTGCTTCAGCCCCTCTCTCGCCAGAGGTCGGTGCTCACAGAAAAGGACAAATTGAGAACAGATGAAGGAACAGACTGGAGCACTCAAAGAGTCGGGACTCTGAGGCAGACGCTCTGCGTCAAAACGTTAGTCTTAGCATCTCAATAAACTGATGCAAGTGATTCGAGTGCTGCAGTCTGTTCTTCATATGATTTAGAAACCAAGTTCTACTCAAGAATTTATTTCATGAAATATTGGATCATATAGATGAAAATAAGTAAACAGATAACAATATAAAGTGAACATGAAAATAATGTTTTTATTGAGAGAAAAGGTCCATATCTAGTGTGGCCACCCTTTGCTTTGATTACAGCATTTAATCTTTCAGACACGGTGTTCACATTTTTTTTTATTTCCTCATTTGCTAAAACACTTATGTTACAACCTTGCTGGGTGTCTGGGGGGCAGGTAGTAACAACTTGCAAAAAAAAAGGACCAACGAAGAAAGACTTAAAACTTGGGCACGATGAGACGTGATTTATTTTACAGAGATCAGTTGGGCAAAACAGAAATAAATTTCATGGAAGCAAACAATACATTAGGGTTTCCCAGGCCAACACAACAAAAAAAAGCCACACTACCGGGGACAGGAGTTCAAAAAATTTTATCTGGATTAAAATTATCTGGATTTTGCTTTCCAGGATCAGGTAATCCGTCTTATTTTTATGCCAGTTTTTCGAAGCAACATTGGATGGGATCACCCTGATCCAGATACAGTTTAGGATTACCAAAACCAGATCACCAGTGCTCTAAATGGCACAACATATGACAATTTAAAGAATAACAGGTAGACCAGCCGACATGGGGACACTTTAAGTGTTTATTTTTTGAGACAAAACACAAAAATAAATATCCATTTCCATTTATAATTTCCTTTATGACCCCTCACTTGAGCCACAACAAATAAAAACACAAACGCTCATTAACAGATACATTGTGGATATTTTGAAAACGTCATAAATTGAAAAAACAGATAAATGTCCAATAGTTAACAAAATAAAGGATGTTCAGGGTTCTTCCTCCTCTGAGGAGACCAGCATTTCCAAGCCCTGCTTTCAGGAGCTGGATCTGAGGTTTTGCTTTGGTTTGCAGCAGTTTTGTTAGCTTGATTTGTTCCTGTGCCAGGAGTCTCTGTGTTTCTGCTCTGTTTCTCGATCAATAAGTGATGCATGGGCATCATCATCATTATTATTTTACAAAGGATGCTTCCAGCCTCTTCTCTGAGCTCTTGTGACGGCTGGCTCTGCCAGTGAAGGTCCAGGTTGTTCTTCAATAACAGGGCTGAGATCCCAAATAAAGATTTCCTCTGCATTAGGAGGTACTGGCTCACTTTCCTTTAGAGTCGTAGGCTCACCGTCCCCTACAACACCTTGAATCCCATGCAGAGCTTTAGAGTTCTCACCTCCAATAATGTCCAGACCCACATCAGTGTATTCACCTTTCCTAAAGGGTTTGTTGCCTGTTTGGGTATTTTTTTGCTTCAGCAAGGTCCTTTGTTGCTCTGCACCTCAGGTTCGTCCATCGAAATTTCACCTGCTCCAAGGTCCCCCTCTGGCCAGACCCCATTGCATTCTGGGTGATTTCAACACAAATGTCTTTCTTCTTTTTGTTAGTCACCATCCCACCTGAAACAGAACTTCTAACTTTTGAGGCATAATGGCACTTAACACCCTGCAACAGTGAAATTAGGTCCTTTTCAGTCCATGGCTCCACCTCATCTGTTGTAGTGAACGTAGTACTTACAGGCCTTGGGCATGATTGACTTAATTGAACACAAGCCAAAGCACGTCAGCTAATGAGCGGGTGGGTATTTGACCATCTTATATTCAGCCTTTCTCAGAGGACTGACAGAGAGGCACTAACATGGCAGGTACTGTCCATCGCTACCACCATTTTGATGGAAGAGGATACCGTCAAAGCGTGTATGCTGAGCATGCAAAACTACTGGAGCAATACACCACTGAAGAGCTGTATGCTCGCTTGCGCTTTGGGAATGCTGACATTAAGTACATTGCAGACCTTGTCAGGCCAAAACTTCAACGGAGAGCCCAAAGGAGTGAGAGTCTGTCTGTGGAAGAGCAGGTCCTCATTGCTCTGCGCTTCTATGCATCTGGGACTTTCAACCAAGTTGTTGGTGACAATATAGGAGTGATGTAACGGTGAGTGATGTAGTGAAAGCTGTGTCAATTGCATTGGCCAGCCTGGTCAATCAGGTTGTTTTACTTCCAAAGGATGACCAGATTGCCCAGACCAAGCACAAGTTCTCTCTTTTGGGGAACATGCCCAATAATATTGGGGTTATTGACTGCACTCATGTCCATATACAAGCACTGCATGAGCGGGAGTGAGAGTACATCAACCGGGGAGGCGCAGCATCAACATCCAACTCGTGGGCAACGCTCACCTCATCATCACAAACTGCGTCGTTAAGTGGGCTGGGTCTGTTCATGATGCACGTATCCTGAGGGAGAGTGCTTTATACAGAGAGCTCCAAACCTACCGACTGGATGGCATAATATTAGGAGACTGTGCCTATCCGCTCCTGCCATGGCTGATGAGCCCTTTTCTTGCAGCGGCCGCACCTGCGCAGGCACGCTTCAACACTGCTCACTGCAACACAAGATGTGCAACTGAGCATCTGAACGGAGTTCTGAAGAGACGCTTTGCCTGCCTTAACTACTTGCGAGTGTAACCACAGGGAGGGTGCAATATAATACCTGCATGTATTGTCCTGTGTAACATCGCTACCAGGCGCAGCGTCCCTCTCTGTGATGTGTGTGATGCACCTGAGTCTGTAAAAGAACCAGACCAGCCTCTGGCGTTCTGTCAGGATGAGGGACTGACTGCGCGTGCAGTCAGGGATGCAATTGTTAGAAATTCTTTTTTGACAGGTTCATCTCTGATGATTGTTTCTTTTAAAATTAATATACGGTGATGAAAGACAGAAAAATTGAATATTAGTTTTGTTTATTGAAAGCTGTTTGGGGGATTATTTCATGGGGACAATATCATTTTTATTTCTATTTTCTTTTTACTTAACTATACTGAAAGGCTTGTAAATTTGTAGCCTGTGTCTGCTTTATTAACTTTATCACTGCAAGGGTTAAACAAGTCAAGTGCAAAATATTAATAAAAGATATACACTGAATGATACAAGATTTGTATTATTTGACCAATTTCAAGGTTTTACTACATTTTCTTCCTGAAATCCACCTTGAAATCCTACCCTCTGTTGGGATCAGGATAATCCTGCTTTTTTTGGATCAGAGTTATCCAAATCCTTCAGTAAAGTTTTGGACAACACAAACTGAAGATTTGATCCAGGAAAAAAAAAAAAACAAAAACAGGATTGGATTACGTGATCTAATCCAATTTCAGAATCCTCCTTTCCCTTTTGAACAACCCATTTTCAAGATTTGATCCAATCCCATTACTGAAATCCGATCAGATTACCTTGAATAACTGCGCCCCTAAGAACCATACGGGTCAACCCATGTTGGGGTACTTTGGAGAAAACTCAAAAGTTGCCAGCCTCCTGTGTCACCTAGAGCAACTGGCAACAAAAACACTACATATGTTACAAACTGAAGATATGCAAAATTATGCATATGTACTTTTTGTACAGGTTTTGGATGCATAATCATTTAAAGTGAAAGGTACCTCCTTCTGAAGCGGAACCATCATCTTCTGATTCATTTGGGACAAACTCTGGGTCTCTATCATCTTCCACTTCACCATCATCGTCAATCATAGGATGCAGTTCCTCATCAGGGAGATACCGAGCCTCCATGTTTGCAATGAATTATGGGAAGGTTGTGGGATGGCCCACCATGGCTAAGGCAGTGCAGTGCATGTGTATAGTGGCGGAGAAGACGTTTGCTTGTATTAACAATCCATGTGGGTAGATTGGGTTTGCCCATTTAGGAAATGTAGATCTCAGTTTTCTGCCCATGCTCACAATCTCAACTGATTTTCGCCAAAAGTGCGGGATGGTCCAGTATGGCACTTAGGGGCTCAATTTGTAATGGCCGGTAGAGGTAGGAGGCCAGTTGCAGCGACAAGAGGGAAACAAGCAGCGCGAACACAAAATAAACAAAGAGAATAATACAGACCACTGGAAAGAGCTCACGCTACCAAAGGATGTATAATAGTCTGAAACACGGAAGCAAAGAGAGATAGAAAAAGGGAGAAGAAACTCCAATAATTAGAAGATAGAAAGTCAAACAAATCCTGACTGCAGATATCTTCGGCTATAGTGCGTAGCTACAAACAGACACTCTAGCAAAGAGCCGTGGTGAACATCCGGCTTATATAGAGTCTGGGGAAGCGCCGCCCCAGTTCAATCAGCCAGCTGGGTAAAGAATCCGATAATAAGGAATACGATATCGTCCCGGGACGAGAGCCACAAAGAAAAGTCCAAAACACACGCACAAACATCCAGAGCCCTGACACAACTGGCCCCTGGAAAACAAAGCCTCTCAGCCTAAAATGTGAAACAGAAAAATACTAAACTCCCTGACTAACGCAACAGGAGAAAAAGGGGGAACAAAATAAATGGCAGAGAACCCCTATAAAGCCTCCTTCAAACTCTTGCACAACATGATTAAAAAGTTAAACTGGGTGACCCGGACAGAGCTGAGACAGGTTGCCATCAAAGGTGTTTTGTAAACCAGAAACACAGGGGCTAAACACGCTAAGGCACCAGGTTATTTAGCAAAGTTAAATAGTTATAACCAGCCAAAGCACAATCAAGGGTTTTATCACAGAGTTCCAAGAACACGAAGATGAGCCGCACAAACACCAAAATACAACCCAGCAGCAGCCCCCAGCAAACAGCTCTGTGGCCAAATGGCAGGGAGCACTGGATTGTGCAGGTTCTTGTAGACCTGTACTTACGATCTGGCATGAGCTGCAGGTGAGGTGATTGGCTCAGGGGCCGTGGCTGATCTGAGACAGAAAATGAGGGAGAGAGAACTTAAAGCGGCCAAAAATCAGTACACGTTGATTGTTTTGATGTAGAAAATCAGTAGATTGTTTTGATGGAGCAACAAATTTGTTCATCTTGGTATCAAGAAAATCCCAGATTTGCTCAATCAGTTTAACGTCTGGACTTTGAACAGTCCAAGTCATAAGTTTTGTGTCACCAGATGATTCTTCTCGATTGTAATAATTCTTGCACAACTTCAAAGTGTGTTAAGGGTCCTTATCTTGTCGAAAATAAAATCCCTGACCAATCAGTCTCATTCCAGATGGCAATGCGTCCCTCACAAGGCTGCTGTGATACATGATTCCACTGAATTTTTATTAGATCACCCGTTCCTTTCAAGCAGACTGAATCCCAAACTGTGATATTACTCCAGTTTTTTATGAAGGGGTTAACCGGCCTTTTTGAAACGTTCTCCAACTCTACGTTGTGCGTAAATTCTGTGTTTGGATGAGAAAATTTTGAATATTGATTCATCAGTCCTCAGGACTTGTTCCCAGTCCATTAGCGTCCAATCCTTGAATTTCTTGGCAAACTCAAGCCTTTTTTGATGTTGCCTGCTCTAACCAGCAACACAACCAATCAGACTATTTTCACACAGGCGTCTGAAAATAGTGGATCTTGATGCTTTAATCTCTTCAGTTCTGGTGCTAATAATATTATCGCAGAGTTGTCGCGCTTGTCAACCGCTGATTTTTTTTTTTGTCATACACAGATAACGAACATCAGAGGCACTTAACTTCCGTTTTTCACCTCTACTGCCACTAGTTTTCAGCGAACCTTTCTCTTTGAAACACTTCATGGTGTTTCTTACAGTGCCATGGCAGCTTTTAACATCCTCAGAAGTTTTTTAAAGTGACCAACAAGCATCATGTAAGGCCAGAATGGAGCTGCGAACAATCTCCAAGAGCTCCTTCCGTCATGCCATTGTGTTTAACGCAGAGACACTGTTCAGAGTTTGTCACCTTATGTACTGGAATAACTGATCATCAGAGGTAATTTTGCAGAATAATGTTGCCAGTTTAAACAAATTTTTTACCATCAATAACCATGGAATGAGCCTTGAAACATGCACTCTATGCAAGAGTCAAAAAAATAAATTTGCAACATCTTTCAATTATTATAAAAAATTGATGTTTTCAGTGTTTTTGTTTATTACCCAAATTTTCACCTCAGTATACTCGTGAGAATGATTTTTTGTTCTCGTTGCCTACATTAGAATTTTGCAATACATTCCCCCTCAAAAAATGTAGGGAAGTAATACATTAGAACCCCTTTTAGGACCCCCATCACTGCTCATTACTGTATAACAAGTGTTGCCACTAAACGTGGCCATGTCCCCCGCCAGGTCACGGAAATCGACTGGGGTCGGCGTATCACATTAATACGCATTGAAGCCAAAGATGAATGAAATCGGTCAAACCGTTCTTGAGATATCGCGTTCACAATAAACGGGACGTGACAGACGGACGGAGCTGAATACAATGTCCCCCGCTTACATAAAATTGTCCATTTCTGGCGTTTTTAGTTCGAAAAAGGGGGTGAAAATCCACATGCAATATCATGCTGTGATAGCACAAAAATTTACGGTAAGCAAGGGTTGTCTTATTCCCAGTAAGCGGTAGTGAAAGGGTCAATTGAATGAACACATAAGGTTTAAGGTGAACGTTCACATAAACCTTATGTGTTTATTCAATTATAGGTAAGGTGAACTTTCACATAAACCCTGTGTGTTAAAGTATACAATAGTAATTCATTTCAAATATGTTTTCCTATTTGCTATTAAAATCACAAAGCAACACAGCATAGATCTGACAACTTTATTGGCAGTAACTTCAAAATTACAGTAACTTTTAAATGTGTCTGCACCATTCTGTACACCTGTGGTGTTGGCACTTGAACATTGTTTAAAGACGCATCACAGTCACCACATGCCCTGCTCAATTCAATCAACATGTGTTTGCCTCAACACAAAGACAAATAAATGGAGGATCAGTAACAGAATCATCATGAACGCTATTCAGACACTGGGTGCACCGGCACAGTATAACACACTATAGCATGAACTGATCGTTAAAATTCAGCACTTTGCGACTTTAAAGAACATTAATTACTTTTGATATTTTGCTCTTAGAAAAACTCAAGGCTGTTAATAGTGCAGATGACAATGAAAGCAGTGGCCATTTCATCAGGTACACTTGTAGAATCTATTGCAAGTAAATGCAACAGCACAGCTGGAAATTCCAGCTTGTGAAATTAAAAATGTTTCCGTTTTGGGTGTCCTTCTTAGACTTGTAAATTCAAACATGACAAATGAGGCCATAGCTGTTCTACTGGACTACATTATATTCAGTGTTTCTAATATTCTGCCTCCCTCATGAGTATAAATAGGAAAAACAATTTATAAATCATGACTATGACTTCAAACATTTAATTTAATTCTATGATGATTTCATAAAAACTGATTATAAGAGGCATTATGCAAATATTCTTTGGATCAACATGTATTGGACTGCATTAGAGTGTACAGATGTACCTAATAAAATGGCCACTGAGCATAACACTGCATTACACCAAGGATTCAACCACAAAATACATCCCATCATCAACATACAAACACCACCATTTCGAAGTTCAATGCAGTTAGCCTCATCTCATCAAACCAAAGAAGCTATCATGAAAAAAAAGAAGAAGGAATTATCCAAGGTGAACTAAATAAATACATAAATAAAAATGAAGACTTAAGTCCTGATTCAAGCACACTCTTTTTAGCGTCACCACGAGAGAGGGCCAAGCAAGCTCAGCAAATTGGCACAAGTTTCACATTAAGGTTGAGACACGGTAACACATGTTACAGTTACAATGTGAAATTACAGCAGAACAGCAGTTGAGCTGATGCGCAGTGGGGGCAATCATGACAAAACTGTACACAAATAACTGCCCACCTGACCCCCAGGGACGCAGCCCCAGGGGCAGACTGTTATGATTCTGCTCATGTTCTGTTCATGTCTTGCCATTGCTTTTATTCCATGCCATGTTTTGTTTCTGTTTTTTCTGTTATTCCTGCCATAGTCCATTTCCCCAGTTAGATTCCGGTCATTGTTTTCCTCATGCCCTGCATTGCACTTTGTCTCCCCTGTCTGGTCTTGTGTTATGTGACAGCTTATTTTCCCCTAGTATTGTGTGCCACGCTTTCAGGTGATTTCATGGTTACTGGGTTTTCATAGTTCCTTCTTATCTCGTTTGCTTCCTTCACCTTGCTTTTCTATTTTACTAACAATTACTAACAGTTTGTTATTTTGTTAAAGTTACTAACCAGAACTAACATTGTATATAATACTAACTTACTAACGAGCACTAGGGATTGTATAGCTGCACCTTACTAATTGATTAACAAGCTCTTAGCGCTCGCCCTGTTCTAGTCTCCACCTCTTGCCTTCACTTAATAATCTTTGCTGCGTTTCAGCGGATCCTCCGCACCTGCTCAACTCTGTTCTGCCTCTCATTATCTGTGCACGTTAGTACTCCCTAACCGGAGCTGTATGTTTTGTCAATAGGCTGTCTCGTGATCCCTGTCTGCGTTTTGGCTTTTGCCTATTTCATGTGATTAGGCTCTCCCTCGTGTTTGCTCCTTCGTAATTAGTCTGATCCAATTCACCCGTTCCTAATCATAGCATGTGACTTCCCTTGTGTGTATTAAAGCAGTCTTCTCACAGCAGTTCGCCATCAGAACGTTTCTCTTGGTTTGTCTGTGCTTCGCTTGTTTTCGCCTCGTATTCTCTTGTGATTCACTTCTGACTGGACCGTCCCTGATTTTCGATTTTGGCTCTGTATTGGATTGCTTGTTACTCCTGTGTATCGAACCCTTTTTGTCTGACTACGAATTCTGTGATTGGTGCCCTGTTTACGACTCGGATTACGCCCTGTGGATTTTTGATTTTTGGATTGTGGACTTTGTACCGTTGCCTCCTGCCCTGCGGGCGTTCGCCCCGTTTCCCAATAAAGATCCCATTTTACTGCAATTCCTGGTTCTCGCGTCTGGTTCCAGATCGCTACCTAACAGAGACACTAACGAGGAGGATTGAGGGAGAAGAGAAGTCCACAGAAACAAGTATCTAACAAGCTTTGCACACATCAATATTGGGAATGTGTGATGTCATTTGGTTTACATCGGTTATGCGAAAAGGCATCTTCACATGCTGGATACACACACAAAAGAATTGTTACACACATAAGAATTGTTTTGATTAAATAACCTTTGATGACTTTAAATATAGTCAATTTTGAACATCCTTCACAGCTTCCAGACTGACGTGGGCTGAAATGTCAATGTTACAGTGACATTCTACAGTATGTCATCATTTAACATTTTCAGAGAAATGCAAGTCTTTTGCAGCTTTCCATCACTAATGAACAAATAACATTGATCAGTCAGTTAATGACAGCTGTGCATATGAATGGTTTTGGTGTATTTCCCTTCAACTGGAACAGGATAATAATGTCTATGAAAGAAATGGCCAAAGGGTCGAGAAGCAGGTTCCTCCAACAAATGCTCCATCCCTTCCAACAGCATATTATATGAACAATCCACAATTTCCACAAAGTCAATGTGGCAGTAAAAGGTCAAAATGTGGCTGGGTCAATTGTTCAGCACCTTAACTTGTGATCTCACTGTAGCATCTTTATTTTAAGTGCATGGACCTTTGGGGACAGTCGGTTATCGTCCAAGTTCATCAGCATTTTCTGGAAGAACTCAAATGTGAATTGAAGTTCTCGGGGATAGCTCAGGTTGAGTGTGTAGATGAGCCCAGAGAGCATGGCACATCCAAAGGAAATACTTCCCAGCTTGCACAGAAGTTCCATTGCAAGACTGAAAGCTCACAGTAAAATGCAATTACTGACCAAGTACTCCTTGATAAGAGTGTTGCTGTCCTCAGTGAGATAAGCACAAAGACCTCAAAGTACACAGTCCCTCTTGACCTCGATGTCCTCATCCAGCATTTATCAGATCCTTATCACGAGTAACCCCCACGTGAGGTGGAGAAGAAGGTTGTAGAGGTAAACAGATATGGACGTTGGGAAGTGGAGGGTATAAGGAAGATGAAGGAGAGGAAGAGACGATTGAAGAAATAGGGGAGATTGAGAAGAGGGGTGATCATGTAAAGAAAAGGAGAAATTGTAAGATGAGGGGATGAGTGGAAGGGAGAAGTAGAAATATGAAATACAAAAGAGAGGAGGTTAGAGGAAGATGAAGGAAAGTTAAGTATGGACGCTGAAAACACCAGAAGATGGGAGCGGGTGGAACACCTCACCCAGGAAGGATATACTGTAAAGGATGGAAAAGGAAAAAATGAAAGAATGACAGAGTGGATGGAGGAGGAAAAAGATTAAACAGATGAAGGTAGATGGGAAAAGATGTTACACTGGGGAGAAAAACCTTATTTGCCTAAATAATGTAACAGTTTAATGCACTTGCCTTAGCTGTCGGAGCCACGAGGAGCCCGATCTTCCTTCCAGCAGCTCCTCCTCTACTGCCGAAGACCTTCATCAAGTTAGGTGTGTATTTGTCCAGTTCTGCCAAAAACTTGGCTTGAAGTGGCAAAGTTGTTATTCGCATGAATTCTGCATTTATCTGTAAGAGAAAAAAAAATGAGACACGGTGTTAATGGGAGAAGTGAGAAGTAATAACTTTCTAGCTTTAAGAGGTATCATTTCCTGGGCTGAAAAAGGACAGACACTTTGTGCCCAAGTGCCAAGTCCCCAGTCTTAAATCCAGATAAATCACATCTCAATCCAATCAATCCATATTTCAGGGCTTTGTCAAACTTTTAACGTTTAAAGTGTGTTAAAGTCTTAAAAGCACCTGCTCCAACTTATATCAGGCTCATTGTCAAGCTATAGAGAGCAGTAGCACAAGCCATCAATACCAAAATTGGGCAGCTACAAGAAAGTCTAAATAGTGGCAGCTGATGGCATGTCAATACATTGATATGCCACCACTCTGCATTTTAAAATTTCCCATTGGAAAAGTCAGTGAACTGTCTCCCTCTACAATCAGTCTCTAAAACGCAGTCTTAAGAAATTCTATTGACAAGAAAAAACTGCTTACCGTTGTTTTTACTGTACAAATAGATATGTTTATATAGAATAAAATCATCTTTTCCCCCACTTAATAATTACCTGAACATAATTTTGGAAAGCAGTTATACATCAGCAGAGCAGTGTGTAAGATGTCATCAGTAATGCTTACCTCACTCGCTGTGAACAAGGCAGGCCATCTGTTCACAAGTTCAGAGAGTAAAGGCGAGTCCTGGACAACCTCTTGACGTCTGTAGGAGAAGGTCTTCTGCATTTTCTCCTTGACCACAGCCTCATTGTGTCTCTTTTTCACCTGTTAAGAGAGCTACTCTTTCATTCTCAAGACTCTTTCTTGTTTCACTGCGAGGGAGGGATGGGAGAAAGTTAACCTCTGCTTTTCTTGGTTTTTTGATGTTCACAGCTGCTTTTTCTTGACCTTTGCGCTTGTTCTTGAGAGAGTTTACACTGACTTCTGGGTGTCCAATCTTGCACAGTTTTGTGCAAAAATTGGCAACTTTTGTCTTTAGATAGTGTCCATCCTTCATGGCCAGCTCGAGTTTGTTATGATTCTGTCATGCCTGCTCTGTTTCTCCCATGCCTGTTCTGTTTTTTGCCATGCCCTGTTATGTTCTCCCATGCCTGTTCTGTTTTTTGCCATGTTTTAGTTCTTTGCCATGTTTTTGTTTTTGCCATGCCAGATCCATTATTCTGTTAGATTCCGGTCCATGTCTTTGGTCATGCCCTTCATTGCACTTTGTCTCCCGTGTCTGGTCTTTTGTTAAGCTACAGCTTCTCCCCAGTCCTGCGTGTCACATGTTTAGGTGGTTTCATGGTTTCTGGGTTTCAAACATTCCTTCTAATCTCGTTTGCTTCCTTCACTCTGCTTTTCGATTTTACTAACCCATTCCAACAGTTTGTTATTTTGTTAAAGTTACTAACCAAGACTAACATTGTATATAATACTAACTTACTAACGAGCACCAGGGATTGTATAGCTGCACTTACTAATTGATTAACAAGCTCTCAGCACTCGCCCTGTTCTAGTCTCCACCTCTTGCCTTCTCTTCGTCTTTGCTGCAATTCAGCGGATCCTCCGCACCTGCTCTACTCTGTCCTGCCTCTCATTATCTGTGCACATTACAACTCCCTAACCGGAGCTGTATGTTTTTGTCATAGGTTGTCTCGTGATCCCTGTCCGCGTTTTAGCTTTTGCCAATTTCATGTGATTAGGTTCTCCCTCGTGTTTGCTCCCACGTAATTAGTCTGATCCCATTCACCTGTCCCTGATCATAGCATGTGACTTCCCTTGAGTGTACTTGAGCAGTCTTTTCACAGCAGATCCTTGTCAGAACGTTTCTCTTGTTTACCTGTGCTGCTGTCGTCTTCGCCTTGTACTCAGTGTTACTCTTCTGACTGGACCGTCCGACTTACGATTTTTGGCTCTGCTTTTTGGTACTATTGTCTGCATCTGTTTACGAACCCTTTTTGCCCGACTACGAGTTTTGTGTTTGCTGCCCTGTTAACGGTTTGGATTACGCCCACTGGATTTTGGCTTTTGCTTCTCTGACAAACCTGTGCCTGTGTAATTTAACCTGTTTTTGCCCGACCACACAGTACTGTTATTGCTGCCCTGGTTTTCAACTCTGATTCTGCCCTACTGGATTGTGATTTTTTGGATTGTGGACTTTGTACCTTTTGCCTTCTGCCCTGCGAGGGTTTTCCCCCTTGCTTAATAAACTCATCTACTGCACTGGTTGGTTCTCACGTCTGGTTCCTGAGCGTATCCTCACACAGAGACAGGAACGGCCTTCACATGTGCAGGCGGCATTTCTGCTCTGCGTGTAATATTACTTAATGTGTCAGTGTTTGGTAATGTTTTCTGCTACGTACATCAGCCTTTCTTCCACAAACACAAATACCTTCTATTCAATTTTATGACCTCAAGATCTTTAACTTTTTCTCAACTAGGACTCTTCGTCCGACAATTTACCTTCCAAATCCTTCAGCACCGGTAGTCAAGTCTATTTATAGAGAACATTTAAAATAACAAAAGTTGAATCAAAGTAGTGTACAATGATTGGCAGATAATAAAACGGGGAAACTAAAAAATCTATAAAAATCAATAAATATGTAAAATGAAATCAAGCAAAAGAGTTGATGGAATTCACTTAGATCCTTTCTTTACCTGCCGAATAAATCCCAATTCAAGAACTTTGTCTTGTGTATTTTGTCCCCTCGGTCTGAATGTGTTTTACAAAATCCTCAATTTCATTGGAATGGTTTGGAATACACTGCCTTGTCGATCACAGTGCGTGTGCCACTTTGAGAAATTTTTATTTAAAAATTCATAATTGCTAAATTTGCTCATCCTGGCTACTGAGCTCCAGTCAATTTTGCATTAATTTTTTTTGCAGTATATTCCTGAATTGGTATTCCTGTGTTCTGGGTCAAAAATGGGGCAGTAGCAATAATATCTTTTCAGAGTTTTTTTTTTTTTTTTCAATTAATTATGATTGGAGCAACCCACCTCTGTCTCGGGTTCCGCTAAAAGCATGGAGGAGATGCACAGTCAGGGCTTATTAGCCCCAGCCATAGTGTCAATTCTCCATGTCATCAGCAGAACTGGGTGGAGTTGCTTTAGACTGTGTTACAATATGCAATTTCTTTTTTTTATTCTTCACAAAAAAATGGGTATGTATTGAACATTCAACTGTAATAATTTTTCTGTTGGGCTCCCAGCACATAAAGGTAAACAATCATCTCAAATCTGGTCAGCTTAGTCAGTTTCTGTTATTTGAGCACTCAAGACTCAAGTTGCCGTCACTGTCACAGTCCTAGTTACCGTCTCTCTCGCTATTTGCAGGAGGAAAAGATTTTGTCAGCCTAATCAAAAATAAATTGAGAACTGGAAGGAAGATAAGATGTGATCACGTTATTAGTCGACTTTTTCAATTATATGGTGGTCCACCTTTTGAATTTAGTCTTGTGTTAATACTCCAAATTGGATTTCCCCAAATTTATTTTAGAAGGTAAACTTTTAAGTTGCAAACCCGCAGTTGAATCCTTAGCTGGCCAGCTTATCATTTTCCACTTAGATCCTTCGAACCTCCCTCTCCCAGGGCGCAGTTCCAGGTTAGATCCCTTTCCACAGAGATCTTTGCCCGGGCTCCCCCAGGTTGAGAGCTCTGCCTTCTGCTTCCCGGTGCCTTCTTTTCAAAGCCCACCAATCACAGAAGCACCACTCGCCGACTGACGCATTCGCTTTTGGCTTGTGGTGGCCTGACTGTACATTGAGCCGAGCGCGGCAGCCACCCCTCTCCGTGGTCTTACTGTCATCTGCGACCCGACCGGCCGGTGACCCAGTCGATAGCGATCCCCGAATCCCGTAGTGGTTACCAGCCACCCAGGTGGGAACCGACGGTCTGATCCCTACCCCACTTCGCTATGGGTATAGAAACTTTGACTGTTTTCACCAGCCTTGCCTGTTCACAGTGGTCGTCTCCAACGCCCCTCTGCTAGGTGTGGGCTGTCACCCACGTACCACGTGTTGCCCACACTTACATGTGACAAACACGCCGACTAGATGGTACCACGGCAGTATGTTAATTTATGCTTCACCAGACACGGGGGCCTTCAGTCCTCTCCCCTGCGCTACACTCCAGCTTTAACGTGCCCTCGGATCTTCGCAGCCCCCCGCCGCCTGTTAGAGCCTAGGTTTGGGGGGGCCTAATTCCCTCCCTACTCAAGGTTATTTTAATCTCTTATCCTCTGCAGTGAGCACTCTGTGGAAAAGTTTCAATTGAATGAGTTAGATGCATGCAAAAATGAACAAAAAAAACTCCATTAACATAATTTTGTTGCTTTTCCACTCCCTGGGGTCCTTTCCTGTAAAAGTTAAATAAACAGAGGAAGGTTATTAGCCACTCAGTTTCTTTGCCATGTAGACACTTAGTTCCTGTTCAAAACAGAGAAAAGATCTTTCATTAATCATTAAATGCATTTCTTTGGTCAGGAAAGCTTTCAGTCACATTTGTTCACCTCATTTGGAACAAAACTTAGACTTCATGTTACTCCTTTGCGGGGAGAGCTTGTTAAATGTATGAAGAAAATTTCTTGTGTAATCGCATTGCTTAGACATGAGGTACACATCTATTATATTAAATCATTAATCTCGGCTGGCTTCAAAAAAACTCAGCATGATCTGATCAAGCATAGCTCTTTTATTAAAAAAAAATTCAGTACATTCTATATTGTCATTAACTGATGAAAATCGAATTATTTTGTTTTTAATGTGTAACCAACCGTTTTCAAGTATTCTTCCGTCATCTCCTAGCTTATACAAAATATGCCGTCTGTCGTGACCGACAGAAGTATCAAATGAGTGACATAACTTTTCACATAGAGAAATACATGGGTTTTCACTTTGTTTTATACTCATATAGAAGCTCAAGAACCGCAAATATAATTGACAATCAATATTGGGCCCACCATACAAATATTTTAAGAAGATGCCGTGTGTATTGCAAGGAAGTTTCCGGAACCTTCTGACGCATTTACGCCAAGCCACATGAAAACGATCAATATTTTTATCACTCAAGTTCCACAAAGCACAACCATAAAAACTAGTGCAAAATGAGCGAAATAAATAATTCATAACATTGCTGCTACAGCCTCTAAATTTAGTTAAAACACAGTTAGTTCTAAAATAGAGCTCATGAACCGCTTTTTAATAATAGGCTTTGTTGAATTATTTTGCATAACAGAATGATCTAAATGCTGGATAGAATTCTCATGCTTGATCACCTCTCCATTCAAGCATAAACTTATATATCAGCATATCCCCTTGATGTGTTTGGAAATACTATTACAAGACTTTTAAGTGAGTTAAATTTAACACTGTACTCAAGCCCAAATTCCTCACAAATTCCCAGCAAGCGTTTTGCGGCATTGTTTAAAGGCACACCAATCTCACACAGTCTAATTATTTACAGAAAACTGCTTATATTTTCTCACTTATGTCCATTCTACAACTCCACAGCCATTAAAATGGCTAAACTCCTGCTCTCTGTTTACCATCCAAATTAATTCCACTTACTTTAACCAACCACAGCCATTAAAATGGCTAAACTGCTTTAACCAACATCACTTACTCCAACCAACTTCACTTACTCTGACCAACTTCACTTACTCTGACCAACTTCACTTACTCTGGCCAACTTCACTTACTCTGACCAACTTCACTTACTCTGGCCAACCCTCCAACAATGTTGCACGATGCAGACTTAATGCCTCCATCAGTCATCTCGCACTTACATGACATGCTTACCAACTGCGAAATCCACCCTGATGACAATAACCAGCTGATGTTCTTATTAGCAAAATCATCATTCTTGCCTCTTTGAGAAACAATGTAAAACATTACAACTTGAATCACCATATTCAGCAGATTCCCTCATCATCAAACTTCAGACACTTCAACAACTTGCCAGCTCTCTCGAGTCAGCTTCACTTGTTCTTCTCTCTCCCTAAGGAATGTTTTGAACCTCTGCCAACAGATGGTGTTTGGCGACACACTCCTAAACTAGTATTTTCTCAGAAAATGTTGCCTGATGTTATGTTTTTAACCATTTACTTGTCTAATCAATTATATCTCTTGCTTAGTTCCATTTGCCTTTTTTTTTTGGTTTTTTTTTTTTTTCATAAGTTCGACTTAAACTAACCCCTTCAGGAAAACCATATTTCTTTTACCAGAGATTTAATCTGCTCATACTCTCTGAACCATGTTTCTCAATCATAATTTTGACAATATTACTGTTTGGCATCGTTTCGCATTTTGATTGACTTTTCTCTATTTTGAAAACCTGACTCTAGTCCCCGACTAGAGAGAACGCGTTCTGTGTCAATGTAGACGTCTCTACAAAGGGATTTTCGTTTTGGTACAAAATCCTTAAAAACTTTAACCTTATTGTCCCCGACAATACTCAGAACACAATGATCAATGTTATCCGTAACCTTGACAACCCTTTCAGACTGCCGAAGTCCGGCCTAATGCAATGACCAGTTGCAATTCTGTTTTCACATTTAATGGCAGACTACATCAATCAAAATGACACGGTTCATTTACTTATCAATATGTAAGTTTACGACTCACCAAATATTGATGGACCGAATCCTAATTTCGAGTTTGTAGGATCTCAGCAATGGAGGTCACGGAAGCCGGTCCGAGGCATCCTCACATCGCTTAAGAGGAAGCGGTGTACCGAGACCGGGAAGGCTTTTCGTCCCGAAATGATCAGTCTCGCCAGGTCCGGTCCGATTCCGTCCAGTTGTGAGATCCCACTTCTGACACCAGATTTGTGGAGGATTTTCTCAGTTTGAGTCGTAATAAGAGAGTCTTAGAGCAGGTTAAAAGAAACATGATCAACCTTTTATTGCAATATAATTCTGCAGAATGAGAGAGCAAACAGGGACTCTGTGTCCACAGCAGTCAGAGGACAGTCTCTGCTGAATAATTTTCACAAGCAATTATTATACCCTTCTAGCCAAACATCCTTCAAGCAGTCAATCACAAAATTACACAAACATTCTATTCTTTGAAGATTTCTGCTCTAGGGATGCGCTTGGAGGAGCCACATCTTGTGCTTAGGGGCTCAGTTTCAAGGCCTGGTACAGATAGAAACAATTCTGTTATCTTGCTAAGTAGGGACATTTCCCAGACATGAGTCTATAACTCCTATCCAGGTGCATGCACCCCTCCTATCCGTACTTTCCCACAGACAGTTTTCTTGGAGCCTAAAGCTGAGAACAAAATAAGCATTTACATTTCTAACAAGTATTTATCTTTTTTTTTTTAAGCAGTAAAACTATAATGTAATAAAATCAAAGTGCACTAAACACTACAACAAGGAATTTTAAAACTATAACAGTAAAAACAAAAATTCCTTCACACAACCTCCACATTTCTTGTAAAATCTCCTCAGAAGTCACCTGCTAGCTGTCACCTGAATGCTCTGAGTTGAGCTCAACACAAGCCAAACACCAGCTCTGCATTTCCCCAGACTCAGTTATAAATTGCAGGGTTATTGCCATGAATGAGGGTGTAGCTCTTCTGGTCCACAGGTCAGTGGCGCATGAGACGTAAGGTTTCCTCCCAAGCTGCTCCAGGATTGTCTGTTTTATTGTATTGTATATGTCAGGGACTTTTTTGTTCATAAAGTGATTCCTTTATGGAAGGTTATACCTTGGATTCAGTTGCTGAATGAGTTGTTCAAAGCCAGGTTTCTCAACAGTGTAAACAGGGATCTAGTCCATGCAGATGTATGGTAGGGCAGGCTGCAGCTGTTTGGGCCTATGGATCTGTGGGTGACTTTTCTTAGCTTCAGCCTGGGACTTTAAGAGAGAGGAGCATGCTGGGCGCTAGATACAAAAATTATGTTCTCCTGTTAAATTAACATTGTCTTTCAAAGTTCCAGATGGGTAGGACTAATAACGTCTGCTGCCTACCGTATAAAGCTGTTGATACGTAGGGAAAATTTTTTGGGCAATATTGCAGGGCAATGTTGCTAAGCAACTGTGATTGTGCACTTTCCTATTAACTCATTGGCTGCCAGCCGTTTTAGAGCATTTTGTTCAATCTTTCAAGACCCACAGAATATTGTGTTCTATGACTATGTAAACACCGAAACTACCAAAAGAAAGAGTACACTCTCGTTCATCAGGAATAAAAGTTTGTTTCTACCTTTTTCCGCTCTTTTGTAATCGGCAGTAGAACATAGGCTGATTTCATCAAAAACACCTGTCTTTGACCAAAAAAACGGAAATAACGAGCTTTTTGTCAAAAACATCCAGCAGAACAGTGACTTTGACGGTAATATTTTTTGATATAGGCTCTCTCATCCCATGAGCACTGCTGCCACCTACAGGGGTCTGTTCGTCATTACACTAGATTACAAGCCTGATATTAATGTACAAGCTCCGCCAAACCGTCCCCCAGCCCGCGTCGCTGAAAGACATAATTGACATCCATAGACGTCATTGGCAGTCAACGGTTATAATCGAATTGACGTCTATAGACATCAATGGCAGCCAATGAGTTAAGATCGCGCAACAATTTTTTTTTAACCTGAACTATTTTGATAATTTTGGGCAACTTTTTGAGATTATCCAATCAGAATGGTAGTAGCGAATCACATGCCCACCTGTGAGCTTCTGAAATTTTCAACGGAGATGGTTGTGTCTCCATTGCAGTAAGATGAAGAAGAAGAGAGACTATTTGTATTTTTTACGGCCATTAATTATGCGTAAACCAGAAATAGGTAGCTCAAGTCAGTAAATGCTTAAAAATAAAAGATATTTTATGGGGTCAAGTTGTGATTGAGACATCAATTTTTTCTCACCAACAAAATGTAAACTGGCGTTAGCTGACTCGCGCTCCACAGAGACTGAATGGGAATTAGCATTATTTGCGGACATTCATGATACTTGCTAACACCTGAAAGTTATCTCTAGTGATTTAAAAGTAATTGCTCTTGTGGCCAGCTCATTATTCACCTATTTATTTATTGTGTGAATTGCAATGGAGATATTGTCTAACTTATTGTCTGACCTAAATCATATACGAATTCTGGATGAGGTCAATTGCCATTGTCCTGATAAAGTTAGGTAGCCCTTTGTCTCACCAAGTTGCCCGTTACTGGCAATATTGCTCAAACAGTTGCCCCATGTATCATCAGCATAGACTGCTTATTGGAGGCTGCTTATTGGCCTCCGGTGCGATCTGACGCTGGTAAGAGGAGTCTGTTTTACTTTGGCCCTTGGTCATGGAATGACCCTCAATTTCACCTCAAAATTGCTGCTCCCATCTCCATACCAAGTTTCAGACAAAAGATGTCTGAGGCCTTTCCCATTAGCTGCTCTTGTCATCCTGGTTAGATATATTTTTCTACTGTTTTTATATTGAGCCATTTTTAGCTTACTGGCCCTATGGGCCGATAAGCTATTGTCGTGGTGTGGCGTCCGTCGTCCAGAACATTTTTTATCTTTTTTTTGGCCTGATGAATTTTCGTCTAAATTTGCCATAACGTACTACTAGACCATTTCTCCAGATTTTTTTTCTCGGATTTTTGATTGAATCATTTTTGTCCGTTTTATGGGCCCTTGAAATTTTGGCTCCAATGTTAAAGATAGGACTGAGAAATTTTAAAAAATTATTTCTCAAAAACTGCGTGATCAATTTTTTTCTAAATCAGGCAATCAACTTACCTTGGTACCATCAATGTACAGTGCAAGCGCCATTTTGATTGAATCGACGGAAGTGGGTCTATTGGGGGCGCTGTACTTTATGAATATGCAAGATGGCCTGTGGAGGCCAAATGGTTGCAGATAGAGATTAAGTTTGTATTATCGACATATAGGAAGTCATATATGACCTATACATTGGCTATGTTAAAATTGACCTCAGATGACTTTGGAAGGTCAAACTCGAGGTCAGGGATATATTAATAATGTTAAAAGATATGACTTGAAATTTCAAAAAATTATTTCCCAAAAGCTGTGATAATCAACTCACCTTGATACACTTTATGTACAGTGCGAGTGCCATTTTGATTGAATCGATGGAAGTGGGTCTAGTGGGGGCGCTGTACTTTAACATTGGGTCTAATGGAGAATGGGCCAAATCGCCTGTGGAAGCTAAATGGTTGCAGACAGAGATGAAGTTTGTATTACTGACATATAGGAAGTAATATATGACCTATATTTTGGCTGTGTTAAAGTTGACCTCAGATGACCTTGAAAGGTCAAACTTGAGGTCAAGCAAAATGTTACAATTTTCTAAGGTTTCTAGGATTGAAAATATTGAAGATTGGGAACATGTGCATTGAACACTTATCGGAAGTCATGTATGAACTTTCATTTGGTGGCCTTGAACTTGACCTTCGGTGACCTTCGAAGGTCAAACTTCCCATAGTGAAATTTCAATGACTTCTATCACCAAAACTATTACAGATAGAGCTTAGGTTTGTATTGCGGGCATATAGGAAGTCATGTATGAAGTTTCATTTGGTGGCATCAAACTTGACCTTCAGTGTCCTTGAATGCCCAAACTTCACAGTGAAATTTCAATGACTTATATCAGCAAAATGATTACAGATAGTTTCGGTTTGTATTGGAGATGTATGGGAAGTCATGTATGAACTTTCATTTGGTGACCTTCATATTGACCTTCGAAGGTCTAACTTGACCTCGAGAAAATTCAATGACTTCTATCACTGAAAAGGTCACAGATGGAGCCTAGGTTTGTGTTACTGACATAGGAAGTCACATATGAACTTTCATTTGGTGACATTCAACTTGACTGTCAGTGACCTTTGAGAGTCAAACTCCACAGTAAAATTACAATGACTTGAATCACCAAAATGGTCACAGATTGAGCCAAGGTTTGTACAGAGACATTTAGAAAGTCATATATGAAGTCCATTTGCTGACCACAACTTGACATTCTGTGACCTTTATAGTTCACAATTGACATATTGAATACATATTGACATATGGGTCTCTCCATACTGAACTGTACAATTCACTGTGTTGTATAAGAATGGTCAATACATGTTTTTTCTCGGAGAATTTAATGATTTGCATTGTTCATTTATTCACTTCCGGAGTGAAGATATACATAAGAAAAAATCAGAGTCATCGGTCCAACAACACAGCTGAAAAAGTGGTTTCCTGATGTCAGCCAAGGCATTGTGAAGGACAAGGCATCAGACAATCATATATTCCATGCTTTTAAAATAATGAAAATTTTTCTGTGTCCTAATATTGTGTTACGACCATAAAAACATAAACAATCTGTGCGCTATCACCATAGACTGTATAAAAAGATGGACGCAGCACCCGGGTATGAAAACTGAGGCCAATGCAGAATTTGAATTCCATTTAATGGCCAGCAGATGGCGACGTCGGTGGTTGCAGAATTGGAAAAGGTGTATTTGAATTTTCATCACCATTGTAACACATTTGTTCAGTTTAGTATGGAATGAGCCATATGTTAATGACTTGTATCACCAAAACTGCTTCAGAGCTTAGGATTGTATTACAGAAGGTCTTATAAATGTATGTGAACTTTTATTTAGTGACCTTGACATTGATTTTCATTGATTCAAATGCCAAACTTCATATGAAATTTTCATAACTTGTATCATCGCTGTAAGACTGCTTGCCAGTAAGCTACAGGACCCTTGGTCCTATTTTTAGAACTTATGATCTAATTTTTTTTTTAAATTGTAAATTTAGTTTTGTCCTGTCAGACGGTAGTCTCTATTCTGTCCTTTGTTTTTGTATTGTACTGTGCTGTTTTGTCGATATTGTCTTGAACTGTGTTGTGTTTATGTAATACAACTGTGTGACTTGCTGCATTCTGCCCGATCACTATTGAAAAAGAGACTTTGGTCTCAACTGGTTTTATTTTATTTGGGAAATAGGAACAGCTACGCTGTGGCTGACCTCTTGGCTGTGCTGTAGCGCTGTTCGTTGGTGTTTATTCTGCTTGAGTTGAGACAGAGGAAGACGTGTGGGATGGAAGCTGAAGATTTACTCTTGTTTAAACTGGGTTTTCTGAAAATAATTCGTGTTTTAAGGCTCAAACAGTAATAGAGATTAGACGATTTGCTCCCGAGGTATAACCTTTGTCGCATTAGGGGCAGGGAGAATATTCCTCCTTCTTTTTCCCCCTGTAACAACTCGGTGAGCAAACAGCCAAATTAAGTCGCTAATCTGGTCAAACAAAGGCGACGGGGGTTTTTTGGGGGGTTTCAGTCTCCCGGGAGCAAAGCAAAGTAAGGTAAAGTAAAATAAATTTTAACGCTAAATTTAGAGAATAAATTAAACGCTAAATAATTGTCTAACTGAGTTAATTGTGCGAAATACAAAGTAAAACAGTTGTTTTCAAGGACTGAGGTACTGTCGCCTGGTTTTTCTGTAGCTGATTTAGCTAACAAACCCCAGCAAGCTCTCAACGCCAAGAATATTATCGAATTACCTGGATATCTAACTATAACCCGGCTTGGTTTCATACTTGGTCGCTTGCCTTTCAGACAGTCTTCTAGCCAATAAATATTGACGTTCACCGGGGTTTTTTTTAGTCCCCTTCGTTCTCTATCCTGACCGCATTTCCACATAAACGCATTGCCAAGCTTGAATATTAACGCGAACCGGGGTTTTTGTCTTTTTCGCATTTTATTATTACCGAAGGGCTCTTCTGATTAAACACATTGTAAATTACCCTATCTTTGTATTTTCCTCCGGTTGCTGTGCCTTGATCAGCTGATTAAAGTTTAACTGCTTGTTTGAGTGCTTTGGACAGCTTGTTGGGGGAGATACCGTGTTTAGTTTGCTCACATAGGAAACGACTTGTTTATTCGGTCCGTTTTAATTAAAGGGAACCGGGGCTTTACTATCTTTTCGGTTACCCTTGGTTGTATTTGTGGCTAGCTAGCTAGATAAGTACTGTTTGCATTTTTGGCTGGGGATCTGAGATTTAGTATTAAGTTAGTAGGGCAGCAGTCACTTGAGTCGTCCATTCGGTTAGGTTGGAATTTAAATGGTAAGTTTTACCGGAGTGCTCCGCCTCCTCCCTCCTCCAGTTTCTCCTGGGCGTTGTAGCCAGTCTGTTTTATCTGGGTTCTCAGCTAAGCCCTGTGATATTTTTAGGTTAGTATATTAATAGTACTGGGACTAGATAAACTCAAGTCGGCTTATGAGGAGTGCTTATTACATATAGAGTTTGGCTCAATTTGGTATTTCATTTCTGTTAACTGAAACTAAGCCCCTGTTAAAAGAGGCTTATAATCCATATACATAGTTTCCCCACGGTTTCTATTGTGACTGCTGCTTAGGGCTTCTTAGGTTAATAAATTAATAAATTGTGGTTCCTCAGCTTCTTTCTCGGCATTAGTAATTTTCTTTTATCTAGGGTGAGCGAGGTCATTAGGTAGGGGGTTCAAAATGTGGCCAAAACTATGTGACGGTTGCAGGATGATCGCGCTTTTGGAAAGAGATTTCCAGGGTGGGTTTGTCTGTCACCGGTGCCAGCTAATTGAGCATCTGGAGAGCAAGATCCTTGATCTTCAGGGCCAGTTGGCAGCACAACATAGTTCACAATCAGTAGAGTTCCTAGAGGAACTAAGTAGTATGTCATTTAGAGAAATGGTGTGTACGCCAAAGCAGGGTGGTACAGGGATCCCAGAGCAGGCAGGGAGAGAAAGTTGGGTGACTGTTGGTCGACAGCGCAGGAAAGGGCGTGCACGCCGTACAGCAACAGCTCCTCCAGTGGTTGAGGTGTCCAACCGATTCCGGCCCTTGCAGGAACTCGAATTGGCCCCTGACCCTGAGAGTGAGGGGGACTGATGAGCAGCAGGGCACCCTGTTGGCCTCTACCCCTCAGAAAAAGAGAGTTAGTGATAGTGGAGGACTCAATACTTAGAGGAATAGATAGCTTAGTCTGTTCGCGCGACAAGGAGTCTCGTGACGGTGTGTTGCCTGCCTGGTGCCCAGGTAGGGAGACCTCCTGGAGGCGTGCGGACAAGCTCCTGGCCAGAGCGGGGAGGGGATCCAGTTGTCATGGTCCATGTTGGGACAAATGACATAGGTAAGGGTAGGTTTGAGGTTCTGCAAGGCAAATTTGTGGAATTAGCTGAGAAGCTTAGGAGCAGATCCTCAACGGTAGTGGTCTCCGGGATTCTACCGGTACCACGTGCAAGCTGAGGAAAGCAGAATTTTATCTGGAGGTTTAACACGTGGCTACGAACCTGGTGTAGGAAAGAGGGGTATAGGTTTATGGGGCACTGGAACTTTTTCTGGGACAGGGGTGACCTGTTCAAGCCTGACGGGCTGCACCTGAACCGGAGGGGTACCTTTGCACTGGGTCAGCGTATGTTGAGGGTAGCACAGGATTATTTAAACTGGGGATTTGGGGGGTAGGGAGGTTAGTGAGTGTTACACATAGGGAAATGCAGACTGCCCTGATGGAAGCTGACGGCGTTACATGCACTATTGATGATATACTTTTAAAGCAACAAACCGTAGTGCGGGGCTTGAAGCAGTGGCCGCATGGGAAATCAAGGGGGAAGAGCATTAGTAATGACCTGAATTGTTTTTATTTGAATGCAAGAAGCATAAAAAATAAATTTCCAGAGCTTGAGGCCGTTTTGATGAGTGAGGGCTATGACATAGTTGGGATTAGAGAGACATGGCTTAGTGAAGAGGATGAATTTAATATAGAAGGTTATAAGCTCTTTAGGAAGGATAGATGTAATAGACGAGGAGGGGGCGTAGCAATCTATGTGAACGAAAACATAAATGTAAAGGAAATTCCTGAAATTGAACATTCCTTGCCCTGTGAAGATATCTGGGTCAGGCTCATTGGCAAACACGAGACAGGTTTAAACATAGGAGTATGCTATCGGCCACCAGCTTTGGACAGTACAGTCAATGAAATGCTTTTTAAGAGGATTACGCAAGCTTGTAGAGGTGGAGGGACTATTATTATGGGAGACTTAAATTATCCTGGTATTGATTGGGAAATGGTGAAAGGACAGGGTAGGGGGGAGGAAGAATTTCTAGATGTTATAAATGATCATTTTTTTGGTGCAGTATGTTAATAAACCGACAAGAGAGAAGGCAATTTTAGACTTAGTGCTCTGTAATGACCCAGATAGAATTAGCAATGTTGAGGTACTGGAGCCACTTGGGACAAGTGATCACTCTGCTGTTAATTTTGATGTTTCATGGGAAGTTAAAAAGGTGTATTCAAAAGCAAAAATGTTCAATTTTAGGCGAGCAAACTTTGACAGGATGCGCTCATATCTAAGTGAAATAAAATGGGAGACACTCCTGGACTGTGAGTCTGTAAATTATTTAGCGGAAATTGAGGTTAGGGATAACGTAGTATTAGACAAGTTGCATAAACTAAAGGCAGATAAGGCGGCGGGTCCTGATGGCTTATATCCTAGAGTGCTCAGGGAAGTTAGTGAGATCATCTTTAAGCCGCTATCCGCCATCTTTAGACGGTCTTTAGAAACTGGAGAAATACCAAATGGTTGGAAACAGGGTAATATAATACCAATATATAAGAAAGGGGACCGTACTGAGCCAGGTAATTACAGGCGAGTCAGTTTAACTTGCATTGCGTGCAAAATATTGGAATCTATCATAAAAGATGAGCTGGACTTATTTCTTGAACGTAACAATATCTTGAGGGATAGCCAACATGGTTTCCGTAAAGGAAGGTCATGCCTAACAAACCTTCTGGAATTTTTTGAAGAGGCCACCAAGACTTATGACCAGAGCAGGGCTTATGACATCATATATTTGGATTTTCAGAAAGCATTTGATACAGTACCGCATAAGAGACTAATTTTTAAAATGAGCTCCATTGGAGTTACAGGAGGTATTCTGAAGTGGATTCAAAACTGGTTGCAGGACAGAACACAAAGAGTGGTGGTCAGTGGTATCTCATCTGAGCTAGGTATGGTGGGGAGTGGCGTCCCCCAGGGATCGTGTTGGGACCCCTGCTGTTCCTCATCTACATTAATGACCTTGATAGGAATATTGAGAGCAGATTAGTGAAATTTGCAGATGATACTAAATTGGGAGGTTTGGCAAATAGTTTAGAGTTCACTAAAGTGATTCAGGATGATTTGGATAGAATCCAGAATTGGGCAGAAATGTGGCAAATGAAATTTAATGTAGCGAATGTAAAGTAGTACATGTAGGTAATAAAAACATTAGACGGGATTACTTCATGGGAGGTTTAAAACTGGAATGTGCTCCACAAGAGAAGGATCTGGGAGTGATTGTTGACCAAACCCTCACAGGCTCTAGCCATTGTGCCGTAGCAGTTAAAAAAGCCAATCGGATGCTGGGATACATTGCCAAAAGTATTGAGTTCAAATCCAAGGAGTTGATGCTTCTTTTGTACAACACATTTGTCAGACCACATCTAGAGTATTGTGTACAGTTCTGGGGACCATACTTTAAGAAAGACATAGAGGCTTTAGAGAAAGTTCAGAGAAGAGCCACGAAGCTAATTCCGGGTATTAAAGATGAAAGCTATGAGAAGAGGCTGAAGATCCTTAATCTCTTTAGTCTTAGGAAAAGGAGACTAAGGGGTGATCTGATTGAGGTCTTTAAATATGTTAAAGGGATTAACAAAGTGAATTATGTAGGATTCCTTCAACCAAGTGTTGTTAGTAGAACTCGGGGTCACAAATGGAAGCTGACCAAAGGTAAATTTAGCACTGATATTCGGAAATATTTCTTCACCCAAAGAGTAATTTCGGTGTGGAACAGCTTGCCTGACCATATTGTTGAGGCAGAGACCTTGGGAGTTTTCAAGAGCAGGCTTGACTTAAAGTTAGATACCATTGAGTCATTGAGTATCTGAAGTGATATATTCATGATAGTACAAAGAAACTGGCGAGCCTAGTTGGGCTGAACGGCCTGTTCTCGCCATTCATGTTATGTTATGTTATGTTAAATGAGATGTGGGAAAGATTTAAGGGGGTTTTACTTGATTCACAATGCAAATTCATTCCAAAGGTGTCCAAAAGTAAGCTGAAAAAGCAGAATCCTCAGTGGATGACCAAAAGTATTCGTAGGATTTTGAGGGAAAAGAGGAATCTTTATAAGATGTACATAAAGGATAACAATGAGAACACTAAGGCTGAATACTGTAAAATGCGGGCTGTGGTCAAAAAAGAGCTGAGGAATGCTAGAAGACTGTATGAAAGACAAATTGCAGAGGGGGCAAAAACTAACCCTAAGCGCTTCTTTTCAGTACTGTAGCAGAAAAAGGAAAGTCAAAAGAGCAGGTTAAGTGCATAAAGAATAAAAATGGATCGCTGCTATATGACAACAAGGATATTATGGATGCCTTAAACAGTTACTTTGTTGAGAATTTTACCTCAGAGTGGGTCTTTATTCGGCCAGAGGGCATGTTAAATGCTCAAGATTATTTAGCGGAAATTGAGGTTAGGGATAACAAAGTATTAGACAAGTTGCATAAACTAAAGTCAGATAAGGCGGCAGGTCCTGATGGCTTATATCCTAGAGTGCTCAGGGAAGTTGGTGAGATCATCTTTAAGCCGCTATCCGCCATCTTCAGACGGTCTTTAGAAACTGGAGAAATACCAAATGATTGGAAACAGGGCAATATAATACCAATATATAAGAAAGGGGACCGTACTGAGCCAGGAAATTACAGGCCAGTCAGTTTAACTTGCATTGCGTGCAAAATATTGGAACGTATCATAAAAGATGAGCTGGACTTATTTCTTGAACGTAACAGTATCTTGAGGGATAGCCAACATGGTTTCTGTAGGGGAAGGTCATGCCTGACAAACCCTCTGGAATTTTTTGAAGAGGCCACCAAGACTTATGACCAGAGCAGGGCTTATGACATCATATACTTGGATTTTCAGAAAGCATTTGATACAGTACCGCATAAGAGACTAATTTTTAAAATGAGCTCCATTGGAGTTACAGGAGGCATTCTGGAGTGGATTCAAAACTGGTTACAGGACAGAACACAAAGAGTGGTGGTCAATGGTATCTCATCTGAGCTAGGTATGGTGGGGAGTGGCGTCCCCAGGGATCGTGTTGGGACCCCTGCTGTTCCTCATCTACATTAATGACCTTGATAGGAATATTGAGAGCAGATTAGTTAAATTTGCAGATGATACTAAATTGGGGGGTTTGGCAAATAGTTTAGAGTCCACTAAAGTGATTCAGGATGATTTGGATAGAATCCAGAATTGGGCAGAAATGTGGCAAATGAATTTGGATAGAATCCAGAATTGGGCAGAAATGTGGCAAATGAAATTTAATGTAGCGAAATGTAAAGTTGTACATGTAGGTAATAAAAACATTAGACGGGATTACTTCATGGGAGGTTTAAAACTGGAATGTGCTCCACACGAGAAAGATCTGGGAGTGATTGTTGACCAAACCCTCACAGGCTCTAGCCATTGTGCCGTAGCAGTTAAAAAAGCCAATCGGATGCTGGGATACATTGCCAAAAGTATTGAGTACAAATCTAAGGAGGTGATGCTTCTTTTGTACAACACATTTGTCAGACCACATCTGGAGTATTGTGTGCAGTTCTGGGGACCATACTTTTAGAAAGATATAGAGGCTCTAGAGAAAGTTCAGAGAAGAGCCACTAAGCTAATTCCAGGTATAAATCATGAAAGCTATGAGAAGAGGCTGAAGATCCTTAATCTCTTTAGTCTTAGCAAAAGGAGACTAAGGGGTGATTTGATTGAGGTCTTTAAATATGTTAAAAGGATCAACAAAGTGAATTATGTAGGATTCCTTCGACCAAGTGTTGTTAGTAGAACTCGGGGTCACAAATGGAAGTTGACCAAAGGTAAATTTAGCACTGATATTCGGAAATATTTCTTCACCCAAAGAGTAATTTCGATGTGGAATAGCTTGCCTGACCATATTGTTGAGGCAGAGACCTTGGGGGTTTTCAAGAGCAGGCTTGACTTAAAGCTAGATACCATTGAGTCATTGAGTATCTGAAGGGATATATTCACAATAGTATAAAGAAACTGGCGAGCGTAGTTGGGCTGAACGGCCTGTTCTCGCCATTTATGTTATGTTATGTTATGAAATCTGGTTGAATAAAGGATTGATTGATATTGGCCATAGCCGCTGACTAGATGATGACAGAAAGCTACTGTAGCTATGAAGCTAATGGTTAACAACAATCACCATGTGCCCCGCTTGGGGTAATATTTATGTTTAATAAATTAATATTGTTGAAACGGGAGCTTTGCTGACATCTTGCAACTCCTGATAAAGTGTGGGGTGTTGGTCCTTCAGATCTTTTGATAAGTTTGTTGTACTGATGGATTTCGTCACCACCGCTTTATAACATGCCTTACATACAGGCTTGTCTGTGTCCTTCACCTTCCCCTGTTCATCTGCCTCATAGGCAAAATATCTTCAGACTGTACTCCTATTTTTTTGTTTTCTAATAGTTTTGGTCACGAAGGACCTTCCATGGTGGCATCAGCGCTTGCCATCTTTAACTCAAGTGCTTAGTGTACAGCTGTGAGTGTGGGCAGGGGCTATGTGCACGCTCGTTTGCAGCAGTCCTGCACGTGAATTTGGCTGTCACAACAGGAGCAGGTGAATGCGGCAATGTTGGTATTGATGCTTTTCAAATGAGCATCCAACAAGATACTAATTTTTAGTATCGATTTATATCTGAGTATCAATTTTTTTTGAAAACTCTACTCAAGGTAGTTTTGTGGTCTGTGCTTCAAAACTATCAACCTTTATAGCACTCACACTCCAGGCAAAAACAAAAAAAAAAAAAAAAATAAAGCTAACATGCAGGCCTATGTGTACTGACAGATGATAAACATGTATTTTATGAATCATGTGTAAATAATGTCAAACTATATATGGAGTGCTGTGCCCTGGTGATAATTACTGTTCAGGAACTCATCTATAGCTAGAGTACTGAATTGGGGAGTTTTTGGGTATTCTTTGAGTGATATTAAAATTAAAGATTGTAAATTAAAAGAGTAACACCATGCCAGAAATTGTGCAATATACCAGGGAAAAGTGGAGCAGGGGAGGGCTGCAGGGCCCGTATTTTATTTGGTGGCTCCAGAGGAGCAGCTCAGCCTTACTGGGATGGATGTGAAAGGGAGTAAAAGCTTGTGCAAACAGGAAACAGCTTGTGCTCTATATATCTCTCTCTCTCTCTCTCTCTCTCTCTCTCTCTCTCTCTTTTTCGACTCGCTTCACTAATTTGAACTTAGTGTTGCAAGAAACGGAACAATTATTCACCAGCTCCTGGACTTTGACTCTTTTCCCGCTGCCTGGTTCAACATCTGGTAATTCTGATTTTTTATATCTCCGTGTTTTAGTCAGTTTAATTTTTATATGGTTTGCTTACTTTAAATAGTGTACGAAATACATAAATCTTGCAAACATTTTTTCAACGATCCGTGTGATATTTTTAAAATGGGGGGGACAAGATTTAATGAGCAAGTGGCAGAGCTCTCAACTTATGCTGGACATTTACTGTATGAAGTCTGGGGGGGGACAGTACTTTTGAATTACTGCAGACACAAACATGGCCACATAAGTCATGTAAGGCCAAAAAAAGCTGATTTGTGTCTGGTTACCGGCCTGTAATATTATTCATTCTTTTAATCTGGAAGTTTAAACTGCTTACTGACGACCTGGCTGGTGACCAGAGACAAAGCATTTTTTCTGGCCTTCCATAAATTATTTTTTTTTTTTTTATCACACTTTGTACAGTTAATGTCCAACATAAGTTGAGAGCTTCATTTTATTTTCCCCCCCATTTGAAAAATCGCACATGGATCTTTGAAAGAATTTTGCAAACTGCAAATGATATTCTGAGAGCAGTAACAGGAGATGTTATTGAAAGAACAAAATGAATTATACCCTCGATGTCTGACACGGCTGAATTTCAATATATCAAACAGTGCTGGAAAATGGGGATTTTAACCCCTCTGTGCAGATGTAGACACCAGTGGACATGGGGCTACTCTATTTATGCAAAGTTCCACTATTCTATCAATAGATGGCACGCCTGAATTATTTATTGAATATTCTAAAGAAAGCCCAGCCTATTACCGATTTAGAATATGGACGAATTAAGTCCCATCCCTGTTTCTCAGGAATTGTATGAATTAAACTCCTCAGCCAAGCCTGATGTGCACACTGGCTAATATACTTGCTCATAGTATCTATCCAGCAATTAATAAAAATGATCTCTTGTGACAGAAAAAATCGTTGACCTTCGTTGCAACCAGTTCAGCAATAATAGGCCAAAGGTGTCCCAACTGAGTAGTGAAAGAAATCAGTTTTCTAAAGCAAAAATTCTACATGGTATTGATACTATAATGATTCTACAATCAATTATAGTCATCAGATATAAGAAACGCGTGATTCCTTACCATTGAATTATGCGTAGATTCACACCACGACAAATTCAGTTGTTCCTCGCTACCGCATATAATGGACATCCAGTCTCTCTAACTTTAGCTCAGGCTTGTTTGCATAAAGCACAGTTATAGTTCACGCCCATGTGAAACTCTCCCGGTAATTTCCTAAGCTTACATCTTGAATTGTAAAGCATTAGATAGGGTAATGCATAAATAGCCATATTTGGCCTCTGCACAAAGGGGTTAAGTAATGACAAAAACAATAGATAATTGATATTTCTAAGAACCGAACGGGATTCATTGTGTTTTTCTTAGGTCACAATTTACTGTAAAATCAAAGGATTCTTTTCTTGTCAGGTGTGTTCACTGGTCAACAACAGCACTCCTTCACTGTGGCAGCTCGTTGACCTTTTGTGGTTGATCATCTGCGGAAACTCGAGCAAGATGGTGGCAATCAATGAACTAAGGCGCAGGACGTTTGTGACCCGAGGTAGGCGGTTTTTTGCACGTCATGTCTGTCTGTTTGGTTACCTTGGCACTGTGAAAGACATAACTTTGATCCAACTGGCTTGATGCCTTAACCAACATGACTAGGTCATAATTAGGAGTCATCTACTGCTTATTAGGTCAAAAGGTCCGAAGTCACGATCCAGATTATTACAAAAAATAAATTAATAAAACAAAAAAAAGCATGAAAATCAGAATTAAAAACTTTTAGATGATCTAAATCATGATCTTCGGGACCCGTATCTGTACCATAGCTTGTTTTGGGTTTTTTTTTGAAGCCACGTCTTATAGAATAAAGCTGATGATTCTGTGCCTGTTCCTTTTGGCCTGATGTCCACGGTCGAAGTTTGAGAACAATCCCACAAAACCCATCATGTTTTCGAAATCAGTTGACCACTACAGGCTGACATAAAGTCCAAGATTTTCATTACGATTGCATGAGCGTTGAAGAGTGAAATATAAAATCTTAGCAGTATTTCAAATCCGGTCATCATTTACAGAATTATGGTTAAGTAATATGATTGTGAAATTTTAAGAATGCAAAATTGGAATATTTCAAAAACCAGTGGAAATGCAGCTAAAAGTCTGTCAGTTAGATCCTTAGATTACAGCTGGCTTGTTTTCGTGGCAAAAGCAAGGAGAATCTTCAATATGGCAAATTTTTTTTCCTACAATCATGAAGGTTTGACCCGCCCGACTGTGCCTCTGACTGGCAAGTACTTGTTGTCTTTAAAATTTGACTTCTTTTATATCAGACAAGAAAGCATAGTTCTGCATTCATACCTCGACATGTTTCGACGGGAACTCCCATCTTCCTCAGAAGTGTCCAAGTGTACACTGCTGAGGAAGTTGGGAGTTCCTGTCGAAACATGTCAAGGTATGAATGCAGAACTACGCTTTCTTGTCTGATATAAAAGAAGTCAAATTTTAATTCTAAAATTAGAGACATCATGAATCTCATCCAACAACTTGTTGTCTTCGTGTTCGTAGGGTTTCGGCAGGAAGAGTGAGACTGATAAGTTAAGGTAAAATATCAGGGTAAGACAGAGTTGGGCCAGTCATGCCTTCTCCATCCAAGGACATAAAATATCTCCCCATGTATGACGCGATTGAAATGGATTTCACAGGATGCATTTCAAATTAACTAAGATGTTAATGCGTTGAGAAGATTAAGCCAATGAAGCTCATTTTTATCGGTATTAGACTATGGTGACGTGATTTATATGCACGCAGCTTCATCTCTTCTGACAAAACTGGATTCTGCATATGATGCTGCTTTACGCTTTATTACAAATTCAGGTTCTCACACTCACCATTGCATTTTATATTAATCGCTTGGTTGGTCCTCTTTAAACCATTTATCAGAAAAACATTGTTAGGTAAAGTGCCAACTTATATCTCCAGCCTTTTATCCTACCATACTGGCAACTATTGTACCAGATCAACAGATCGGATTCTTTTAAATGTCGCTCGGGTGCACTCAGAGCTTGGTAAAACTGCTTTCGCCTTTTATGCACCCTGGGCATGGAATGAGTTGCAAAATACTATTACCTTAGGAGCACTCCCCTCTTTAAACTCTTTTAAAAGACTTTTACAAACTGCCCTGAAGGAAACATGTTGCTGTTTTACATAATCTGTGATAAGGAGATGGAATGTGTTACAGATATCTTGGTTATGGCCTGTATGTTTCCCCTTTAATTATTACCTCTGTGCTGCTTTTATGCATTATATATACTGAAATGTTTTTTTTTTTTCTTTTCATTTTTTTGTTTATATCTTCACAACTATTTGTGCTGCTGTCTTGACCAGGACTCCCTGGAAGAAGAGATCTTGTATCTCAATGGGAACTTCCTGGCTAAATAAAGGATAAATGAAAAAATTAGTGGCAAAGCTACTGCGCCTGCTTGGCCAAACGTGGCCAAAATGGAACTATTGGCCAAAGTATCGGTCTGATTTGGCTGAAAATCGAACGTGGTCTGGACCTTAAGACGCGATAAACACAAATGAAATATGAAAAGGATCGGTGAAAAACTGAAGACGCTAGAGCGCAGACAAGCCAAAAGTTTACGCACGCACGACAGACCACCACTAAAGACCCCGAGCATAGCATAAGCCCCTTGGGCCTTTTGGCCAAGCGGGCAAAAAATTTGAGCATCTTTGCTCGTAGAATAAGGGAGCTAGAGCTGTTTGAAGTTTTGCAGAAAAGGCCCCCTGGTGGCCAAGCTGAGAATTGCAGCACACCCAAAATCAAACTGGGGCTAGATCTTGGGCCCATATACATGCACATGAAATATGAAAAGGATCCGTTGAAAACAGAAGGCACTATTGCAGTGAAACAAAATCTGTGCATTTTACAACCTTTGACCTACATAACCTTTAAATTTGGCTCAAATCAAAAACCCATTACATACACTGCCCGGCCAAAAAAAAAAGGTCGCACACTCAAATATTTAGTTGGAACCCCTGTAGCTTTGATTACAGTGCATATTCAACTTGTCATTGTTTTGACAACTATATGCAATGCCAGAACGTTTTTTTTCGATCAGAAATGCCATAATTTTTGGCCGAGATCTTCTCTTCTCAACATAATGGTTGAACCACTCGGTGGTCTTTCTTGAGCACATCCCAATAACTTTTAATGTGTTTAAGGTCAGGACTTTGTGGTGGCAAATTTGTTTGTGAAAATGATTCCTCATACTTGTTTTTGTCATTAATGGTTTTCTTTGCTAGATGCAGGCCAATAACTTGCCCGTTCTGAAATACTGTAACATCTTTTCCACCATCAAGGGATGTGTCTTCCGACATGATTTTTTAAGAAATGAGTAGCGACGCGCTTCATCAGTCAGGGTAAAAATGATTATTGCCAGCTGAAACATATTAATAACCGCAATAATGATCCAATTATAGAATTTGTTTGTTAATTTCCAAACTGTGACTTTTGTTTTGGCCGGGCAGTGTATATCATGAACCCTTGGCAGAACAACCTACAGTAAAAATTTGAGGATCTTAGCTCGTGGGATAAGGGAGCTAGAGCTGTTTGAAGTTTTGCAGGAAAAATCTGCCTGGTGGCCAAACCAAGAATTGCAGCATGACCAAAATCGAACTCGGGCTAGATCTTGGGCCCATATACATGCATATAAAATATGAAAAGGATTTGTGGAAAACTGAAAGCTGTATCGCACTGAAACAACAATTGTGGACGGACTAACGCACGCACGCACGCACTAACGCACGCACGGACACACGACAGACCACCACTAATGACCCTGAGCACAGCATAAGCCCCTTGGGCCTGGCGGCCAAGCGAGCTAAAAATGAAAAAGTGCTGAGTGGAGTCAAGTGACTAGATACAGGATGGGCATTTCAAGGGCCAATCAGATTTCAGCTGAGGTCAGTGCCCCTATGGCCCCGCCCCTGGATCCGCCTACGACTCTATGTGAATGAAAATCTTCATGTCCAGGAAATTCATAAAATCAATCATATATTTCGTGTGAGGATATTTGGGTCAGGCGCACAGGGGAACAAGAGACAGGTCTGAACACAGGAGTCTGCCATTGACAGTCTGCTTCAGATGGTACTGTACCTGCCATGCAATTTCAAAAGATTGTAGAGGAGGAGGGACTGTTATTATGGATGACTTCAATTGACCTGCTATCGATTGGGAAATGGTAAACGGACAGGGTAACGGTGAGGAAGAATTTCCAGATGTTATAAATGAAAATTTTTTGGTGCAGTATGCAGCCTACAATAGAGGGAGCAATTTATCACTCTGTAATGACCCTGAAAGAATTTGCAATGTAATGGAACCACTTGGGCCTAAAGATCATTCCACTGATACTATTAAGACTTGCAAAACGTGTAACTTAATCCAGGCAACGTTGGCTGGCTTTTAAAGGTAATTTCTCCTTTTGTTGAAAGGTGCAGTTAAATTGACAGTTACCTATAAGTTTAGTCAACGGGTATTTAGCTGACCATTATTTTCCGTTGGTTCTCATGTCCTTAATTCGCACAGGTGTAATTTATGCTGGTGCAGCTTTTCAAGTTTCTGTTAAATTTACTTCACAAATCAAAAGTGTTGCTGTAATCAGAAAGGGCATCAGCTTGGGAGCTTCAATCACTGTGAGGGCATTCACTTCATGACTTGATCAAGTCTCCAAATCCTTGGAATTCTACAGTAATGCAGCTGTTTTGGGGATTTTTATTCTATGTAGTCCGGGTGAAATTGACGGGGGAATAACCTAGCATATTAAAACATTGCTGTCAGAAATCTTTTCCGTTTCGCATGTTCTGCTTTACTATCGTGTGCATCAACAAGTAATCTGGACTGGTGAGCAGCTCACTGGTTTTGACCATAAGTAGCAGCCACCACACAATGGCCGTTCTGTATTTTTTTGTTTCACAGACTAATTTGTTTTTTAACCCAGACATGCAAAGTAATGTCATCTTAAAGGCTGTGTGCATACCGGGGTTATAAACAATGCTGCTGATATGCTTTATCACATTTTCATTTTGCCTCAAGACCAGACCCCAAAGTATCAAGGTTCTTTTGGGTGCTGGAAATCCCTGAAAATGCTGAAATGTTAGGTGATGTCAGGATTTAGATTAGTGCTTGAAATGGCTCGGAATTAATGTTCATGGTAAATTGCATTCTGATTCTGCTTTGATTTGACTATCCTAATGGGAGAACACTCTTAATCATTCTTATGCTACTGCTAGATGTCAGGAATTGCAATACATTTAAAATGATTCCACGGGGTCTTGTAGTTTTTCTGTGCTGCCTGTTTTCCACTCTTGGTATCCAGTGTCCTAGAGAAATGATCTTGAAAACGGAGAAATAACATAACATAACATAAAATAAAATAACATAACATGAGTGGCGAGAACAGGCCGTTCAGCCCAACTAGGCTCGCCAGTTTCCTTTAACTATTGTGAATATATCACTTCAGATACTCAATGACTCAATGGTATCTAACTTTAAATCAAGCATACTCTTGAAAATTCCTTTTTTCTGCCTCGACAATATGGTCAGGCAAGCTATTCCACATCGAAATTACTCTTTGGGTGAAGAAATATTTCCTAAAATCAGTGCTAAATTTACCCTTGGTCAACTTCCATTTGTGACCCCGAGTTCTACTAACAAAACTTTGCTGAAGGAATCCTACATAATTCACTTTGTTAAACCCTTTAACATATTTAAAGACCTCAATCAGATCACCCCTAAGTCTCTCTTTTCCTAAGGCTAAAGAGATTAAGGATCTTCAGCCTCTTCTCATCACTTTCATCTTTTATACCTGGAATCAGCTTAGTGGCTCTTCTCTGAACTTTTTCTAGAGCCACTATATCTTTCGTAAAAAATGGTCCTCAGAACTGTACACAATACTCCAGATGTGGTCTCACGAATGTGTTGTACAAGAGAAGCATCACCTCCTTGGATTTGTACTCAATACTTTTGGCAATGTATCCCAGCATTCGATTGGCTTTTTTAACTGCTACGGCACAATGGCTAGAACCTGTGAGGGTTTGGTCAACAATCACTCCCAGATCTTTTCGTGTGGAGCACATTCCAGTTTTAAACCTCCCATGAAGTAATCCTGTCTAATGTTTTTATTACCTACATGTACAACTTTACATTTCACAACATTAAATTTCATTTGCCACATTTCTGTCCAATTCTGGATTCTTTCCAAATCATCCTGAATCACTTTAGTGGACTCTAAACTATTCGCCAAACCTCCCAATTTAGTATCATCTGCAAATTTAACTAATCTGCTCTCAATATTCCTATCAAGGTCATTAATGTAGATGAGGAACAGCAGGGGTCCCAACACCGATCCCTGAGGGACGCCACTCCCCACCATACCTAGCTCAGATGAGATTCTACTGACCACCACTCTTTGTGTTCTGTCCTGTAACCAGTTTTGAATCCACTCCAGAATACCTCCTGCAACTCCAATGGAGCTCATTTTAAAAATTAGTCTCTTATGCGGTACTGTATCAAATGCTTTCCGATAATCCAAGTATATGATGTCATAAGCCCTGCTCTGATCATAAGTCTTGGTGGCCTCTTTAAAAAATTCCAGAGGGTTTGTCAGGCATGACCTTCCCTTACGGAAACCATGTTGGCTATCCCTCAAGATAATATTACGTTCAAGAAATAATTCCAGCTCTTCTTTTATGATAGATTCCAGTATTTTGCATGCAATGCAAGTTAAACTGACTGGCCTGTAATTTCCTGGCTCAGTACGGTCCCCTTTCTTATTTATTGGTATTAAATTGCCCTGCTTCCAATCATTTGGTATTTCTCCAGTTTCTAAAGACTGTCAGAAGATTGCGGAGAGCGGCTTACAGATGATCTCACTAACTTCCCTGAGCACTCTAGGATGTAAGCCATCAGGACCCGCCGTCTTATCTGCCTTTAGTTTATGCAATTTGTCTAATACTTCATTATCCCTAACCTCAATTTCCGCTAAATAATCTTGAGCATTGGACATGCCCTCTGGCTGAATAAAAACCCGCTCTGAGGTAAAATTCTCAACAAAGTGACTGTTTAAGGTATCCGCAATATCCTTGTTATCATATAGCAGCGATCCATATTTATTCTTTATGCACTTAACCTCCTCTTTGACTTTCCTTTTTCTGCTACAGTACTGAAAGAAGCACTTAGGATTAGTTTTTGCCCCCTCTGCAATTTGTCTTTCATACAGTCTTGTAGCATTCCTCAGCTCTTTTTTGACCACAGCCCACATTTTACAGTATTCAGCCTTAGTGTTCTCATTGTTATCCTTTATATACATCTTACAAAGATTCCTCTTTTCCCTCAAACTCCTACAAATAGCTGTGGTCATCCACTGAGGATTCTGCTTTTTCAGCTTACTTTTGGACACCTTTGGAATGAATTTGCATTGTGAATCAAGTAAAACCCCCTTAAATCTTTCCCACATCTCACTTACAGACTCACAGTCCAGGAGTGTCTCCCATTTTATTTCACTTAGATATGAGCGCATCCTGTCAAAGTCTAGTCGCTTAAAATTGAAATTTTGGTATTCGAAGACACCTTTTTAACTTCCCATGAAACATCAAAATTAACAGTAGAGTGATCACTAGTCCCAAGTGGCTCCAGTACCTCAACATTGCTAATTCTATCAGGGTCATTACAGAGCACTAAATCCAAAATTGCCTTCTCTCGTGGGTTAATTAACATACTGCACCAAAATATTGTCATTTATACCATCTAGAAATTCTTCCTCCCCTTTGCCCTGTCCTTTGACCATTGCCCAATCGATACCAGGATAACTGAAGTCTCCCATAATAATAGTCCCTTCTCCTCTACAAGCTTGCCTAATCCTCTTAAAGAGCATTTCATTGACTGTACTGTCCAAAGCTGGTGGTCGATAGCATACTCCTATGTTAAAACCTGTCTCGTGTTTGCCAATGAGCCTGACCAGATATCTTCACAGGGCAAGGAATGTTCAATTTCAGGAATTTCCTGCACATTTATGTTTTCGTTCACATAGAGTGCTACACCCCCTCCTCGCCTATTGCATCTATCCTTCCTCAAGAGCTTATAACCTTCTATATTATAATCATCTCCATCCTCTTCACTAAGCCATGTCTCTGTAATCCCAAATATGTCATAGCCCTCACTAATCATAAATAATAAAAATAGCTTCCTCCTTCTTTGCCTTCATTTTGCGCCTTACTCTTTATAGGACCTCATTAGAAACTTTCGCTGATTATAGGGTTTTGTGTAGAATGGCTGATCATTACTTCTGTAACATCTGAGGAAAGGAACCAATAGCAAGCTGTCCGGGAAGCAAAAAATTGTAGCCTTCATTAACAGTCCAAGTCCAGACCAGGTTATCACAGTGACACAGCACAGAAGGGTAATCCAGAAACGGGGTCCAAAAACAGGCAGGAGGTCAAAACCAAAACAAGGCACAGAGGACAGCACAAAGACGCAAACCAGAGGGACAATCCAGAGTCAGAAATCAGGGGTCGTAAGCCAGGGCAGCAAAAGACAGGAATCGTGGTCGTACAAAAATGGGTTGCTAACAGAAGGCAAACAAATCCAGGCAGGCACAGACGGGTATCGGAGTCAAACGGAACGGGCGTCACTATATCACGAACAGATCACTGGCGTACAGGTAATTTGGCACAGGAAATGTTGATCAACGTTCTGACACTGAATAAGCAGAAGTGATGGACTCTTAGAGTCGTATTCAGAAACGCCACTCACACTCATCCTCCACTCACCATATAGTGAGAACGACTGAAATGTAACTGGAGTGTGAGAAAGAGATCGACCTACCACTAACTGAGAGAGCGGTCCCACTGCTTGCCAGTTGCTATTCACAAACGCCACTCGAGTATAACTGACAGTACCAGAGGCGGTGCTTCGGCTGCTGCAAAGGGATGCGCAATCCTCACCCTTCAGTGCTGAATGACCTAAACCTGTCGCAGTTTACTTTTCTTGATTAGAAAGTTTCACAGACTAATTGGTAGAACGACAATCCTTTATGATAGCGTAGTTGCACATTGCTTCACAAAATTATGAGGCGTTTTTTTCACTCATATATAAATGACGACGTGAAATATCAGCATGTCTTCATAAATTCTGTGGTCGAGTGGCTCGCGAAAGGCGCAGGACAGCCCGCGAGGCTCACTAAGCAACAAGCTGTGAAACGTGCCAAACATTGCCTTCTACATTCAGCAATTAAGAATGTAGAAAAGAATGTATTCTCGTGACTTACAGCTAAATGAGCCTCGCAGACCAATCCACACAGCGCCCCTCGAGCCAGCTGAGCGCAGAATTTTCCAACCCATGAGTAAAGAAAAGTGCAAGAAATCCGAATACGTGAGAGTTGACAGGTATGCGTCATTAATGAAAACTGGCCACAGCTGATAATGTTGAGAGTTTTTGGAGTTTCTGCAATGGTAATTTTAATGAATAATTGAAAACAGGGCAAGAATTATTAGTGCTCATTCTAACTTAGTGCGGCTCAAGGGAGGTGTTCCCTGCACTCAGCCTTCACTCAGAAAGGGACGCTAATTTCAGTGTGAGTGAGGTCTCTGAAAGCAAATGAGTGTTAGGGCAACCTCTGACTCATTTAGTATAACCTGACACTGACTAAGTTTTAGTACTCACTCACACTCAATTAGTGTGAGTGTCGTTTCTGAATACGAGCCTTATACACAAGGGAGGTAACGAGCTAGGCGGGGCAACAGGTGTGAGGGATAATCTAAACATTAACTGGGGAAAACACAAAAGGTAATTAACAATACAATATGGGAAACAATGACAAAAACTAGTTTTCACAGGACATCCTTAAACAATCACAGCTCCATTCAAGGATAGCCTGAGTCGGGGGGGGATGGGAGGAACAGGACCCATGTTCCTGAAGCCATCGTAAAAGCTGCAGTTTATGATATCGTTAGGTTGCTTACCGAGACCCTAACAAGAGGGAGAACTACGATTAGCCAAAGCCATCGTAGTGGGATCGTTACCAAATCCCAACGAACGACGTTGTTGCGGCATCATTCTCGTATACCTGACGCCAATATAAAATTAAATTGTGGTTGATGAATATTGCGTAATGTGGTGAATAATAGGTCAGCGGGGGTCAGCACGTGTATTTAGTCAGTGTGATTGCAATCATTTTATCTAGTTAGGGCTTCAAGCCAAATGGCTGAAGCCCTATTGTAATCGTTCTGTTTATTATTAGGGCGCCCTATTGTAATCGTTGTTTGTTATTATTATTCTGTCGCAATTTTAAATTTTGAGACTGCGTAAATTCAAAACTAATTGACCAATTTTCATGAAACTTCGCCAACTTGTAGCATGCGAGTTTATTTTCCTTACCAGTTGGTTGATCTAGGTCACATGACTTGGCGGCCATTTTGGAAAAAGCTAAAAATGTTTAAAGATCTTCTCCTCCAGAACCACTGAACCGATCGAGCTCAAATTTGATACACGTGTATGGCATAGCTAGCCCTTCAAAGTACGTGAATGGCGTTTAGTACCAGTCAAACTTCTAGAAGCTTGCTATTGGTTGAATATGTCAGGTGACCAAAATTGACCTTTAAATGCCTATAACTTCAAAACAGCTACACGTAAAGACATAAACATTGGTGTGTGTATTGTACTTAGGTTGTACAACAAACTGACCTAGTTTCGTGTGCTTGCGCCAAGTCACGTGACCTGGCAGCCATATTGTATTTTCAGATTTTGTGCGATAATAACTCCATTTCTTTTAAAGTTAGAAGTGTAATAATTGCACCGTTGGAAAGCCCAATATATTCCCTTTATGACAGACATGAGCTGGGTTTTGATTCGATGATGAATATGGCCGCCATTTTGAATAATTTGCTTTACACTTAATAGCCTTCTTCTCCAGAAACAATTAAGATATTGAGCTGAAATTTTGAAATTATAGCGAGAGCCAATCCCTAGGAACCTTCAGAAAATTGTTAAGATCCAACCAATATTTCAGAAGTTATGAGTACATAAATATTGCAGAAATAGTGTCGCATGTCACTGCTGCCTTGTACTGTCCAACATCGGCAGGTGACAGCTATATGCCAGTGCTTAATCAATATGCAACTTAGTAGAGCCCCAAAGGAACGACGCCAAAATTAAAATGATAAATGCTCTAATTTTGAAATAAAGTTTTAATTTGCCCTCTTTCATTAAGCGTAAACATGTAAGGTGTGATATCACACGGAGAGATGATTAACGATTCACGCCAATATGTATTGGATGTTATTTTTAGCTCCGCGCAACTGTATTTAATATTGGGCGATAATCTAAGTTTAGAGGACACAACCAACCTATAAAGCAAAAGGTAAACATACCACTGAGGATGAATTTGTACGATTTGCTAAGTAAGCTTGAAGCCCGGCATCGCTGTCATTCTGACAGCTATATTTATTTATACATTCAATCCAAAAACACTCCACACTATCAGGTTTTGCTTGTTCACCTCATTAAGGCAAAATGACAGTCATTCATTTGGATGCGCAATTTTGTTCATTTAAAATTTCTGTCTTTGATTCAATTTAAACAATTTAATCGATTATGCTAGGTTGACATTATGTTCCCGGCGGCCATGGCAGCCCCGTTTGCCCGAAACGTAGTGCGCCGTGGTATTTTGGACTTTTTTTCTCTGAGTTCAAGTCTTGGCAAGTTTTCTCATGGTCTATCACGGTATCCGTGACGGGCCGTGGGGGGAAAGGGGCTGCTGAGTCCCGGAGGCTCCAAGGCGCACTACGGTTCGGCCCGCGGTCTACCACGGATCCCAGTACGTTCCCTCCCGGTCCGTCACGTTCTGATGGGGTCCCTCGCATTTCTCACATTCTGATAAAGGTCTGACACGTTTTTCACGTTCTGTCAAGGCTTTCTATGGATGAAGCGTGGACGCCGGGCAGCTTTGGAGCACGTTTGTGCCCACGGTATAAAAAGAAGGCCTCCCAAGCAATAGCAATAATTCAGACGTGTATTGTAACGAAGTACATGTACTTCGTTACAGTACTTAAAAAGTTTTTTTGAGGATTTGTACTTTACTTGAGTTTTCTTTTTACGCAGTCTCTACGTGTCCGAAAGTCAGCCAGGGTTTTAATCTCGCACCGTGTCTGACAGTCGGATGGTTTTAATATAACTCTGTGTCCGACAGTCGATTATTGTTTTTAATTTATTCAAATCTACTGAATCTTTTAGATATTAAACGTGAATGTTTTGATAAGACGGCTCAGTTCTTCAAGATGAGCACTGAGAATTTCAACCAACGTTTCTGTTTAAGCTCTGCTCAATATAAGTCGACATCGGAGCGGGACTTGGTGCATTTATGACAAATTTAGTGACTGCCGGACAGAGATCCTAAAATGCTCAGTGTCCGACAGTCAAAAGTTCAAATTTTTCAAGTATTTCAGCAATTATTAGATGTACAAACGTAGCGATGTTTGTGTTCGACCTTTATAAAATGCAAATTGATCGCTATCAACTTTTCTTAGTCTATTTATTTGTCAGTTTTAACTCTTCCGTTGAAGATGGACATCAGTCTTTATTCAGTCTCTCTTTTGAAATTAGTCAGATGGATCGAACAGATTCACGCTTTATTTCCACACCAGAGATAAAACAGTGCTTATAGTCAGTGACCAAATCAATTCCATGACCATTGACATTGTGAATTAAATATTGCATGCACGATCAAGACTGTCGGACGCGAAATGTAAATTACTCCATGTCCGGCAGCCAGCAAAAAGTAAAAGTATTGATATGAGAGCAGATTTATAACTAAATAAAGGATAAAAATATATCATCAACCATCAGAACATCCAATGGGCACTGCAATCAATTTATTTGGGCCATTTTTATAAATACAACGAAGTCCGCACAATGCCTGTCGGACATTAAATGCAAAATACTCCGTGTCCGATAGCCAAAAAAAAAAAAAAGGATGATTAGAACAGATTGATAACAAAATAAAGAATAAATTTTTTTTTAAAAACAAACAGAACATCCAATGAACACTGCAATTTATTTATTTGCGAGCCATCTTTTTTGGCTGTTCTGTTTGTTGGTGATATTAATAATAATAATAATAATAATGTTTCAAAACTCCATGTTGCTACTCTGAGTACCTTTCCTCTTGTTTATAAAAGCCTGACATCAACTACAGGCCTTCCTGTGGATCTCAGCATCATTACTATGTTTTCTTTTCGCAAACGAAGGTACTCTTTTCCTGCTCTTATTTAAGGAGCCCATTGCAGGGGGCCTGATGTCATCCTTGTTACGATTCATTCCATTCCACGATTGATTCGCTGTTATGGCCAAACGGTTTGGATTTGAGATACTAAAATCAACGGACTTCTCAGCCTTGGTTTGTAGATCAAGTGAGCCAAGCTTCGTAATGATCAGATAAAGCTTGTCATTTCTGTAAATTTAAGCGCATTTTGGACAAAATTCAAAATGGCCACCAAATTCTGATGCTTACATCGACAGTCTTCGAGAATCTGTCTAGGGATGTCCAACAGCATCAGCAGACACTGGAATGAAGGCTTTATTACAAACAGATCAAGAGATATCAGCTAAAACATGTTTTTGCTATTTACAGCGCCCCCCAGAGGTCAAAGCTCACGGAATTTTTTGTGCCTCCCCAAGGGCAGGTCTTGAGACTGAGTACTATGTTTGGGGTTGATTCGTCGAAGCATTGCTGAGATAAGGCCTCACATCCTGTTTGGCGGCTTCGCTGTCGATTTTGATTTGCTGTTATGGCCAATCGGTTTGGAATTGAGATACCAAGCTCCAGAGACTTCTCAGGCTTGGTCTGATGATCATGTTTGCCTAGTTTCGTAAGGATCGAACAAACTTTGGAATTTCTGTAAATTTAAGCACATTTTGGACAAAATTTAAAATGGCCGCTAAACTCTGGTGCATTTTTACACAGACTTCTAGGTTTTGCTCAGGGATATCCAACAGCATCAGATGACCCTAAAATTAAGGCTTTCTTATAAAAAGATCAAGAGACATCTGCAAAAACATGTTTTTACCATTTATAGCGCCCCCCAGGGGACAAAGGTGACGGTCTTTTTAAAACCTCGCCAGGGGCAGGACTTTAGACTAATTATGAAGTTTGGTGTTGATATGTCAAAGGGTTGCTTAGATATAGCCTCACTTCCTGTTTGGCAGCTTTGCCGCCAAATTTTATTGGACATTTCTGGCAAACTATTTAGAAAATCGAAACGGCTTTTAGTATTGTTTGTGCGGCTTGGTCTGCAGATTCTATGTACCATGTTTTGCTCAAATTGGACAAAATTTGTGACCCGTGAAACTTTTTAAAGGTTTTTGCTAAAATTCAAAATGGCGGAAAATCAAATATGGCGGAAAATGACGTCATAGGGTGCGTTGAACTCGGCTTGGCCCAAGGATTCCAACGGTACCTCATTTGTGAAAATCGGATGAACAGGTCAGAAGATATGAAGGTAAATGTATGTCAAACTTTGACCTGTTGGTGGCGCTAGAGCTTCTGAGCAAGGGGCATAAAAATTGGTGTGAGTGATCAGGGGACTGTCCCGAACAAGATTGCCAAATCACTTGCATTTTCCCATATACGGTTCTTGGGGCTGCCATAGACTTCAATGGCGGAAGAAAGCGGAAACATAATAATAATAGTAATAATTAAAACCGCAAGCGGTGTTATGGCCCTCGCCCTCCCGGCCGATCACCTCCCTTGCGGCCGGTGGGGCCACTCAACGATGAGAGGACAGCATATCTTGTCTTTCAGTGCACAATTTCCAATTGCCTAATTTTTTTTGACTGTGTCAAATTTATTTTTTTCCACCCATTCCAAAAATATTGGGGGCGCTGGAGAACCATTTTGCATATCAGTGTGTTCGGTTTGTCATTCTGCACAAATGTTACTTTGTGTGCAACTCTATCCGACACTGTATGCGTGAGATATACATACTTTTATACTTCTGAAAATGGCCGCTTCATTGTAAGCTCATCACAGCCACACCCTACATTTTATCAAAAATGTAATTAGTAACTTTTGACCACATACGTGTGTAGGTGATTTTCACCAAGTTTGGTGCAAATTGGATGAAAATCCTAGGAGGAGATGTTGAAAGTATGAAGGGTGTGATTTTACACGTCCACGCTTCCGCCCAATATGGTCGACTTCCTGTTGGGTTTAGGGTGGGGCAATCATGTAATTTTTTGCTTGTCCCAACATGGGCTATGTCTCTCCGAAGTTTCATTTTTCTAAGTGGAAAAAAGTTTGGGGTGGGCTCCCATTAGCGTAATGCATTTTGATTTTTGACAGGGCGTGGCCAAGTCATTTTTCAATTTTTTCTTGGGGACTTCAAATAAAAATATTTTTCACCGGGCTTGAATTTTCAGTCGAATAAAATTGCCTTTTCGTTAATGTTCAAGGGATCAAAGCCAAAAACCCATTCATTTCAATTGCGCATTTCTGCTGTTGCCATGGGAACATGATTAAAAATAGGGGTGTGTCCTCATTTGCTTTTTGGTTCAGTTTAACATGATAGATGTGTGTACCAAATTTCTTTTTAAATATTTCAAAAAAAAATTTCTCCCATTCAAAAAATGTAGGGGGCGTCAAAGAGCCATTTTGCCATACAGCTACACGAGTTACATATCATTGTGTTCAGATTGTCATTTAGCACAAATGTTACATTGGGTCCAACTCAGTCCGACACTGTATGCGTGAGATATACATACTTTTATACTTCTGAAAATGGCCGCTTCGTTGTAAGCTCTTCACAGCCACGCCCAACATTTTATCAAAAATATAAATTGTAACTTTTGACCACAAATGTGTGTAGGTGATTTTCACCAAGTTTGGTGCAAATTGGATAAAAACCCTAGGAGGAGATGTTGAAAGTATGAGGGGTGTGATTTTATATGTCCTCGCTCCCGCCCAATATGGCCGACTTCCTGTTGGGTTTAGGGTGGGGCCATAATGTAATTTTTTACTTGTCCCAACACGGGCTATGCCTCTACCAAGTTTCATTTTTCTACGTGGAAAAAAGTTTGGGGTGGGCTCCCATTAGCGTAATGTATTTTGATTTTTGACAGGGCGTGGCCAAGTCATTTTTCGATATTTTTTCTTAGGGACTTCAAATAAACAAATTTTTCGCCGGGCTTGAATTTTTGGTCAAGTAAAATTGAATTTTCATTAATGTTCAAGGGGTCAAATTTGCGTTCAAAGAGCGGAAAGGATAATAATAATAATAATAATAATAACGGAACCATTCGGTTTTAATAGTGTAGACATTGCATATTTCATTTTATAAAAGATTGTTCCATTCCGAAACCGGTAAAATTCATCTGTGCCTTTGGGTTAGGTTCTGAGCGGCACCTCTGTAAGATCTGCAAGCGCTGATGCGTGGGGGAGCCCAGCGACTGTATGCGACAAATGGCTGATAAGCTCAGTCCAGAGCCATGCCAGATAGCAATAAAGCTTTTGTGGACTTCCTCCCCAAGATGCTTACTAAAGTGTTAATGGTCTTACTGATACTTCGTACGGGGGTGTTGTTGCAGGGCTCTGGCTGACACAATGCCCCTGTGCGAATCATATTACTGGCCTAAGTCTTCGTTAAAAGTCCAGTTATATTAATCTGTTTCAAATAATCTAAACCTCTGAGAAGAGCATAATATGTTTATCTGTTAAGAAATCACTTATATACTTATAACCCAATTAAACTATATATTAATTCATCTTAAGACTTTTTCATGACAACTGCATCATATTAGTACATATTCATATCATGTTTGGTCTTGTTATTCTCGGGAGAATCCAAGGAGTTGAATGGAGTATGTTTCATTCCCATTGAAATTATGGTTCATTCCCTTTTGGAAACCCATGAGAATTTGGTCAGAATACTCTCTGGTAATCACCCTATTCTCCTCTCTCTGCTGAAGTGTTTTATTACCTCCCCCCCATAGGGGGAACCCAAAAACCAGATTCGACCCCCCTTCCAGGAGTTTATGGCCATGCCGCCTGGATCAAAGACGTGGTTTGGCTTAAAGCAAGGAGAAACAATCCATTCTGGGAAGATCGTATCCGATCTGTCCTCAGATACATAAGTCTTGAGTAGCCTTTTTCAATGATGTAACATCGTAATTCGAACTTCCCGCGCACATTGGTGCGTGTATCCTTTTCCTCCAGGTATGACTTTATTCTCCTCTTCTAAATTATGTGTAACTTGTAATTGGCTTAGTATTGATTTGTATGATTTAAGCTTTTGCCTACCTGGTGAATAAATCATTGATATTCCTTTAAGCTTGCGTGGTCTCCGGGACTCCTAATCCTTTTGTCCTTTCTAGCCACGTTACGACCGGTACTTAGGGGGTAAGTCCTTATCATTCCAGACTAGCTAGCTGATGTTTTAAAGGATGTGATGGGCTTTAAGTTGGATTGCAAGTTACGGTCTACTCATATAAAGGGTTTATGTAGTATCGGTCCTGGATTTTTTTGACCTTAAGGGCTTTCTTGAGCTTATAAACCGGTACCTGGCCGATCCCCTTAAGGGGCCCTGTGGTGCGATTATGTAGCATCGGTCCTGGGGATTGACCTTAAGGGTTTTCTTGAGTTTATAAGCCGGTGCCTGGCCGATCCCCTTAAGGGGCCCTGTGGTGTGCATAAATCTCGGTTCATGATATGTTTATGCCAAAGTTGCTACTATCATGGTAATTTCTTCCATCCTCTAGAGCTCTCACCGAACTAAGATCCGGCAACTGCGCTATTACCCGGGGGCGGCAGTTGAGTAACTGGGTTTTTACAGAAGAGTCTGGCGACGTAGCTGCCCCGAGATTCACGCATGTGTCCCTAAACTATAAATTCTAATTCTAATTTGGAGTCAGATATTTAACGAGGGTATAACTAATTTTGGTATTCTAGATTTATTATGGAGTCAGATTAATGGTAACCGTTGTGCTTTTGTGCCCCGTCCTTCGAACGGAGAAATATATCCATTTTATTGTGATTCGCACCAGCCAGGACGTCGCGCGTGCTAATACTAGGAATCCATACGCATAAACCTTCAACCCTACAATTTCCGCCGTTGGTTATTGTTTTGTGGGTTTTACAATAGTCCCTCGCCGGCTTCGGCCAGGCTCGGGCCTAATAAGAAAAACTGCAAACACAATGGTTGCCTTCGCAGTTTCGCTGCTAAGCCACCATAAATTATCGAATGATTTTTCTGGGCCCCTTGTCAGTCATGGGCCCTTAGAATCGTCGTAACTTAACCGCCTCCATACGACTCCCCTGTGTAGCTGGCCTTATATGGGAGAGCATTGAACCAACACACAATCCACCGTTTAACTTTGATTCGCTCGTAATTTTGAGACACCAAGGTTAATAGAGGGCTGTATTGAAACTGAGCCTTTCATTAATCATGGGCACTGCAGTTTTAGGTTCAGTGGAATCTTGAATCTGGTAATGACAGTCACATTTGCAAGGTAACAGACACTAACTGATGCTCGCTAACATTGTCATGAATACACTTATGTGGAAGAAATGAAAATAGTCAATACCAGGTTAGCGTGTGTTAAAAACTACTTAGCATCCCAGCACTAGGATTAGCCAAATGTTCAAGGACTGGGATTAAATTCTAGTGCTGAATGGCTGGCTAATCCTGGCGCTTGGATGACTGGCCAATCCTTGTGCTTGAATGCCCCAGAGGGGCGTGTCTTTGTCTCAATGTAGCCACAGGCACGAGCCGTGGTTACCCCTAGATTCCATCGGTGTGCGATGCTACTTTGCTTTGTCTTCCACGCAACTTCTTGTCCCACCAGGAGGGAAACTTTAGCAAAGTTTCCTGCTGGCTGATACAGTTTTCCTGCTCAGATTTCACTTATTTTGTCATTTTTCCTGGATATTTGTGCTTCTACCATGGGTGAGTAGGCTACAACGTTAAGGGCTGTCTATTTTTGTCGGCTTTAATTGTATTTAACGTCATTTCCGACTTTGTTGTACTGTAGCCTGCAGTCCAGCCATGAACGCCATAGATCAAACATTTGTGCCTAAGTTTTAGTTGAAACTAAAATCAGAGACAGATAGTTGAAAATTATACTATAAATGAATTTTATATCAAAAATTTGTGGCTGGTTTCTTTTAGTTACTTCCTGTCCAGCATGATCTGGGGTGTGTTTCCAAAAAGGACAGATGCTAACGTAGTTGGAACCAATGACTGTATTGTTACGTACCCCAGTCCTGGTGGCCATAGCCACTTGCTGTTTTGGCGGCCCCTGCTGGTTGCCGGTTCCTCTTTCTGTTTTTTGTAACAAAGAAGGCGCACATATTCCGGAAGAAATACCTTGAGAAGATGTTCACACCACTTCGTTCCCGCTGGTCTGCTCCTATATAACTCAATTATCTCAAAAAACCCGTTGGCATATTTGTTATTTTGTCAATTAAACATACCCCTATTTTGTCTAAAACGAGTCAAGTGTGTGCGTCTCGCTTTATGTTGCGGCTCCAGTCCGAGGGGTCGTAACAGCATTTAGTTGAACTATGGGAAATGTATGCCTGCTACGTTCTGCTCAGCGGGATTGCGGCCCACCACCATCAAAGATAGACTCATCGAGTATTCTCCATGGAGCAGAGCGGAGAGCCGCTTCTAGGACGCTGTCAAGACGTGCTGCAATGCAGCTGGTGGAATCACAAGCATTGTCTAGAATGGCGGCGACCAGCTGCGGCAAGTGTATCGCGGTAGTAACACGGCGTCAATGCTCCTGGTGGAATCTAGGGGTTGGGTTACCACTTACAGCAGCATGAGACAAAAGTCACATTGCGCATGTCCATGTGACTCTGGAAAAAAGACCCCATGTCAGCATGCTGCGTCATTGAGCAATTTCCATTATAATGAATGGGCAGCTGTTTCTGTATACAGTATTGAATTTTTATAATACATCCCTAGCTGGGATAGTCAGTCCATGCACCAAAAAGTACCCTTCTGAAGTCCAATTCCACCCCTACTTTGAAAGCCCTGGGAATGCCTATGCACCGTTCAGCAGATTTGTCTTTGGTGATGATCAGCCTTAACCTTCTAGGACTGCACTGGCTTAAATACCTTGACAATATTCTTAATAAACCATCTTGAGTAGCATGTTTGGTTCAATGTCTCCCTTAAAAAATTAATATGCATTTAAATCTTTTTAAATTATAGATTCATATGATGGACATCATGCTACTATATTAATTGACAGAGTGATGAGGTTTTTTCTGTTTCTAAACTTCCATCTAAATGCTGCAACACTGACATGACAATAATCGAAAAGGTACTTTTTCACACGCATCAAAGTCGTCCAAATGTGTGAGAGATCGGGGATATGCTGGATCAGCGCTTATTGCGCTGCGTCTGCCCCCGCCACATCTGTAGAGAGTGTCTTGTGAACACTCCACTGGCCTCAAATTTTAACCGAATAGTTTCAAATTTGGCATGGGCCTTGTTTGTGGTAAGGTCACAAAGCCTATCAATTTTGGGAGTGACTGATTTTGGGAGTCTGGGGATGCATGTTGACCAGCTGGCGACTGTCGCGTTTTTTTTCTGATCAAACTGTTGAAGGTGAAAATCGAGGTTGATATGCCGATTGGCAGGATCATTTGTTTTTCCATTTGTGTGATAGATGAGTAAGGTAAGTACCTTGATGGTTTGAGTTATCAGTCCTGGGTTCTTGATTCCCATCTAGACTAACATTAAATTAGGACCACAACTGCAAATGGAAAGGTATCCCGATCTAATCTAAACACCACTCTTTCATGAGCATGCCCAACATCGGTCTGACAATATGTTGAACCTATGGTGCTTGAGTACACACACCTTAATTTTAAAACTAAAATTATGATGGGTTACATGCTTGAAACAATTCATACCGGATTGAATATGAGTGTCGAAGGATTTGATGGAAGTGTGCAGTCTTCTTTGTGAATTGTATTTACAGTTTGAGGCAAATTTGAACAACAGAAACTACAAATATAAATGTATTTACTTTCAGTGTACACTGGTGCTGACCCTATCCCCGAGACTGACCACCCTGACGCTCCTAAAATCACCCTTGATGGAGGTTATCTGGATGTAAACAGCATCATTGTACCTGACCCTGAATACCACCTGGACTCAAGCACCATTACATGGAAGTATGACGTGCCTGGGATGTTCTGGGCCGGCAAACTTCATCTCAGCCATGATGGCAACATTGTGACAGGACACATTGTAGCTGGGAAACATCATTCTGTAAGTGATTTTGTGACATCATTTTTCCATACAGGTGACAGTCATGCACACGTATTACAGTGGGACAATCCTGTATAGCGATGTCATATCTAAAAGCATTGATCTTTTCTGCATTGTAGGAGGCTAAAATAACCACGTTTGTTGGTTACATCAAGCCCACAACGTACCTAACCAAGGTCACGGACCCGACTGGGAGTGTTCAAGATGGTCCAAGTGTCACCATTGGGTACAAAATGGACCCACACACTCAATTCCCGACCCAAGTATTCCAGATTGGAGGAATTGATTATGATGATGTTGAAATACATCCTGGGGAATCATCCTCAACAATATTCAAGTTACGAGCAAGTGACAAAACTATTGAATATGCAGAAGCTGATCCGGAAAGCTTTCCAGTCTCCATGGAATTCACCATGAGGTTTGATGCTCTGCATTTTGAGGGCACCTTCGAGAAGCTCGTAAGCGTAACAGAGGAAGGAAAACCGATAACAGAGCAACTGCAGTGGACTGGAGATGCGGATCTAACGGAGCAAACAGCTTTTTCAGCCCCAGCACTGCATCTGACAAAGCTGGAATCTGGCAAGCCACGGGAGTAAGTGCAGCTAAAGCATTATTCACCTGTATGAGACCAGACTCCTTGTGATTTTTATGTGCGGAAAGATCAAAACAAATCTATTCTGATTTCCATGGTTTTGTTGATTTTCTCGCTTATAAAGTTCATTTTATTGGGAATTTTTACCATAATGGTGGACAACAGTGTGCTCTGTGTGTCCTTGCATAATAATTATCCTTTATCTCTAGTACACTTCTCAATTGGGAATATAGTGGGTATTCAGCTGAGGTGTCTTTTTGGAAAGCTATCAAACTTTATAGTATGTAATATGTATGTTTCTTCCCAGCAAAACTGGACTCAAATGTTGGCATACGACCTGTACGGGGGTAAATAAGCTGTAAATGTTTGTCATACTGCATAAGAACACCAATTTCAACAAGTCAAAAACAGGTATTTCTGCCATTGGCATCAATCACTGCCAACACCTCCGCCTCATACTCCTAATTAGCTACACAACATTGTTCCTGGGTGAGCAAGTTTCATTCCAGAACCACAACTTCACAAAGTTCACACAGGTCACGTGGTGGGGGGTCCTGCGCATAAATTCTTCAGCTGATCGCATACATGTTCTATTGAGATGAGATGAGGTGACATAGCTGGCCATTCCATGTGCGGCACCCTCGCCTCTTGGAGACATGAGGTGACAATGCGAGGAGTCGCATTGTCATCCGTGAAAAGTTGGGGTTACGTTGGCGCCATAGTGGGAAGACAATGGGCACGATAATATCCCAAAGGGAAGCCTGGCCCGTAGCATTACCTTCAGCAGTGATCAAATTGGTTTTCCAGTTGGTTGCCATTCCTCCCCAGAATGTTTCGGCACCATTCCTGGCTCGATGTTCAGCTCAACATAACATTCACCTCTGCGTCTCCAAACCAGTTGACATCCATCATTATGGAACAAAGTGATTCTACACGTTAGTAAACAGGACTCTAAACCAGTCCTGGAGTGTCCACTTGACATGGGCTCGGGCCCACTCCAGACAGTTGTAGTAATGCCTGGCTGTTAAAGGTGTCACATACAGCAGAGACTACCGTAAAACCAAAAGAGGTGCAGCCAATTGTGGACTGTCTAATGGGATACTCTTGTGCCCCTGACTGCCTGTAGACATGCTTGAACTAGGTCGCGTTGGCAGTGTGATGTCTGAGGGCATAGGATTGGATGTACTGGTCATCCTTCCTGTCGGTAACACGTAAAGCACCACTGCGTGGGTGTTCACAAGTTGTTTATGTTGCCCCATGTCTGGATACAAGTCTGCTCATGAAATTTTGTGACTCACGAAGCTCCTGAGCGACGTCAACTTACTTCCTGTTTGAAGACGTGCAAGCCCCAGGTGGTACTGTTCTTCACTGAGCTTTCTTCTGCGTACTATGACAACTCTAGTGAGAACTGACGGCTATCTCAAGTTACCTTATGCCTTTAACTGGCCACAAAAGTGGTGTTTTGACCCTACATGAGTTTTTACATCTCCCAATGAACAAATTCTGAGTAAAAAATAACCAGCCAGTTTGTCCCATGCAAAGACATGCATGATTGCACAGAGACACACAGACTCAGAAAAAGAAACATTTTTGACACAAATACACACATCCTATTCCCAACATCCCTAACTAATTGTGAGTAGTGTATTTAGCCTTCTTATTTCCACTGTAGTCATTGTCACATCAAGTTTTCATAATGACAATGTACAAGGATCACAGTCTGAGTGGTGACAACTGTGAAGGAAAATAGGTTTTTATTATCCCCAGCTGGTCAGAGACCGGAGGGGATTATGTCGTGGCGATGTCTCTGTCCGTCCGTCTGCACATCCCAGGATGGGTGCTTATGTTCTGAAATCAACTCCTCCCACATTTTTTTGAGGGATTTTCATGAAACTTCACAAAAATGATAAACCTGTATTGGTTTTGCACGTATAGCATTTTTGTCACACCGAATTAATACTCAACAGTTACTGCCCTTAACATTAAATCGTGACTTATTGTACAACGCCAATTCCAATGAAGTTGGGACGTTGAGTAAAATGTGAATAAAAACAGAATGCAATGATTTGCAAATTTCATAAACCCACATTTTATTCACAATGGAACATAGGCAACATATCTGATGTTGAAATTTTACCATTTCATTAACATATCTGATGTTGAAATTTTACCATTTCATTAAAAATATTGGCTCATTTTGAATTTGATGGCAGCAACATCTCAAAAGTTGGGACAGGGGCAACAAAAGGCTGGAAAAGTAAAAGGTACTACTAAAAAAACAGCTGGAGGAGCATTTTACAACTAATTAGGTTAACCGGTCAGTAACATGACTGGGTATAAAAAGAGCATTTTAGAGAGGCAGAGTCTCTCAGAAGTAAAGATGGACAGAGGCTCAGCAATCAGTGAAAAACTGAGTCTAAACATTGTGGAACAATTTCAGAAAAATGTTCCTCAATGTAAAATTGCGAAGATTTTGAATACCACCATCTGCAGTACATAACATCATCAAAAGATTCAGAGAATCTGGAAAAATCTCTGTGCGCAAAGGACAAAGCTGAAAGTCAATATTGGATGCTCGTGATCTTCGGGCCCTCAGGCGGCACTGCATTAAAAACAGGCCTGATTCTGCAGTGGAATTCACTGCATGGGCTCAGGAACACTTCCAGAAATCATTGTCTGTGAACACAGTTTGCCGTGCGATCTACAAATGCAAAAGCTGTATCATGCAAAGAAAAAGCCATTTGTAAACACGATCCAGAAATGCCGCCGTCTTCTCTGGGCCAAAGCTCATTTAAAATGGACTGAGGCAGAATGGAAAACTGTTCTGCGGTCAGATGAATCAAAATTTGGAATTCTTTTTGGAAACTACGGATGCCCTGTCTTGCGGACTAAAGAGGAGAGGGACCATCCAGCTTGTTATCAGTGCTCAGTTCAGAAGCCTGCACCTCTGATGGTATGGGGTTGCATTAGTGCCTATTACATGGGCAGCTTACACATCTGGAAAGGCATTATCAATGCTGAAAAGTATATAGAGGTTTTACAACATCTCTTTCAGGGAAGGCCTTGCATATTTCTGCCAGACACTGCTAACCCACATACTGCATCCATCACAACAGCATGGCTTCGCACCGCATTTTTGGGCGAAAAAATGTTCAAAAACTCATGAAAATTGGCACACAAATCAGTCCTGGCGAAAATGTTTTTTTTTTTTTTTTGCAGGCTCTGTAAATGGCCATGGCAAATTGGCTCCGTCGCACCCCCTAGAAAATTTCAAAAAAGCAGCCCTCGCATTCTGTTTCACATAGATGTTGCTGGTGCTGTGACCTAAACGCAACAGGAAGTTTTACTGTGCGATTTTTGTGCTATTTTTCTCATTTCCATGCGTCGAATTTTAAGGAACTTCTCCGATAGATTTCATCCGAGTGACTTCCAATTTTATGTGGGACATCTGAAGATCTTTGTTATGCTAAATTGCGATGCTTTTGAGTTTCCATCGATCAGCTTTGACGTGGCGGGCCAGCGAATATGCATGTTTCGCCATGAAACAGGAAGTTGTTAAAACTCAAGCGTACTTCATCCGATCTGCCCCAAACTTCACGTGCTTGATCAGAGATCTATTCTTAAGGCATAAGTATGGCAATTTTGATCGGCTTTGACGTGGCGAGCGAGTGAATTTGCATGTTTCGCCATGAAACGTGTACCTCATCCGGTCCGCACAAAACTGCATGTGCCTGATTAGAGTTCCATTCTGAAGACATCCATATGCCAATTATGAGTTTCAGACATAGCACCACCTACTGTCCACAGAAACACCATGTTTTCTTCTTTGGCGTACTGCTCAATGCGTGTTTTCCAGATCCACTTCAAATGCGGTCAGGAAAGCCCTCAGACCTTGATGATACTCTGACGTGAAAATTGTTTTCATCCAATGACGTTGCCATGGCAGCTCATGATTTGCCATAAAACAGGAAGTGTTGTTTTCAGATGCAAGGGAAGCTTGAAAATTTCATAAATTTATAAACTTTTGGCATTTAAAAAAATTTGGCACACATATAAAGCTCGCCATTCTTTTCAATATGGTACAGGTGTGGCACTTAGGCGTGGCAAAATGACTTCATAGCGCCCTCTAGAAAATTTCAACCAAGAAGCCCTCGCAGCCCGTTTAACCTACATGTATGAAATTCGGTGGACACATGGACCATGCCGAGACCTAAAAAAAGTCTCTTGGTGCCATGACCTAAACTCAACAAGGAGTCCACCATTTTGAATTGAATATGCAACTTTTTTGGATTTTTTTACATTTAAAAGGTGTCGTACTTTAACTCCTCCTCCTCCAATTTTATCCGATCAACTTGAAATTTGGTTTGTGACATCTAAAGCCCTTGCCAATGTTAAATTGCAAAGCTTTTTTGGATTCAAAGAACGATGCATCCGTGGCATTGCGGCGAATTTTGATGCTATGCCAGAAAACAGGAATTCGGTTTAAATCACACATACCTCGTAAGATTTGCACAAAACTCTATATGCTTGATAACTGTCTTGTCTGAAATACAGATATATACTGATTTGAGCTTGGGTGTGGCCAGGTGGCTCAATAGCACCCTCTAGCCACAGCCAAGTCAGGATACAAGTGCTTGAATGTTCACAAAATTTGGTGTGACCATTGGATTCGTAATGCATGATAATCAAAATATTTTTGACACTTTTGGGCCAAAAGCCCAAAAACACAAGCCATTTCTTGTGTTTTTCCAAATGTTACAAACACACATTTGAAGGCCTGAGGATATTCCAAAACTAGCAAAACTTTGCACAAATTTTACCTGTGTTATGCTCTTCGAACTGATACCCCAATTGGCACTGGGTGTGGCACAATGGCTCTATGGTGCCTAATAATTTTTTTAAAAGAATTGCCTTTTTGAGGGTCTGAACATGCTTGAGAACTCCCAAAATTCTCCACACTCGTGGAGCCCACCATTACTATTGCTATAGTATAAGATTTGCACACAGACATGGCAAAATCGCTCCATTGCACCCCTTAGAAAATTTCACCAAAACAGTTCTCATGGTTCCATAATGCTGTTTGCACTCCACTCAGGAAACAACATTTTACAGTCTAGCACAGTCTGGCATGGTTGTGAATGACACCGACAACCGTCAGGATCTCGCCACCACCCCAAATGCGCACGAGGGGTGCGAGGGCCCTTTCAACGCTGCTTGAAGCTTTATTTATTATGAGTGCCCGAGCACCGAATGGTGCGAGGACCCTATTGTAATTGTAGTGTTTATTATTAATTATTATTATTATTATTATTATTAACCAAAGTGCATTGCATTTTTGAGGGCCTAAACATGCTCAAAAACTCATGAAAATTGGCACACATTTCAGACCTGGTGAAAAATTGTACTTTTTTGCAGGCATTGTAAATATGTATGCCCCAGTGGCTCTATTGCACCACCAAATAGCGGCCATTTTCAAACGTACTTGCTCGGATTCTCACAAAATTTGGTGGGGCCATAGAGGTTATAATGATGTTTTTTGTAAATTTTTTTGAAAATTTTTTTGCCTCACAGGAAGTGAGCGATGAGCCATTTCCTGCGTTTTTCTAAATTTTACAAAGAAATTTTTAGGGCCTTATCATGCTCAAAAACTCGAGAAACTTTGCAAACAGGTTAAAATTGAGATGTTGTTGGATTTCACATTCCAATTGGCCCTGAGCGTGACACGCTGGCTCCACAGACCCTCCTAATCCAGAATTGCATTTTTGAAAACCTCAACAGCTTCAAAACTCATGAAATTTTGCATACTCATAAAGCCCGTCATACTCTTTACTTCATTACAGACTTTGGACATAGGCATGGCAAAGTAGCTCTTTAAGCAGCCCTCGCAGCCCGTTGAACCGACATGTATGAAATTTGGTCGACCTCAAAAAAAGTCTCTGGTGTTATGACCTTAACCCAGCAGGAAGTCAGCCATTTGGTTTTACTGAGCAGTTTTTGTGCGATTTTTCCCATTTCCACGCATCATATTTTAACTAACTCCTTCAATTTGATGTGGGTCATCTGAAGACCTTTCTCATGCCAAATTGAGAAGCTTTGGAGTTTTCGTCGATCGGCTTTGACGTGGCGGGCTAGTGAATTTGCATGTTTCGCCATGAAACGTGTACCTCATCTGGTCTGCATAAAACTGCATGTGTTGATTAGAGTTCATTAGAGTTCCATTCTGAAAACATCCATTTGCCAATTAAGAGTTTCAGACATAGCGCCACCTACTGTCCACAGGAAATACCATGTTTTCTTCTTTGGCGTAATTCTCCATGCGCGTTTTCCAGATCCACTTCAAATGTGATCAGCTAAGCCTTCAGACCTAGATGATACTCTTTTATGAAGATTGTGAGTTTTCATCGCACGACGTTGCCATGGCAGGGCATGAGTCGCCATAAAACAGGAAGTGGTGTTTTCAGATGCAAGGGAAGCTTAAAAACTCAGAAAATTTCATAAATTTATAAACTTTTCATCAATTTTTTCTGCATTATGGTCTTTGAGCTAATATCCCAATTGGCAATGGTTGGGGCACAATGGCTCAATCGCGCTCCCTAAATCTTTTTTTATCAAAAGAATTGCCTTTTTGAGGGTCTTATCATGCTCGAAAACTCACAAAAGTTTGCACACTCGTGGAGCCTGGCATTACTATTACTACGGTACAGGTTTTGCACACAGGCATGCCTAAATGGCTCCATAGTGCCCCTCAGAATATTTCACCAAAACAGTTCTCGTGGTTCGTTTCACTTGCATGACCAAAATTTGGTGGAGACATGAAACATGCCAAGACTTGTAAAAAAAAGTTTCATAGTGCCATGACCCAAACTAATTAGGAAGTCCATCATTCTGAATTGAAATTTCACTTTAACTTTCTTTCATTAATGGGGATCATACTTGAACAAACTCTGCCTAATGATTTCAGGAATGGTGTTTGGACTCCACTCAGGAAATAACATTGTACACAGTCTCGCACTGTTCAATGGTTATGAATGCACACCTGCACCCATCAGGATCTCTTCCACCACCCCCAATGTGCATGAAGGGTGCGAGGGCCCTTTCAACACTGCTTGCAGCTTTAATTAAAGTTGGATTCATAATAATGTCTACATTATATTTTTGATCAGATTAAAATAGTTTACAAGCAATGTCATGCCGATGCTATCCACCTGTGATATTTATTATGCAACTTTTTCAGAAAGGCTCCTAGTATTTAATGTATTATTATTGGCCAACGACTGGAAGAGCAATCTTAAGATGCTGTGTTCGATTTGCTCATTATTTCCAAGCCCGGCGGAAGATATTGTGCTCTACGAGCACTCTTATTATATTTGTTGTATTGAGTACCACACAGCATTATTCATTATCTTCAAGCACAGAATGAAGTCCTGTTCTGGACTACCTTGGTTTTAGTCAATTGTTCAAATCTCATGTATTCTGTACTTCTAAAACATAAGTGACAATCGTATTGTTTTTTCCAGATCATCTACCTGTTTTGAGCCATATGTGCATCCAAGCGTGACCCATCTCAGTGCCACCGCCACCAAAAACCCTTTGAGTGTGTTGGAGCTGTTTTCAATGTCTCAGTCTCCTGAAGGTGTTCAAGAGTTAGCAAACAAGCTGCTCATAAGAAACATGAAGTACTGTCTCAAGGACGAGTGGAGAGAGAACTTATTAGGTATGTATGAGAGGCAGTACTGATCTACAGTACAGTACGGTAGGTTTTTGAGGATTTAAATGAACATATATGATGTTGTGTTGTTAATCTTGTTTTTAAGGTGAACAGAAGCCCTTGATTACAAAAGGAGATCCTGGAACTAAGGCCTTAGACATACCAGGGGCCAGAGAATTTTACGGACATGACTTTGCCATGGGGTACTTTGGCAATGCATTTTATCAGCGCCCCCCAGCAGGCTCCAGCACAAAGATTTCTGAAGATGACGGCTACAAGCTGAAGTATTATCTTGCGAAAGGGCTGCCGAAGGGGAAGCACTACAATGAGCAAACGCATTCCCTGTATTTGGATGCTTTCCTGTTAAAAGAGCCAAGATTGGAGGATTACATCGCAGACCAGAAAACCAGAGACGACAAAGACTACTGGGCAAAGAAGCTATACGACGTACTGGTTAGTGACGAACAGATCAACATCCTAGTATTAAGGTTCATTCATGATGGGAAGTTGAATCCCATAGAAATCTACAAGACCTATGCCACAGTACTGAACCTGTTGCAGCCAAGTGGCGAGTTTGCTGGAAAAGTGATGGAGAAGATCATCTCTGCCCTTCTGCAACATTTGGGAGTAAAGTCGAAACATGGTGACCGTGAAATGATGATGAAATGGCTCCCAGACATGATTGAAGCGTACATCAAGGAGTTTTTAATTGACCCCAAAATCCCTGTAGATGCTCAAGAGAAGCTGGCTCTAGAGGAATCAGCAAGACAATTAAAGAAGCTAGCTGACTTCTTTGGAGGTTTTAAAGATCTGGCCTCAGCATTGGTTGACGCAATTCTGGGAACAAAAGTTTGGGATGGAGCTTCATTACCCAGCAAAGTATCTCAATGGATGAAGACCTTCAAGCAGAATCATCCTAAAATAGCTGGAATGGTTGGCAAGCTGCCACACATCCTGCTAGGCTTGATGTATGCGGGTGGGTTGTTTGCACTGGCAATGGCTATAAAGGGATGGGACCACCTAACTCCTGTTCAGAAAGCTCAGAGCATAACAAATGCTGTATTTATGGCAGGTCACCTTTTCGCTGATACCTTCAGATTTGTAGAATGGTCTGGAGCGCAATTGATCAAATTGATAAAAAGGGTTGAAAGTCTCGCGAGTCCAATATTGGAAAGAATGGGAGTCCTGTTGAGGGCTGTGTGTGGAGGGCAAGGGTGGTTCACAGAGATGGCTACAGCTTTGGGCAGATTTTATAAAGGTGCCAAAGGAATAGTCATTAAGACTGGGGAAATTTTGAAATCTCTGGTTAAACATTTGGAAAAGGTACTGAGATTTCTTGGACCATTAATGGCTTTGGCTGCTGCCGGCTTCACAGCATACCAATTGTATGTGGCTATAACAACCAGGGCTGGTGGGGCGGAAATAGCAATGGACAGCTTGATGTTAATATCATCTTTGCTGGAAACAGCGTTCCTCGCAGCAAAGCTGGTACTCAGCGTCAGCTGGGCCGGCCCACTTGCATTTGTGTGTGCTGTGGTCGGTGTTATTGCAATGCTGGTTAAGATGTTTTTACCCCAAAAGCCAAAACCATCTCCTGTGGAGGTCTTCATATCAAATGACCTCAGCCAGTTTACTGAGACACTCGAAGACCCACCGAAAGATTGGATTGGCAAGCAGAAAAAGAAAGAAGAGCAGTAAATAAGACTGCATCTTTTCCTGCAGCAGTCTATGAATGAGGCAGGAAGGCCATTGTTGTCCATGCAGACGTTACCTGCACACAGTAAGGTCATGCATGTGACATTATTTGCTTCAACCTGAAATTGTTATATGGGCAATGATCATTGTCTTCTGCAATAAGGTATATTTTCCGGTTTTCATAAACAGAGCTTAGTTTGTGTAGCGATGTTAAACGCTTTGTCTAAATAAAGTTGAGTACAGTGTCGTGAAAAAGTATTTGCCCCCTTCCTCATTTATGTTTTTGCCTATGTCTCACACTTAAATGTTGCAGATCATCAAACAAATTTTTAAATTAGACAAAGATAACCCGAGTAAATACAAAATGCAGTTTTTAAATGATGATTTCATTTATTGAGGGAAAAGCTATCCAAACCTACCTGGCCCTATGTGAAAAAAGTAATTGCCCCCTAAACCTAATAACTGGTTGTGCCACCTTTGGCGACAACAGCAATCAAGCATTTGCAATAACTGGCAATGAGTCTTTCACATTGCTGTGGAGGAATTTTGGCCCATTCTTCTTTGCAGAATTGTTTTTATTCAGCTACATTGGAGGGTTTTCATGCATGAACGGCCTGTTTAAGGTCATACCACAGCATCTTAATCGGATTTAAGTCTGGATGATGATTAGGCCACTCCAAAACCTTAATTTAGTTTTTTTAAGCCATTCAGAGGTGGACTTGCTGGTGTGTTTCGGATCATAGTCCTGCTGCATAACCCAAGTGCGCTTGAGCTTGAGGTCACAAGCTGATGATTGGACATTCTCCTTCAGGATTTTCCGGTAGAGAGCAGAATTCATGGTTTCAACAATTACGGCAAGTCGTCCAGGTCCTGAAGCAGCAAAGCAGCCCCAGACCATCACACTACCATCACCATGTTTGACTGTGGGTATGATGTTCTTTTTATGAAATGCTGTGTTAGTTTTATGCCAGACGTAACGGGGCGCACACCTTCCAAAAAGTTTAACTTTTGTCTCGTCAGTCCACAGAATATTTTCCCAAAAGTCTTGGGCATCGTCAAAATGTTTTTAGGCAAATGTGAGACGAGCCCTTGTGTTCTTTTTGGTCAGCAGTGGTTTTCACCTTGGAACTCTCCCATGGATGCCATTTTTGCCCAGTCTTTCTTATTGTTGAATGATGAACACTGACTTTAACTGAGGCAAGTGAGGCCTACAGTTCTTTAGATTTTGATCTGGGTTCTTTTGTGACCTCCTGGATGAGTCATCGAGGTGCTGTTGGGGTAATTTTGGTTGGCCGGCCACTCCTGGGAAGGTTCACCTCTGTTCCAAGTTTTCTCCATTTGTGGATAATGGCTCTCACCATGGCTTGCCGGAATCCCAAAGCCTTAGAAATGGCTTATAACCCTTTACAGACTGATCGTTGTCAATGACATTTTTTTTTTTAATTTCTTTGAATAACGGCATGATGTGTTGCTTTTCGAGATATTTTAGCCTACTTCACTGTATCAGACAGGTTATATTTAAGTGATTTCTTGATTCAGCAGGTCTGGCAGTAATCAGGCCTGGGTGTAGCTAGTGAAATTGAACTAAAACATGTGGTAAATCATAGTTAATTCATGATTTAACGGGGGGGGGGCAATGACTTTTTCACTTAGGACCAGGTAGGTTTGGATAGCTTTTTTCCCGCAAGAAATGTAATCATCATTTAAAAACTGTATTTTGAATTTAGTTAGGTTATCTTTGTGTAATATTAAAATTTGTTTGATCTGAAACATTTAAGTGTGACAAACATACAAAAAAAAGAAATCAGGAGAAGGTCAAATACTTTTTCACGGCACTATGACATGGGTTTTCATCTTTGTACATGTACAGTGCAGTGACAGTTACTCACCAAACAAAATGAAGATGATTTAGAAACCAAAAATAAAGGAACCCCTTGTGCTTCAGCCCCTCTCTCGCCAGAGGTCGGTGCTCACAGAAAAGGACAAATTGAGAACAGATGAAGGAACAGACTGGAGCACTCGAAGAGTTGGGATTCTGAGGAAGACGCTGTGCGTCGAAACGTTAGTCTTGGCATCTCAATAAACTGATGCAAGTGATTCGAGTGCTGCAGTCTGTTCTTCATATGATTTAGAAACCAAGTTCTACTCAAGAATTTATTTCATGAAATATTGGATCATATAGATGAAAATAAGTAAACAGATAACAATATAAAGTGAACATGAAAATAATGTCTTTTTGAGAGGAAAGGTCCATATCTAGTGTGGCCACCCTTTGCTTTGATTACAGCATTTAATCTTTCAGACACGGTGTTCACATTTTTTTTTATTTCCTCATTTGCTAAACCACTTATGTTACAACCTTGCTGGGTGTCTGGGGGGGCAGGTAGGAACAACTTGCAAAAAAAAAAAAAAAAAAAGGACCAACGAAGAAAGACTTAAACCTTGGGCACGATGAGACGTGATTTATTTTACAGGGATCAGTTGGGCAAAACAGAAATAAATATAATGGAAGCAAACAATACGTTAGGGTTTCCAAGGCCAACACAACAAAAAAAAGCCACACTACCGGGGCCAGGAGTTCAAAAAATTTGATCTGGATTAAAATTATCTGGATTTTGCTTTCCAGGATCAGGTAATCCGTCTTATATTTATGCCAGTTTTTCGAAGCAACATTGGATTGGATCACCCTGATCCAGATACAGTTTAAGATTACCAAATCCAGATCACCAGTGCTCTAAATGGCACAACATATGACAATTTAAAGAATAACAGGTAGACCAGCTGACATGGGGACACTTTAAGTGTTTATTTTTTGAGACAAAACACAAAAATAAATATCCACTTCCATTTATAATTTCCTTTATGACCCCTCACTTGAGCCACAACAAATAAAAACACAAACACACATAAACAGATACATTGTGGATATTTTGAAAACGTGTTAAATTGAAAAAAAAAAAGATAAATGTCCAATAGTTAACAAAATAAAGGATGTTCAGGGTTCTTCCTCCTCTGAGGAGACCAGCATTTCCAAGCCCTGCTTTCAGGAGCTGGATCTGAGGTTTTGCTTTGGTTTGCAGCAGTTTTGTTAGCTTGATTTGTTCCTGTGCCAGGAGTCTCTGTGTTTCTGCTCTGTTTCTCGATCAATAAGTGATGCATGGGCATCATCATCATTATTATTTTACAAAGGATGCTTCCAGCCTCTTCTCTGAGCTCTTGTGATGGCTGGCTCTGCCAGTGAAGGTCCAGGTTGTTCTTCAATAACAGGGCTGAGATCCAGAATAAAGATTTCCTCTGCATTAGGAGGAACTGGCTCACTTTCCTTTAGAATCGTAGGCTCACCGTCCCCTACAACACCTTGAATCCCGTGCAGAGCTTTAGAGTTCTCACCTCCAATAATGTCCAGACCCACATCAGTGTATTCACCTTTCCTAAAGGGTTTGTTGCCTGTTTGGGTATTTTTTGCTTCAGCAAGGTCCTTTGTTGCTCTGGACCTCAGGTTCTTCCATCGAAATTTCGCCTGCTCCAAGGTCCTTCTCTGGCCAGACCCCATTGCATTCTGGGTGATTTCAACACAAATGTCTTTCTCCCGTTTGTCAGTCACCATCCCACCTGAAACAGAACTTCCAACTTTTGAGGCATAATGGCACTTAACACCCTCTAGCAGTGCGTGGGTCTCTGCAACAGTGAAATTAGGTTTTTTTGAGTCCATGGTTTCACCTCATCTGTTGTCGTGAACGTAGTACTTATAGGCCTTGGGCATGATGGACTTAATTGAACACAAGCCAAAGCACATCAGCTAAATGAGCGGGTGGGTATTTGACCGCCATCTTATATTCAGCCTTTCTCAGAGGACTGACAGAGAGGCACTAACATGGCAGGTATTGTCCATTGCTACCACCATTTTGATGGAAGAGGATACCGTCAAAGCGTGTATGCTGAGCGTGCAAAACCACTGGAGCAATACACCACTGCTCGCTTGCGCTTTGGCAATGCTGATAGAGTACATTACAGACCAAAACTTCAACGGAGAGCCCAAAGGAGTGACAGTCTGTCTGTGGAAGAGCAGGTCCTCATTGCTCTGTGCTTCTATGCATCTTGGACTTTCTACCAAGTTGTTGGTGGCAATATAGGAGTGATGTAACGGCGAGTGATGTAGTGAAAGCTGTGTCAATTGCATTGGCCAGCCTGGTCAATCAGGTTATTTCACTTCCAAAGGATGACCAGATTGCCCAGACCAAGCACAAGTTCTCTCTTTTGGGGAACATGCCCAATAATATTGGGGTTATTGACTGCACTCATGTCCATATTCAAGCACCGCATGAGCAGGAGTGAGAGTACATCAACCGGGGAGGCGCAGCATCAACATCCAACTTGTGGGCAACGCTGACCTCATCATCACAAACTGCGTCGTTAAGTGGGCTGGGTCTGTTCATGATGCACGTATCCTGAGGGAGAGTGCTTTATACAGAGAGCTCCAAACCTACCGACTGGATGGCATAATATTAGGAGACTGTGCCTATCCGCTCCTGCCATGGCTGATGAGCCTTTTTCTTGCAGCGGCGCACCTGCGAGAGGCACGCTTCAACACTGCTCACTGCAACACAAGATGTGCAACTGAGCGTCTGAACGGAGTTCTGAAGAGACGCTTTGCCTGCCTTAACTACTTGCGAGTGTAACCACAGGGAGGGTGCAATATAATACCTGCATGTATTGTCCTGTGTAACATCGCTACCAGGCACAGCGTCCCTCTCTGTGATGTGTGTGATGCACCTGAGTCTGTAAAAGAACCAGACCAGCCTCTGGCGTTCTGTCAGGATGAGGGACTGACTGCGCGTGCAGTCAGGGATGCAATTGTTCGAAATTCTTTTTTGACAGGTTCATCTCTGATGATTGTTTCTTTTAAAATTAATATACGGTGATGAAAGACAGAAAAATTGAATATTATTTTTGTTTGTTGAAAGCTGTTTGGGGGATTATTTCATGGGTACAATATCATTTTTATTTCTATTTTCTTTTTACTTAACTATACTGAAAGGCTTTTAAATTTGTAGCCTGTGTCTGCTTTATTTACTTTATCACTGTAAGGGTTAAACAAGTCAAGTGCAAAATATGAATAAAAGTATATACACTGAATGATACAAGATTTGTATTATTTGACCAATTTCAAGGTTTTACTACATTTTCTTCCTGAAATCCACCTTGAAATCCTACCCTCTGTTGGGATCAGGATAATCCTGCTTTTTTTTGGATCAGAGTTATCCAAATCCTTCAGTAAAGTTTTGGACAACACAAACTGAAGATTTGATCCAGAAAAAAAACAAAACAAAAACTGGATTGGATAACGTGATCTAATCCAATTTCAGAATCCTCCTTTCCCTTTTGAACAACCCATTTTCAAGATTTGATCCAATCCCATTACTGAAATCCGATCAGATTACCTTCGAATAACTGCGCCCCTAAGAACCATACCGGGTCAACCCATGTTGGGGTACTTTGGAGAAAACTCAAAAGTTGCCAGCCTCCTGTGTCACCTAGAGCAACTGGCAACAAAAACACTACATATGTTACAAACTGAAGATATGTAAAATTATGCACATGCACTTTTTGTACAGGTTTTGGATGCATAATCATCATTTAAAGTGAAAGGTACCTCCTTCTGAAGCGGAACCATCATCTTCTGATTCATTTGGGACAAACTCTGGGTCTCTATCATCTTCCACTTCACCATCATTGTCAATCATAGGATGCAGTTCCTCATCAGGGAGATACCGAGCCTCCATGTTTGCAATGAATTATGGGAAGGTTGTGGGATGGCCCACTATGGCTAAGGCAGTGCAGTGCATGTGTATAGTGGCGGAGAAGACATTTGCTTGTATTAACAATCCATGTGGGTAGATTGGGTTTGCCCATTTAGGAAATGTAGATCTCAGTTTTCTGCCCATGCTCACAATCTCAACTGATTTTCGCCAAAAGTGCGGGATGGTCCAGTATGGCACTTAGGGGCTCAATTTGTAATGGCCGGTAGAGGTAGGAGGCCAGTTGCAGCGACAAGAGGGAAACAAGCAGCGCGAACACAAAATAAACGCAGAGAATAATACAGACCACTGGAAAGAGCTCGCGCTACCAAAGGACGTATAATAGTCTGAAACATGGAAGCAAAGAGAGATAGAAAAAGGGAGAAGAAACTCCAATAATTAGAAGATAGAAAGTCAAACAAATCCTGACTACAGATATCTTCGGCCATAGTGCTTAGCTACAGACAGACACTCTAGCAATGAGGCGCGGCGAACATCCTGCTTATTTGGAGTCTGGGGAAACGCCGCCCCAGTTTAATCAGACAGCTGGGTAAAAAATCCGATTAAAAGGAATACGATATCGTCCCGGGACGAGAGCCACAAAGAAAAGTCCAAAACACACGCACAAACATCCAGAACCCTGACACAACTGGCCCCTGGAAAACAAAGCCTCTCAGCCTTAAATGTGAAACAGAAAAATACTAAACTCCCTGACTAACGCAACAGGAGAAAAAGGGGGAACAAAATAAATGGCAGAGAACCCCTATAAAGCCTCCTTCAAACTCTTGCACAACATGATTAAAAAGTTAAACTGGGTGACCCGGACAGAGCTGAGACAGGTTGCCATCAAAGGTGTTTTGTAAACCAGAAACACAGGGGCTAAACACGCTAAGGCACCAGCTTATTTAGCAAAGTTAAGTAGTTATAACCAGCCAAAGCACAATCAAGGGTTTTATCACAGAGTTCTAAGAACATGAAGATGAGCCGCACAAACACCAAAACACAACCCAGCAGCAGCCCCCAGCAAACAGCTCTGCGGCCAAATGGCAGGGAGCACTGGATTGTGCAGGTTCTTGTAGACCTGTACTTACGATCTGGCATGAGCTGCAGGTGAGGTGATTGGCTCAGGGGGCGTGGCTGATCTGAGACAGAAAATGAGGGAGAGAGAACTTAAAGTGGCCAAAAATCAGTACACGTTGATTGTTTTGATGTAGAAAATCAGTAGATTGTTTTGATGTAGCAACAAATTTGTTCATCGTGGTATCAAGAAAATCCCAGATTTGCTCAATCAGTTTAACGTCTGGACTTTGAACAGTCCAAGTCATAAGTTTTATGTCACCAAATGATTCTTTTCGATTGTAATAATTCTTGCACAACTTAAAAATGTGTTTAGGGTCATTATCTTGTCGAAAATAAAATCCCTGACCAATCAGTCTCATTCCAGATGGCAATGCGTCCCTCACAAGGCTGCTGTGATACATTATTCCACTGAATTTTTATTAGATCACCGGTTCCTTTCAAGCAGACTGAATCCCAAACCGTGATATTACAACCTCCAGTTTTTTGTGAAGGGGTTAACCGGCCTTTTTGAAACGTTCTCCAACTCTACGTCGTGCGTAAATTCTGTGTTTGGATGAGAAAATTTTGAATATTGATTCATCAGTCCTCAGGACTTGTTCCCAGTCCATTAGCGTCCAATCCTTGAATTTCTTGGCAAACTCAAGCCTTTTTTTGATGTTGCCTGCTCTAACCAGCAACACAACCAATCAGACTATTTTCACACAGGCGTCTGAAAATAGTGGATCTTGATACTTTCATCTCTTCAGTTATGGTGCTAATAATATTATCGTGGAGTTGTCGTGCTTGTCAACCGCTGATTTTTTTTTGGTCATACACAGATAACGAACATCAGAGGCACTTAACTTCCGTTTTTCACCTCTACTGCCACTAGTTTTCAGCGAACCTTTCTCTTTGAAACACTTCATGGTGTTTTTTACAGTGCCATGGCAGCATTTAACATCCTAAGAAATTTTTTAAAGTGACCAACAAGCATCATGTAAGGCCACAATGGAGCTGCGAACAATCTCCGAGAGCTCCTTCCGTCATGCCATTGTGTTTAACGCAGAGACACTGCTCAGAGTTTGTCACCTTATGTACTGGAATAACTGACCATCAGAGGTAATTTTGCAGAATAATGTTGCCAGTTTAAACAAATTTTTTACCATCAATAACCATGGAATGAGCCTTGAAACATGCACTCTATGCAAGAGTCAAAAAAATAAATTTGCACCATCTTTCAATTGTTATAAAAAATTGATGTTTTCAGTGTTTTTGTTTATTACCCAAATTTTCACCTCAGTATACTCGTGAGAATGATTTTTTGTTCTCGTTGCCAACATTAGAATTTTGCAATACATTCCCCCTCAAAAAATGTAGGGAAGTAATATATTAGAACCCCTTTCAGGACCCCCATCACTGCACATTACTGTTTAACAAGCGTTGCCACTAAACGTGGCCATGTCCCCCGCCAGGTCACGGAAATCGACTGGGGTCGGCGTATCACATTAATACGCATTGAAGCCAAAGATGAATGAAATCGGTCAAACCGTTCTTGAGATATCGCGTTCACAATAAACGGGACGTGACAGACGGACGGAACTGAATACAATGTCCCCCGCTTACATAAAATTGTCCATTTCTGGCGTTTTTAGTTCGAAAAAGGGGGTGAAAATCCACATGCAATATCATGCTGTGATAGCACAAAAATTTACGGTAAGCAAGGGTTGTCTTATTCCCAGTAAGCGGTAGTGAAAGGGTCAATTGAATGAACACATAAGGTTTAAGGTGAACGTTCACATAAACCTTAAGTGTTTATTCAATTATAGGTAAGGTGAACTTTCACATAAACCCTGTGTGTTAAAGTATACAATAGTAATTCATTTCAAATATGTTTTCCTATTTGCTATTAAAATCACAAAGCAACACAGCATAGATCTGACAACTTTATTGGCAGTAACTTCAAAATTACAGTAACTTTTAAATGTGTCTGCACCATTCTGTACACCTGTGGTGTTGGCACTTGAACATTGTTTAAAGACGCATCACAGTCACCACATGCCCTGCTCAATTCAATCAACATGTGTTTGCCTCAACACAAAGACAAATAAATGGAGGATCAGTAACAGAATCATCATGAACGCTATTCAGACACCGGGTGCACCGGCACAGTATAACACACTATAGCATGAACTGATCGTTAAAATTCAGCACTTTACGACTTGAAAGAACATTAATTACTTTTGATATTTTGCTCTTAGAAAAACTCAAGGCTGTTAATACTGCAGATGACAATGAAAGCAGTGGCCATTTCATCAGGTACACTTGTAGAATCTATTGCAAGTAAATGTAACAGCACTGCTGGAAATTCCAGCTTGTGAAATTAAAAATGTTTCCGTTTTGGGTGTCCTTCTTAGACTTGTAAATTCAAACATGACTAATGAGGCCATAGTTTAGCTGTTCTACTGGACTACATTAAATTAAGTGTTTCTAACATTCTGCCTCCCTCATGAGTATAAATTGGAAAAACAATTTATAAATCATGACTATGACTTCAAACATTTAATTTAATTCTATGATGATTTCATAAAAACTGATTATAAGAGGCATTATGCAAATATTCTTTGGATCAACATGTATTGGACTGCATTAGAGTGTACAGATGTACCTAATAAAATGGCCACTGAGCATAACACTGCATTACACCAAGGATTCAACCACAAAATACATCCCATCATCAACATACAAACACCACCATTTCGAAGTTCAATGCAGTTAGCCTCATCTCATCTAAAAAAGGTCAAACCAAAGAAGCTATCATGAAAAAAAAGAAGAAGGAATTATCCAAGGTGAACTAAATAAATACATAAATAAAAATTAAGACTTAAGTCCTGATTCAAGCACACTCTTTTTAGCGTCACCACGAGAGAGGGCCAAGCAAGCTCAGCGAATTGGCACTAGTTTCACATTAAGGTTGAGACACGGTAACACATGTTACAGTTACAATGTGAAATTACAGCAGAACAGCAGCTGAGCTAATGCGCGGTGGGGGCAATCATGACAAAACTGTACACAAATAACTGCCCACCTGACCCCCAGGGACGCAGCCCCAGGGGCAGACACTAACGAGGAGGATTGAGGGAGAAGAGAAGTCCACAGAAACAAGTATCTAACAAGCTTTGCACACATCAATATTGGGAATGTGTGATGTCATTTGGTTTACATCGGTTATGCGAAAAGGCATCTTCACATGCTGGATACACACATAAAAGAATTGTTACACACATCAGAATTTTTTTGATAAAATAACCTTTGATGACTTTAAATATAGTCAATTTTAAACATCCTTCACATCTTCCAGACTGATGTGGGCTGAAATGTCACTGTAGAATGTTACTGAAACATTAAGTCATCATTTAACAACATTTTCAGAGAAATGCAAGTCTTTTGCAGCTTTCCATCACTAATAATAACATTGATCAGTCAGTTAATGACAGCTGTGCATATGAATGGTTTTGGTGTATTTCCCTTCAACTGGAACAGGATAATGATAATTAATGTCTATGAAAGAAATGGCCAAAGGGTCCAGAAGCAGGTTCCTCCAACAAATGCTCCATCCCTTCCAACAGCACATTATATGAATAATCCACAATTTCCACAAAGTCAAAGTGGCAGTAAAAGGTCAAAATGTGGCTGGCTCAATCGTTCAGCAGCTTAACTTGTGATCTCACTGTAGCATCTTTATTTTAAGTGCTTGGACCTTTGGGGACAGTCAGTTATCGTCCAAGTTCATCAGCATTTTCTGGAAGAACTCAAATGTGAATTGAAGTTCTCGGGGATAGCTCAGGTTGAGTGTGTAGATGAGCCCAGAGAGCATGTCACATCCAAATGAAATACTTCCCAGCTTGCACAGAAGTTCCATTGCAAGACTTAAAGCTCACAGTAAAATGCAATTACTGACCAAGTACTCCTTGATAAGAGTGTTGCTGTCCTCAGTGAGATAAGCACAAAGACCTCAAAGTACACAGTCCCTCTTGACCTCGATGTCCTCATCCAGCATTTATCAGATCCTTATCACGAGTAACCCCCACGTGAGGTGGAGAGGAAGGTTGTAGAGGTAAACAGATATGGACGTTGGGAAGTGGAGAGTATAAGGAAGATGAAGGAGAGGAAGAGACGATTGAAGAAATAGGGGAGATTGAGAAGAGGGGTGATCATGTAAAGAAAAGGAGAAATTGTGAGAGATGAGGGGAAGATGAGGGGATGAGTGGAAGGGAGAAGTAGAAATATGAAATACAAAAGAGAGGAGGTTAGAGGAAGATGAAAGAAAGTTAGGTTTGGACGCTGAAAACACCAGAAGATGGGAGCGGGTGGAACACCTCACCCATGAAGGATATACTGTAAAGGATGGAAAAGGAAAAAAATGAAAGAATCACAGAGTGGATGGAGGAGGAAAAAGATTAAACAGATGAAGGTAGATGGGAAAAGATGTTACACTGGGGAGAAAAACCTTATTTGGCTAAATAATGTAACAGTTTAATGCACTTGCCTTAGCTGTCGGAGCCACGAGGAGCCCGATCTTCCTTCCAGCAGCTCCTCCTCTACTGCCGAAGACCTTCATCAAGTTAGGTGTGTATTTGTCCAGTTCTGCCAAAAACTTGGCTTGAAGTGGCAAAGTTGTTATTCGCATGAATTCTGCATTTCTCTGTAAGAGAAATAAAAATGAGAAACGGTGTTAATGGGAGAAGTGAGAAGTAATAACCTTCTAGCTTTAAGAGGTATCATTTCCTGGGCTGAAAAAGGACAGACACTTTGTGCCCAAGTGCCAAGTCCCCAATCTTAAATCCAGATAAATCACATCTCAATCCAATCAATCCATATTTCAGGGCTTTGTCAAACTTTTAACGTTTAAAGTGTGTTCAAGTCTTAAAAGCACCTGCTCCAACTTATATCAGGCTCATTGTCAAGCTATAGAGAGCAGTAGCACAAGCCATCAATACCAAAATTGGGCAGCTACAAGAAAGTCTAAATAGTGGCAGCTGATGGCATGTCAATACATTGATATGCCACCACTCTGCATTTTAAAACTTCCCATTGGAAAAGTCAGTGAACCGTCTCCCTCTACAATCAGTCTCTAAAATGCAGTCTTAAGAAATTCTATTGACAAGAAAAAACTGCTTATCGTTGTTTTTACTGTCCAAATAGATATGTTTAAATAGAATAAAATAATCTTTTCCCCCACTTAATAATTACCTGAACATAATTTTGGAAAGCACTTATACATCAGCAGAGCAGTGTGTAAGATGTCATCAGTAATGCTTACCTCACTCGCTGTGAACAAGGCAGGCCATCTGTTCACAAGTTCAGAGACTAAAGGCGAGTCCTGGACAACCTCTTGACGTCTGTAGGAGAAGGTCTTCTGCATTTTCTCCTTGACCACAGCCTCGTTGTGTCTCTTTTTCACCTCTGTTAAGAGATCTACTCTTTCTTTCTCAAGACTCTCTCTTGTTTCACTGCGAGGAAGGGATGGGAGAAAGTTAACCTCTGCTTTTCTTGGTTTTTTGATGTTCGCAGCTGCTTTTTCTTGACCTTTGCGCTTGTTCTTGAGAGAGTTTACTCTGACTTCTGGGTGTCCAATCTTGCACAGTTTTGTGCGAAAATTGGCAACTTTTGTCTTTAGATAGTTTATATCCTTCATCACCAGCTCGAGTTTCTCTTTCCCTCAAACATGGATGGACATGCACCAAGACCTCAGCAGCCTCCTCAATTTGGGAATCACTGGGGTATGCTGTGTATTTGAAGATCTGTTCAGCCATGCCTTCAAGGATATCCATCCGTCGCTTTGGGGGAGGGGTAAGAGGAGTGCCGTTTGCTGTGAATTCTGCATTTGCTCTTTGAAGTTGAATTTCAGCAAAATATGAAAAGTTGGGAACAATGAAGACTGGAGGCCACGAAGAGGTTCTTGACTCTGGAGCTGGATCTAAAATGAAAGTATCTGCACTGCCCAATGAGTGATCAGAGGAACAACCACCCTCTTCCAAGGATGGAGAGCTGAGGAGGTTCATGGAGCTGCTGTGGGATGTAGTGGGAGAAGTCAGTGGGGTGCTAGTGCTGCAAGGTGGTAGAGTCCCTGGGATGCTGGAGCTAGCTTCTTCACATGCAGAAAATACCACTTTCAAAGTATCCCTGTCTCTTATTTTACTGGCTGACATAAGATTGACATATTCATTTCCAAAATCTGCATCTTTATACTGGAGTCTGAACTGCTGCACAAGTCCAAAAGCAGTCTTTATCTCATGGAGAAGTTGATCCACAGACGCTGGTATCCCTGACATCAGGCTAAGTTTTCTGGCATCATCTCCGCCAAACATGACTCTCAGGTGGACGGGACTTGACACCTTTCACTTCATGTATTCTAGGGAACAAATACAGGACACAAAAGGTTATGTTAAATACTTAGTAATTACGGCAACTTCATTTAAAGGGATAGTTCAGCTTTTTTGAAGTGGGGTTGTATGAGGTACAAATGGCCATTAAGTGTACTGTCTGCAGTAGAAAGGTCTCTGATTCCCCGACTGAGAAACACCGCCGCATCGCGCTGCTCCGAGACACTGTTGTGAATGAGGGACAATTAATCAGCGTATTTTTCCCGCCAACGAGAAGTCCCGTCTCAAAATAATACGCCAGTTCAAGAGTAAGATAGAAAGAAAATATGCACAACGCATCAGCTGGTTGGAAAAAAAGTTTGTTTATCTGGAACTAACCAACTCACTCACTCCTCTGTACTCCTCCACATAGGCAGGCTCCGCTTCTTCCACACACCGTGGATAGAAACAGCTGCTAGGTGAAGTGATACAGCGCATCGTGGGGCCTGTCTGCATGGAGGAGGGCTGAGTGAGTTGGTTAGTTCCAGATAAACAAACTTCTTTCTTTCATCGCCAGTGCGATGTGCCGTTGTTTCTCAGTTGGGAGTAGCAGAGACCTTTCTACTGCTGACAGTGCACTTAATGGCCATTTGTACCCCATACAACCCCACTTCAAAAAATCTGAACTATCCCTTAAAGAACTTCAACTAATGGCCATGTTTAGTAGTTAATATCCGACTTAAAAATCATGGATCATAGACAGACAGATAGATGATAGAGAGATGGAGACAGAGAGGAACAGAAAGAGATATAGATAGATAGAAATGGAGAGATGGATAGATGGAGAGAGACGGATGTTAGTTTAAATCACATAAAATCATCTAACATTTACATTATTCAAAAAGGAATACAATTTATCAATTTTTCATATGACAATTGATCAAGGTTTTAAGTGTTACACCCCTACTTCATGAGACAGTGAGAAATAAGTTTCATTATAGACCTACCTTAAACAATAATGTGCCTTTTCAAAGTAACCATTTGTTTCACACCCACAGAGTAATCACAGAGTAATCACAGCATCGGCCAGGTTTTCAAGATCAACTAGGGAAACCTCTCCATTAGGAGATGTAGTTAGCTCATAAGCTCTGAAATGCTCATGGTACCATGCACACAATACCCTTACAACAAAGCTCAAACTACTTTCAATAATGCAGATTTGAAGGATCTCCGCAAACTCAGGTAGGCCACCGGTGGCTCCGTATGGAATTAGCATTCCAACTCTATAGGAGATGCCTTTGATGGCTGCACTTTTAGCTAGATGAACATCATTTATCTTGGGGGTTTTCTGCCTAAGGCTGTCCACTACTTCTTTGTTCATTACATCCACAGGAAGCACAGAAACAGAATCAACTTCCAACGCAGTTTTAAGATGTAATGCACTGATGTGATAAGCAATCATTTGCTGATGTTTAGTTGCTAATGTGAGTGGAATATTTTTGAAACAATTTATGTGACGAGCAACTTTCTTAAAAAAGCTATGCTTCGCCTTGAACCTCATAGTCCACTGCCCTACCAAAGGCCCAAAACATTTGATCAATTGAGGGTAGTGTTCAAGGAAGTGATGCTTTGGTAAGAGCCGTGCGGGAAAAAGTTCCAAGAATCTGTGTCTGTGTTCGGTGATTTTGCAGTCCAGGTAGGCAATGGTTTCTTGATTATGAAGAGGGGCAACAGCGAGTTCAACTATTTCTTTTAAGTCAAGCAACACAAGCCCTGCTCTCCCTCTGGAATCAAGTCTCCTATTATAAATGGGAGCGATCTCAACAGATTCCAATTTTCATGGGCGTTATCTCCAATGGTCCTTCTCGAGGCGAAAGTGCGTGGTATGATATGAGGTTTATAAGTTCTATCTCCCCACTTATATGGAAAGTTCAGGATTAATTTGTTAAGAGTGTCAAGAGACAGATATTTTTTGGAAATTATTTGACTGATGCAGACGGCAATTTCAACTGGGACAACACCCTCAAGTAAGTCATGGACTATGTCAGGAGGGTAGCCTCGGGTAACATGAAAATTAGATAAATTCTTTGTAATAAAACACTCTCTCTTCACTCCACAACAGATGATTGAGTTCTCCCTTGCAAACTTAACATGCGTTTCGTGTAGATCTTTTGTTCGAATGTTAAAATGTCCTGAATGAACTGCCTTATCCTGAATGTCTGATCTCTCACCTGCACAAAACCTGCAGAAGTACACACCAGAGAAGCTTTCAACGAAGCCTGCAATCCCATGGGCTCCTAAATTATCTGCAATGACTGACTGGACCGTGCCTTTCACGAACTCTCCAAGACCTGCAATAAAAACACCATGTTTCTCTAAAATGATCAAATCCTGTAAAAGGGGCTCTAAAGTGTTGTCATAGCCATACACTTTAACATCAGAACTCTTACATAATACTGCCAAGCAGATGGAAGAAAGAGCTGAATGAGATCCAGGTGGTAAATTCTTTAAAATCCAGTACACACCACAAGGTTTATGAGTTTTTCTGGATGTGCCTAAGGGATTGCAGACCTCAAAGTCCCCCACATATAATGACACTGATAATTTCAAATCCTCCCCGGTAAAAAAACTGTTTTCTTTAAAGTAAATTTCATCCCTTATTGATTTATAATGCACTGCACCCAATGTACTTTCCTGTGTCTTGTGTGTATGGAGTACAATAGCGGCGAAATGAACAAAACTGGACGGATTAGAGCCGCTGGAGTTGATTTGTTTTTTGGCTTTCGAATATGCTGCCTTGAGTGTTTTCCAACATTGTTTCACCTGGTTGACTGTTCGAGCAAATCCAGCCTCCCTCAGCTTCTCACACACCTTTTTAAAGATTTATTTCTGTGTTTTCTTCCATCGATGTACTCCATGATGTTTAATTCTTTCATCATCTGAGGGCAGATTACAGTCTCCTCCTCACTCCAAAATTGCTGGCTCTTGCGTCTTTGCGCCATGCTGTTCTCCCCACTTGCCATAACACCTACAACACAGGATTCCCTGCGAATCGAGCATAAGCAGACCTAACTGAATATTCCGGTACTAGGCATTTTCAGAATAAGGTGTATACATCTCCCAGTATTCTGGTTATAACCGGCATATGCCAGGGGTCTTATTCAGAATATTCTCCCACTGGAACATGACCTTAATCAGACAATGCACGTGTTAACATGACTCATGCGCAAACGGAATATAGAGAATATTCCAAATAATACAGGAATATGGTGTGCTTGTAAACACATTCAGTGACTCTTTTTGTTAAGCTTGGGTTACAGAGTTGGATCTCATTAAGGCAGTGCAACTCTTCACCCATATCACTCATGAGGCTCACAGTGATGAAAACCACCTTTCCCTTAATTTAAGTCTGCATGATTCGGTGGAGAAAAGGAACAGGGCCATCATTTCTTTTTATAAAATTCCACGGGCGGAGTGGGCTGATCCACTGCAGTGCAAACCGACAGGTGAAGGTCTCAATTACTCCTCAGAATATGGAATGGTGTCCTATGTCCTGCTGTCTTTTATATGTTTTCTTTATATATTGCTCTGCACCAAGTATTTTTGGATAACCTATTTAGAAATTGAAACTCTTCGTAGCTCCTGTAACAATGGCTAGTTTTAGCTAACTTTGAAATTTTGCAAGGTGACTCTGCCATTGGTGAGGGGGTCGCCAGGTATGTGCCGGCCACAGTTATGGACCATCTACAAACCGGATTCATGCTGGATGAAGCAAGAGGTAAGGTTATGTGCAGTTATTTTAAGTCAGGGGAGTGCTGATCTGGCCAATTAAAAATCAAAGCTCTTTTTATCTCAGGAGTGAAGACTTTGTTTTTTGAGGGTGAGCGGGATGACCTAGTGCCATCCACCTCCCGGGAGCTACTGGAGAGCGACATGTTTGTGGTGGCAGGCCGTATAATGGGTCATTGCTTTCTAAATGATGGCCCACGCCTATACGGCTTAAGCCACGCTTGCCAGAGATGGCAACCATAAGCATTGAAGACTGTGTTGACCAGGAAGTCCGAGAGGTTGTAACCTTGGTTTGTGCATTTTTAATGATGCTATTTATCTTTTTAGATTATGACTTGTCTTTCAAGTCTCCATACATTTACATTTGTAAGCAACTGTACATAAATCACTTTGACTAAGTTTTCAGGAAAAAGAAAGTAATCCGAGTTATTACCTTGGATGTATTTACATGATTGTATATTTTGGCTATTCGCCGTCTTAATAATTTCCAACATTCAAATGTCATGCCTGTGTGCTAAATCAATGCAATGTCATGGCAACATTTGGCTTTAAAAATAGACTTTAAATAACATTTTAAATTCAAACTTGTTACATGTTAGCACACTTTTACCCATTGGCTGGACTGATCTCTAAATTCAGTACATTCTGAATGTCTTTGATCAGCTGGAAGGAACTGAGATCCTCCAAGAGGAGGAGAAATCGGAGGTGCTCTCTGGACCTTGCCCTGGGACCTTCCTGGCGTCACATCTGAGGGACAGAATCCTTACTCACGCTGTTAAGTGTCTTCCAAATGCTGATATGTAAATGAAAACTCTAATTTACAGGAATAGTGTTACATTGTGTACTTCTTTTAACTGAAATTTGTCTTTCACTGCTGCCGACGCAAACAATGCTGATTGGTCTATTGGTTATACCTACTTTGTTAAAGGTTCTTGGAAGGATCTCCAGGCAAGTAAAGCAGCTCAGAAGAGGACTGAAAGACACTGGAGTCAGAGAATTTTTCAGCTCGAGGCCAGACGCTGCGGCAATTTTTCCCCAGGGCCTCTGAGGCAGAGATGGCACCAGAGGTAAAGTAACTGAATAATTACTTACTTTTGTATATGATAAATTTAAAGCTTGAGATATATGAATATAAGCATTACAAAACATTTGACTTGCATTACTCTGAGTAGAATGAAATTGGCTTCACTAGGGAATCTTTCAATTTTTTTCCTCGATGATTTTAGACAAGATTGTGTGGCCAAGGGAAGAGGATATAGATGAAGATGTCTGCAACCTTCAAGAACAGCGCAGGGCATTATTATTTACAATGGACTCAAATTGACCTAGTTATCATTTTATCTAGGTACTTCAGTGGTGCTTAAACTTTTGCTGAACTTCTGGACTGGGTGGGATGTGGTTCCTCAATGCCTGGAGGTCGAAATTGTGGAGACCACACTGCTACAATCATCCACCTGCTTTTTGCATTAAAGCTCCCCAAAGACACAGACACTTATCATGTCTTTAGAAGCAGTTTGATGGCAAGCATCTCTGCTGGCTTTGGTCAGTATTAGGGGAAAAAAAGTAAAGCTGTAGTTGGCCCACAAGAGCCTCCCCATCACATTGATCAAAAGAAACTGCATAGTAGAAATTAATTGTTTGTTGATCAGGAGGTCACTTTGTGGGGTTTTTTTTTTTTGTTGTTGTGTTGGAGTTTGATGTTTATCTCCAAGGTTTAATGTTGTAATGTTTTCATTAATGTTGTATTAAGCTACTGTAAACCAAACATTTCCTACCGCTGCAGCTTCGCAAAAAACATTAAACTAACATGGTTACTTTCTTTTGAATTTTTATTTTGAAGTAGTCACAGGAAATACCATGTGCTTCTCAGCAAGCATAGCACTTAGATATTCACCAAAAATACATTTACAACAACAATGGTCATTTTTAGGCTGAAGATCAGTTTGAAATATTACTGGGAGTAATGGACCAGCCACAGTGAGCTGTTAGATGAAGATCGGTAAGCAACAGGCTGTACACCCTAATCGTGTTGGATAAAATCACATCACACTTACCCGCTCAATGCTATGAAATTGCCTGACTTATGTGACCTGTTGTACTAAACTGCATTTGCTGCTACCACCAGTTACTACAGGTGTTGCCAAATCAACCAGAGCTGAAATGTCACAGAGTGCCACCTTAAACAAGTCCAGTTATTTGACTTATGATGGTAACTGTCTCACTGTAGACATTCAGCACATTAGAAAAGGGGCCCCTGGGATCTGGCAGCTGCTGAATTTCCTCAGGAGCCGAGGCCCGGTGCAGCTGCAGCTCGAGGACTGTGACCCCTCCATGGTGGTAACCACATGGACCCTCCCAGTCGACTCCTGCAGCTCGGGGACTCTGACCCCTCCATGGTGGTGACCACATGGACCCTCCCAGTCAACTCCAGAGTCCGTGTCTGCCTGAAGTGTAAAAGTAACATTAAACCTGAAAATCTTACCTAAAGCTGTAGTCACACAAAATACTATCAAGAGTAATGTAAACAAGGTGGACATTAATGGGCAAAACCACTAAAACAATCCTGAAATCGCACTGCATCATAAAGTTATGTAAAGCTTTGTAAGCGCCACACAAAAATGCATCACCTGTTTCCCCAAAGGAATACAGGGTCATCCCAATTCATCTTGGTATGTGCATCAGACAAGGGATTGTACAACCTAGTCCTAAGCAGAACTGAACATGCACACCTATGGGCAATGCAGATTTACTGATTAACCTAACCTGCATGTGTTTGGACTATGGGAGTGTTAATTATGAGGGGAAAAAAACTTTCTGAATCCACTGAAGTGTTAACTTTTTGTTTTGTAATATCAGACTTCAACATAGAATTTTTTCAGTTCAGGTCTCTATCTCTGTCTGAAAAACAAACCCGGAGGGGGTCTTGTCCCTCAGCTGGTTTAGAGTCCATAACTGAATAGGTGACCGATTTCCCTCAGTGCGCAATGTGTGGTGGTTCCACCCATCCTTGAACAACTGCAGGTGACTCCGAATCTGTGGCAGAAAGCTCCAGTGCGGTGCATAGATGTGGATTTCATCATCTGGGTTGAGTAGACCCTCACTTTCCATATTGCAGAAGCAAGAGTAGAAGAGGTCCGATACTCCCCCAAAGACATCACGGCATAACCTCTCGATCCTTGAATTACAAAAAGAAAAAACAGCAGTAAGGCCTAACAGAGGGAGGGGACTCTGTTATTGTTGGTCATACAGTGCTGGTGGTTTTACTGCGTAGAGAGGGCCTAATTGTTTCCAGTTTCTTTGTCACAATGGTGCAGACAGAGAGCTGTCAGAGCATCAGAATGTCTCTCAAACAGCACAACAATTCCAAAGGCTACAAGGAAATCACCAAAGATTTTGAAATGCTGTGAAGGTTGGCGCTGATTGTGGAAAAAAACACCACATAGACATGTGAAGAGATTCAGGCTGCTCTGGATCAGTAACCTTGGGACATTTATTTAGAATATTTCAATCATATGTTACACACTCCACCCTGCTGTCATTATGCACACATTTTCCCTGGCTTCTCAGCTAAGTCTGGTCTCAGCCTCATTGTGTGAGAGTAAACATTCGTTCAAGATTCAGATTCAAGATGTTCATTTTAGCTGGCCCATCAGTGTTTTTGTTGGTAGATTTGGTTTGGTGTTGGTTTGTCTGAGAGTTATTCTTTAGATGCGAAAAATAAATTTAATTTTCTTATTTGCTACTTCTTGAGTCTTTGGGTATGCTGGACCTCTGCTGTACTGAGCCTTGTCATGGGTCGTAAAATTATACAAAATTGTTTAATTTGCATTTTTATCTGAGGATATTTTAAATTCCCAACTTGAAAATCAAGAATGCCTGAATTTCAGTCAGCACTGTAAAAGCTAGAAAAATTCAACTTAAACTTGGCTCTTTTGCAAATTACAAACTTAGGAGGTACTTCAGACACATAGACATAGTCATTATCAGTGGAGATTAGGCAAATCATTACATGCACATTAGTTATTTAAGCACTGAATCATGACTAGGGGTTCGCATCGGGTTAATGACCCCCTTAGCATGATATAATGACCATATATCACAGCCTGAAGTGATTCAATGCTTTTATTAAACGGTTACCAACAACGTCGACATGAAAAAGAAATGCACAATTGAATTCAAAAAGTTGTCATTGGCAATTGATCATCTTAAAAATAAAACAGTTTCTCTGGTGCCATCTGGGTCAGAACGCTCTACTACAGTTCGTTGCTAGGCCACAACAAGAAAGATATAAAAAATAAAGAAAGATTTATTTTATAAAGACCTCTGGTTGTGTGTACTTCTTCCGGTAATATGGGAATTACGTTTCACTCCTCTGTGACACCATATACCGTGCTACTTCAACAATTTCCCCTCCTTTATCAGAGCTCGCACGAGATGGTACTCCATAGGTTTGGACTGCCTGCAAGAGGCTGTGCATTACTGTTGAGGTACAGTTCCCACATAGCAGACGGGTCTGGCCTGGATCCGGCATTAAGACGGCACTGCTGGGCTACTGCTGGCACTGCAAGTAGTATGTTAACCGGATGTGGGCCAGGTCTGGCAATGATGGCACCGTTTATGTGATGGCATGCTTCATGTGGGCCAATTGTGGTTGGGTTTATGTGGCCCAGATCTGTCTTACATTAACTTACCCACAGGTTCTGTAAAAATAAAGAACTGTAAGTCTTACCTTTTCAAATGTTTTTCTACCTTGTCTCACACATCACCACCCCAAAATACATATCCTAATTCAATTGTGTCAGAGTTTATAGTAATAAGTGAATTTAAAATGATAAACACTTCCACAACACATGAGCTTCAACACTGACAAAAAAACTTTTATTTCTCAGAATCGAATGAGTTGCCTAATAATTAAAACTGATGGCCTTCACCTTATTGTTGAGTTATCAAGGACAACTTCGTGTTGTGTTGAGAAATATCATATATTAAATATATTGTTTATATTAAAAGAAAACGTCCACTGCCTGATTCCTGAAAGACTGTGCGCTGATTGGTCGTGATGTTTCGCTGACAGCCAACCAACCAATAAAACCACCCCTCGGTCGCCACTGAACGTTTTAGGCTGTGTCCTTCGCTCTCATTGGCCATCTCACAACATGTGACTCCGTTTCCTGTGCTCTCATTGGCTGTAGCTACTTCCTGTTGTAAATCCCGCGCACAGAACTGAATATTTACTCTGGAGCGCGCTACTTTGAGCAAAAGAGAAGGTATGTTTACAGTGTTATTATATATACCTATACAGTTTCTGAATATTGTTGATTATGGAATAACTTTGTGGCTTAACACACAGTGCACATATGTCCCTGCAAGCTGTTATGCGTTGTAACTGTATTCTGTGGGTAACTTTGACCGTGAACCCTGGCTTCAAGACTTAACCATACACGTTTATGCGTTGGATAAAACAGCAATTTGACAGAGAAAATGTCTTTTGGTTTTCCTCTGATGTCGTACGACTGCTCTGCCTGTCAACAGCCTTTTTTTTTCGCGGAGCTGTCACCAGCAACCGACCTGCGGTTTTATGCAACGTATGAACGTGCATCCTTAAAGTAGGGATTCAAAGAAAAAAAATGAAATATGGCAATTTCGCCATCAATGGAAAGCTTAGAACGCAAAGAATGCAATGGTAATGTCATTCCGTCACATTATCGAAACGAGAAAATGGAAATAAGCATGAAACGGCAGTACTTTATCGAGCGTGAATACTTCCGTGATGCTAGGAAAGAGGCCCGTTTTGGGCGACGTCACGGACGGGTTTTGCAAGCTGTGCTCTATGAATTTGCGTGCAGTGTACGTCTCTCTAAGCTTTATATTTTGTTATTCAAGGTTCAAATTGTGTCGTACTTTACTTGAGATAGATAAATTATAATGGAGAAACATTCATCTGTCGTTTTTTAAAATTTAAACTCATATTTTTCTATATAGTACATTGAAGATTAATATGGACATATAAACGATCTGACGGAAATCATGAATAAATACGGGGAAGGACTAATGCCTTAATTTATTATGATATTTTTTCCATGATTAGACTTGATAAGAGCGACGACAAAACAAGAAATGAAGATTTTTAGAATGTACTCTCTCCATTTCTATATTAAAAAGTTCGGTCACCGTAACGCTGGACTCGAGATTTTTATATTGTCGATGTAATTGCAGCAGCAGAACGTACAGTAAGTGAATAGAGTATAGCCTGCGCGCGATAGCCAGCGCAACGACCAGACCTACTCTTTGCAGACACGGAACAAACTTAAATAAGCAGCAAAACTAATATGCATCGATGAAAGAAATCACCTTTATGCGACATTAGCTTTAAAAAAAATTCGAGATTTAAACATGGGATTTAAAACTATGAACTACTGGGAGATCTTGGAAGAAATCTAGTATCGATTTAATGGACTCGTCAGGCTTTAAAAAACTAAATTGAAAAGAATTTTCACAGTGTTCACTGTATTTTCCTATGGAACATCCGGGTACTTTCAGAGTACACCACCCGTGTGTGACGTCGCGGGAAAGGAGACCGTCGGCGGACTGGTTACACAGCAAAAACTGTAGCATCAAAATCATTTTAACCACTTTAACCCAATTTTATAATTTGGATATTCAATAAAAAAAAGCAGATTGCATTACAGTGCTTTGTGAGCTTGTAGGTCTGCTGTTTGTAAAATTGTGAAAAATTTGGAATAATTTTGAAAATCCTTAACAACACAAATCTTCTGGGGGTCCCTGATACAAAAATGTTTAACATGGTGGTCTGCAGCCACAAAGACAAATATTAAATAAAATAACAAAATTGTTAATTTCATTAATATTCCTTAAAACGTGTAGACTAAGCATGTAACTTTGTCATAAAATGTTATGAATTAGTGTTAGAAAAAAACCCATGATAGAGATGAGTTTGGCTTCATGAGGGTGTATATATAAAATATATGGTGCACATCCCAAGATACATTGTAAAGAACGGTACAAATCCCACGGTGTCATGGTGGAATCACACGGCACAACATGGTACAAGGACCATGGTACAGTTTAGTGGAAGTACCGTGGTAAAAGTCCTGTGGCATAAATCCCATGGTACAAACCAGATGGTACAGCATGGTACAAATCCCATTGTACTGTGGGACTTGTACCATGTTGTAACGTGTGATTCGCACCATGACACCGTGGGATTTGTACCGTGCTTTACAATGTATCTTAAGATGTGTACCATGCTGTACCATGGTATATTTGCCATACCGTACCGTGGGACATTTACCATGGTACTTACCACGGTACGAAGTGTGTACCGTGGCCCAAAATACCATGGTACAGCATGGTACATTTTTATAAGGGTAACGTTAGGGTAGTTAACTGAATGAAGAAGACTGTAGGGTTTGTACGTTAAGCGGTGAAATCGCGGAGAATATTGGTACAATTTGTAATCCATTTCCGTCTCTCAATGTGACTGCATTAGTTGAGCTGTCTTCACTCACGCAATCAATCATTCACGCTGAGAAAATGCACACCCTCAATCGAACATAAGTAAATTCATAGCTCCCCTAAATGCCCGAAACGAGCCTTTCGGGGTAGCCAGACTCCCCTTCACTCCCTCGTAATTCAAACGATGTAGTCATTCGTCAGAAATGAGGAAACGGGTGCGGTACCATTGCTCGTCAGCCTAGGTTGACTTTGCACTTGATTTGTTGTGGAGATCCGGAGGCTCATGTGCCGGGGCTCAGCCCCGAACAGCCCCGGCCCAATTTAACCTCTGGTCCTGGGTTTCCCAAAGGTGGCATACCCATTTCCTGTTCTGGTTCAGTTTCAGTTTCCCATAGCTTCAGTTGATTGGCAGTAGGTTTTAAACACATACAGTATGACACTTTCATATGTGTTTCCAGTTCAAATCTGCTGCTGAGCCAAACAAAATAAGAGGTCCATGTTGTTCCTTTTGACTCTTACAAGAGGTGGTAGTGCCCATTTTAATGGCAGGAGTGAGTGCACATTGTTTGCTCTTTGTTGTGTGTAAACTCTTGTTCAAGTTGAGATCATTGTAGTACCCTTTGTCATCAGATACAGTTTTTTAGTCTCTTCTCATATTGCTCTTGAGTTGTGAGTTCTTAACAGATAAACAAAAGTAACTTAAAAAATGACTAAAAGTCTTTTCATTATCCTTAGGCAATGTATCACATCGTTATTTTTGAGCAAACTAATGAGGTGGAAGTGGTGCCATCAAAGTGGGTCGATGGAGAAGAGTGTATAGGCAAAAGTCGTCGCACACAAATGTAAATACAGAATTTCTGTGGAAAGGCAAACTATCAGTCACATTATTGAAATTTAACCAGTTGTATTTGAGCTTTTAAATGTGAATAACAAAAGAATGAACCAACTAATGACTAACTAGCTGATGCGAGATCAGGAAGGCACCAGACGCAAGATGCAGGGAACGGGGGTTTTATTTAAACACAAAGAAAACAGGCACGAGGGCCAACGAAAAGCTTGGCCCAAAGGGTTGCAAAAATCCAACTAAGAAAAGCTGCACAGAGCTAAAAAACAAAGACCCAAACGACAAAAACAAAAAACCACTGGAAACTCCAGGGAGAGAAATCACGAACAAAAGAATAATCAGGAATATATACAAACAACAAGAACTTGACTAGGCTATGAAAAACACGAAAATACTGCACTGAACACTAAACACTTGGTGATAAACTTGGCTTGAAAACTCGGTGATAAACTTGGCTTGAAAACTCGAGACTCTGTCTGCCAGCCAACTTCCACTGCCTCCAGATAAAGGGCAGAAAATCAGAGCACATGAGGGGCAACACCTGGAGAAGAACAAGAGGCAAGGCAAGATCAGGAGACAAAGACAATAGGTGGACATGACTTGCTCATTAAGAAAATGAGCGTGCTCAGCTTAAGTACCAATGAAGTATGCAGGTTGGAAGGAAGCATAAATGTTAACAGAAAAGCACAGCAAGATCTTGAAATAGCAAAGCAGGAATCATGACAATAAACTCCCTACCTAAATTAGTAGTATTAGTAATGTGCCTGTCTAAGAATTACACCTTCCCGTGACTGTTAGTAAATGTTAGTACTAAAAAACAGTTAATTACCAATCAAGCTTAGGCAGCCCTGAATCAGCACAGCACAGAAGGAAGGGGGAAATACCAAAAGCCAACCAGAGCTCTGAAGTGTGCAAACACGAAGATACGGGGCGGAACGCAGACAAGCGGTGGAGTGGCTGGGCAGACCTGGCAAAACAGAAAACCTGGAAAATAAAAACATGAATGAACATGAACTATGAAATGGGAAATCCTTATACAAGAAACTGTTAAAACCATAAATATGTCCTGGCCAAAGGCCCAGGACCCTGGAACACAACAGTACCCCCCCCTTACACAAGCGGCACCTGACGCTGACAACACCAAGAACTAAAATACAAACCCCACAAGACTAAATACATAAAGGAACATCTACAAAATACTGTAAAACCCACAAAACAATAACCAACGGCGGAAATTGTAGGGCGAAGGTTCAACGTGTTCTTTTGGCTGGTATTAACAAGCGCGACGTCCTGGCTGGTGCGAATCACAATAAAATGGATATATTTTCTCCGTTCGAACAACGGGGCACAAAAGCACAACGGTTACAATTAATCTGACTCCATAATAAATTTAGAATACCAAATTTAGTTATACCCTCGTTAAATATCTGACTCCAAATTAGAATTAGAACTTATAGTTTAGGGACACATGCGTGAATCTCGGGGCAGCTACATCGCCAGACTCATCCGTGAAAACCCAGTTACTCAACTGACGCCCCGGTAATAAGCGCAGTTGCCGGATCTTAGTTCGGTGAGAGCTCTAGAGGATGGAAGAAATTACCATGATAGTAGCAACTTTGGCATAAACATATCATGAACCGAGATTTATGCACACCACAGGGCCCTTAAGGGGATCGGCCAGGCACTGGCTTATAAACTCAAGAAAACCCTTAAGGTCAATCCCCAGGACCGATGCTACATAATGCGCACCACAGGGCCCCTTAAGGGGATCGGCCAGGCACCGGTTTATAAGCTCAAGAAAGCCCTTAAGGTCAAAATCCCAGGACCGATACTACATAAACCCTTTATATGAGTAGACCGTAACTTGCAATCCAACTTAAAGCCCATCACATCCTTTAAAACATCAGCTAGCTAGTCTGGAATGATAAGGACTTACCCCTAAGTACCGGTCGTAACGTGGCTAGAAAGGACAAAGGGATTAGGAGTCACGGAGACCACATAAGCTTAAAGGAATAACAATGATTTATTCACCAGGTAGGCAAAAGCTTAAATCATACAAATCAACACTAAGCCAATTACAAGTTACACATAATTTAGAAGAGGAGAATAAAGTCATACCTGGAGGAAAAGGATACACGCACTAACGTCGCGGGAAGTTCGAAATACGATGTTACATCATTGAAAAGGCTACTCACGCACTTACGTACGCGGGGACAGATCGGATACGATCTTCCCAGAATGGTTTGTTTCTCTTTGCTTTAAGCCAAACCACGTCTTTGATCCAGGCGGCATGGCCATAAACTCCTGGAAGGGGGGTCGAATCCAGTTTTTGGGTTTCATTGGGAGGATGTAATCAGCAGAGAGAGGAGAATAGGGTGATTACCAGAGAGGATTCTGACCGAATTCTCAGGGGTTTCCAAAGGAGAATGAACCATAATTTCAATGGGAATGAAACATACTCCATTCAACTCCTTAGATTCCCCCGAGAATAACAAGACCAAACATGATATGAGTATGTACTAATATGATGCAGTTGTCATGAAAAAGTCTTAAGATGAATTAATATATAGTTTAATTGGGTTATAAGTATATAAGTGATTTCTTAACAGGAGATTGAACATATAAACATATTATGCTCTTCTCAGAGGTTTAGATTATTTGAAACAGATTAATATAACTGGACTTTAACGTAAGACTTAGGCCAGTAATATGACTCGCACAGGGGCATTGTGTCAGCCAGAGCCCTGCAACAACCCCCCCCCGTGGTTAGACCATTGTCACCTCCTGGAAGTCCACAAAAGTTTTATTGCTATCTGGCATGGCTCTGGACTGAGCTTATCAGCCATTTGTCGCATACAGTCGCTGGGCTCCCCCACGCATCAGCGTTTGCAGATCTTACAGAGGTGCCGCTCAGAACCTAACCCAAAGGCACAGATGAATTTTACTGGTTTGGAAATGGATCAATCTGTTGTAAAATGAAATATGCAATATCTACAGTTCTATTGCCATTTGGCCTGGCCCTGGACCGAGCTTATTGGCCATTTGTCACTTATATTTCCGGATTCTACAATACAAAACCCTAAAGACTAACATGAAACATCTAACCAAATACTAAACAGAACAACCAGAAACACTAAACATAAACAAGATCACTTAAGGTCTCCAGCAGAGCTGGGGCTATGGCTTAGGGTGTGACTGGTGGTAGTCACGGATGAGGGACTTGTCAAGGATGTGCCTGGCCGGGACCCAGGAACGCTCCTCTGGGCCGTACCCCTCCCAATCCACGAGGTACTGGAGGCCCCGGCCCCTCCGTCGGCAGTCCAGCAGTGCCTTGACAGTGTAAGCCTCCCCTCCATCGATGAGCCGAGGAGGAGGCGGAGGCTCAGGCGGAGGCAGAAGGGGAGAGGTAGTAACAGGCCTCAGGCGTGAGACGTGGAACACTGGGTGGAGCCGTCGCATGGTGGAAGGGAGCTTGAGCCGGACAGCAGTGGGGCTGATGATCCTAATGATGGGATAAGGACCCAGGAAGCGAGGGGCCAGCTTGCGACTCTCCACCCGGAGCGGAATATCCCGTGCAGCCAACCAGACCTTCTGGCTAACTCGGTATCGAGGAGCAGGGCGCCGACGCTTGTCTGCCGCGGTCTTCATGGTCTTGCCCGCCCGGACCAAGGCGCGGCGAGCAGACAGCCACACGCGACGACAGCGTCTAATGAATGCCTCAGCCGAAGGCACCCCGACTTCCTCCTCCTGGCTGGGGAACAATGGAGGCTGGTAGCCCATGCAGCACTCAAAGGGGGAGAGGCCGGAGGCAGAGGCAGCGTGGGAGTTGACCGCGTACTCGACCCAAGGCAGCATGGATGACCAGGATGTTGGGTTGGTCGAGCACACACAGCGGAGGACCATCTCCAGGGTCTGGTTGGCCCGCTCAGTCTGTCCATTCGTCTGTGGGTGGTAACCGGAGCTGAGGCTGAAGGATGTACCAAGGGATGTGCAGAATGCCTTCCAGAAGTTGGAGGTGAATTGGGGACCACGATCTGACACTACATCCACAGGAATGCCGTGGGGACGGACAACATGCTGGATGAGTAGGTCAGCTGTGGACTTGGCAGTGGGGAGCTTGGGAAGAGGCACGAAGTGGACAGACTTTGAAAACCGGGTCGACAATGGTCAAGACAGTGGTGTTACCATGGGATGTGGGCAGGCCAGTGACGAAATCCAGAGCGATGTGGGACCAGGGACGGTGAGGAATGGGCAGAGGTTGGAGCAGACCAGAGGGAGGTGCATGGGAGGACTTGGCGCGGGAACAGACTGAGCAGGCTGTGACAAACTCCCGGACCTCTGCTGCCATCTTGGGCCACCAGAAACGCCGCTGGATGAAACGCAGGGTCCGGCCGACCCGGGATGGCACGACAGGTTGGAGGAGTGGCCCCCACTGGAGGACGTCAGATCGGGCAGCTGCAGGGACGTACAGGCAGTTGGCAGGGCAGGCACTGGGTGTAGCTGCACCGTTCTGGGCGTTGCGGACCAGCTCCTCGATCCGGAGGCACACGTTGTTAACGAAGCAGGTCTTAGGCAAGATAGAGCTGGGCTCTCCCTTGGACAAGGAGGCGTCGAAACGCCTGGAGAGCGCGTCAGCCTTGGTGTTCTTGGACCCTGGTCTGTAGGCCAGTATGAAGTCAAACCGGTCAAAGAAGAGTGCCCATCTGGCTTGTCTGGGCGTCAGCCTTTTGGCAGAGCGGAGGTACTCCAGGTTTTTGTGGTCCGTCCAAACAAGAAATGGGACCCGTGCCCCCTCAAGCCAGTGCCTCCATTCTTCCAGGGCCAGTTTCACCGCCAGCAGCTCCCGGTTCCCGATGTCGTAGTTGGACTCCGCAGGCGTCAACCGGTGGGAGAAGAACGCACATGGGTGGACCTTCTGATCATTGCCGGACCTTTGGGAAAGGACGGCACCAACCCCGACGTTGGAGGCATCCACCTCAACAATGAACTGCTTGGCGGGTCGGGGTGGTGAGGATGGGCGCGGTGGTGAAGCGCCTCTTCAGCTCACAGAAGGTCACCTCGGCTTGCGGAGTCCAACGGAACGGCACCTTGATGGAGGTAAGGGCCGTTAGGGGAGCTGCCACAGTGCTATAATTCCTAATGAATCGCCTATAAAAATTGGCGAAGCCCAGGAAGCTTTGCAGGGCCTTCCGGTCCTTGGGTGCGGGCCAGTCCACCACAGCCTTGACCTTCTCCTCGTCCATGCCCAGGTGGTTTGGGGAGATGACGTGCCCCAGGAAGGAGGTAGTGGTGGTGCTGAACTCGCACTTCTCTGCCTTGACAAAGAGGCGATTCTCCAGGAGGCGGCGGAGCACCTGGCGAACATGACTCGTGTGCTCCGCCCTGTCCCGGGAGAAGATCAGGATATCATCTAGGTATACGTAGACGAACCGCCCGATCATGTCTCCTAGCACATCATTCACCAAGTTCTGGAACACTGCGGGTGCGTCGGTCAGGCCGAATGGAACCACCAGGTACTCCCAGTGGCCGCTAGGGGTGTTGAACGCGGTCTTCCATTCGTCGCCTTCCCTGATACGCAGGAGGTGGTAGGCATTCCGCAGGTCCAGCTTGGTGAAGATGGCCGCTCCTTGGATGACATCAAATGCCGAGGACATCAGTGGGAGCGGGTAGCGGTTCCTGATCGTGATCTTATTCAAGCCTCGGTAGTCGATGCAGGGGCGCAGGGAGCCGTCCTTCTTCTTAACAAAAAAGAAGCCTGCCCCAGCGGGAGAGGAGGATGGACGAATAATGCCAGCAGCCAGGGACTCCCGGATGTACTTGTCCATGGCCCCCCTCTCGGGCTCAGACAAGGCAAAGACACGACCCCTCGGGGGCGCGGTACCAGGCTGGAGGTCGATTGCGCAGTCATACGGGCGGTGCGGGGGCAGGGACACCGCACGGGACTTACTGAAGACTGTCGCCAGGTCATGGTACTCGGGGGGCACTCTGGAGACATCTGGCCTCCCCTCCGGAGCCGGTCCCCCCGCAGGGCAAGAAGGTCGGGAGTCGAGGAGGCAGCTGGCCGAGCAAGAGGGACTCCACTCCCGCACCTCATGGCGGGCCCAGTCGACCACCGGCCCATGTAGAGCCAACCAGGGATGACCCAGGACGATGGGAGAGCGGGGTGTCTCGGTCACGAACAGCCGGACCTGCTCGTGATGGTTGCCGGACGCCAGCAGCTGGATGGGAGCGGTCCGGAAGCACACCTTAGCAAGGGGTTGCCCACCCAGCCCTGAGATGGACAGTGGACTGGGAAGTTGGCAGAGGGAACCCCCACTCGGGCGGCAGCTCTGGCGTCGATGAAGCTCTCCTCAGCTCCTGAGTCGATGAGGGCGGTGGTCTCTTGGGAGCGGCCCTCCCAGGTCAGGGTCACCGGGATGCAGGTCCGGCGGTAGGAGGAGGTCTCCTTGGATGAAGCGCCCACCAGTACTCCTCCAGACGCTAGTGGGCATTTGTCCTTTAGTGGACAGCTTCGTGCTGCATGACCCTGCTGGCCACAGTAAAAGCACGCCCCCGACCTCCTTCTCCTCTGGCGCTCCTCCTGGGTAAGTCGGGACCGACCGATCTCCATGGGAGATGCTTCCCCGGGAGAGGGTGTGGCGGCGTTCCCCATCAGCCGGTCCTGAGATGGAGTGCGACCGGGGCTCGAGGGTTGGACCTGGCCAGAGGGAGTGGAGCTTCGACCTCGGCCTAGGGTGAGCGCCCTCTCCTCCAGGCGGCTGTCGATGCGAAGGGCCAGGTCTACAAGGGCCTCTGGAGACTCAGGGATCTCACAGAAGAGCAGTCGATCTTTGACTGGTTCGGACAGCCCCTGGAGGAACATGTCACACAATGCCTCCTTACTCCAGCCAGAAGTGGCTGCCACCGTCTGGAAATCGATGGCATAATCTGCCACCGACCTCTTCCCCTGCCGATCCTCAGCAGCTCTCGCCCTGCTGCTCTCCCCTGCTTGAGCGGTCGAAGACCCGCAGCAATTCCTCCGCCAAGGCCCCGTAGGTTGTTGTGCAGGGCAGTCGAGCTTGCCATGCTGCGGTTCCCCACAAGCGAGCCCGCCCCGTCAGCTGGGAAAGGACGAAGGCGACTCGGGCCGACTCAGAGGCGAAGGTGGAGGGCTGCAGAGCAAAGCACATCTCACAGGAGGTGAGGAAGGCCCGGCAGAACCCTGGTTCTCCGCCCGCACCTCTCAGGTGGTGGAAGGCGAGGCTCAGGTCCTGGGTAGGTGACTGGCTGCAGCTGGGGTGCTTTGCTCCAAGCTGGCGCACAGGGGCAGCGGTGGGCTGGAAAAGAGCGGGAGCAAGGGGCTGGGTAGCGGGCATGGTGGGAGCCTGGCTAGAACCTGCCCGAGGAAGGCTGGCTTGCAGGGTGGCCAGTGCTGCAGTCAGCTCCTGTATCTGCTGCCGCTGGCATGACAGCTCGGCCTCTTGCTGGGCGACCCTGCGCTCCATCTTGCTGGTGCCCTTGAGACAGAGTCTAGCTGATGCGAGATCAGGAAGGCACCAGACGCAAGATGCAGGGAACGGGGGTTTTATTTAAACACAAAGAAAACAGGCACGAGGGCCAACGAAAAGCTTGGCCCAAAGGGTTGCAAAAATCCAACTAAGAAAAGCTGCACAGAGCTAAAAAACAAAGACCCAAACGACAAAAACAAAAAACCACTGGAAACTCCAGGGAGAGAAATCACAAACAAAAGAATAATCAGGAATATATACAAACAACAAGAACTTGACTAGGCTATGAAAAAAACGAAAAATACTGCACTGAACACTAAACACTTGGTGATAAACTTGGCTTGAAAACTCAGTGATAAACTTGGCTTGAAAACTCGAGACTCTGTCTGCCAGCCAACTTCCACATGCCTCCAGATAAAGGGCAGAAAATCAGAGCACATGAGGGGCAACACCTGGAGAAGAACAAGAGGCAAGGCAAGATCAGGAGACAAAGACAATAGGTGGACATGACTTGCTCATTAAGAAAATGAGCGTGCTCAGCTTAAGTACCAATGAAGTATGCAGGTTGGAAGGAAGCATAAATGTTAACAGAAAAGCACAGCAAGATCTTGAAATAGCAAAGCAGGAATCATGACAATAAACTCCCTACCTAAATTAGTAGTATTAGTAATGTGCCTGTCTAAGAATTACACCTTCCCGTGACTGTTAGTAAATGTTAGTACTAAAAAACAGTTAATTGCCAATCAAGCTTAGGCAGCCCTGAATCAGCACAGCACAGAAGGAAGGGGGAAATACCAAAAGCCAACCAGAGCTCTGAAGTGTGCAAACACGAAGATACGGGGCGGAACGCAGACAAGCGGTGGAGTGGCTGGGCAGACCTGGCAAAACAGAAAACCTGGAAAATAAAAACATGAATGAACATGAACTATGAAATGGGAAATCCTTATACAAGAAACTGTTAAAACCATAAATATGTCCTGGCCAAAGGCCCAGGACCCTGGAACACAACACTAACCAACACACCAGTTATTTGTGACAGACAATCCATGGTAAGTTCTTGTTATCATTTTTTGTAGATGATTACAATGAGGCAAGGCTAAAGCTACCAAAAGCTGTTGAACACACTGACCTCGGGACAGATGGGGAGGATTCTCCAGTTAAAAAAAAAGGCGAAGAATGTAAGTTGTTATGTTTTATTTCTACATGTCTATATTTATATGCATTTTCAAATTTAATAACATCAAGTACTTAATTAGACCAAAGAACATCCTCTTCCCTGGCGATGATGAAGATGAAGATGAGGCCGAAGATGTCTTGCCAAAAGCTAAGCCAAGGAAGAAGTAAGAAATTTCAATTGCTGTTCATTTGAGTTTGATCTTCTACTATCGGTATGTAAAATGTTGTTAATATATTTGGTTTGCTATGTCACTGCAGACCAGCTAAACTGCCTAGTGCACCAAAGATTCTTCATCCATTTGGTCCTGATCCCCAAGGGAATGATTCTGGCGGGGAAGCTGTCTTACCAAAAGAACAACCACGGTAAACTCCAGCTACAGTTACTTTGAGTTTGGTTAGCTATTATTTTAATCTGAAAAATTTTTGGATTGCGTTGCTCTGTTTCTTTGCGTAATAGATGGACTGTCTAATGCACCAGTAATCTTTATCTTTATTTATTCCTAATTTCTGAGGAACATATTCCATTCAGAAAACCACCAACCAAGGAAGGGCATCCTTGCAATCCAATGCCAAAAAAATCTAATGTTAATCATGCTGATTGCAGAGTGCATCATACTCCTGAACTGGATCAGAGAAGCCGTGCATCCCCTAGCCCGCACCAGAGAAGCCGCGCGTCCCCGAGCCCTCACCAGAGAAGCCGCGCGTCCCCGAGCCCTCACCAGAGAAGCCGCGCGTCCCCGAGCCCTCACCAGAGAAGCCGCGCGTCCCCGAGCCCTCACCAGAGAAGCCGTGCGTCCCCGAGCCCTCACCAGAGAAGCCGTGTGTCCCCGAGCCCTCACCAGAGAAGCCGTGCGTCCCCGAGCCCTCACCAGAGAAGCCGTGCGTCCCCTCACCCTCACCAGAGAAGCCGCGCGTCCCCGAGCCCTCACCAGAGAAGCCGCGTGTCCCCGAGCCCTCACCAGAGAAGCCGTGCGTCCCCGAGCCCTCACCAGAGAAGCCGTGTGTCCCCGAGCCCTCACCAGAGAAGCCGTCTATACTGAGTTTTAGTGATGTTTACAGATGTTTAATGCTGCTTTTTGAGCTGCAAAAAAAGGACAGTGACAATGTTCTAATGCATAATAATGCATTTTTTGCCCGCTTGGCCAACAGGCCCAAGGGGCTTATGCTATGCTCGGGGTCTTGAGTGGTGGTCTGTCATGTGTCCGTGCGTGTGTGCGTAAACTTTTGGGTTGTCTGCGCTCTAGCATCTTCAGTTTTTCACCGATCCTTTTCATATTTCATATGTGTATATAGCGTCATAAGATCTAGACCAAGTTCTATTTTGAGCCCAATCGGACCGATACTTTGGCCAATAGGGGGCGTTCCATTTTGGCCATGTTTGGCCTAGCGGGCGCAGTGGCTTTGCCACTATTTTTGACTCTTGCACTGTGCCACAGTCATGTTTCAGTGTTTACAGTTTAATGGTGTTTTTGGTTGATTTATTGTCTTTATACAATTTTTGTGAATTTGTACATGGAGTGATGCCATAGGCAGTCAGTGTTCATTCATATTGAATTCTCATTTAATATGAATTGCTTGTTATTAAGAACATGTTCTTCCATATCTAAGTAAATGCAAGTCATTTGTATAATTGTACCACTGTTGTTGAGTCATTTTTAATCTGGGCCAAATACGGCATGCGTGGTTATTACATGGCTTGATTAAGGTATACTTGAGGTTGACATCCGGTGCCAGTGCAGAAACTGTTCTGGACCAGAACAGGGCCAGCAGTGTGTCTGCAGCTGGCCCTGTGCTGGCCCATGTATGGGCCACCTCTGGCAAACCAGATCTGGGACGCCAAAGGGCCGTCATTCTTTGCGGTATGTCGGCCAAGTGTAAGTGCATTATGTGGGCCAGAATTGGGCCAGACTAATTTTGCTATGTGGGTTGTTGGTGGCGGCACAAAGGTAGACAATTAGATGGCTAAAGCCATCAATCCCACCATGGACCACAATTCTCCATCTGTCAGAACAGTGAAAAATGCGGAGATCACTGCCATCTAGTTTTTAACAAACTTGAATGATGCCTTGAATGTAAAAGCAAGGCAAAGTTAGCACACTTTGATCACAATCTCACAATCATACAACTGACCTTCAGGACTCCATGAAGCATGTTGTGCAGTAATGCGAAAATTTAATGCTATTTCATTTGTGACCACTACATAAACATATTTACATTTTTGGAATGTGTATACATTTTCAATTTGCATTCATGATTTGTGGCATTGTGTATATTTACTGTACATTTGGCCTGTGTCTATGAGTGGCTTAATAACTTTTGTCTTCACTTAAACATGGAGAGTTTCTATGTTCTTCACCAAGAGGTCAATAGAAAATCCCACACCTGCTATTTATATTGCTGTTAATTGTGGTATCTGATTTCAAATATATTGCAACAATTGTTCATAGCCTTGCACTGAAATAATAAATGAAAATGGTAACAAATGTAGTTCAGTTCAACTTGTAAAATCTCAGTAATATCACAAAGTGTCTCACCACTGTGGCAGCAACACTACTTTTCAATGCCATGATCATGTAATTTTTGTCATACTGTTTGACTAGCTACAACTCTCTCATACAACACTCAAACCTGTAATGAACCTGTCCTGTACAGTCAGTATATCACAAGGTCTTAAGGTGCTAGACAGGAAGCCAAACACCAATCACCATTGATACTGCCTAAAAAATCATAATTTACAGAGTTGTGACAATTCAATCAAATTTACAGACACCTGACAATAAGAATCTGCATGGCTTGGCTCCTCTCCCCCTTACTGCCTTGAAAGCTGCAGTCGGTAAGTTTTAGAAAAGTAACTTTTTGTCATTTTTGCTAAAACTGTCACTGTGTACAAACAGTATTACATAAAACTAGTACTCTGTAATTAAAAAAGGCTCCTTTAAACCCACCTAATGCTCCTTCTGCAATTTAAAAGAATCGATCGGACCGACCAAAAAGAACCAATTAGAGCCAGGATGGTGTCTGACAACCGTCAAACAGTGCACATGCACGCGCTGCAGACAGCCTCCTCCCCCTTCCTCCTCAGTTCACGCCGGTGCTCAGTCAAGCTCAAATCTCCGAGAGAGGGTTCAGGAGCTGAGAGCCATCAGCGAGGAAAAAAATACTGATACCTCCGTTACCGGCAACAGCACACACGGCTAAGACAAGTAAAAAAAAGGAAGCCAGAAGATAAAAAAGCACAGTAGAAAGAATTTGACAAAACCCGGGATAAAACCAGAGTGAACATCGGAGTGGCTTTTTAGAGGTGGAAGGAACTCCGTGATCTGGAAGGATTAAAAACTGACGCAGAGTTTGCGACTTTTCTCCTGACAGGTAAACCCCTGCTTTATTCGTTGGTTCATTTTTGCTCTGCAAATAAGCAAGTTGGCGTCGCTGACATGCACAGCTAACTAACCCCAGCCCAAACCAGCATCAATTCATTTTCGCTCTGCAAATAAGCGGCAAACGTCGCTTACAAGCACAGTCGCTGTTCGAATAGCCAGCGTCTTGTAATTGTTACAGTACTCCGTAGTGCATGTGATGTTACTGTGATGTTGCAGTCGAGCTAACGTTAGCTTGTTTCAGATGCTAGGGCTAACGTTACTGGCGTCGTTTTATTAGAAAGTAGCAGAAAATATCTTTATGAAGTGACCTGGCAGTCTTATCAGTTGTGTTGTTGTCCTTATAAATATGTGTAACGTTTCTGTGCTCTCACAGCTAAATGCTGACATACATGGTTTACTGGCCATTCAGCTGGATTCACAACAGTTTCTGTACTAAAAAAAAAATGGGCAACTTACTGAAATAAGCGTGTGCTGGGTTTTTACTGAATACATACTGCTGTAGATTACTTCTCATGTCGACATGATTTATTTCTGCTCGTTTGTTGGCAGGCGCGTCGTTAAACCTGAAAAATCTGGGGCTAATATCCCTCCCTTTATTGAAAATAATTAGTCCTGGCTAATTCTAGATGGGTTTCCTTTATTAACACGTTTTCCAATTCAAGAATAATCAAGTGGCAATTGAAGAGACGGCTTTTCTCCCTCATTCAATCTAAAAGCGACAAAATAATGGGCTACATTCAGTACCGAAAAATAATTAAATTATAATTAGGTCTATGCACCTGCGCTCGGCGACGGCATTTCAGACTAGTAAGTGGTTTCGTCCATTTACATTTTCCAATCGGACAGCTGTCTATTTTTTTTTTTTTTTTTACTGCGAATTGAGTGACCGTGCTGCAAAAACAGGTGTATGTACTTGTCGCCGAAATTACCTTCATTCGCTGAAGAGTTCTGTAATGCCGTCGCCCAGTGACGGTGCATAGACCTAATTATAATCAAATTATTTTTCGGTACTGAATGTAGCCCATTATTTTGTCGCTTTTAGATCGCATGGGGGAGAGAAGCCGTGTCTTCAACTGCCACTTGATTATTCTTGAAATGGAAAACGTGTGAATGAAGGAAAACCATCTAGAATTAGCCAGGACTAATTATTTTCAATAAAAGGAGGGATATTAGCCCCGGAATTTTCAGGTCTAACGACGCGCCTGTTTGATGGCCAGCAGTGTTGACTGTTCGCAGCAGTAACATCTAGCCTTGGCAATTTGGCCGCTTTCATAATGTGAACATGCAAAATCTCTCCGCAGTTGCATGCATAACAGCTCGCGTGCCTTCGCGTGCATGGCAGCCTTCTGGGGGAGGGTCTTAGGAGTGCAGTGGAGAGGGAGGGGGAGGGATCTGAAAGTTGCATTTTTTCAAATTTTTATGCGAAGTCCTCTCTCTCCTCAAAGTTACCAACTGCAGCTTTAAAAAGCAGTAAAGCACTAAGGGGTGTGGTTTTTTAAGATTTCATTGTATTTCGAACTCTTTCCGTCTTTGCGTTGCAACTGCTGGACAACTATCAATTTCCCTTTGGATAAATAAAGCTCTATCTTATCGCCATTCTGATGAGCATGCTCTCCAAAAGGAAAAGGAAGGATGCTGATATACATGTAATCTAAAATAACAGCTGATAGGTAGCAGGTCCTAGGAAAATTATTAATTTGTGGTTTTATAACACAGTATTGTATGAATTTCCTAGTTCCCCAATGTAGAGCCTTACCTTATGAGTTTATGGTTTCCATATACATGCCACAGACTGTTAGGAGCTGGCACAGAATATCTTCTGCGCCTCACAGTCTGTAGCTGTCGCGTGCGGACTTGAACCCCCTGTGGATCCACTCGTTGCATTGATTCTTGCACACGTAGTCCTCCATGTAAAACAGGAAAAAAGAGTCGCCATTTAAAAGGTTGCTTCACATAAATGCTGTCGAGGTCATTTCTAGTGGTTAAGCAAGCCTATACTGTTCACTAAATATATGGTTAAGTCATGGTCTCCCTGTGGCTATTCCTTTATATGGATCAGCAACTGATACAAATTTTGAAAGTTACACAAGTGGCATAATTAGTGAGGAAAAGTGTCAAATCAGATTGTTTTGTTGCAGCGCTCTCTCTGATCATTTTCAAATCTCTGCCTGTAAAATATCTATGTTCAAATCCTGTTTTGTAATTCTTTTTTCAGCCCTTGATTGATAGCCCTTCTGCCCTTCATTTTAGGTCTCAGAAACAACTTGTCTGGGAAGACATGTTTGGGCATCTTGACAAGTACTGTTCTTTGCCTGACCAAAGTGTGTAGGATGGCAAACATGTTTTCTGTATGCTAAAAACCATTAACAGTCTGTACTGCATGACATTTTATATTCATAAGGCCCTAGATTTGGGAAAAAAAGTGCCAAATTCTTAAACTAGAACAATATTGAGACTACAACAACACCATATTTTTGTACCCTTATGACAATCATTATTTTCTCTGCAAATACAAGCTTTTATTAATGTTGCACCGATATCAAAGGTCTCTAATACTAATGGATTTGAAGATGTTATGAACAAAACAAAGTGTGGTAGTATTTTTTGGTCTATTTCATCAGACCACAGTCATACGTGGATTAGCTAGAGGGTAGAGGCTGACACGGGAGTGTTTTTTCAATCCTGTCCCGTCCCGCTCCCGCAAAAAAATTCCCGTCCCGTCCCGATCCCGTAACACAGTCAAAAAAATAATCCCGTCCCGTCCCAATCCCGAATAAATCACTCCCGATCCTGTCCCGTTACCGTTTTTTCTATTTTAGAAAAAACAGTCGTCATCACAGTCATGTAAACGATTGTGATGACAGACGGATCCTGTCTGCCCCGCGCGCATTGCAGGCTGAATGACAGCTCGACAGAGTCGAACTTCATAATATCGCAACGTGTACTCAGGTCTACTTTGCAGAGTGAATCAGAATTTGGAACAAGCGACATAACGTCAGCTACTGTAATAGGCTAGGACAACCTTCAGCCCCCTTGTGATTACTCATGAAAGAAATACAAAACCACTAAATAATTAAGGCTGAAGTATAAGTATAAATAAAATAGTACACAAATGTGTCAACATTTTAAGTGTGTCACAAGTAGAGTTAATTAATTAATTAGGCCCTGGGTCATCTTGATTATTGCAGTCTGCATTCAATGCAGTTTACAGTGTCATGGGCAACTAATAGGAAAATGAAAACACTGAAGGTGCTGATGCCTCGGTGCTTATGTCGTGTGGGTGTTATGTAATATCGTATTCTGTGAGTGTATGCCATGTTTTATGGGGTAATGCAAATTGTTCAGTGTTCAGACTTTGTAGATTGTATGGTGATTGCGACAGCTGCTGTCTGAGACACCTGACTGCCAGCGGTGGGGGAAGTGATGGGCTGCAGGTGAGGGCACTCAGTCATTTAGTGGACAAGGACGTAGATTGGCTAAGCCCACAATGAGCGTGGGTACAAGAGGGCTCACCAGGCTACGATGGGGCAGACTCGGGGTCCGGATCGCTGTGCTTCATACTACAGGTCACACCAGCCGACGTATTGCCGCTGTGGATAGCCGTTCCGCCGTGATCGAGAGGGAGAGAGACGCATCCGGGGGAGCTCCAGAGTGGCTTGCGAGGAGGAGAGGCTGCATGCATACGTGGAGTCAAAGATTGGTCTGCGCTCTCAAACCGATCTTAAGGAATGATCCAGTGGCAGTCGGTCAGACGGTGACTGGTGTTTCCAGGATTTGTTAGAGTGACGTCAGCGCGTTGGGGAGCCGTGCTGACATTGCGTGTGACGTCGGACTGATTGAGGACATTTGTACTGCGTGTGAGTCAAAATAAGAGTCCTGCTCTGGCCAAGTGAACTGAACCTCTACCTGCTCAGCCCTTGAGGGAATTGTTTGTAACCCTGAGACTGTGTTATTGGGTTTGGGTAATATATGGTCTATTTTTATCAGTGGTTTTATATTTTTAATTATTTCGGTCGGACGGGGGCTCCGACCGAACGGACATTTTGTCTCACCTCTTCCCTTCCCCCATTTCTTCCCTGTGTGAGGCCCTATTTATCTGGATTTTGGTTGGGGGTGGGGGTGGGTAAGCAGGGTTGTCAGTGGGTTTGGGGGTGGCTATTGAGCACGTGTGACAGCATTTCGCCATCTTGTAATTTGTGCTTGGCTCATTATGTGTGGGGGATTGTTGTGTATTGTGTGTATTCATTTCACTGCATTGAGACTACACCCAATTGCTGTGTATTGTGTATATTTCACTGCATTGAGACTGTGCAATTGCTGTTGGCCCTCAACTCCCCATTCCTCCATTCCAGTAGTGGGCATGGGTATGAATTGATATAATAAAGTATTGTAACTTTTTATTACAATTTATGGTCTCTGTGTTGTGTGTGGTTTGGGGTCCCTAGCTGTAAGGGGGTTGCCAGGTTGGGCGACACCCATTTTGGTTGCCAGGTTAGGCGACACTTATAGCAGTGACAAGTTGGTCCCTTAATGAAGCTATAAAATTCTGTGTGGAAATGTCAGTGCCCTAGCTGTGCATCTATGCTTGACATAAGCTATGTTTCCATCCACTTGTCAATCGAATTACCTGAAGTTCGCCAAAAATATTCATGCGAATAAAGGCGGTGAAAATGTATTTCCACCTAACAGCATTAAAGCGAATAAAAACTTGTGCGTAACGACGTTACTTGCTGCTATGCGATCAATTCGGAGTTTCAAATAGATTTCTGACATTTTAAGCTGTTTCCATTCATTTTCGCACTGAATCGCAGAACCTTCGAGTGAACAGAAGTAGTGTGGTAGGCAACAAAATTAACTAGTTAGCAATAATCGCGTCTCCCAACAAATGATAATAATTGCACAAGTTGTAATGGTGCTTATGTGCAAGCTATTTGCAACATGCAAACCATTATCAGAAGGCAACGACAGCATCGAAACACTGTCACGATGCAGCCGCAGATTTATTCGGCAAATAACGTTTCCATCAGCAGTTATCGCATAAACCTTTTACCGATCAAGAATAAAATCTGATGAGATCAACCGTATAAACTTAATGTCGATATCTTGAAAATCAAGTCAAATTTCACCGTTTCCATAAGGCATTTTTTATTTGATATGACTTAATTCGCATAAGAAAGTGTTGATGGAAACATGGCTATTCTTAAGTATTTACCCACCAGTGGCCAGTTGACATAACGGGCTCTAAATTCGTAGACCAGGCGCAGGCGTGGCGCAGGCGCGGCGAACGGGGGGTGCGCCGCGCCAACGGGATGTGTCCAGGCGTATGTTGCAATTTCATGCCCAGTGCAGCCTGGCGCAAGTACTCCTCTGTCCCGCCTTGGTCCCTCCTGCCGGCGCAAGTGGAAAAGAGGGAGGAGAGAAGGCCTGAATGGGTTTAACACAGCCGAGTCAAATCTTCACCAATCAAATGAGCTCCTCTCCTCACCTTTAAAATTGGAATAAAGAAGCCTCTGTCCTATATCTGCATGATGCGTGAATGTTGCATTTTACTTTGCTGCTTCAGGCATGTTTTCTGCTCCGCTTACGTCTATACTAAGCATTACGAATATGAGTTAGCTGGCTAGCTAGGGCATTCGTGAATTATTACCATTAGCGAACTTGAATGGAATTTCAAAACGAAACTACAGTGGGTTGACCGGTTCCGCAATTTGTCCGATTCCGCAATTTGCAGAAATCAAACTTTATTTGTGGGAAAACGACTTCGCTGTCAGCCTTGAGTTTGACACTGCTGGAACGGTAAATTATAGTGGATTTAACTCTTAACTATCCTTTCGAGATACTCGGCTTGATAGAGAAATAAATGCCCAATAACTGTTGCTTGCCGTTGCAGCAGTACCAAATCAACGCTTGAGATTAGGCGCACTGTGCAGTGTGTGGCCGTTAAACATGTGTATTCCCGGGAATCATCACGTTATTATTGTCATTATGATCGGAAATTATCATATATTTGACCATATTAATCCCAATTTCGTACTCTTGACGCGTACTCTAGGTTTTCAAACTTGTAATTTATGAGACATGTTTATTCTTGTTTATTTTTCTGAAAGAATTTTATTAAAGTTTATTGAAGTCAGTGTGAAATAAAACATCTCTTAACCCGCCATAACTGTTTTTCTGTGGCTCAACGGGTTGATCATTACTTATGTCCTGCGTTAATCTGAATTTGTAGGCTCATCCGGATAATTTTAATGTATACTTGGTATGTAGCTACTACTTGAATTGGAAAGAGTAGAAAGAATCATCCATAGTCGCTGATAGCAGTTGAATATCGATGGATGTACAAATCGTCTTGAACTAAGGCCAGTGCACGTGGATTCCAGCTGACACAATGTCAACACACGGAACAATTATACATAAATTTGACCAATTATTATGATGTACCCTGCAGAGTAATGCTGGCTAAAATTGATGGAAAATACATGTGTCTGTTCCTTTGTGGCCAGGGGCACGCAATTATGCCAACAAACAAAGAATATCATAAGTTTGGCCTGACAAAGGGCGCTGTTTGCGAAACTGGAAATTATTTGCGGAACCGGTCAAAGGATGTGCCACTGAAAAATGACTGTGCATGGCTTTATTCCTAATGACTGAAGAAAACTAATTGATCCGCAAAGTGCGTGAGTAATTTCTGCAAATTCGTGAACAGATAACTTTCCGCCACCGAATGCTGTATCGATACCAGACGCTTCAGACAAATTCCGTTTGCGGAACCGGTCAACATACTGTACGTCAGATCATTCAAACTTCTGAAGTTGGAATGAAATACGACGGTTGCTCATTTATTTCTTCTGCCTGCATCATTGGGAAGAGAAACGATGGATAGCGTGTTCCAATTATTACACCCTGTTGCTGCTTAAAATTTTGGGATAAACATGAATGGACAACAATGCAAGATACGTCACACATTTATTTTCAATATGTGATCTTAACTCAGTACGAGATCATAGCAATCAGGCTGTATTCCTTTCCCCACTAAAAACCATAAAACCTAAGTGACAATAATAGTGTTACGCCGCTTGCACACTGGACGCGAAACGAATTTTTCGCGCAACAGATTAAATTCGCGTCTTTGCATTGACTTTGAATGTATTCAGTCGTGCGAAAAATTCGTTTCGCGTCCGGTGTGAAAGCAGCTGAAGGACACATACCCACATAGCCTACACACGCACTCGCGCCCACATGCACACACATCTCTCTTTCTCTCTTTGATCTGACATCAGGACAATCTATATAGATACTATAATTTATGTGCTGATTCAGATAGTTACATAAAATAGTGGTTGCTGTAATTATTTATTGCATTGAAATGTGCCTGACATTCTGGAAACCTGCCTGTGAGGTTTCGGTGACGTGCGCGGTCAGCCAAATTACCACTGCACAGAATGTAAACCAGGAGCTGGCGAGCTCTCAGCGCACGGTCGGCGGAGGCTTTATCCTCGAAATTGTCACCGCGTCTTGATGAATATGAGACACCTCCCCCTACTACGCCGCCACACCCATCTCGGCGCACGTCTGTCTACCACATTGCTAAAGTGGCTGTGTTGCACCGCACGAAATTACCACTGCGCGGGCTGCACCAGACGAAATTACCACTGCGTGGGCTACGCTACGCTGCACCACCCTGCGCTGCGCCAAGAAATTAGAGCCCAACGAGTTGATAAGCAGCTTCGTAGGAACGCTTACCGAGACTGCGGTCGTTAAACTTAGTGAAGCCCAGCAATAACTGAAAGCATTGTTCATTTGCGCACTGTTACTGTGTGGGGGGAGAAATCATTTGTGATGTTTTATAAAGTTCATACATTGGGTGGTAGTTGACTGCATCAAAGATCGTACATTTTTCGATTAGAAAACGTTTGTCATTAAAAACACGCATTTTTGTTTGATTAAAGATAGAAAAAAGAAAGTAAAAAAGACCTGTTAATTTTGACTCCTGCTCCCGTTCAATCCCGTTTACAGTTCTCCTGCCACGTCCCAATCACGTGCCTAATAGGTAAATTGACTCCCGAATCACGGGAATCCCGCGGGAATCCCGTGTCCCGTGGGAATCCCGAGAAAATGTCAGCCTCTACTAGAGAGAAAATAAAAATGTACATGGAAATTCCACTCTCCTGGATTTAATCTACTCTGAAAGAATGAAAACTTTTGTCACGGCACAGATTACGGATGATGACATTCACTTACTTTGAACCCTTATGCCTCGAGCCCGAAGATGTCCTAGCATCATCTTGTACCCAGTATTTGGATGATGACTGAGGATCTCTGTGACCATCGCATCCAACTCTGCGTTGCCAGTGATGTTACACCCTTAAACACAAAATTTCATGGTGAACAGGCAGAAAGCTTGCTTTCGTAGTTAAGTGTTGTAACCACCGCTAAACCATAAGAGTATGCAGATATTCATTGTAACGTTATACTATAAGCCACTGTCAATGTTTGGAGCTGTACTTTGCTTCTGAAGCAAACTCACCTAATGCCATGCTCTGCCGTTCAACGGTGGACCGTTCTCTCGCCAACACCAAGCAGACGGGCTATTTCGCGGACAGTCAGACCTGCTAACAAGTTTGTCTCCACAGCTTGCATGGATAGCTCCTGAGATGGGCGACCAACTGCTCCACTGACACCGGACCTTGCAAGGTCAATATTCAGTTGCTGGACCACTTCACTCAAGTTCCCGTATACTAGAGGGTCAATCTCAAAGTCTGCATTTTCCGATAGATGTATGAGATGGCCTAATAGTGCCTTCACCCGGAACAGCATATAATCCGGGGAAACATTTTCACTCATACTCGCTAACATCCTGAGGTCTCTCGCAACTGTTCGCCAGTCTACCGCCATTGAAAGTCGTGTAGTTTGTTTACAACTTTTGTGATTTCCGGAAGGCTGCCGGAAGGCATTGGCCAGTAGTGGGCAGCAAGACAAGTGCAATCATTCTGTCAACTCTCATATAGATTAACCAATGGTTATGTGAACACCATCAAGACACGCCCCCTCATTTGCACACAGACGCAGAAATACAGGAATGAATAAAAGCAGCAATAAATAAATCTGGAAATGAATAAACGGGGAAATGAATTAATAGGGAAATAAGTAAATAAATGTAAAAATGAATGAATGAATTTGGAAAAAATATGAAAATAAATTAATGCAAAAAAAACTTTTGTCAAATAGATAATTTTTAAATTTTATTTATTGAGGCATTTATTTATTTAATCTCGTGTTTGTTTATTTATTTATCACATTTATTTGATAATTGAGACTTATTTCTAGGTTTCTCTCCATATTATTTCATTTATGTATTTATTGAGGCATTTATTTATTTATTTGTTTATTATAGTGTTAATTAATTAATTAATTCATCATCATGCTCATTAATTAATTAATTTATTTATTTATTATCGTGGCAGTTTTGGTCCTCCATAGTGCAGCAGTTATCAAAAACAATGGTTATGCAACTAAATATTAGTTCATTAATTCAAAGGTAAGTTAAATCTTGAGTTAAAGGTTGATTATGGAGAATGCCTATTAAAAGCTATATTTTTTCAAAAATAATACATCCACGGTGCGTTTAGAGGGGTGCAAAATAAAAATATTTCTTTTCCGTAAAAATATATATTTAGTCTGAATTAAATAATTTAAACATTTTTGGCGGGTTCGACAATGACTTCCTGTTTACATCGTACAAGCGAATAGCGGCCGGGGCATTGCGGGTTGCCAAATATGGTCTCTATGCTTGGCACAGTTAGGCTGGCACTGGGTAAAATGGCAGAGTCTGCAAGTCCTGCTGCAGCTGCTCCAGAGCCCCGGCGAACGGTGCGTTATCCATCCCTGCAGCAGAGTGACCGGCGAACGGTGCGTTATCCTTCCCAGCAGCAGAGTGACCGGCGAACAGTGCGTTATCTGTCCCTGCAGCAGAGTGACCGGCGAACGGTGCGTTATCCATCCCTGCAGCAGAGTGACCGGAGAAGGGCAAAGACGAGAGTCAATATCGGTGAAGCATATGCTTGTGCAGGCTGATCGCTTGACACACTCGGCAACGAACATGGCAACCCGACTGCTGGAATTATTTTCTGTTGTTGTGACTACAATCTTGAGACACTAAATGTCGGTATTCTGCTCATATTCCATAATCAACCTTTAAATTTAGTGTTTGAGTTTGAAGGCAAAATTGTTGACACGGCTATTGTTTTAACAGATTAATATTCCTTTTCTTTGCTTCCTGTAAAAGAATAACACAGACTTGATCAAATTTGTAAATGCTTTGATTTGGAATGGAATGTGTCATGTTTCCACGACATTTGAAATATGGAACTGAAGGCTATTAAAAAAAAAGTTGCACTATATTCACATTTTTTTATGTACTGCTATTTTTGAACACAATTGTGAGTGGACGTTTAGATAATAACTCATCTATAGGAGGGGCGAATGCAAACCGGGCAGAAAAAAATAATTTTTAGTTTAATTAAGCCTTGAGCCTCTGGCTCGAAAATGACCTGCACAAAATGAAATGAGTATATCTCTGCAACTACTTGATCTTGGTATGATAATAAAGGTAACACCTTGGGGGTTTTTGTGATGATGTGAAAATGTGTATATGGCTCATTCCATACGAAACTGTACAAATGTGTTACAGTGGTGATGAAAATTCAAATACATCTTTTCCAATTCTGCAACTACCGACGTCGCCATCTACTGGCCATTAAATGGAATTCAATTTCCGCATTGGCCTCACTTTTCATACCCGGGTGCTGCGTCCATCTCTTATGGACTATGGTGATAGCGCACAGATTGTTTATGTTTTTATGGTTGTAACACAATATTAGGACACGGAAAAATTTTCATTATTTTCAAAAGCATAGAATATATGATTGTCCGATGCCGTGTGAAATTTTGATGCAGGAAGTGAGTACCTTATTTTGCCGAGGTCATCTTTACGCCATTTGCATACATTATGCAAATTAACCCACAGGGATGGACGTAACACGTGAGGACGCGACTGGTTACGCCCACGACGGTCATTTCAAATTGCTTTTCTGATCAGACGAGTCCTGATAATTTAGTGCAGACAATTGAAACTGTTATTATGGGTATTTCTCCGCAATATTTCGTCTCACTTTCTTTCGAAGTATCAACAGACATGTCATGAGCATTTCCTGAAGTTGGCTGCCAAATTTTGTAAAAAAAAATGTCCTTCACAATGCCTTGGAAACCACTTTTTCTGCTGTGTTGTTGGACCGATGACTCTGATTTTTTCTTATGTATATCGTCAATCCAGGACTGAAAAAATATGAACAATGCAAATCATTTAATTCTCCTAGAAAAAAATTTATTGACCATTCTTGTACAACACAGTGAATTGTACAGTTTAATATGGAGTGACCCATATATGCCATTGAGTCAGAGTAAATGAAGATGGAACACAGCATAAATTAAAGATCTCATTTTCACTTAAAAAAATTTTACTTTTATCCCATTTGAAACTATTTAGTTTCAGTCTGAAACCTCTAAAAAAAATTACAGCACAGAATCTCACCTTTATCTTTGCCAAAGTTTATTCTAACCAAGTAAATAAGAGCAAAATTGGAGAGGTTTTAGTTAAAGAATGTCTAGCTGGCATCTCCAAATTGGCAATTTGGGCATCTCTTCAGGTATCAAACTTGTAAAACTCATTTTATTTCACTTATATGTCACTACAGGCATACATTCCATCTAAATAGAAAGACCAGCAAGTATAACTTTACATTCTACAAACATGAGCAAAATTTTATTCTTACCTTTGATATTTTCTAATAAAAAAACTGTGTTATAGGGTAAGTCTACACTTGCTATTGATAGCCCAATATGTCCATGTTAACATTGGAACTAGATCTGCCAGTCTCAATGTATTTTTCCTGGGCACTGCTCCAAAGGATGTTGCCTCCTGAGCATTCCATTCGCTCGCAATGCATTTTCCTCTCTGTAATCTGCTTGTGATGCTGTCAGTAAGGCCATTTGATTCTATGGGTTCTGACGTTTCCAACGAGCCATAAACCACCTTAATCACACAAACCCAGCCTGAGATAGAGCCTTGCTTTCCTAGTGCGTCAAATCGAGTCCATGGGCCATTCGCATGTACTAAAATTTCACAACAATATAAACGCATAACTGGTTTGTTTGTAGTATTTTCGGTATAATTATCTGCTAAATATTCAACAGTCATTTTAAAAGTCATTTTCTGACTAGGAATCCTTGTGCCATTCTGCGTGAATACTGAGAGCGCAACAATTCAAGCGGGGTGCGTGACGTGTTTTCTTGACTCACTCTTATATCTGCTATTTCACAGGAGGAAGTCGGTCAGCTGATGTAGCCTTGCGGTTAGGGAGATGCGCTTCGCCCTCGGTGACGTCGGGTCAAATCCGGAGTCGGTATGCACTTATTTAGGCAGTAATAGCATTTTTCTTGCGTAAATAATTGCTGGGGTTTTGGGTTTTTTTTTACTTTTTACCATTTTTTAACCTTATCTGTGTATTTATAATTTTGTTTATTTTTTTTTTAACATAAATCTGCTCTAGTGGAAAAATTCATTTTCTTTGTATGTATTATCTTTGAATGGGAAAATGTATACACGACTGGCAGAAATAATAATAAAATTTTTTTTAATCATAAAAATTAAAAAAAAAAAAGTGGTTGTAATTAGATGGAGTGTATACCTGTCATGACATATAAGTGAAATTAAAAGTTTTACAGTTTGGTAACATAGACTGACCATGTTCCGTACAACAACCATGTTCCGTACAAATGACCTTATCCGTCCGATCACAAAATAAATTCTTCCAGGTCATTAATAAAATGTATACCTGTGTCATCATCATTTTGTCCCCTTTCGACTCCCCCCAAGAAGAGAGAGGTCACGCGATCCGATCAGGAGCTATTCCGGTAAGTTTACCGGGTGCGCCGCCCACAGTCGAAAGTGACAGCTAGGGAGACCCCAGCCCGGAGCAGCTGCCATTTTGGGGAGAGCGTAACATCGGCAAAATGTACATTTTCATCTTAACATTGCCTCTTAAAGAGCTGTAATCTGTCTAAAAATATTCTTTGGTTATTGGAAGTTGTTAAATAAATTACCTTTATGTTGAAAAAAAAAGGTTTTAGATGACTTTTTATCCATTAATTTTGGTGACGCTTGGTATTTGTTCGCCCAGGCAGGCAGCAGCAGGTCTCTCACCACAGGCGGAGTTTGCACAGCATCTTTCTTTTTCTTCTTCTTTGGGGCTAAACGGTAGTTAACAAACCTAAGGTGTATTACTGCCAACTACTGGTTCTATGTAGTCTCAGAAGTTCTTTTACGTTAACTTCAGAGTGTTAATAATAAAGTTTGGATGATTCAAATACATTCTTTAATAAATGAATGAATGCAGTAATGAAACTGACTTTAGTATTGTGTGTTACGTTACTTTACAAACAACGGATAAGAGTTTATTTCAACAAAACACTGAAATTCATATATTTATTGGGAAATTCAAATTTTTAACAAAGAGAATAAGAACAACATATAACATTGAGTACGTAAATTAAAATGAAACAGTGAAATTCATATAAGTTATTTATGTTAAGTTATTGGGAAATTAATATATTAAATTAATTTATTGGGAAATTCATATTTTAAGAAGATAAATGAAAAAGACCTGTAAACCTGTAAACCTGAAAACAATGTTAATTAATTACACAAAATGAGTCAAATGTAAAAAAAATGAACTTAACATTGTAACTAATGCGATGCAGGAAATGCCAGGAGAAGCAAGGGATTAAGAAGGGACAGAAGTGAGGAAAGAAAAACGGCAAGAAAAAACAGTAGTAAAGGTCTAGAGCTAGCCATTGAAGAGATTAAGGCAACAGCAGCAAAATATGGCATCCCCCACACCACCCTCCAGGATTACAAAACCAATAAATATTCCCACAAACCCCACCCCAACTCGGCCCTGCTGCCCGAGGAGGAGAACGCCCTGATGAATTTCATCTTCTGGATGGCAGACCATGGGTTCCCCATCAACTGCTCAATTGTCAAGGTCCTTGTCGCTGGGATTATAATAGAAAGTGGAAGGGAAGACAACACAACAGTTAATTTGGAGAAGGGGCCCAGCAACAAATGGTGGAGCAGGTTAAAGGCTTGGGGATAAGCCTCAGTCGAGGGAGAAGGTGCTGTGATGAAACTGGGTTTGGGGATAAGCCTCGGTCGAGGGAGAAGGCGCTGTGATGAAGCTGGGTTTGGGGATTAGCCTCGGTCGAGGGAGAAGGCGCTGTGATGAAGCTGGGTTTGGGGATAAGCCTCGGTGGAAGAAGAAGGTGCTGTGATGAAACTGGGTTTGAAGATAAGCCTCGGTCGAGGGAGAAGGTGCGGTGATGAAACTGGGTTTGGGGATAAGCCTCGGTCGAGGGAGAAGGTGCTGTGATGGAACTGGGTTTGAGGATAAGCCTCGGTCGAGGGAGAAGGTGCTGTGATGAAGCTGGGTTTGGGGATAAGCCTCGGTCGAGGGAGAAGGCGCTGTGATGAAGCTGGGTTTGGGGATAAGCCTCGGTCGAGGGAGAAGGCGCTGTGATGAAGCTGGGTTTGGGGATAAGCCTCGGTCGAGGGAGAAGGTGCTGTGATGAAGCTGGGTTTGGGGATAAGCCTCGGTGGAAGAAGAAGGTGCTGTGATGAAACTGGGTTTGCAGAGAAGCCTCGGTCGAGGGAGAAGGTGCTGTGATGAAACTGGGTTTGGGGATAAGCCTCGGTCGAGGGAGAAGGTGCTGTGATAAAACTGGGTTCAGGGATAAGCCTCGGTCGAGGGAGAAGGTGCTGTGATGACACTGGGTTTGGGGATAAGCCTCGGTCAGGGAGAAGGTGCGGTGATGACACTGGGTTTGAGGATAAGCCTCGGTCGAGGGAGAAGGTGCTATGATGAAGCTGGGTTTGGGGATAAGCCTCGGTCGAGGGAGAAGGTGCTGTGATGAAGCTGGGTTTGGGGATAAGCCTCGGTCGAGGGAGAAGGCGCTGTGATGAAGCTGGGTTTGGGGATAAGCCTCGGTCGAGGGAGAAGGCGCTGGGTTTGGGGATGAAGCTGGGTTTGGGGATAAGCCCTCGGTCAAGGGAGAAGGTGCTGTGATGAAACTGGGTTTGGGAATAAGCCTTGGTCGAGGGAGAAGGCGCTGTGATGAAGCTGGGTTTGGGGATAAGCCTCGGTCGAGGGAGAAGGTGCTGTGATGAAGCTGGGTTTGGGGATAAGCCTCAGTCGAGGGAGAAGGTGCTATGATAAAACTGGGTTCAGGGATAAGCCTCGGTCGAGGGAGAAGGTGCTGTGATGAAACTGGGTTTGGGGATAAGCCTCGGTCGAGGGAGAAGGTGCGGTGATGGAACTGGGTTTGGGGATAAGCCTCGGTCGAGGGAGAAGGTGCTATGATGAAGCTGGGTTTGGGGATAAGCCTCGGTCGAGGGAGAAGGTGCTGTGATGAAGCTGGGTTTGGGGATAAGCCTCGGTCGAGGGAGAAGGCGCTGTGATGAAGCTGGGTTTGGGGATAAGCCTCGGTCAAGGGAGAAGGTGCTGTGATGAAGCTGGGTTTGGGGATAAGCCTCGGTCGAGGGAGAAGGTGCTGTGATAAAACTGGGTCAGGATAAGCCTCGGTCGAGGAGAAGGGAGAAGGTGCTGTGATGAAACTGGGTTTGGGGATAAGCCTCGGTCGAGGGAGAAGGTGCTGTGATGAAACTGGGTTTGGGGATAAGCCCTCGGTCGAGGGAGAAGGTGCTGTGATGAAACTGGGTTTGGGGGATAAGCCTCGGTCGAGGGAGAAGGTGCTGTGATGAAACTGGGTTTGGGGATAAGCCTCGGTCGAGGGAGAAGGTGCTGTGATGAAGCTGGGTTTGGGGATAAGCCTCGGTCGAGGGAGAAGGTGCTGTGATGAAGCTGGGTTTGGGGATAAGCCTCGGTCAAGGGAGAAGGTGCTGTGATGAAACTGGGTTTGGGGATAAGCCTCGGTCGAGGGAGAAGGCGCTGTGATGAAGCTGGGTTTGGGGATAAGGTCGAGGGAGAAGGTGCTGTGATGAAGCTGGGTTTGGGGATAAGCCTCGGTCGAGGGAGAAGGTGCTGTGATGAAACTGGGTTTGGGGATAAGCCTCGGTCGAGGGAGAAGGTGCTGTGATGAAACTGGGTTTGGGGATAAGCCTCGGTCGAGGGAGAAGGTGCTGTGATGAAACTGGGTTTGGGGATAAGCCTCGTCGAGGAGAAGGTGCTGTGATGGAACTGGGTTTGGGATTTCGAGGGAGAAGGTGGTGATGAAACTGGGGATAAGCCTCGGTCAAGGGGAGAAGGTGCTGTGATGAAGCTGGGTTTGGGGATAATCCTCGGTCGAGGGAGAAGGCGCTGTGATGAAGCTGGGTTTGGGGATAAGCCTCGGTCGAGGGAGAAGGCGCTGTGATGAAGCTGGGTTTGGGGATAATCCTCGGTCGAGGGAGAAGGTGCTGTGATGAAGCTGGGTTTGGGGATAAGCCTCGGTCGAGGGAGAAGGTGCTGTGATGAAACTGGGTTTGGGGGATAAGCCTTTGAGGGAGAAGGTGGTGATGAAACTGGGTTTGGGGATAAGCCTCGGTCGAGGGAGAAGGTGCTGTGATGAAACTGGGTTTGGGGATAAGCCTCGGTTGAGGGAGAAGGCGCTGTGATGAAACTGGGTTTGGGGATAAGCCTCGGTTGAGGGAGAAGGCGCTGTGATGAAACTGGGTTTGGGGATAAGCCTCGGTTGAGGGAGAAGGCGCTGTGATGAAACTGGGTTTGGGGATAAGCCTCGGTCGAGGGAGAAGGTGCTGTGATGAAACTGGGTTTGGGGATAAGCCTCGGTCGAGGGAGAAGGCGCTGTGATGAAGCTGGGTTTGGGGATAAGCCTCGGTTGAGGGAGAAGGTGCAGTGATGAAACTGGGTTTGGGGATAAGCCTCGGGCGAGGGAGAAGCTGGGTTTGGGGGTGCAGTGAATGATGAACTGGGTTTGGGGATAAGCCTCCTCGGTCAAGGGTCGAGGTGATGAAGGTTTGGGGCTCGAGGGAGAAGGTGCTGTGATGAAGCTGGGTTTGGGGATAAGCCTCGGTCGAGGGAGAAGGTGCTGTGATGAGGGAGAAGGCGCTGTGATGGAGCTGGGTTTGGGGATAAGCCTCGGTCGAGGGAGAAGTGATGAAACTGGGTTTGGGGCGCCTCGGCCGAGGGAGAAGATGGATGCTGGGTTTGGGGATAAGCCTCGGTCAAGGGAGAAGGTGCTGTGATGAAACTGGGTTTGGGGATAAGCCTTGGTCGAGGGAGACGGTGCTGTGATGAAGCTGGGTTTTGGGATAAGCCTCGGTTGAGGGAGAAGGCGCTGTGATGAAACTGGGTTTGGGGATAAGCCTCGGTCGAGGGAGAAGGCGCTGTGATGAAGCTGGGTTTGGGGATAAGCCTCGGTCGAGGGAGAAGGTGCTGTGATGAAGCTGGGTTTGGGGATAAGCCTCGGTGGAAGAAAAAGGTGCTGTGATGAAACTGGGTTTGCAGAGAAGCCTCGGTCGAGGGAGAAGGTGCTGTGATGAAACTGGGTTTGGGGATAAGCCTCGGTCGAGGGAGAAGGTGCTGTGATAAAACTGGGTTCAGGGATAAGCCTCGGTCGAGGGAGAAGGTGCTGTGATGACACTGGGTTTGGGGATAAGCCTCGGTCGAGGGAGAAGGTGCGGTGATGACACTGGGTTTGGGGATAAGCCTCGGTCGAGGGAGAAGGTGCTATGATGAAGCTGGGTTTGGGGATAAGCCTCGGTCGAGGGAGAAGGTGCTGTGATGAAGCTGGGTTTGGGGATAAGCCTCGGTCGAGGGAGAAGGCGCTGTGATGAAGCTGGGTTTGGGGATAAGCCTCGGTCAAGGGAGAAGGTGCTGTGATGAAACTGGGTTTGGGAATAAGCCTTGGTCGAGGGAGACGGCGCTGTGATGAAGCTGGGTTTGGGGATAAGCCTCGGTCGAGGGAGAAGGTGCTGTGATGAAGCTGGGTTTGGGGATAAGCCTCAGTCGAGGGAGAAGATGCTATGATAAAACTGGGTTCAGGGATAAGCCTCGGTCGAGGGAGAAGGTGCTGTGATGAAACTGGGTTTGGGGATAAGCCTCGGTCGAGGGAGAAGGAAGGTGATGGAACTGGGTTTGGGGATAAGCCTCGGTCGAGGGAGAAGGTGCTATGATGAAGCTGGGTTTGGGGATAATCCTCGGTCGAGGGAGAAGGCGCTATGATGAAGCTGGGTTTGGGGATAAGCCTCGGTCAAGGGAGAAGGCGCTGTGATGAAGCTGGGTTTGGGGATAAGCCTCGGTGAAGGGAGAAGGTGCTGTGATGAAACTGGGTTTGCAGAGAAGCCTCGGTCGAGGGAGAAGGTGCTGTGATGAAACTGGGTTTGGGGATAAGCCTCGGTCGAGGGAGAAGGTGCTGTGATAAAACTGGGTTCAGGGATAAGCCTCGGTCGAGGGAGAAGGTGCTGTGATGACACTGGGTTTGGGGATAAGCCTCGGTCGAGGGAGAAGGTGCGGTGATGACACTGGGTTTGGGGATAAGCCTCGGTCGAGGGAGAAGGTGCTGTGATAAAACTGGGTTCAGGGATAAGCCTCGGTCGAGGGAGAAGGTGCTGTGATGACACTGGGTTTGGGGATAAGCCTCGGTCGAGGGAGAAGGTGCGGTGATGACACTGGGTTTGGGGATAAGCCTCGGTCGAGGGAGAAGGTGCTATGATGAAGCTGGGTTTGGGGATAAGCCTCGGTCGAGGGAGAAGGTGCTGTGATGAAGCTGGGTTTGGGGATAAGCCTCGGTCGAGGGAGAAGGCGCTGTGATGAAGCTGGGTTTGGGGATAAGCCTCAGTCGAGGGATAAGGCGCTGTGATGAAGCTGGGTTTGGGGATAAGCCTCGGTCAAGGGAGAAGGTGCTGTGATGAAACTGGGTTTGGGAATAAGCTTGGTCGAGGGAGACGGCGCTGTGATGAAGCTGGGTTTGGGGATAAGCCTCGGTCGAGGGAGAAGGTGCTGTGATGAAGCTGGGTTTTGGGATAAGCCTCAGTCGAGGGAGAAGGTGCTGTGATAAAACTGGGTTCAGGGATAAGCCTCGGTCGAGAGAGAAGGTGCTGTGATGAAACTGGGTTTGGGGATAAGCCTCGGTCGAGGGAGAAGGTGCGGTGATGACACTGGGTTCAGGGATAAGCCTCGGTCGAGGTAGAAGGTGCTATGATGAAGCTGGGTTTGGGGATAAGCCTCGGTCGAGGGAGAAGGTGCTGTGATGAAGCTGGGTTTGGGGATAATCCTCGGTCGAGGGAGAAGGCGCTGTGATGAAGCTGGGTTTGGGGATAAGCCTCGATCAAGGGAGAAGGCGCTGTGATGGAGCTGGGTTTGGGGATAAGCCTCGGTCAAGGGAGAAGGTGCTGTGATGAAACTGGGTTTGGGGATAAGCCTTGGTTGAGGGAGACGGCGCTGTGATGAAGCTGGGTTTTGGGATAAGCCTTGGTTGAGGGAGAAGGCGCTGTGATGAAACTGGGTTTGGGGATAAGCCTCGGTCGAGGGAGAAGGCGCTGTGATGAAGCTGGGTTTGGGGATAAGCCTCGGTCGAGGGAGAAGGTGCTGTGATGAAGCTGGGTTCAGGGATAAGCCTCGGTCGAGGGAGAAGGTGCTGTGATGAAACTGGGTTTGGGGATAAGCCTCGGTCGAGGGAGAAGGTGCGGTGATGGAACTGGGTTTGGGGATAAGCCTCGGTCGAGGGAGAAGGTGCTATGATGAAGCTGGGTTTGGGGATAATCCTCGGTCGAGGGAGAAGGCGCTGTGATGAAGCTGGGTTTGGGGATAAGCCTCGGTCAAGGGAGAAGGCGCTGTGATGAAGCTGGGTTTGGGGATAAGCCTCGGTGAAGGGAGAAGGTGCTGTGATGAAACTGGGTTTGCAGAGAAGCCTCGGTCGAGGGAGAAGGTGCTGTGATGAAACTGGGTTTGGGGATAAGCCTCGGTCGAGGGAGAAGGTGCTGTGATAAAACTGGGTTCAGGGATAAGCCTCGGTGATGACTGGGAGAAGGTGCTGTGATGACACTGGGTTTGGGGGGATAAGCCTCGGTCGAGGGAGAAGGTGCTGTGATGACACTGGGTTTGGGGATAAGCCCGGTCGAGGGAGAAGGTGCTGTGATGAAACTGGGTTTGGGGGGATAAGCCTCGGTCGAGGGAGAAGGTGCTGGATGACACTGGGTTTGGGGATAAGCCTCGGTCGAGGAGAAGGATTGGTGAAGCTGGGTTTGAGGGGCTATGATGAAGCTGGGTTTGGGCTGGGTTTGGGGATAAGCTGGGTTTGGGGGTCGAGGGAGAAGGCGCTGTGATGAAGCTGGGGTTTTGGGGATAAGCCTCGGTCGAGGGAGAAGGCGCTGTGATGAAGCTGGGTTTGGGGATAAGCCTCGGTCAAGGGAGAAGGTGCTGTGATGAAACTGGGTTTGGGAATAAGCTTGGTCGAGGGAGACGGCGCTGTGATGAAGCTGGGTTTGGGGATAAGCCTCGGTCGAGGGAGAAGGTGCTGTGATGAAGCTGGGTTTGGGGATAAGCCTCAGTCGAGGGAGAAGGTGCTGTGATAAAACTGGGTTCAGGGATAAGCCTCGGTCGAGGGAGAAGGTGCTGTGATGAAACTGGGTTTGGGGATAAGCCTCGGTCGAGGGAGAAGGTGCGGTGATAACACTGGGTTTGGGGATAAGCCTCGGTCGAGAGAGAAGGTGCTGTGATGGAACTGGGTTTGGGGATAAGCCTCGGTCGAGGGAGAAGGTGCTGTGATGAAGCTGGGTTTGGGGATAATCCTCGGTCGAGGGAGAAGGCGCTGTGATGAAGCTGGGTTTGGGGATAAGCCTCGGTCAAGGGAGAAGGCGCTGTGATGAAGCTGGGTTTGGGGATAAGCCTCGGTCAAGGGAGAAGGTGCGGTGATGAAGCTGGGTTTGGGGATAAGCCTCGGTCGAGGGAGAAGGTGCTGTGATGAAGCTCGGTTTGGGGATAAGCCTCGGTCGAGGGAGAAGGTGCTGTGATGAAGCTGGGTTTGGGGATAAGCCTCGGTTGAGGGAGAAGGTGCTGTGATGAAACTGGGTTTGGGGATAAGCCTCGGTCGAGGGAGAAGGCGCTGTGATGAAGCTGGGATTGAGGATAAGCCTCGGTCGAGGGAGAAGGTGCTGTGATGAAGCTGGGTTTGGGGATAAGCCTCGGTTGAGGGAGAAGGTGCTGTGATGAAACTGGGTTTGGGGATAAGCCTCGGTTGAGGGAGAAGGCGCTGTGATGAAACTGGGTTTGGGGATAAGCCTCGGTCGAGGGAGAAGGCGCTGTGATGAAGCTGGGTTTGGGGATAAGCCTCGGTCAAGGGAGAAGGCACTGTGCCAAAAAGGGAGGAAGCACATATATCTCCAGCAGCAGATGACGCGGGAGCACATTACAGTGCACTGCTGTGTGAGTGCAGCCGGGATGAGTATCCCGCCATTCATCATCTACCCTGGCTGCCTCCCAAGCAATGCATATCGCCTGGATGGCCCACCAAATTCCCTGTATGGGGTACAAGAGAAGGGTACATGCAGAGCTCTTCACCAAATTTGCCCTTGAAGAAAGACCACTCATTCTGATCATGGATCAACATGAAACACACGTTTCAAAGAACGTCATCATGTTCTGCAGGGAGCAGCAGGTGGAGATTTTGTGCCTGCCAGCACACACCATCCACATTCTCCAGCCCCTGGACATTGCCGTCTTCAATCCCCTGAAGGCTGCCTTTTCCAAGATGGCATCCAGGATGGGGCTTGTGCGCGGGGACCTCGTAGTGGGGAAAAGCCAGTTTTCTCAACTGCTGAAGCACGTATACCCCACTGCAGTGACCCCCCGCAACATCCAGGCAGGGTTCAAGAAGGTGGGGATATTTCCATTCTTCAGGGAGGCTGTGGATACCAGCCAGGTAAGTTAAGTAACGTTAACGTTAAATGTTGACACTAATACAATGGGATATCCATTCTCCAATGTTAACGTTAGTTAATGTTACTTAACAGTTATTCTCAAATTGTGCTTGTGAGTTTAAAAATGTGAAAAAAAAAACGAAGGAGGAATGACTTTTTTTTAATTATCCCCTCTCTTTTAGGGCTTCAGAGATAATGTTAATTTACATTTGTGTCACTTGTTGTGATTTATTGTTTGCTACATATTTTTAGAGCCAAGTTACGCATAATGCTATTTGTTGTTGTTCTTAACGTGTAGCATAATGTTACTTTGCTTGCCAGGCGGTGAGAGCGCTTCCATCTGGCGCTGGAAGTGATGTGGCTCCGTCATCTCCTTCCACTAACGAAGCAGTACCATACAGCACCGCATCCCTGGCTGTGGCTGCAACATCAGCTGCACCTTCGCCACAGCCGCCCAGCACTCCATCCGCGTGGGGCATCCGCCCCTCCCTCTGGAACGCCATCCACTGGCTCTGCTAACTTCGCATCATCAACTCCAGTCACTCCATCTTGCCCCACATGTGGTACGAATACCCCAAAAAACTATCTGGTGGCAGCAGGCATCATCCCATCTAACCTGGCCAATGTCTCGATGACTCCAGCGCTGCAGAGGACGGAGAAGGTGAGGCGCCGCATCCCGCCGCCAGCCCGCACGGTCACCAGTGAGGAGTAAAGCACACGAGAAAGAGAAAGAGGAGAGCAAAAGAAGAAGGAAGGAGGAAATGGAGAGGAAGAGGGAGGAGAAGAGAAAAATACACAAGGCAAAAAGGCAGAGGAAAGAAGCAGTACCTCCGGCAGATGAAAACTGTGAGCGCTGCGCCACGTGCCGCCATGTTGGGCCTCCTGGAGCACAGGAAGACACAGTTGATGAGTGGGTGCAGTGTGACCTCTGTGACCTCTGGTTCCACCTGGAGTGTGCCGGGGTAAAGGAAGTGCCAGAGGGCAACTGGCTGTGCCATAAGTGCAAGCTTTCTGCCTAAACCTTGCTGCAGTTCACGCACGCACACACACGCACACACACGTTTAAAATCAGTTTCAGTTTTTTAAAAGTTCATTGGTTACAGTAACATTGGGTTATCATTCAATTAAAATTGCTCAAACAAATATTGTTGTTTGTCTTTTTTTGTCCCACAGAATGATCAGAGATGGTAATGTTGCTCAGCAAAATTGCACAGGGTTTGTGTTTCACTAACATGCCTTATTTATCACCTGCTGGGGTCGTCGAAGACACGTTAACTTTAACTTATTTCATGCTTTACTCGAGTAACGTTCTAATTAACGGAGCAATTATCATGTTTTAACAATAAAATGAAATATAGAGCAGTACACACCTTTCTTCCTTAAAATCCATGGTTTAGAATAAGTTTTTTGTAGTTAAAATAAATTAACTGGCACGCATACCTTAATTAACATTATCGGGAGCGAGCACACCCTTGACATGGTTATATCACGCTTTAGTCGCATGACGCTAATTTAAATAATAACGTAATTTACAATTTCTCTCTAATGTTCATGGTCAAGATGGAATTTTCCTCAGTTAACATGCCTCATTTAATGCGCCGCGGTCATCTAATCTTTAAACACAACCAATGTTAATGCCATATTAACTGTTACGCCTTCTGATTATGCCTTTTCTAATGTGAATTCACACAAAAAACTTGTGTTTTAGACAAAATAAAGGGCTACTCACCTTCCTCCTGTAAAATTCACAAAATATTTCTTTGGTTAAAATCGAAATTAGAATGTCTCTTACCGCAGAAATAAACTTGCGCACACTGTACGGAACACTGTCCAGCAACTGTACAGAATACCGCGAGCCCAGATGGTCTTCCGTACAGAGGCGGAGGCGGCAGTTTCTCCCAGTTTTCTCAAATATTATTGGATCAAATACTCTCAGTCAAAGTGTTGCTTGTCCAATGAACATCCCCCCAGAGAGTAAGTAAACAATCAAGAAGCGGGTCCTCTCAACAAAAGAGGAATGGTTGCTGACGTTCGCGGAAAGGAGGAAATGTGTACGGAACATGGTCAGTCTACGTAGAAATGGCACACAGTGCCTGTTTAGAGAGGCCACCTAGACATTTCCGAACTAAAACCTCTCGAATTTTGCTCTGATTTACTTGATTAGAATAAACTTTGGCACAGATGAAGGTGAGATTCTGTGGTGTAATTTTTTAGGGGTTTCCGATTAGAGCTGAATAGTTTCAAAAAGGATAAAAGTAAAACTTTGTTAGGTTCCATCTTCATTCATACACTGATTCTTACACCATGACAAAAATCTGCAACGTATTACCTTTATCATCATACAAAGATTATTCAAATGGACCAAGTAGTTGCAGAGATATACTAATTTCATTTTGAGCATGTAATTTTCGAACCAGAGGCTCAGGGCTTAAGAGGTTAACATGACATGGCTTATATTGTCGGATTCTAGGGACTTGTCCTCTTTCACATGATGTATCGTTTGTAAGCATAGCACAAATTCAGCAGAAACGATGAAGCACTGATATTATTTTATTACCCCGCCCCATCCGAAGGGGGAGGGCAAGGGGTATTGTTTTTGGTTCGGTTTGTTTCTTTGTTTGTTTGTTTGTTAACACTTTAGCAGCAAAACTAATGGCCAGATTCACCCCAAACTGGGTTTAGGGATTGCCACTGACCCAGAATAGATGCCTATTGAATTTAGGAAAAGTAGGTCAAAGTATGTGCGAGGGGCGGGGTTTGTTGTGCCTGGCACCACTTGTTTTATGTTTTGTTACATTCTTGTTTACTTGCTTGGTCCTTGCATTGTGTTCGGTTGAGGTAAAAACAGTCATCGTGAGCTTTTTGCCGAGTTTCTTCTTTTTAAGTGGATATGCCGCATGACGATGTTGCTATTAGGAAACGTGCTGTATTTATGATGTTTATGATGGTACCAGGGGCATTCGGGTTTAAGAGGTTCAAAAAAAAAAAATTTACCCAGTTCAAAACACTAACCCCTAGATTTGTCAGGGGATGGGTTAGGAGGCCCAGATGCGACAGAGCAGTAGGGGGTCTAAAAGCTTCCCACAAACAGTGAGAAACCACTAATAGGGGTAAGGAACACAAAAAGGGAACATTACTCCCCGGCCAACAGAAAACAACGCGGATAAAGCGGGCGAAAAAACCTTTCTGAATATCTGTCCAAGCCACGAATGCCAGGGATCAAACATTTGTGCCTGTGTTTTAGTTTAAGACAGAATCACAGACAAATAGTTAAATATTAAGTTGTAAACAAATTTTTGATCATGATATGTGGCTAGTTTCTTACAGTTAAAAGCATAGTCCTTCTTGATAGACCGCGACTGCGGTCCACCTCTGCCTAAAACAGACTCGCCGCATTCCCTCTGCAGAGCAGAGTGGAGAGATGCTTCTGGGACGCTGCCAAGACGTCCCATAGCGCGGCTGGTGGAATCACAAGCATTGTCTTGAACAGCCAAAATCAGCTCTGGCAACCGTGATGCTACAGTAACACGTCACAATGCTCCCAGTGGAATCTAGGGTATGGTAACCCAAGGCGTGGCCATGCCCGTTGACCACCTCAGCACACCCGTGACAGCCAATTCCCCGCCCCCTTTCCCTTGGTGCCGAGCAGAGCTTCAGTACCCTGGACAGCGACCGGAAGGGTAACGCCCGCCCAGCACTCCATAGATTTGCAGGACCCTGGACAGTTCCCACCAGCTGCAAGTCGTAGGGCTAGGCGGGCCTGGGAAAGAGTCACATGAGGAACCTCAGCAGCGCCTCATAATTACCAGAGCAGACCAGAGCTCAAAAGGAAGAACCAGGCAATCGCAAGGAGGCCAGCGAGGAGTGCGCACGCAAAGCTGTTAACCGTGTGTCTTTTATTTCTTCCTTAAGATTCCGATGGTGGAGAGACTGGAGGTTCACGTTCAAGCGCGTGAAAATTATCAAGGTTCCCGCTGGCGCTCCTCATTTTTGTCTTTGACGAATATTATCCATCCGTGACGAGAAGAAAATTACAAGGAGTAGTCACCGTGATGAATGTAATTGCTTTATGACGAATAAAAATTCAGTGACAAACAGTGGCGGCACCTGCCCAGGGCACTGGAGGCTGTAGCCCCGAAGATTTCTTCCTTTGCCCCAAATAATTCTTCACTTTGGGCAGTTTGTCACCACGTGACTGAAAGTCAGTAAAACTAAAGTATTTTTTATCTTCAATTAACAGAGGCAAGAAAGACCAATCAGAGAGGGGTTATTAGAGGAAAATACGTCTAAATACTGCCTAACTGGCTGACCGGTCTCTGTGGGCTTGATCTGTCGAACGCTTTCCTCACACAGGCGGTTACTGCGAGAAAATTAATATACGCGATTTAAAAAATTTTTTTAAATAGTTGAAGCAAGAGCACAAACATCCTCTCTTGTTGAGCCAGGAGAACAAGGTGTGTAAATGTTTGTATGAGTCCCAAGCTATATGTGAACATGATATGAGCAGAGTGTAAGTTATATAGCTAATGTTCAATGTGGGTTTCTCTGGCTAGTAACAAAACCTGCTTAGGCTCATGTTATATTTAAAATTTGGTTATGAAACCTGTCTCCAATATAGCACTGGTTCCGGTACGATCCGTATAACCAGACCGAATCGCAGCGCAGATTTTGTTGCCTCATTTCAGTGCCCCATAACTTAGCTTAATACTGGAGCTGTCAATTGAAATATTAGCCCGCTGAAATGGGATGTTACAGGCAAAAGAAACGTATTGGCATGCAAAATGAATTCAGCGCGGTTGTATTATTTCTGTGCTTTGTCGTCTCAAAAAAAAAAATGCATGAAGCTGAACTCGTGATCAAAATAAATTTCTAGCTGATGTTATCATTTGATCTTATATCCTTTCCGTCTTTCTCAGTGGGTATGTGTCTGAACTTCAGTAACTTTAGTGGCCACAGGTTCACTTACCTACTGACGCACCTAGCAGTGTATCTTTAGAGGTCATTTATATGTTTGATGAGTCTTCAAGATGAAGACTTATCATTCTCCCGATGTGTACAATCATGATATTTGTAACGCTACAACAGTGACGGCAACTATAACAGGATAACAAAACGAAAAAACGTTCGAAATAAAGGCACAATCGCACGCAAAAACAGTGCATTCCAAAGCATTGTATGAAACTTCACCACGATTTCTGGAAAAACCAACCCAGATGCTCTAGGAGCTATCTGGCTGCATATGAAGGGATCACAAGGACGTGTTTCCATGCGACCATGCAAATGAAAAATACGCCTTTACTACTGTGGATATAATGGCTAGAGTCCCTGTGAGTCAGGCATGTGCTACAAATAAGTTATGGCTCTTTACGTACATCTCGAGTCTCATCCAGCAGCCTTTCTAGTGTAAATGCAGTTTCACACCTGATTCTACTAATCAAGGGTCTATGGCAAAAGCTTTAAGGGTTGATTTGTAGAATCAGGTGTGTGACTGGTTGGTTAGAATGAAAGCCTGCACCCACACCGGCTCATTCTGGAAAAGAGTGAGTATCCCTGTTCTAGGCTGTGGTGAAGTGGATGTATACAACGTGGAAAGCAGCTGCGCAATCTTCATTGTGCTTTACCTAGTGTTCGTTGATAGCCCTTGTAAAATCATAAAAATAAACGGCGAATTAATAAACAAAATCCAAATGGTTTTTCTTGAAGCCCAATTGCTTAATATCACATGGTGGCTGAGGACAGTCCAGCAGCCTGTAAGCACTCCCCTGTGAGAGAAGACGGGAGTGGATGAGGGTGCGACCACTGAGACCTGTAAGTTGTTGGAATCAGAATGAGTGGAAATCTGAAATGTTTAACATATGAAACCCTAAACATTTGAGATTTCCATTTATTTTGACTCCAACAAATTGTTTGAGCACACAACACTGAGCTCACCCAAAGTTCAATTTAGAATCAGAGTTGATGGAAACCTCAAAAGTTTAAAATCTTAAATTAACATTTGGGAATTCCATTAATCTTGATTCCAACAGCACACAATTTCTCATCCCACGTCTAATTTTGCATTTTTTTTGTCAGACCTCTTGATACCCCGAAAGGGTACGTCCCTTATTAATTATAGAATGCCCAAAATGATTATATTGACAAAACTGTGCAGAGGAAAATCAAGAAATTAAGGGTTCAAAGGGATTCCTCATACTCTTTTACCTTTTATAGAGCTCATGGTGCATTATTAGAGGCTGGACTGGAGTGGAGCCTAAACTGTGGAGCCCATACGATCGAATGTATAACGGAGAGTTTATGCACAAATATTTGAGGTTTGACCTTTTCCTCAAACACGCTGTTTGCACTCAGTACGCTTTAAAGGCTTTTCTGAAGTTGTGTACAGTCCATGAGTGACTATGAAAAAATGAAGACGAAGGCAAAGTGAAGAATTTTTTTTAACTTTATCATTCAAGGAGAAAAGTGAAGAATATTTTTCAAAACCCCGGGGGAACCCTGAATTATACGCGCCTTTTGTTTAATTTAGTACCAATAAAGTTACTGCTCTGTGGGCAGGGTTTTTACCCTTCCTCCTGCCTCGTCTGAGCCTTCTTTTCCGGTGTCTCACTACACTGGTGGAGAATACGGGCACTGACCCAGGCGCACATTGACAGGGTAACCATTAATATTACTGAGATTAATACTGCGTGGTGTATTCGGTCCCAGGTGTCCCAGGGGCTGTGCGTTTGGGTTTCTTTCTGTCTTTCTCTGGTTATCCTACAGGCAAGATGGAGGAGCTGGTTTGGGCATTAATTGAGACCAACATGGGGGCCCCACAGACCTCCAGAGCTGTGGCTGAACAAGTTTCCCACCTGGCAGACATCATCAGGAAGAGACTCTATCACAAAGCGACCGAACCTCGCAAATTACTGACGAAAATGACAGAGGAAGATGATGCTGCGGCCTTCCTCCACATCTTTGAGAGAATAGCAGAATGAGAAATGTGGGAGCAGGATGAGTGGGTCAGGATCCTGGCACAGTTTCTAACCGGCATTGCCCAAAAGACCCATGGAATCCCATTATTACCCCCGCCTGGGCGAGATAGTGCACTATGTAGTAATGGACCACTTTGTGCAAGCCCTCCCTTAGGAGGCGAAGAAGCTGGCTGGCCAGCAGGTACCCCCCACATTAGAGGAGCTGGTTACCCTGGTGGAGCGAGTGGAGGCAACACAAGAAATGGTCTGGGGACCCAAACGACCCGAAGGTTGCCAGACAAGAAACCCACTCATCCTGCTCCTGCCAACGAGCCCCTCGGGCACAGCCGGGAATGACCCAGGCCCGTCTTAGCTGAGTGCCCACCTCGGTTAGCCCCTCCTCAGCCCGACTCTGGAAAACACCATCAGACGCCACCATGCCCACCGACCCGAGCACCACGGGCCCCCAGCCAGCGATGACCTCCTGCTGCTTGTTGAGTCACCCCGAGACAGCGACCCTGCCAGCGGTGCCCTCCACGAACCACGTAACAGCGCAGGACAAGAAAGTCTGGGCCCTCTTGGACTCTGGAAGCGCCCTGACCTTAATCCAGCCGTGGCTTGTACCTGCCGATGCGCCATCTGACGGCCTGTGCTCTTTTGTGTGTGTCCATGGAGTGTGTGCCATGCAACTGCACATCAAACACACCAGTGGAACTAACCTGATAGCGGCAGGTGTGGTGGAGGAGCTCCCTGTCAGACTCCTGTTAGGAGGAGACTTCCCAGGGTTTGATGCACTTTGGCACAGTCAGACCAGTGCCGGGGGTGGCAGCAGGGCGAAGACATGAAGGCGTCAGACCAGGGGGAAGGAGAATAGCCTATATATGGCGTGGCTGGGGGAGCACATGGCCACAGGGGCGGAGGCGGGAGAAGCAGACGGAGAAGATAAGCAACCACTGACGTTCTCTATGTCTGATTTCCCATCCCAGCTCCGTCCCCGTGGAAGGTTTAGGGTGGAGCAGCTACAAGACCCCAACCTACAGCAAGTGCGGGAGGTAGAAGGTGCCCCCTGTGGAGAGAGGGAAAAACGACCCCCATATTTCCTTGTAAAGAAGGGTCTCCTCTACTATGCTGTGGAGAGGAGGGGAGAAGTGAAGGAGCTATTGGTCTAGCCCAGGCCTTACGTCACCCAAGTGATGATGTTAGCACCTACAGTAGTCACCTGCTGGGGGCGCACCTAGGGCAAGAGAAAACCTATTACGCTTCACTAACCAGTTTTTATGGCCAGGCATGTATGGAAAAGTAAGGAAAAGTAAGTTTTGTCGGAGGTGTCCCACATGCCAGTTGACTTCACCAGTCAAGCTGGCCCCCGCACCCCTGATCCCCTTACCGATCATTGACACCCCGTTCCACAGGATTGGCATGGACCTGGTGGGACCTCTCCCATAGTCGGCCCGGGGGCACCAATGCATCCTGGTGATAGTGGATTACGCCACTCGGTACTCCGAGGCCATGCCCCTGCGGATGACCCCCACTAAAAACGTCACCCGCGAGTTGGTGCGATTGGTGGGTAGGGTTGGTGTCCCGGCAGAAATCCTGACTGATAAGTGTACTCCCTTTGTCTCCAGGGTCATGTGGGACCTGTGTCGGCTGCTGCGGGTGAAATATCTCTGCATCTCTGTGTACCACCCTCAGATGAACGGCCTGGCAGAACGCTTCAACCAGACTTTGAAGCATATGCTTCACTGGGTAGTGGCCCAGGATGGTCGGGACTGGGATCAGCTGCTGCCCTACGTCTTGTTCGCGATGAGGGAGCTGCCCCAGGCATCAAGCTGGATTTTCCCAGTTTTAGCTGCTGTACGGATGCCAGCCCCGTGGGCTCTTGGACCTGGACTCAAAAGCAAAAATCTCATCACCTATAACGCAAATGGTGCTCCACTAAACTCCAGGTAATACAAGGTGCTAGGAAAGAGAGCCTTGTTGCATATAAGCATGCTCTCTCTTGTGCGAGGTCCTGTTATTTTGCAAATCTCATACAGGAAAACAATAATCCTCGATTTTTGTTCAAAACCGTGGCCAAGTCAACTAACAATCGTGCTGCAAGTAACCCTCAAATTCCAGTCTCTTGCAGCAGGGATGATTTTAAGCCTGCTTGGCCGACAGGCCCAAGGGGCTTATGGTGTTCTTAGGGTCATTAGTGGTGGCCTGTTGTGCGTCCGTGCGTGCATTAGTGCGTGCGATAGTGCATCCACAGTTGTTGTTTCAGCGCAATACAGCTTTCAGTTTTCCACGTGTCCTTTTCATATTTTATGTGTATGTATATGGGCCCAAGATCTAGCCCGAGTTTGATTTTGGGCTTGCTGCCATTCTTGGTTTGGCCACCAGGTGGCTTTTTCTGCAAAACTTCAAACAGCTCTAGCTTCCAAATTCTACGAGATAAGATGCTCAAATTTTTACTGTAGGATGTTCTGCCAAGGGTTCATCATATACAACCCCAATTCCGAAACAGTTGGGACGAAGTGTAAATTGTGAATAAAATCAAAATGCAATGACTTTCAGATCACATAAGCCAATATATTATTTACAATAGAACATACATAACATTTCAAATGTTAAAACTGAGACATTTTACATTTTTATCCACAAAATTAGCTTATTTCAAATTTTATGGCAGCAACAGGTCTCAAAAAAGTTGGGACACATTCGAAAAAGGGCTGAAAAAGCCATTAATATATAAGAGAATCAGCTGAAAGAACATACAGCAAGTAATTACATTAACTGGCATCAGGTGTGAAACATGATTGGCTATAAAAGGGATGTCTTAGAGAGGCTGAGTCTCTCAGAAGTAAAGAAGGCCAGAGGCTCTCCAATCTGTGAAGGCTTGCGTAAAAAAATTGTGGAATACTTTAAAAACAATGTTCCTCAACATCAAATTGCAAAGGCTTTGAAGGTCTCATCATCGACAGTGCATAACGTCATCAAAAGATTCAAAGAAACGGGGAAAATCTCTGAGCGTAAGGGACAAGACTGAAGACCTTTACTGGATGCCCGTGATCTTCGGGCCCTCAGACGCCACTGCATCACTCACCGGCTTGATTCTGTCATTGACATTGCTAAATGGGCCCAGGAATACTTCAAGAAACCACTGTCTGTAAACACAGTCCGCCGTGCCATCCACAGATGCCACCTAAATCTTATTTTAATTATCCCTTATTCTACAAGCTAATATGCTCAAATTCTTACTGTAGGTTGATCTGCAAAGGGTCCATCAAATATCGATAATGAGTTTTTGATTTGACCTCATTTTAAAGGTTATATAGGTCAAAGGTTAAAAAATGTGCCGATTTCGTTTCATTGTCATAGCGCCTTCAGTTCTCAACAGATCCTTTTTCTATTTTACATGCATCTGGGAGCAATAGTCTGAGTCTAGTCTGAGTTCGATTTTGGGTGTGCTGCCATTCTTAGTTTGGCCACCAGGTGGCTTTTTCTGCAAAATTTCAATAATTTCAATAATTCTGCCACGTTGGACATGCTGCACGAAAGTCACATATGCTTCTTGCTCTCTAATTTACTCAACTCTTAGAAGAAACTCACCCCGCAATCACACCAGATCAGTCCGTCTCCGCGCTTTGTCGTCCCTTAGAACCCACTGGCTGCATTTTCACAGTGCAGCATGGCCAACTGGCTTGACAAGCGAGACTGTTGAGATCACGCGGTAATTGCAGAATATACTGGATCGCACGAGATGACACAATGTAAGTGGTATTAAACGCAACAACAAACAGGCAAAAGCTTTTCTGCCCAACCAATGGCCTTAAAGAACAGTTAAGTCAATTGCAATTGTCTTTTGAAAGATTTATACGCTCCTACCATGGCTAAATAGCCTATTTTTATACAAATGCTCTTCATTTCCTGTTCATTTTGGGTTAGTTATTTCTTTGGAAATTGCTATGTAGATAAAAATTTAGATCATTTCTTCCATTTGTTGCTGATCTAGCCTACAATACGATCAAGCGTCAACACAGGGTGTTTTACTCTGACAATTAACCAGAAGTTGTAATGTTGTGTCTCTGTCCCGATTAACCTGCTCTAAGCTCTGATTAATTGTTGCGTTGTGCTCCGATGTGCGGGAAAAAATAGACGCCTTGCTCATCTGCTGCGGAGGCCTCCGGTTTGCAAGAGCTGCGACGGAGGAGAAAAGCAAGGCAGCGGAAGCATTTTACGCACACACAATGACTGAAGTGAAACAGTAGTTCCACTGCCCGTCGGAGCAAAGACGGACCAAACACGCATCTGGTCTGATTTAGGGGTGATATGGTTCAACGTCTTCCTGTCCGTGTGAAGTGCCAAATGGAATACTGCGCTTCCTCCAAAGTGTGCACAACACTATTCATAGTTCACTTTGTCACTGATCAAATCTCAGACCGCTTTGTTTTCAAGCCGGTGAACTTTGAGTTATGGACTGGGAAGGACAAGAGTGATGTGCAAGATCATGTCTACAGCAAAGCAATGGCATGACTTTGATCTAAACATTCAGCATGCAGATCATACCTTCGGACGGGTGGTGAACAGCAATGACCAGCAGGAGTTGCAGTCAGGATCTGAGGGCCTTCAGGTGATGGCATGAAATGTCTCTTTGTTTCCGTAGTGTAGTGGTTATCACATTCGCCTCACACGCGAAAGGTCCCCGGTTTGTTACCGGGTGGAAACACTATGTTTACATCGCCGATTTGAAAGTGGTTTATCTCTGTGACCTGGACACCTTATGAAATATGCACTGTATTACTGCATTATGGATCCAGGTAAATATCAATCATCTGCTGCAAATAAATGGTATGACTGAGCTTTATGCAAACAGCATGCAGTTCGTATTTTCAGAAAGGTTGCAAGCAACGATAATTAGAAACACTGACAGTCAGGGTGCAGCGGCCTTCAGCCGATAGCACTGGCCGGTTGTCAGTTTCCGTAGTGTAGTGGTTATCACGTTCGCCTAACACGCGAAAGGTCCTCGGATCGATGCCGAGCGGAAACACTCATTTCTTATCAGTACTGAGATTAGGAAGATTCCACTCTGTGACCCCAAGACTGCAACGCAGATAATGCCTCATAATTCTGCCACGTTGGACATGCTGCACGAAAGTCACATATGCTTCTTGCTCTCTAATTTACTCAACTCTTAGAAGAAACTCACCCCGGAATCACACCAGATCAGTCCGTCTCCGCGCTTTGTCGTCCCTTAGAACCCACTGGCTGCATTTTCACAGTGCAGCATGGCCAACTGGCTTGACAAGCGAGACTGTTGAGATCACGCGGTAATTGCAGAATATACTGGATCGCACGAGATGACACAATGTAAGTGGTATTAAACGCAACAACAAACAGGCAAAAGCTTTTCTGCCCAACCAATGGCCTTAAAGAACAGTTAAGTCAATTGCAATTGTCTTTTGAAAGATTTATACGCTCCTACCATGGCTAAATAGCCTATTTTTATACAAATGCTCTTCATTTCCTGTTCATTTTGGGTTAGTTATTTCTTTGGAAATTGCTATGTAGATAAAAATTTAGATCATTTCTTCCATTTGTTGCTGATCTAGCCTACAATACGATCAATCGTCAACACAGGGTGTTTTACTCTGACAATTAACCAGAAGTTGTAATGTTGTGTCTCTGTCCCGATTAACCTGCTCTAAGCTCTGATTAATTGTTGCGTTGTGCTCCGATGTGCGGGAAAAAATAGATGCCTTGCTCATCTGCTGCGGAGGCCTCCGGTTTGCAAGAGCTGCGCCGGAGGAGAAAAGCAAGGCAGCGGAAGCATTTTACGCACACACAATGACTGAAATGAAACAGTAGTTCCACTGCCCGTCGGAGCAAAGATGGACCAAACACGCATCTGGTCTGATTTAGGGGTGATATGGTTCAACGTCTTCCTGTCCGTGTGAAGTGCCCAATGGAATACTGCGCTTCCTCCAAAGTGTGCACAACACTATTCATAGTTCACTTTGTCACTGATCAAATCTCAGACCGCTTTGTTTTCAAGCCGGTGAACTTTGAGTTATGGACTGGGAAGGACAAGAGTGATGTGCAAGATCATGTCTACAGCAAAGCAATGGCATGACTTTGATCTAAACATTCAGCATGCAGATCATACCTTCGGACGGGTGGTGAACAGCAATGACCAGCAGGAGTTGCAGTCAGGATCTGAGGGCCTTCAGGTGATGTCATCAAATGTTTCTTTGTTGCCGTAGTGTAGTGGTTATCACGTTCGCCTCACACGCGAAAGGTCCCCGGTTCGATACCGGGCGGAAACACTATGTTTACATCGCCCATTTGAAAGTGGTTTATCTCTGTGACCTGGACACCTTATGAAATATGCACTGTATTACTGCATTATGGATCCAGGTAAATATCAATCATCTGCTGCAAATAAATGGTATGACTGAGCTTTATGCAAACAGCATGCAGTTCGTATTTTCAGAAAGGTTGCAAGCTACGATAATTAGAAACACTGACAGTCAGGGTGCAGCGGCCTTCAGCCGATAGCACTGGCCGGTTGTCAGTTTCCGTAGTGTAGTGGTTATCACGTTCGCCTAACACGCGAAAGGTCCTCGGATCGATGCCGAGCGGAAACACTCATTTCTTATCAGTACTGAGATTAGGAAGATTCCACTCTGTGACCCCAAGACTGCAACGCAGATAATGCCTCATAATTCTGCCACGTTGGACATGCTGCACGAAAGTCACATATGCTTCTTGCTCTCTAATTTACTCAACTCTTAGAAGAAACTCACCCCGCAATCACACCAGATCAGTCCGTCTCCGCGCTTTGTCGTCCCTTAGAACCCACTGGCTGCATTTTCACAGTGCAGCATGGCCAACTGGCTTGACAAGCGAGACTGTTGAGATCACGCGGTAATTGCAGAATATACTGGATCGCACGAGATGACACAATGTAAGTGGTATTAAACGCAACAACAAACAGGCAAAAGCTTTTCTGACCAACCAATGGCCTTAAAGAACAGTTAAGTCAATTGCAATTGTCTTTTGAAAGATTTATACGCTCCTACCATGGCTAAATAGCCTATTTTTATACAAATGCTCTTCATTTCCTGTTCATTTTGGGTTAGTTATTTCTTTGGAAATTGCTATGTAGATAAAAATTTAGATCATTTCTTCCATTTGTTGCATCTAGCCTACAATACGATCAATCGTCAACACAGGGTGTTTTACTCTGACAATTAACCAGAAGTTGTAATGTTGTGTCTCTGTCCCGATTAACCTGCTCTAAGCTCTGATTAATTGTTGCGTTGTGCTCCGATGTGCGGGAAAAAATAAACGCCTTGCTCATCTGCTGCGGAGGCCTCCAGTTTGCAAGAGCTGCGACGGAGGAGAAAAGCAAGGCAGCGGAAGCATTTTACGCACACACAATGACTGAAGTGAAACAGTAGTTCCACTGCCCGTCGGAGCAAAGACGGACCAAACACGCATCTGGTCTGATTTAGGGGTGATATGGTTCAACGTCTTCCTGTCCGTGTGAAGTGCCAAATGGAATACTGCGCTTCCTCCAAAGTGTGCACAACACTATTCATAGTTCACTTTGTCACTGATCAAATCTCAGACCGCTTTGTTTTCAAGCCGGTGAACTTTGAGTTATGGACTGGGAAGGACAAGCGTGATGTGCAAGATCATGTCTACAGCAAAGCAATGGCATGACTTTGATCTAAACATTCAGCATGCAGATCATACCTTCGAACGGGTGGTGAACAGCAATGACCAGCAGGAGTTGCAGTCAGGATCTGAGGGCCTTCAGGTGATGGCATGAAATGTCTCTTTGTTTCCGTAGTGTAGTGGTTATCACGTTCGCCTCACACGCGAAAGGTCCCCGGTTCGATACCGGGCGGAAACACTATGTTTACATCGCCGATTTGAAAGTGGTTTATCTCTGTGACCTGGACACCTTATGAAATATGCACTGTATTACTGCATTATGGATCCAGGTAAATATCAATCATCTGCTGCAAATAAATGGTATGACTGAGCTTTATGCAAACAGCATGCAGTTCGTATTTTCAGAAAGGTTGCAAGCTACGATAATTAGAAACACTGACAGTCAGGGTGCAGCGGCCTTCAGCCGATAGCACTGACCGGTTGTCAGTTTCCGTAGTGTAGTGGTTATCACGTTCGCCGAGCGTGCGAAAGGTCCTTGGATCGATGCCGAGCGGAAACACTCATTTCTTATCAGTACTGAGATGAGGAAGATTCCATTCTGTGACCTCAAGACTGCAACGCAGATAATGCCTCATAATTCCGCCACGTTGGACATGCTGCACGAAAGTCACATATGCTTCTTGCTCTCTAATTTACTCAACTCTTAGAAGAAACTCACCCCGGAATCACACCAGAGGCGTAGTCAGTCCGTCTCCTCTCCGCGCTTTGTCGTCCCTTAGAACCCACTGGCTGCATTTTCACAGTGCAGCATGGCCAACTGGCTTGACAAGTGAGACTGTTGAGATCACGCGGTAATTGCAGAATATACTGGATCGCACGAGATGACACAATGTAAGTGGTATTAAACGCAACAACAAACAGGTAAAAGCTTTTCTGCCCAACCAATGGCCTTGAAGAACAGTTAAGTCAATTGCATTTGTCTTTTTATAGATTTATATGCTCCTACCATGGCTAAGTAGCCTATTTTTATACAAATGCTCTTCATTTCCTGTTTATTTTGGGTTAGTTATTTCTTTGGAAATTGCTATGTAGATAAAAATTTACATAATTTCTTCCATGTGCTGGTGATCTAGCCTGCAATACGATCAAGCGTCAACATAGGGTGTTTTACTCTGACAATTAACCAGAAGTTTTAATGTTGTATCTCTGTCCCGATCAACCTGCTCTACGCTCTGATGAATTGTTGCGTTGTGCTCCAGTGTGCGGGAAAAAATAGAAGCCTTGTTCATCTGCTGCGGAGGCCTCCGGTTTGCAAAAGATGCGTTTTCAGTCCATCTCCGCCCCGCTGCGTGACTCGCCGCGCTTTGTCGTCCCTTAGAAACCACTGGCTGCATTTTCACAGTGCAGCATGGCCGGCTGGCTTGAGAAGCGAGACTGTTGAGATCACGCAGTGTTATGTATGAGTATTTTGTGTACAGAACTGTATATCATTTGTAAATGGAGATTTGTTAGACACTATTTAAATGCCCATTATGACTGGTCAGCGATTTGTTTATTTTTGTTATTATTTAGCTCCCTCTGGTGCTATGTCTGAAGAAAAACATGATCTGATGCAATATTACTTCTTTGTGATGAAATAGACTAGTGCTTTCTAGAAGATTCTGGCTTCTTCCTGCCTGGAGGGGGCGGGATCACCCAGGAATCCTGTAGATCTTTCCAGATTGTTGCTAGTCTATATAAATGCTGTGATTTTGGTCAGTAGAAGCAGAGTTTTTGGTTTGGCAACAGAGTTACATAGTGGCATTAGAGTTTTATTATAAGATTGCACAGTGGTTTATTTGTGGAAGCTTTTTTTTATCAGTGAAGAATAAATTTGTTAAAGTTGTCATTGCTGGTTTTCTTTGTTATGATTTTCAAGTCATAACAAATTGGAGGTTCCACCGAGATAAATCATTCATTGGATCAACGATTGGATTCACCAAAGATTAAAGCTGAATAATTATTTTAAATCTTGTGACTATTTGAAAAACCAGCAATCATGACTTTTGATGTTGAAAACATGGTTTCCTGAAAACTCCAACCCAGGAATCAATTGTGCTGGCAAAGAAGAAGGACTTGCTGCAAATAGCCTCAACCCTTGGATTATCTGATGTGAAATCATCAATGAAGAAACAAGAAATATTTAACATTTTGGTGCAACATTTCATCGAAGAAGATATATTTGGGGAAGAAGCAGCAGAATTGATTAAAGATGTGGTAGTGCCTGCAACAGAGCTGCAAAGACTTGAGGTGCAGCTACGCCTGAAACAACTGGAACTGGAAGAAAGAAGGTTGGAGAAGGAGAGATAACTAGAAGAAAGAAGACTGGAAGAAAGAAGGTTGGAGATGGAGAAAGAACTGGAGGAAAGAAGGATGGAGAAGGAAGAAAGAAGGTTGGAGAAAGAAAGAACTAGAAGAAAAAAGGATGCAGTACGAACTGGAAATGAAGAAAATTAAAGCAGGTACTGTTACAAAATCTTTTGGACTTTCTGATCATTTTGATGTGGTTAAACTCATCAAACTTGTTCCTCCCTTCCTAGAAAATTATGTAGACTAATACTTAACCCATTTTGAAAAAATTGCTGAAAATTTGAAATGGCTAAAAGAGCATTGGACAATGATGTTACAAAGTGTTCTTACTGGTAAAGCTAGGAAAATCTATAACCAGTTATCTGTCCAACAGTGTTCTGATTATGATTTTGTCAAATCTGCCATTCTGAAGGGTTATGAATTAGTCCCCGAGGCTTACAGGCAAAAATTTAGGAATTCTCGCAAAGGAAGCCAGTCAAACTCATGTTGAATTTGGCAGGTTGAAGGAACAGTTGTTTGATCAGTGGTGTAATTCCATGAAAGTTGAGAAAGATTTTGACTGAATGAGGCAAGTTATTCTGGTTGAGGAATTCAAAAGGTGTATCCAGCCTGATATCAAGACTTTCCTTGAGGAGAAACAAGCCATTACTTTGCAAGATGTTTCCACCCTGGCTGATAGTTATGCATTGACTCATAAGTCTTCTTTTGTCCAAAAATCCACTTTTTCTAAATTTCAAGGCAAGGCTCAGTCCAAGACTTCTAATAACACTTCTAATGATTCTAAGGCCACTTCTGAGAGGAAACCTTCCAGTGAGAAGCAATCCTCTGATTCTTTACCTTCTGTGTCTTGCCAATACTGCAAAAAGCAAGGTCACCTTACTTCTGAGTGTCACGCTCTCAAGAAAAAACAACAATGAGAAGAAACCAAGCCAACTGCTTTCACTAGGAGAGAATCTCTTGTATCAAAGGTCAGTTCGCCTGATCTTCTACCTTCTGTGTCTGATTCTGTTATGGAGGGTTTTGAGCCATTCATCACCAATGTTTTGTCTCACTTTCACATTATTTTTCCTCATCAGCTCCTGCTCGAATTCTAAGGGATACTGGGTCTTCCCAATCTCTTATTCTGGCAGATATTCTGCCTTTTTCAGACAAATCGTCTACTCAGGCTAATGTCCTTATTCAAGGAGTAGAATGTGGTTTTACAAGTGTACCTCTCCATAATGTTCACCTCAAATCAGACTTGGTCTCTGGGCATGTTACTGTTGGTGTTAGGTCTTCTCTTCCTTTCAAAGGTGTTCATTTGCTTCTTGGTAATGAACTTGCTGAGGATAAGGTTGTGCTGTACCCTGTTGTAACTGACACTCCTTTGATTGATCAAGAATGTGACCCTATAGAGGAGGAAATTCCAGACCTCTATCCTTCATGTGCAGTTACTCGTTCTATGGCCAAACAGGCTATTCAAGATGATGCTGACCTGGGCTTTAACCTGGCTGACACCTTCATTGGGCTGTCTTTTCATCAGGAACCTTCCAGTCCTGAGATGTCTGGGAAATCTTCAGACTTGTCCTCGTCAGGTCATTCTAATGACATTCTGTTTTGGAAAAAACTTATTCAGGAGCAACAACAAGCTTGTGATCTAGCGCATCTTCTACCACAGGCTGTAAGTGAACAAGAGGCTACTCAAGTTCCTGTCTGTATTTACGACAAAAATGGTGTGCTTTTGAGAAAGTGGCATCCACCTGATGTTTCTGCAGATGAAGAGTGGATGATCATCCATTAAATTGTTCTTCCAAAGTCTTATCGTCAAGAAACTCTTAGTCTGGCCCATGACAATCCTATGTCAGGTCATTTGGGTATCAAGAAGACCCTTCAACGTGTCAGGAACCATTTCTTCTGGCCTTCCATGAGGTCCGATGTACAGGAGTACTGCAAATCCTGTCATACTTGTCAAATGGTTGGGAAGCCGAACCAGAATATTCCAAAGGCTCGACTTAAGCCCATTCCCGCTTTTGAAGAACCTTTCAGTCGGATCATCATTGACTGTGTTAGACCATTGCCGAAGACTAGATCTGGTTGTGAGTACCTACTGACTATCATGTGTGCTTCCACCCGGTTCCCTGAGGCAATTCCACTTCGTAACATCAAGGCGAAGACTATCATCAAGGCTCTAAGTTTTTCTGCTTTGTTAGTCTTCCTAAGTCTATTCAGTCTGATCAAGAGTCAAATTTCATGTCTGGCATATTTCAATAAGTTATGCTTGAGCTTGGTATTAAACAATACAGGTCATCAGCTTACCATCCTGAGAGTCAAGGTGCTTTGGAGAGGTTCCATCAAACCCTGAAGAACATGATAAGGACCTACTGCCTTGACACAGAGAAAGACTGGGATGAAGGTGTCCATTTTCTTCTGTTTGCTGCCTGTGAAGCTGTTCAGGAGTCTCTTGCGTTCAGCCCTTTTGAGCATGTTTTTAGGCATACAGTCCGTGGACCTCTGAAGCTTCTAAAGGAAAAGTTGCTGCCCAAAGGTGATGTCCCAATGAACTTGCTTCAGTACGTCTCTGACTTCCGTAATCGTCTCTCTAAGGCTTGTGACTTTGCTAAGTCTAATCTCAAAGAGGCTCAGGGCAAAATGAAAGCCAGATATGACCTTCATTCCCAAATTAGAAGTTTTAAAGCTGGTGACAAAGTCCTTGCGCTTTTGCCAGTTTCTGGAAACCCTCTAAGAGCCCGATATTTCGGCCCTTACACTGTCCTCAAAAAGGTCAGTGATCTAAATTACATAATTTTAACCCCTGGAAGGAGGAAACAAAAACAAATGTGTCACATCAACATGCTGAAAGAATACATTGACAGAGACACTCAGCAAAAGCCAGTCAACGTGGTAAATACAATTGAACTGGAAAATTCTGAAGAAGATTGTGACTGCCCCTTGGAAAATGAACCTGGTCCAGCCAAACTTGAAAATTCAGACATTCTTCAAAATATTGACAGCAAGTTGTCCCACCTGGACCCTTTTCAACAACAACAGCTAAAGCAGCTCATATTTGAATATAGTCACATATTCCCTGATGTTCCATCGAGGACTGATATGGTTTACTATGATGTCATCCTACAAGATAATGCCAAGCCTGTAAAACAGCATCCTTACAGAATGAATCCAGAGAGGCAGAAATACCTTAAACAAGAAGTCAAATATCTGCTTGAAAATGACTTTGTTGAACCAAGTAAAAGTGACTTTTGTACAGCTACAGTTGTTTACTTATGTCATATTGTAGGACAGGGTCAAGTCAAACCAATTGATGCAAAAGTAAAAGTTATCACTGAATTTCCTGAGCCTACAACTGAAAGACAACTAATGAGATTTCTAGGGATGGCAGGCTACTACAGAAAATTCTGTAAAAATTTCTCTATCATTTCTGAACCTTTGACAAATTTACTGAAGAAAAATGCTAAATTTGTTTGGGATGAAAAATGTCAAAATTCATTTGACCAACTGAAAGCTATCCTCAAAAATGGACCAGTTCTCTTATCTCCTAATTTCAAAAAGGAGTTCAAGTTGGCTGTTGATGCCAGTGATATTGGTGCAGGTGCAGTTTTACTGCAAGAAGACACTGTTGGAGTAGATAATCCTGTTTGTTACTTTTCCAAAAATTTGATAAACATCAGAAAACCTATTCAACAATTGAAAAAGAATGTTTGGCACATGTTTTGGCTTTACAACATTTTGAAGTCTATTTGACTTGTTCAGCTACTTCCATCAAGGTCTTCAGAGATCACAATCCCCTCACATTCTTGCATAAGATCAAAAACAAGAATCAAAGATTACTGAGATGGAGTTTACTTTTGCAAGAGTATGATTTGGATCTTTGTTACATCAGGGGAAAAGATAATGTTGTTCCAGATGCACTTTCTCGCATGTAATTTTACTTTTCTATTTGATTGTGAAAATTGCACTAGTTGTTATGTATATGATTGTTATAATGATCAATGATACTTTTGTTTAAAGTTCAAGATTACACTGATTATAAAACTGTGTTAATTTTAACAAAAGAAAGCTTTTAGCAAACCTTTCTTTTCTTAAAGAGGGGAGTGTTATTTTTGAGTATTCTGTGTACAGCACTGTATATCATTTGTAAATGGAGATTTGTTAGACACTATTTCAATGCCCATTATGACTGGTCAGCGATTTGTTTATTTTGGTTATCATTTTGCACCCTCTGGTGGTATGTCTGTAGAAAAACATGATCTGATGCAATACCACTTATTTGTGATGAAATAGACTAGTGCTTTCTAGAAGCTTCTGGCTTCTTCCTGCCTGGAGGGGGCGGGATCACCTAGGAATACTGTAGATCTTTCCAGAATGTTGCTAGTCTATATAAATGCTGTGATTGTGGTCAGCAGAAGCAGAGTTTTTGTTTTGGCAACAGAGTTACAAAGTGGCATTAGAGTGTTATTATAAGATTGCACAGTGGATTATTTGTAGAAGTTTTTTTTAATTAGTGAAGAATAAATTTGTTTAAGTTGTCATTGCTGGTTTTCTTTGTTATGATTGTCAAGTCATAACAGTGGTAATTGCAGAATATACTGGATCGAACGAGATGATACAATGTAAGTGGTATGAAACGCAATAACATAAAATTTACGCAAAAATTACCATGGCTAAGTAGCCTATTTGTAGATAAATGCTCTTAATTTCCGCTTCATTTTGGGTTAGTTATTTCTTTGGAAATTGCTATGTAGATAAAAATTTACATAATTTCCTCCATTTGTTGCTGATCTAGTCTACAATACGATCAAGCGTCAACACAGGGTGTTTTACTCTGACAATTAACCAGAAGTTGTAATGTTGTGTCTCTGTCCCGATTAACCTGCTCTACGCTCTGATTAATTGTTGCGTTGTGCTCCGATGTGCGGGAAAAAATAGAAGCCTTGCTTATCTGCTGCGGAGGCCTCCGGTTTGCAAGAGCTGTGACAGAGGCAAAAAGCAAGGCAGCGGAAGCATTGTACGCACACACAGTGACTGGAGTTGAACAGTAGTTCCACTGCCCGTCGGAGCAAAGATGGACCAAACACGCATCTCGTCTGATTTAGGGGTAATATGGTTCAACGTCTTCCTGTCTGTGTGAAGTGCCAAATGGAATACTGCGCTTCCTCCAAAGTGTGCACAACACTATTCATAGTTCACTTTGTCACTGATCAAATGTCAGACCGCTTTGTTTTCAAGCTAGTGAACTTTGAATTATGGACTGGGATGGACAAGAGTGATGTGCAAGATCATGTCTAGTTTGATCTAAACATTCAGCATGCAGATCATTCCTTTGGACGGGTGGTGAACAGCAATGATCAGCAGGAGTTGCGGTCAGCATCTGAGGGCTTTCAGATGATGGCATAAAATGTCTCTTTGTTTCTGTAGTGTAGTGGTTATCATGATCGCCTCACACGCGAAAGGTCCCCGGCTCAGTACCGGGCGGAAACACTATTTTTTACATCACCGATTTGAAAGTGATTTATCTTTGTGACCTGGAGACCTTATGAATGTGCACTGTATTACTGCATTATGGATCCAGGTAAATATCAATGATGTGCTGCAAAGAAATGGTATGACTGAGCTTTATACAAACAGCATGCAGTTCGTATCTTCAGAAAGGTTGCAATCTACAATGATTAGAAACACTGACAGTCAGGGTGCAGCTGCCATCAGCCAATAACAGTGGTTGGTTTTCAGTTTCCGTAGTGTAGTGGTTATCGCGTTTGCCAAACACGTGACAGGTCCTTGGCTCGATGCCGAGCGGAAATGCTCATTTCTTATCAGTACTGAGATTAGGAAGATTCCACTCTGTGACCTCAAGACTGCAACGCAGATAATGCCTCATAATTCTGCCCGTTGGATATTGGACTTCTTGCTCTCTAATTTACTCAACTCTTAGAAGAAAAGAATCACACAGATATGCTTCTAGAACCCACTGGCTGCATTTTTAATTTGGCTTGAGAAGCGAGACTGTTGAGATCAACTGGATGCGACGAGATGACACAATTAGAAGAAAGTTAAGTCAATTGCAATTGTCTTTTGAAAGATTTATACGCTCCTACCATGGCTAAAATTTTTTATACAAATGCTCTTCATTTCCTGTTCATTTTGGGTTAGTTATTTCTTTGTTGCTATGTAGATAAAAATTTGATCATTTCTTCCATTTTTTGCATCTATTAGATTACGATCACTGTCAACACAGGGTGTTTTACTCTGACAATTAACCAGAAGTTGTAATGTTGTGTCTCTGTCCCGATTAACCTGCTCACGCTCTGATTAATTGTTGCGTTGTGCTCCGATGTGCGGGAAAAAATAGAAGCCTTGCTTATCTGCTGCGGAGGCCTCCGGTTTGCAAGAGCTGTGACAGAGGCAAAAAAGCAAGGCAGCGGAAGCACAATCTGTCCACACAATGACTGGAGTTGAACAGTAGTTCCACTGCCCTTTTTAAAGCAAATACGGACCAAACACGCATCTAGTCTGATTTAGGGGTAATATGGTTCAACGTCTTCCTGTCTGTTTGAAGTGCCAAATGGAATACTGCTCCTCCAAAGTGAAAAACAACACTATTCATAGTTCACTTTGTCACTGATCAAATGTCAGACCGCTTTGTTTTCAAGCCAGTGAACTTTGAATTATGGACTGGGATGGACAAGAAGATGTGCAAGATCATGTCTAGTTTGATCTAAACATTCAGCATGCAGATCATTCCTTTGGACGGGTGGTGAACAGCAATGATCAGCAGGAGTTGCGGTCAGCATCTGAGGGCTTTCAGATGATGGCATAAAATGTCTCTTTGTTTCTGTAGTGTAGTGGTTATCATGATCGCCTCAATTGAAGGTCCTTGCTCAGTACGGGCGGAAACACTATTTTTTACATCACCGATTTGAAAGTGATTTATCTTTGTGACCTGGAGACCTTATGAATGTGCACTGTATTACTGCATTATGGATCCAGGTAAATATCAATGATGTGCAGCAAAGAAATGGTATTTGAGCTTTATACAAACAGCATGCAGTTCGAATTATCTTCAGAAAGGTTGCAAAGAATGATTAGAAACACTGACAGTCAGGGGCAGCTGCCATCAGCCAATAACAGTGGTTGGTTTTCAGTTTCCGAGTGTGGAGTGCCAAATGGCGTTTGCCAAACACATGACAGGTCCTTGGCTCGAACCGAGCGGAAATGCTCATTTCTTATCAGTACTGAGATTGGGAAGATTCCACTCTGTGACCTCAAGACTCCAGAGATAATGCCTCATAATTCTGCCACGTTGGACATGCTGCACAAAAGTCACATATGCTTCTTGCTCTCTAATTTACTCAACTCTTAGAAGAAACTCACCCCGGAATCACACCAGATGCGTGTTCAGGCCGTCTCCGCCCCGCTGCGTGTCTCTCCGCGTTTTGTCGTCCATTAGAACCCACTGGCTGCATTTTCACTGTGCAGCATGGCCGGCTGGCTTGAGCCAGGAGACTGTTGGATCTGGTAATTGCAGAATATACTGGATCGCACGAGATGACACAATGTAAGTGGTATTAAACGCAACAACAAGCAGGCAAAAGCTTTTCTGTCCAACCAATGGGGTTAAGGTCAATTGCATTTGTCTTTTTAAAGATTTATATGCTCCTACCATGGCTAAGTAGCCTATTTATATTTAATGCTCTTCATTTCCTGTTCATTTTGGGTTAGTTATTTCTTTGGAAACTGCTATATAGAGAAAAATTTACATAATATCTTCCAGTTGTTGCTGATCTAGCCTACAATACGATCAAGCATCAACACAGGGTGTTTTACTCTGACAATTAACCAGAAGTTGTAATGTTGTGTCTCTGTCCCGATTAACCTGCTCTACGCTCTGATTAATTGTTGCGTTCAACTAAACGATGCTTGAGCTGGAAGAAATAGACATGCTTATCTGCTCGGAGACCTCCAGTTTGCAAAAGCTGCGGAAATAAAAACGGAGGTGTTGCAAGGCAGCGGATTGATTCTGCCACACACAAAACTGAAGTGAAACTTATTGTATGATGATAAATGTGGGACCAAATTAGCATCTGGTCTGATTTAGGGGTGATATGGTTCAGATTCTTCCTGTTTGTGAAGTGCCAAATGATTGTAAAAAGGAAAGCAAAACTGTATTTGTAATTTGACCAAACATATACATTAGGGGGAATTAAATTCTAAAAGTCGGGAGCTGAATGTGGTGGACGAGGAAGAGGAGATGCCTTTGTTGGAAGGGAGTGATGACGATGCAGATGAGGAGGACCCTGAAGTGCATCCAGTCACGGTCAGCAGAACCAGCGAAAAGCCCAGCAGTTCTACCGCGAAGCAGCCAGATGGGAAGTACCCTAGATGATGTTATTCCAGAGGAGCTAATGAGCCAGGAGCCTGTGGCTTGCATTGAGAGGCGGATGGGGGCTGCTGAAGTCCCCACTACGCCTCTCGAGAAGAAAGAAGTACTGGTTACCGAGCCCTCTGGAGGTGCAGGTGCTTCGGACACGGCAGATCAGGATATTGCTGGGTCTGGTGTGCTGTTTACCCAGTCGGAGGAGGCTGAGGCTGGGCTGATGGAAGAGGATGATGCTGATAAGGCCAATTGCTGAATTTGAAACTTAAAGGTCTGTAGAACAGGCAATAATTTGCATGAAAAGGAACCATTGGTAGAGCGAATAACACAAGAATGAAAGAATTTAGAAAGGGGACATAGAAGAGATGATCTGCTTGTTCTTGTCTCTTTTCTATTTATGTATTTCATAGTAAAAAATGCCAATGGCTTAAGAAACAATGGTCAACTTAAACAGATGCTTGAGTCCTGTAAAGCGGATATAATTTGTCTACAAGAGACGAACTGGCACTGTGAGAAAATTGATGAACTAGAGGAGGATTTTCGTGGTGAATGTGCAGGTCAATAACGGAAATGAATCCTCTTGTGGTGTTTGAATTTTATTGATTTTGCCACTGTTAAAAACTGCTGCTTATTGTATGATGAATAAATGTGGAAGACAAATTAGCATTGAATATACATTTGAATTTGTCTTCAGATTGTTGAATGTTGCTTAAAATGATGAAAAAGAAAGCGGAAAAATGTTTTTGTAAAGAATGAAACATATACATTGAATGTAACGATTCTGAATCGCGGTTTTTTTAAAGCGTAGTAACACCACCTGCTACCATGGGGCGAACATCTGAGCTTTCCCTTTTCCTTCATTAATCCCCGTGCTGTCCTGAACGAAAGCGCCAAACATCAAAGGGCATGGCAAATGCTTCCGGAAAAAACTCGACTGACATCTGTATTTTTTGGCTACGTGCTGAAAGGAGTCAAGCAAATGAAAACAGAATCATCTCCTATTAACCAGTATGCAACTCTAAGAAAAGTATATCTGTTCCCGTTTACTTTGCTTGATTAGCAATCAAATGGTGGATTCGTTTACTCTTTAAGTTGTATGAGTAGAGCTGTTTATTATGGCAAAATGTTTGATTGCTGAATTTTGAAATTTAAATGGCCATAGAACAGCACAGATTTGCATGAACATGATTGCCATTGCCATGCCATTAGACTGGAAAATGAAAACGGAGGAAAACTTGATAATTTATATCTCACATTCGCGTTTCATCCGCTTTTCAAAAAAAATTACCACCTTCTGTATTTTTTGAGTGCTTAAAATGCATTGACCTAATTATAATTAAATCTGTTTTTTCTAGAATAACTAAAAAATGTAGCCAATTATTTAATGTTAGAAGATTTGGGGGGAGAGAAGCAATTTCTGAAGAAATTGCACTTGATTATTCTGAAAGCTGAACACTGTGATGCTGTCTTGAATACAATTAAGTTTGAATGATTTGAATGTTTGCTGAGAATTAGCCAGGACACTGAATAGCTGCCATGAAAAAATAATAATATTTGAATTATTTCTGGCGCTTGAATGTTTATTAAAAAAAACTGAAAAAAAGTTATCTGACAATGAAAGAATGAAAGAATGATTGAATGAATGAGTTAAACATGAACCAGCTCAAAGTTAAAATGTATTAACAGTAAAAAAAAAAAGAAAAAAAAAGACTGCGGTCTAAAATGTCCAAGATGGATACAGAAAGACACAGACAGACACAGACAGGCAGGCAGAGTGACAGATAAGAGACAGACAGACTGACAGACAATCTTTTAGACTGTTCATGATTTCAAAGCTTGAGCTGCTTCACATGTAATTTTCTCTGTAAGAGGTTTTAACTGCCAAGAACTCAGGTTGGTGAAATAGGCCCTTTCAGTATTCAAATTTCACTGTGCTGTTACACATAGGCGATTGGCCGAACTGCAATTGATTCGGCCAATCACCTGTGGGCAACGGCACAGTGACATTTGAATAACCTATGACTGCAGTCTAAAATGTCCAAGATGGACACAGAAACACCCAGACAGACACAGACAGGCAGGCAGACTGACAGACAGCCTTTTAGATTGTTCATGATTTCAAACCTTGAGCTGCTTCACAAGTAATTGTCTCTGTATGAGGCTTTAACTGCCAAAGAGCATTTTATATGTAATCTAATGACCTCAGTATTGATTAGCTGAGTCCCCAGCTGTACGGGTTGCCTGCCATTTATTCATTCACTCATTCATTCTTCATAAATTATCTACGGTATGATAGGCTATTTGATTTGTTCGTAAGATTTTTTTTTTTTTTTTTTACAAGAATAGAACACAGATAACAAAACACAATATGAGACAAAGTTGTGAAGGATTGAGAATATTTTAAATATTCATTTGACTAAATTAACAGACTAAATACATATCCATGTTTGCTGATGCGCTATGCAAGGAGCTACGGGGAGAAGGCGACAGCTCCTGTCGCTAGCAGTGGCTGCCGGTGGACAGAGCTGGGAGGGCGATAAACATGTCTTTAAACTGATTATTAGTCTTAAACTGTTTTCAGTCATTTCCCTTGATTAAAGATACTCTAATTCTCCCATCTCAGGTGGAGCTAATTCTTTTCGTTATTCGAAATGCTTAAATTAAGTGAATCCAATATGCCCGGGATATATAGTACAGTTTGCTGTAACAACAGTCGTCAGTGAATCTCCAAACGACAGTTTCCTTCCATCGCAAAAGACTTCGCTACACTGGCAGAATAAATGGTTGGCTTCCTTCAGAAGGGACCACTGGCAGCCTGAATCTAACTCCCAGGTATTGTGCTGTCAGCGCTTTGTTTTCAGCATGATGCATTTGTCTTCAACTTAGCTAATTATTATTTTTTCTCCTTCGTCGCTCTTTGGCAGGAAAACTCTAGGGAATCACTTTAAATGCTCAAATACAGTTTATTAACTTATAGGGAAACCGTAATTGAGTCGCGCTATTAATTGTTCGGTTTCTCAAGCCAGTTCTTAATATTTCAGGAGACTAAGCAGTAATTAACATTGTTCACTTGCTAGCTAGATACAGTAACGTTACAGAACTTGAATAGGTTACAGACGGTAACTTAGGCATTGCTTACCTGCGAGATATAACCGCACGCATTTGTCCTGTGCTAGCTCTTCCGTGATCTGCGCGAATATTCTCGGAGGTTTCGCTTATCTTAATGGTAATGCTGGCAAACAGCTGCTGCTGACTTAGCGAGCCTGTATTGTAATGAGTGAAGACATAACTTTTGCCGATAAACGTTGCATTTGACCAACACTAGTTCTGCTAAGCAGTAATTTAATTTAAGGTAGACTGCAAACCGCGGCATATCGCATTCATTAACATATGTTTCTATTTTTAACGTTGCATTTCTAGCGAACGTTTTTACCGTTTCATTGATTGACAGAAGGCTATGCCAATACTTGTCTCCTAGCAACAGTGCGAGGAGCAAACAACCGCCACACACACAGAGCCGCCCAGTCACTCAGTCAAAGAAATCCTCGTTAGCGCCCACCTCAAACTCCTGCTTCTCACGCAAAAAAAAATGTTTGTCCTGTCACCAATGTAACGATATCGTTCAAGGCAAGAGACTTTGCTGAGTGTGTGGATGTCTTTTTTATTTCTCTGAGTGATATAATGTTGGATTTACAGCGATCTAAAAACTCTGCCCCTTTGCTGTTCTCCCAAAATTTTTGGGTGAATTTTGAATGGAAGAGATAGAGAAGTTTTACCTGCTTCCTGTCCTTTGACTGTTCCCTGAGCCAAAACCATGTACTTCTCTGCTACAAAAATTATACCGCTGGAACAAGAATAAATTTTCTTACGTTTTTGTGAAATGTCATGAAGAGGGATTCAAATTTGTGGAAGTTACAGCGATTTAAAAAGTATATTTTTCAGCGTGTCTGCTCCCAGCTGGCACTCTAGGAATAAAATCACGCACTCTAGCTCCGAAGATTCCAAGCCATAGACACCCATTATAAAGTCTGAGAAGGGCTCAAAATTTAATGTTTTCTAAACTGCCGGTGTAGAAAAACTAAAAGAGATAATGAAAATTTGAGTCAGACACTGAAAGTAAGTGGGATTGTCGTTTGAGAGTTGGAACGGAGTTTCTACGTGAATGTATGAGTTCACGGTGAGAGAGTGAAGATGAGTGAGTTTGAAGGATTTTCTCATTGACTTCCATTATTACAAAGTTTCAGAAAACGGTGAATAATTTTTTAAAGTTTGAATGGGATTGAAAAGTTGAATCATACATAAAACATCAGGAAAATGTTGAATACTTTCCAGTTGGAATGGAATTTCTAACTGAAAGTATGAATCGGTAGTTACCGTTTGAAAAAAGGTGAAGTTTTCTGATTTTTGAAGATTCCGTAATTCATTTCCAATGAGAAAACGGTTTGGAAAAAACCTGGAATATCTCGGAAAGTATGAATGTTAGGAATTAGACAAGTCATTCCAGTCGATTCCTAATTCAGCTGAACATTTTGATGTTTGAATGGTTTGAATCGGTTGAGGTTTGTGGAACGCATTCAGGGCCAAAGTTTTTTTTGAATGGGATTTAATAGGAATCGGAATTTTAACGTTGAATTTCTGGAAAACTATGAATGTTACGGAAAATCTGAAAGTTTCCGATAATGTCCTCATGGCACTGAATAAGATGAAATTTGAATGGTTTGAATCAGTTGAAGTATGTTGAAGTTATGGTGAGCCAAAAAACGCGGCGGAATAATTATAAGAAAAATAAAGAATTTTGGTAACAGAAGAACATAGGGTGTGAATGCTGAAAGCACTCACACCCAATTATTCAAATTATTGGCATTCTTTCAATCTAACACCGTAGCCCAGTTAGGCTTGTCTGCTTTTCACCATCACATCTTAATCGGTATAGGCTACTGGCTAAATTTCTTGATTGTTATTTAGGCCAAGTACACGGGAGCAGATTTAGGGAAGGGCGGAGCACCTGCAATTTGCGAAATCTAAACTCAGGCTTCTTTTCGACGGCATTTTAAATCGTTTAAGCCGCTTCAGGTGTGTATGTTTCAAGAAATTACACGCGACTGCCTCCACATCCCATGACTGCAAGTGGTCTCATCACACTTTAAAAAATCCTCGTTCAACATCGTCACATCCCAACACAGCATTTCATCTCTCATTGCATTCATATCTCTATAATGATAAAATAAAAATAAAGAGATTTATTTTCAGATCGGCCTGGATTTCAAGCATCTAAAAAATACACAAGGTGGAAAACTGTAAAGCGGATGAAACGTGAATGTGAGATATAAATTATCACAATCACACGAAATGGCCAAATATGCGTTCTTGCAAATCTGTGCTGTTCTATAGCCATTTAACTTTCAGAATGCAGCAATCAAACATGCTATCTTAATAAACAGCTCTACTCATTCAGCAAAGTAAATAAGCGAATCCCGATTGATTGCTAATTGAGCCAAGTAAACAGAGACAGGATGAGAGTAACCTAATTGGTTAAAAGGAGATGATTCTGTAGTCCTTTACTTGGCTTTGTGCAGCATGGCGCCGAAAAATACTAATGTCAGTCAAGTTTTTTTTCCGGAAGCATTTCTCATGCCCTTAGATGTTTGGCACTTTCGTTCAAGACTGCGTCGGGTTTAATAAAGGAAAAGGGAATGCTCGGATGTTCGCCTAATGGTAGCAGGTGGTGTTACCACGCTTTAAAAAAACCGCGATTCAGAATCGTTACATTCCTAAGATACATGATAATAGTATTTTAGTTGGTGATTTTAATACACGTTCTAGTAGACTCGATACCGCTAATCTGAAATATGATGGCTCCAGAAAAGAGCTATTAGCTCTAATGAATTAATTCAATTTAGTGGATGTGTGGACAGAGGAGAATGAAAATAAGAGGGAATTTTCATGGGAACAAATCGTAATGGGAGAATTTCAGCAAAGTAGAATTGATTTATGTTTAGTTCATAGAAAAAGTTCTCAATATATTGAGGTTTTTTTATAAGAATACTTATTTAAGCGATCATGCTTTTTTGAATGTTATCATTAAAACTACTTCTAAAAGAAAAGGTGGAGGATACTGGTGTATGAATAATAGTTTATTGCAAGATGAGAAGTACTGTGCTTTTGTTTCAAAATACATCTTAAATCAGATAAATAATGAACTTTATACATCAAATATTTTATAATGGTGGGAACATGTTAAAAATGGCATAAAAGAGATTAGCATCTTGCATGCAAAAAAGAGAAATTTCTTGATGAAACAATGAAAGGAACTTCAGTCAAAGATACAGATTGAACTGAACAAAATGAGTTTGGATCATAATTATGATACTAGTCTGTATTTAAGATATAAAGAGGAGCTGAATGAAATAGAAAAGAATAGATGTATGGGGGCAATTATTCGAAGCAAAGCTAAAGATGTAATTGAAGGAGAAAAATGCACGTCATATTTTTTACATCTTGAGAAGCGGAGGCAAAAGAGAACTTATATAGAAGAGTTGGAAAATGAAAGAGGTGAAAAATTTAACAATCTATTTGATATCCTGGAAATAATACAGCTGTTCTACAAGGCACTTTTTAAAAAGGAGGGAATAGAACAAAAATATATGCACATTATTTTTGACAATGTACAACCCCAATTCCGAAATAGTTGGGAAGAAGTGAAAATTGTGAATAAAATCAAAATGCAATGACTTTCAGATCACATGAGCCATTATGTTATTTAGAATCAAACATAGATAACATTTCAAATGTCGAAACTGAGACATTTTACATTTTTATCCACAAAATGAGCTTATTTCAAATTTTATGGCTGCAACAGCTCTCAAAAAAGTTGGGACACGCAAAAAAGGACTGAAAAAGCTATTAATATACAAGAGAACCAGCTGAAAGAACATTTAGCAAGTAATTAAGTTAGCTGGCATCAGGTGTGTAACATGATTGGCTATAAAATGGATGTCTTAGAGAGGCTGAGTCTCTCAGAAGTAAAGATGGCCAGAGGCTCTCCAGCCTGTGAAGGCTTGCGTAAAAAAATTGTTGAATACTTTAAAAACAATGTTCCGCAACGTCAAATTGCAAAGGCTTTGAAGGGCTCATCATCGGCAGTGCATAACATCATCAAAAGATTCAGAGAAACTGGAAAAATCTCTGTGCCTAAGGGACAAGGCCGAAGACCTTTACTGGATCCCCGTGATCTTTGGGCCCTCAGACGCCACTGCATCACTCACCGGCATGATTCTGTCATTGACATTACTAAATGGGCACAGGAATACTTCAAGAAACCACTGTCTGTAAAAACAGTCCGCCATGCCATCCACAGATGCCACCTAAAACTCTATCATGCAAAAAGGAAGCCATTGTTGAGCATGATCCAGAAGCGCCGCCATGTTTTGTGGGCCAAGGCTCATTTAAAATGGACTGTGGCAAAGTGGCAAAGTGTCCTGTGGTCAGATGAGTCCAAATTTGACATTCTTGTTAGAAATCATGGGCGTCGTGTCCTCCGGGCTGAAGAGGAGAAAGACCACCCCTCCTGTTATCAGTGTTCAGTTCAAAAGCCAGCATCTCTGATGGTATGGGGATGCATTAGTGCATATGGTGTGGGACACTTGCATGTTTTAAAAAGCACCATGAATGCTGAAAGTTATATAAAGGTTTTAGAGCAACATGTGCTCCCCTCCAGAGGACATCTATTCCAGGGAAGGCCTTGTGTATTTCAGCAGGACAATGCAAAACCACATATTGCAGCTATTACAACAGCATGGCTTCATAGTAGAAGAGTCCATGTGCTGAACTGGCCTGCCTGCAGTCCTGATCTTTCACGATTGAGAACATTTGGTGCATAACTAAACAAAAAGTCCGGCAAAGGAGACCCAAAACTGTCCAGCAGCTGGAAGCCTGTATTAAACGAGAATGGGATCAAATTTCAATGGCTGAACTCATAAAACTTGTCTCCTCAATGCCCAGACACCTCCACTGTGTTAAAAAAAAAAGAGGGGATGCTACACCATGGTAAACATGCCCCAGTCCCAACTTTTTTGAGACCTGTTGCACCCATCAAGTTTGAAATGAGCTCATTTTGCGGATAAAATTGTAAAATTTCTCAATTTCAACATTTGCTAGAAGAACTCTGTTCTACTGTGAATAGAATACTGGCTGGTGTGATTTGAAAGTCAGTGCGTTTTGATTTTATTCACAATTTACACTTTGTCCCAACTATTTCGGAATTGGGGTTGTAGATAAAAAAAAATATCTGAAGAGGACAATATTATGTTGGAGGATGACATAACATTAAAGGAAATTATTTCTGCCATTGAGGGAAAGAAAATTAGAAAAAGCCCTGGAACAGATGGAATATCCAGTGAATTTTATAAAACATTTAAAATGATACTTGCACCTATATTGTTGAATGTATATAAACATATGGAGAATACTTGTGATATTCCTGATTCTATGGCGATGACATCTCTGACATTGATATACAAAAATAAAGGAAAGCCATCTAAATTAGAAAATTACAGACCACTAAGCATTTTAAATAATGACTTTAAGAATTCTTGCAAAAGTTTTGGCAAATAGAATGAAAAAAGTAGTGGGAAACATAATAGCACCAACACAGGGATACAGCATAACAAGGAGGGATATTTCAGATACCATTAGAGACACAGTACATCATATGTGCAATGTGGGAGGGACTTTGTTAAACATTGATTTCAATAAAGCTTATGACAGGGTGGAACATGAACTTCTTGTCAGAACACTTGAAAGATTTGGATTTGGAAATAGGATTTCAAACTGGATCAAGCAACTGTACAATAATGCAACAGTCAGCATCAAATGCAATGGATCACTCACTGAACCCTTTAAAATACAGAGATCAATAAGACAAGGTTGCCCACTATCATCGATACTCTATTCAATAGTTTCAGAACCACTTGCACAGATAATCAAAAATAACAAAAACATTCTGGGAATAAATATTCCAAATATGGGTTACAGTATTATCTAGCAATATGCTGATGATACCACCATAACAGTCAAAAATGAACAAAGCGTTAAAGGAGTAATGGAAACCATAGACTTGTATGGGAAAGCTTCTGGTGCAAAAGTAAATATAGAAAAATCAGAGATAATGTATTTGGGGAATACAGATAAAACGGATTTGGGAATAACTTTTAATATAAAAACTGACTATACTAAGATTTTGGGAGTATGGCTGGGACCAAAAGAGAAGGAAGGAAGGGATCTGACTTGCACAGAAGTTTTAAATAAAGTTAAAGTTGTGCTGGGCCAGTGGAAACAAAGAGATGTAAAGCTAAAAGGTAAAATTGTCATCATTAATACCCAACTCCATGCGCGTAGGAAGCGGGGGGGTCGTGGGGGACGTGACGCCCCCAATGTTGACACCCCCACCAAAAAAAAAAAAAAAAAACCCGTAAAGTACAAACTTCTAATCTAAAGCTATGTTTCCATTAATACGGCTGAAATCAGGCGCCGGTGCAGACACGGGTACGTAAAAATTGCATATCATTGTCTTTATATGAAGTGTTTCCATTCATGCGATTTTCACCCGGCTCCTGGAGCAGAGTCGCATGCGAGTTTGTCCGATCGGACCAGGGAGCGATTCCAGCTCTGGCGCACACGAATCGCACGAGGAATTCCCTATCGTTCAAATGGATTTCCCCACTCTATTTTTTAACAAATGAGTACCTTTGAAGCAATGCATTTTTTTGCCCCGTTCAGAGCAGTGCCGAGGTTTCTGCAGCAACATACACTGTTATAAATTGACTGAATCTTACAGTTAAATTAATGCAGTGTTTCCTTGTTATTTTAACTGTAAATCCAGTTCTACGCGCATTTAACTGTGGGTTACAGTTAACATACACGGAACAGCGACATTTGCACATGTCACTGCGGTGGTCCAAGCTTTGCACACAGCCGAGGTTGATGGGATACGGCTGCACCAGCTCGATCCGCAGAGAATCTGTCAGTTTCATATACATTTAATGGGTTTCACCCAAGCAGCCCCTCTCAAGTTAGACATGTGATACGCAGGAGCGTGAGGACAGAAACGGGACTCAATTTTGTTAACATCGTTCATTGTCCACGTGCATGCGCAAGTTTGTAAGAATATCTAATTAGCCTACAATAAGTTTACGATCTTCGTAAAAATAGCCATGGTCAGCAAGCAAAACGCTTTTTACTGCGCAACAAGGACGCCTTATGTTAAGTGTCCAGAAAGCCTGTCTACTTCTCTTGGATGCAGTGGTGGAAAAATAATCCTAAAAATCTAAAGTAGCCATATTCACAGTTCAACAAAGAACTGAGGCAAGTTATATGGCTTTCTGAATCACTAAAAAAAAATAAAATAAAATTTTAAAAAAACCAACAGAACTGTGAAAAAAGCTAAAAACTCCAATATCTGTCAATAGACCAGATGAGGAGTCTCTAGCAGCCTTTAAAGCGTGTAACAAGTTTTCCAGAATGACCGTAATGGTAGCAGCTCTCCCCTAATCTGGTTAAACCTAGTAACTCACTTTTTCATGAAACTGAGAAAACTGAAAACAACTGAAGTCCTTCAGGATAAACTCGCTGTAAAAAAAAAAGAGAATGGGTATTCTCAATGACGACTGTAGGTACTTTATTTGGTGCTTAGTAACCTAGTGACTGCAAAAATGGGTCTAACTCAATTTCCACCAAAAAGTGAGTTACTAGGTTTTACCAGATTAGGGGAGAGCTATGAGAGGCTTCATTAAAAAGAAGTGGTATATTTTGGACAAAACGGAGGGTCCAGCCAATTCATGTCAAAAATGATGGAAACCCTGAGGGGTTAACTAGAGTTAGCTGAATCCTGAAGAATTTTTTTTTTTTTTAAAGAAGGACAGGTGCAGTTTATGAGCAGCCCTAGAGGCGTAAAGTGACTTCACACCTTTCGAAAAAGGTAATTCCTGCAAACTCGTAGATAAGGTGTAAAGTTGCAATTAAGACAATGTAACAATCAGGAGCTAATGACGTTTGATTAGGTGGACGGTGTCAAGTTCAGTAATCCCCCAGGAGAAACCAGAAATGGAAATAAATTGGGAAACGTGACAATTGTTGGTCAGTCTGTGCCAGGTGATTCTGGAAGAATGAATGCTACTCGGTTTGTGCAGACCAGCCCAGGTTTTTGCACTTCACTTTGAGCTACTCATAATAAACTCAATTGCATCAGACTCTGGAGAATGTGCCCATTCCTTGAAGATAGATTTACAAGGGTGAGAGGAACACTTGGTCCACTGGCCCTGACTGAGGATATTTTTCTCCCACAATGCAAATGTGCTATGTACCTAAAAAGAAAAGGACAATCTAGACCAGTGGTTTTCAGCCTCGGTCCTCGGGGACCACTGTATATGCTGGTTTTCATTGCAACCGCAATTGCAATCCCAGAATTATTCTAAGCTGTTGATTTGCCTTAATTAGTCAGATTTTTTTTTACCCTCTAACTCCACATTATGAAAGAAATGCAGTGCCCGCCATGTGTTTATAATGCTGCAATACAAGTAATTGCACAAGGCCTATTAGATCCAAGTCGTGCAAAAGTTAATTATAAAAAATCGAAATTGAAATGTGTTTTATTGAAAAATCAATTTAAAAAATCATGTTGTGAAACATTAAATAATGCTCTGTTATAGTCTTCAATGCAACCCAGATAAAAAACAGTTTTAAAAAATCGCAGCTTACAGTTAATTTCCATTCAAAATACTGTCTCAAAATTTTCTGGTCTGGGGTTGTAAATGGGCGCTGAATGATGAGATTCAATGGGGGAATGATTAAATACATGGCCGTCAGCATTGTGCTTTGCAATGGTAAATAAACATGGAAAGCACTGAAAGAAAGCAAATAGGCAGCTTGTTAAAAATGAGCTCAGACGTAAGTGCTATCTTAAACATTGTGATCGCATGATTCTGATACTGCTGCAGATACATGCTGTTGACTAGCGCTGGTCTTATGCATATTAGCTCCCCAGCTCAAATATAACCTGACGAAATACGCATAAATCTTGTCCTGCTCACAAACAGAAAAAGTAAGGGGGACAAAGATGCACTTTCTTTGAATTATTGGCCTTGATCGATCCCAAAATTATTCCTGTGTCGCTCCATTAGCAAAGTTCTCATCCTCCAATTAGCTGATAATAAACTGGGTATTAGTTACGACCGCCAGCTGTGTTTGCGAATGCTTGCGGATTAAGTAATGAAGCAACAAGTTCCATTTTACTTGTCTCGTCAGCACTTATCGATAGTTAAACATGATATTCTCAACACTCAAAAAACTGAACTAGGTGGGTTGTTAACTTTATAAATACAAATTATTTTCAATTAACTTAAAATATATGCATTTGTTGGGTTAAAATACTGTTTTTGAATTAAGCCCATGTTAATTTGTCAGTCGTTGTCAATACATAATATGAATGTGCCCTGCTAACATAAAGTATTCATGTTAACTCAAGTACAGTTGAAATACTCCCGTTATCCACTAGGTGACACTAGTAAAACCACGACCACGACTGCCCTCCAAAGAAGAATACTGAGCTGCACGTGCGTGGTGCAACTTTCTGCGCGGTCACTTCCAACCGCCACTTGCTCCCGAACAAACTTTTGGCACCTTACACTGTTGGTTCAGAGAAGGTAGGAGGAATTTGTTTGCCAATATTATCGTATATTTTGCACTCGGTTGTCTTGGGGGCACAGTTTCTATTTTATATTTGTGTCTTTGGAGCTTCAGCTTGTGTTTCTGTATTTAGTTCGGTCTGAAAAAGATATGCAGCTTGACTTGCATGTCCCTAAAATATATAGGCCAGTCTATAGCTATGTTTCCATCCACTTGTCAATCAAATTATCTTAAGTTCGCCAAAAATATTCATGCGAATAAAGCAGGTGAAAATGCGTTTCCAGCTAACGGCATTAAAGCGAATAAAAAGTTGTGCGTAATGACGTCACATGCTTTTATGCGATCAAATTGGTGTATCGAATAGATTTCTGACATTTTAAGCTGTTTCCATTCGTTTTCACACTTAATCACAGAACCTTCAAGTGAACAAAAGTAGTGCGTTAGCCGACCAATTTAGCTAGTTCGCCAAAATGGATCGCGTCTAACAACAAATGATGATAATTGCACAAGTTGTAATAGTGCTTATGTGCCACCTATTAGCAACATAGCAAACCATTATCAGAAGGCAACGACGGCATCAAAACACCGTCACGATTCAGTAGCAGATTTATTCGGCAAATAACGTTTCCATCAGCATTTATCGCATAAGCCTTTTACCGATTAAGAGAAAATCCGATAAGATCAACCGTAAGCCCCTTTCAGAATATGAACACCGGTAAATGTCCGGACAATCAGGTCCGGACCTTAACCGGACATGCCCTTTCACACGTCACATCCACCCACGTATTGTCCGTGCAGACTGCGTTCTCACTTAGGAGGAAATGTTCCGTTTGATTCAGGCTCTATCACCTCACCTCTGTTGTAGCTCCTGAATTGACCATTTGTGACTTGTGTGCCATTCTTCGGCCAAGGTGCTGTTTCCACAACAGCTATGTTCAAGTGAAGCTACTCATTTTCTGTTAATACATTGGCTTTGTTCTCTTGTTCCTATCTTTCACAGTTGAGCTGTTTTTGAGAATATTGTATTTTTACCCAATGTTACAGTTAAAAAGAAAGTAATTTATTTTATTTGATGATAGTTTTGGTCTACCTATTGAATTTCAGATTCTGGCAGTGATGGACTCCATCTGCTCTGTGCATAACTGAAGTGGTGAAAGCCCTCTTGCTGAGTATTGCACAGTATGTTTACAATTAGGCTGTGATAACAAAAAAGGTATCATAACATAAGTTTCCTTTTTCTTAAGTTCTTGTTTTTCTTTTTTTTCCAGAACGAATGTGGCAGTGAGAAGGGTGCAGTTCAAAGACCTCAACTAGGGTCCACTTACTTAAACATTATAGGTTAAGACATCCACAATATGGGAGAAGGCAACCATATCCCTGCCCCCATGTTAAATGTCCATGTACATTTAAGTCATGGAACGGACTCAAGTGCCATCTCAGTAAAATGCATTACAGAGAGACAGCACATCAAAAATCTTCGCCTGCCACATTTAAGTGCCATATTTGTAGGTCCACTGAAGTTGCCTCTGAAAAGGAATATTTTGGGCATATAAATGTACATCTCAAAGCCGATGAAACAGTTTCCTGCATGTTTAGGGGTTGTACATTTCAGACAAACATCTTTGGAACATTTCATTCCAATAAAAATAGAAAGCACCATGGCTATTCTTACAGTGACTTTAAACCAGATATAATTGTGCTTAGACACATTTTGGCCAGCCCAGATCATGCAGTTGAACATGAAGAAGGTGACCTTTTGGGAGTATTTCAGGGAGAGGTGCAGAGTGATTTTCAGACAGACAACATTAAAAGTGATGAAAAACTTATTGAAGAGAAATTTGCAGCAATGTTGCTGAAGCTGGAAAACATACTTCATCTCCCTAGTAGTGCAGTGGACAAGCTGTTACAGGACCTTCACTTCCTGATGAGTTCAGCTTCCCTGACAACGTCAGCTGCCATTTTTTCAGATTTTTGCACCAAGCATAATCTTGACCTTGATGTGAAGGATATTGAAAATTTGGCCTCTACTGTTTGTGTCTCAAATCCCTTGACAAAAATAATTGGAGATCAAGGCTCCCGTAATACTGCTTTTAAACATAAACAGTATTTTAAAAAGAATTTCCAAGTTATTGAGCCTGTGGAGTATGTCTTGGATCAAGAACACAACCAAAGCTACCAATACATACCACTGTTACAGTCATTGCAGCAGCTTCTTGGCAAAGATGCTGTGATTCATGAGGTTGTAGTAAACTATTGCACTCATTCACATCAAACTGCAAAACAAGAATACAGATCATTTCAAGATGGGTTGTTTTACAAACAGAACCCCTTCTTATCAGCAGAAGAACTCAGAATATGTCTTACCTTTTATATTGATGAGTTTGAAGTCTGCAATCCATTGGGCACTTCCCGAAAAAAGCACAAACTCTCTGCAGTTTACTGGATTTTAAGCAACTTACCCCCAGGCCAGCACTCAAGCTTGTCATCCATCTACTTGGCACTACTGTGTAAAAGTAGTCACATAAAGGAATATGGATATAGAAAGGTGCTTGAACCTCTTCTGCAGGATTTGGTCATCTTAGAAGAGCATGGGGTGTTTGTTCAAATGATTGGAAAAAATGTAAGAGGCACAGTGCAGTGTTTAGCTGCAGACAATCTGGGTGCTCATGGTATAGCAGGCTCTGTAGAGAGTTTTTCAGGTGATTTTGCTTGTCGATTTTGCACAGGACAGTCAAGTGACTTTCAGACTAGGCAGGTTCAGTCAGGTGACTTTTGTCTTCGTTCCAAAGAGGACCACAAAGAACATGTCAAACAGGCAGTGGAGAGTGGAAAGCCATGTGTTGGAGTAAAGGGACCTTGTGTTCTGACAGAAAATCTTTCTCATTTTGATGTGACAGCTGGATATCCCCCTGACTTACTTCACCATCTCCTTGAGGAGGTTGTTCCAGTGGAACTTGCTCAGTGTCTCGGTGTTTTAATATCCAAGAAATACATCTCATTAGACACTTTGAATAAGGTGATCCTCAGTTTTCCCTATAAAGGGGATGACAAAAAAAAATGGCCCCATATTGTGCCTCAAACATTTTTAAGAAAAAACACAATAGGTGGCAATGCAGCAGAAAACTGGACTCTTTTAAGATTGTTGCCGTTCATGATTGGAGATGTTATACCTGAAGATGAAGAAGTGTGGCAGATAATTTGGGATTTGAAAGAGATAGTAGAACTTGCTGTTGCCCCGATTCATACAGAAGAATGTATTGGATATCTTCACAGAGTTCGTACCAGGTCCTTGAAGTGCTTGAATTTGGCACTCAGCAAATTTAAGTACTGGAATACCTTGAAAATGTGCTTAAGCGCTTGAAAAGTCCTTGGAAAAAATTGTCACCATATAAAACCCGTCGTATTCGCCCTGGTTTTATTAATCAAATTATAAGGCTTAGTAGGTTTTATATTTTTTCCAGAATCGCCCATTTCTCTGCTATCTACCGCGTGCCCCTCCCCCTCTTTTTAATTAGCTACTTCACGACAGAAGAATCGTGAACGTTATGTTAGCCAACGTTCTGGATGCTGAAAACCACAGGTGTTAACAATGCCAGGAAAGCGTAAAATTAACCCAGCATGGCTGGAAATGGGCATTTACTGTAGTTGGCTATTGTCTGACAAGACCAACATTCATCGTGCAAGATGCAAAAAATGCTTGAAGGACTTTGACCTGTCGAGTATGGGCCAGTCTGCCCTAAAGAGCCATATGAAATCATGGAAGCATCAGACAGCAACCGCCAGTGTATCTTCAGTCCAACAGTTTTTTGTGCCCCAACCGGTACATAATGAACAGGTAAGAACTTAATTTACTAATGTAATCATCCTGATTCCATAAATTAACGATAGCTGGCTAAATTTATTGTTGGGAGCGGCCAGGCTAAGCTACCAATTAGTAGCTGGCAGCAGGCTAGCTAAAGTTAGCAATATCATCAGCCCTAATTCGGGCCATTGTGGGTTTATTTGAGTGCAATCCTTTTTTCACAGCGAAATGTTCAATCAATCTGGTCATATACCGTTTGAAAGCTGAAAACTAATGAATCTATGTATTCGCTTGCTAGATTTTACAGTACCTCATTGTGTAACGTGTAGGCCTAGCTATGTTGTCCAAGAAGAATTGGACCTTGCTAGCTAATGCTGAACGTATCTTGGAACCGAGAAGCAAATCAATTAGCCAATTTAGCGAATGGAAGTCTAGAAATTTGTTTTATTTGTGTAGTAAAGCTGCACACATTTTATAGACATATGTCGATTTATGTAGCTAGCTACCTATCGTTTTTCTCCGAATTCTCACTCTAATGGTAGAGCAAGCTAACTAGATACCCACGAATGTGCCGGTATTAAACAATTGGGGAAGCGTTGGTTTTGTTATTGCTGATTATGCTGAAAGCTAATGCGGTAATTTAATCTCCTGAAAACAATATGAAAAAGCTGTTATTTTCCAATTGATTCGTCAGACTGGTCAGATTGGACGTTTGTTAATGAAGCCAGGTGCGTGAAAAAAGGTCGAAAATCGTGATTAGTTCTAAAGGAAATGTTTCTGCATGAGTTAACATTCACAATGCATTGTAAAACTACTACTTTCGACAGCTGTATTCACGTTTTCTAAAGACTTTCTAAAACAGGATGTGCACATCTGCAAAGTTTACTTTGCTAGTATATTTCATAATGCAGAGCGTCAATGTAAACACTGTCCCCCTCCATCCGGACAGCTACTACAATGGAATTTTATTCTGTGTACAGCAGGAGGAATGCTATTGTAGTGACGACTGCGCAACATTTTAGCTAATGTAGCTAATTAACTACGTTTCTAAAGGTATACAGTTTTCTATTAAACGGATAGGGGAAATCTCACTGGCTGCTGTTTTATCACGGCTATTTGGTTACAGTTCTATTTCAATAGTTCTCACTCCGCAAAAATTTGTGTTCGCTGCATGAAACAAGTGGGTGACAGTGGAGTCGGGCATCAGCGTCAATCTCAGAGAAATGTTAATGCTTGTCAAGCAAGAGAGACTGTGTGCGGGCGCGTGCGAGTCACTGATAGTCTGAGGGAGCGCTGTGTGCTGACTAACATTATAGGTTGATCAGCCCTGAGGGGACGCTGTACAGCTAGATTACGAATAATTTGATTGCCAGTATGATACGTTTTTGTGTGTGTTTAAAATAGCCTTGATATTGTTTATTGTGATAATCTGTATTTCAAATAGATTTTGACTTGAGTATGGATTTTTAGGTAAAGTGGTAACGCCCTATTTGGAAGTGAATTTGTCAAACTCAACTTAAGGATGCGTTTTTGTGGAAGACTGTATGATACTATGGCTCATTTAGGTATAAACTGTCATGGCTGTGACTCAGGCGTTGTTTCACTGATTTTCTAGTTTTTGTGTCATTTTTTTCATAGTATTTTCCTGTAGAACGTCCTAATAGGAAATAAATTAGATTCGATGTTGACATCCACGTAAGTAAATTAATTATGAAAATTGATGAGAACCCTGAACATTGATAATATTTCCCCTAAAAACAATAGCTTTTTGACAGAGAATAAGAATATATTTGTCCTGAAATGATTGTTTAAAAATGAAGATGGCATTGAAAATTTGTCATATTTGGTTTGTGTGGAGTCCTTGAAAATTAAAGAGTAGTGCTTGAAAATGTTCTTGAAAGTCCTTGAATTTCATTTTGTAATGTTAGAATGAACCCTGTCTTCAGTACAAAATTTCGGATCACAGACAAAAATATCAAGAAGCATTTCCACACAGAAAACTTCTCCCAAAGCACCACTACTTGGAACATTACCCTCAATTGATTCAATGTTTTGGTCCTTTAGTTGGAGTCTGGACCATGCGTTTTGAGGGTAAACACAGTTTTTTTAAGGGAGTTGCTAATCATACCAAATGTTTTAAGAATGTGGCCCTGACGTTGTCAAGAAAACAACAGCTAATGATTGCCTATTACCTTAACTCGTTAAAACCACAGAAACAGGGGGCTGAAGTTTCAAGTGTATCAAGAGTTCCACTTGAAATGCTGAAAGATGAAATATCATTGCCTATTCATCAGATGTATCCAAACATATCAGAAGCAAACATGGCTAAAAGTGCAGATTTTAAAGGGGTCAACTATCGACAGGGAATGACAGTTATCTGTCGATTTACACATGGCCTACCTGAATTTGGCCAGATAGTGAGAATGTGTATACTGGAGGATATGCTGACATTTTTTGTCAATATGTACTCAGCTTGGTATAGGGCACATTACCGGGCTTTTGAACTGCAACCCTGTCCAACTGGCAACATGTCCATGATAACACACAAACAACTGGCAGCATGTCCATGATAACACACGAACAACTGGCAGCATGTCCATGATAACACACGAACAACTGGCAACATGTCCATGATAACACACGAACAACTGGCAACATGTCCATGATAACACATGAACAACTGGCAACATGTCCGTGATAACACACGAACAACTGGCAGAGAAGTACCCTCTTCATGACTACTTCGTTGGGCCACTTCGACTAGTTACTTTTAAAAGATATCCCTACATTAAAAGCACAATCTGAATGTGTAAGTAGAAAACTGTAAATGATTGCTTGATATATGCGTACTTTGTATTCCCTCTCTCTCTGTTCCATGCTGGTCTCTGTGTATGTATCTATTCAATATTTGTGTTTTGGATTTATTATTATTAACATATATGCATGGGCTTTTATTGGTGTATATATTTTTTGTGTCTGTTTACTTGGTATGTGGTTGGGTTTACAAATTTTTTAGAGCCAGTTTTTGTCTTTCAGTTGTAATGAATCTTAATACCATTTTTAAAATCTTTTTCAGACTGAATCATTGAAGCAATGGCCAGGCCTGTGAAACTAAGGATTATTCTTGGTGCCAACAATGTTGAAAAACTGACCATAGAAAGAGGAATGCTGGAGTCAGTGGAGGATCTTTCAAATGAGATTAAACGTCAGTTTGATATAGAAGGGGACATAAGACTTCAGTACATGGACAGTGACTTTGACAATGAGTTTGTTAACCTAAACCAAATCAGTGATATTCAAAATAAAGGCACAGTGAAAGTAATCTGCTTGTTGGATGTTTCAAAACAAAACCTAACCAACGAGAGCCAAATTGGAGAAGAATCCTCCCTGTCTTCTTCCGACACACTAATACTCTCCTCGTCTGATTCAGAAACTTCTCGAGCACAGTGGCCCTCAGAATTCCCGATACCAAAGTTTCCATATGATGTGGAGATGCAACTTCAGGGAGCAAACCAGGACTTCATATCAAAAGGACGACTTCTCACCCCAAATCACAAACTGAAGTCTGACATCTTGGAAAGTCTTGCTGGACAGATTATTCAGTACAAGGCATATCCTTCGAACTTAGAAATAGAGTCTGTTGCTGGAGCTTTAATTCAGGCCCATCCATGCTTAAGGGAACAAGGAAACTCCAGTGGCTATTATGGTTGGAAAATAAGTCTTAAGTACAAGATGGCCTACTACAGGACAAAGCTTTGAACCTTGGGGTGTCCAGAACTAAACATGAACTCTCTCAAGCACAAACCTGCCGACAGATGTCAGCCTGCTTATGATGTCAAAAAATCCAGAAAGGCAGAAGTAAATTTTTGTCCCTCTTTTCCTGCTGGAGAGAGCCAGGACAGCCTTGAAAGTGAAAGACTGGCATTGTTATCCGAGGTCAAGAAGAGAAACAATGAAAGAGTTGTCAAAGAGAAGATGGCAAAGACATTCGCATACAGGAGACAGGAGGTTGTCAGAGACAAGCCCATGATTGCCGAGTTCAAAACCAGATGGCCGGGATTGTTCTGCGTAGCAGAGGTTTGAAAAAATTCTGAAATGGTTTAGTTATATTTTGGCATTTAATTAATGCATCAAATAACATAAAACTGTGAAGAAAAGTGTAACTGCATATGGGCATTTTCTGCATACTGTGAACATGTTTTGATAAAAGAATCAATTTAAAGTTAATAGCACAATTCTAAATCACTTTCTTGAACTTTATTAGTATTTGGCAGAGGGTAAAGTAAATTAGGAAATCTTGCCAATTCTACATCGACTGTTAAATGTTTAAAGTTAAATTTAAACATTTCAGTAGTTACCCTTAACATTTTCTTGTACTTTTTTTTTTTTTAAGATTGACGCAGAATTCGTGAGGATCACGACTGTTCCTCTTGTCTCAAAGTTCCTGGCACAACTGGACCAACATACTGCCAAGCTCATCCAAGTTTTTGACAACGAAGGGGGCTCAGCTGGAAGGAAGATTCAATAGACTTTGGGCCCAATGGCACAGGTTGGTTTTGTCATTAGTCAAGCATATATTTAACGGTGACGTTAACAAATCAATTTTGACAGAAACCATTAAATCTGTAAATGGGTTGTGATAAATTTCTGGATTATTTGGTTTCAAGTCCAAACATAAAACTGTTGTTTTAAAAATTATGTTTTGTATCTTCACAATTTTAGTGAAAAAAACAGGTACTGGTTTTTTTGGGGTAAGATGTACTTGTGTTTAAAGTCATGAGATGAGTTTTTGCCTCTAAATATACTGTATTTTTTCCCCTCTGATTAACACTAGATTTTGGGGCCTGTGTGTTTTAAGTTAACCAATTTTAACATTTTACTTTTTTATTTTATGAAAAAAATAGTATGAATGTATACCTAATAGTTATATGGGGTGTTTCAAGAAAACTTGCCATTTTGCTAAAAATGCCTGTAACAGGGGTCAATCTCCCACATGATGAAGTATAATGACTTAATATTCCATTGCCCTTTTATCCAAGGGTTTGCCTAGGATGTGCATCCATGAGAAACTCAAATAGGTTGGCTCAGTTTTTCAAAATCGCTCATTTTGTGTCCCGTACATAACCATTTTTGACCATTTTTGCGTCAACCTGGAGAGGAAGGCAAAATTGAATCCTTCACTGTGGCTTATTCCTCCAACATTGGGTTGTGAAATGCCTAATTTTGTATTCTGTGGCTAAAGGGCTATGTGTTGCACCGTTCATTCACTCTTTCATGGATTTATATCATCACAGCACGGTTTTTTTTAAAAGGGCGTTTTCGTAACACCTAAACCATGATCACAGTGTTCTTTGATCTGGACTGTGTAGCTAAGTAAATATGGAGGTCTTCCTGGGTCTTTCTTGCCTAAAATACATTAATGCCCATTCACAATTGAAAGAAACATGTCCAGTTCTGATCTAGGGTCTGATGCCTGAATACCAACCATTTTGGGGGAGGCTTCTGCACTGTCCCATACATAACCAATAATTTCCCCTGACTTCAGAGTCACATTTGGTAAGCAAAACAGATAAGGTGATAATAGTCTTCATTAAACACCCCATGCGATCTTGGAAACTGGGCTGCCCAAGGAAACATGCAAAGGAAACACCAAGTTAAAAAATTTTAACAATTATGAGCATTTTCGTGATGGTTGAAATTTCTTCCCTCTGGTTGAAGCTGATGGCAAGTTTTCTCGAAACACCCCATATTGCATTAGTTGTCTACCTATTCCTACCCTCAAAATTATTGTTAAAAAGAGGTGGATGACTAATGCAGTGGCTTGACTGATGAGTTAAATTCTACATGTCTTTATGTTGGATGTATAATGTGTTCATTTGGATTTCTACGATACAAACTGATATTACTTTCTCTATCTAGAATGACAGCGTTGAAAAGAGGAGGGAGTGCCTCCTGCGAGCACTTTGCATCTTCCTTAATGAAGATCCGAATGGCCTCTTCAAGGAATTCATGGTAACTGAAATAGATTAACAAAGTGTTTTAACTAAAATATTAAATTGTCTTTCTTCTTGCTGTGTTAAGCTTGGTGGGAAGTCTAACATGTTGACATACAAATTGCATGCTCTTTATGCAGATCATTTTTGAGTTCTTCCAAAAATGGTCTTTTTTGGTTTTGTTGTGGGAGTTGTTTTAATTTTTTTAAATGGTGGAAATGTAGCAACCAATACTCATAATACTCAATATAAAATAGCTATAATTTAGACCAAATAATGATTTATATTTTAACCCGCTTGTGGATTTCAACATTTATGGCTGGCATATGTTCAAAATTTGTCTTCTACATAACTCAACAGTAGGGGTATTTGGACTTTTTGACAGAATGTTCACAGTACTTCAATTTTAAAAGGCCTGTAGTATGGAATTTCATAAGCTGGTATTTATTTAAAAAGTGTTGATTGTAAGTTATGATCCATGGAGTCACCCAATGCAACTACAATGAGTTCATTAAAATATACTCCTTTTTAATATTTTGTGTGAAACCATGAAGAGAAAGTAACTTTTTTGGGGGGAACATTTTTAAATGGTTTCACTGTTTAATATTTTTTATTTTGCTGGTCTCTGTGCAGGACTCTGATGCTGTGGCTGTTGAGAGGGACCTTGGACAAGTTGTCCTTGGGATCTACTGTGTCATTGTCGAGGGAGGGGACGCCACCACTCGTCCAGCTGTTGTGGGTTTCGTCATTGAAGGTGTAGAAGTCCTGCATGACTTGGGAAACGTTGCCAATGCTTGTGCTCTCCTGAGGGGCGTTATATGCGCACTGAACCTCAGTTATCCTAAGGAGCTGAAATCTTTTTTTGAAGCACTTCAGAAGATCTTCCTTCAGTTGGATACTGCCCGACTCTCAAACAAGGTACAGATGCTTAAAAACAAACTGTATGAATAAGTCATCTTCCTGAACTAAGGTGGTGTCTTCAGGTGCCAAGTGACAAAAGGATGTGAACTCTGAGACCACTCTTTATTACAGTTTGATGACATGTACATTGACATTTTTGTCAACCAGGCAGCACCAAAAGGCAACTACAAGAAATACTTTGTTTGGTCATATTGTAAGAATGTGAAATGTGGTTCTTTGCATGTTTACATTTTGGCAGCTCAAGATTATCACCTGTGTGATAAAATGTGTTTATGGCACAAAATAATTAGTTGAATTTAGATACCATTACATTGTTACAGGCCACATTTTTTAATTATGTTTAAAGAAATGTTTAAAAACATGTTTTACAACCATAGCCCTTACATTAAAGGGATATTTCAGATTTATTAAGTGGGGGTTTTTGAGACATGTCAATGGTAGGTGTATCAGTCTAAGTGCTGTCAGTCAAATCAGCTGCTTAAAATTACACAAAATGTTTGTGAATTTTTTAGGGCTGGTTGAGTTAAAACAACAATTGAGTTATATATGCTATAAAAATGTATTTCTTCACAATGCTTTACTTTTATGTTCGCAAGCTCCCTGTTTGTGGTACTGAACTACTTGGTCTCACAGTGTTAACCATATGTACTGGTGCCACTGCTCTTTTTGATGTCCACTGACCCAAGGGGCTTGCTAGCATAAAAATGAAGCATATGTATATTCAATTGTAAAGGAAATATCTTCAGGGTTGTGTTTTAGCTTATTCCCTCCCGAAAATTGAGAAAATTTCATTGAACTTCCGTACCCATCTTCAGCAGTGTAAAGCTCAACTTCTGTACTGGTGTCCTTGTACAGCAGCTAATTTGATTGACCGCACTTTAGCCGATGAGTCTTCCGTTGAAACGTGTCTCATACAACCCCACTTCAAACAATCTGAAGTATCCCTTAAAAATAAATACTGCTGCATTATGGTGCCATTATGGTGTTAAAGACAAGATTATTACAGTGAAAGCAAATGTTTGACGTTGACATCCAAGGACTGCCTTTCAACAGCATCTAAAAATATTGACAGCAAAAAAAATGGGGTTGGGTGGTTTAATTATTCTGCTAATAAGAATATAAAAGGATGATAAAATAGTATATTGTAACTTGTATTTCTTTGCAGAAAAGACAGAAAATTTATTGCTCTAATCACAGCATTTGATAAGTGTTCACACGAAAAGCTTATTCTTTTTTTTTTTTCAATTAATGTTTTGTTACTGACTTACAAGGTTTAGTGGTTTGTGAATCTTCTAGCTTTACAGTATTTTACACTATTATAACTGTATGATTAAAGTTTTCTGTGTTTCAGTATGCTTACAAGAAAGCGTAAAACCAGGTTGCTCATAAAAAATTGTATTTGGTGTAGTTAATAATATGTAAAGGCTGCATTAAGCAACTGTTTTATTTTTAAATATTTGTTAAATAAAGCAGTAGGTCATAATTTCTCAAGTGACAATTTGTTGGAGCTTTAAAGAAACTTGATCTTTGTAAAAATTTTATTTTTGAATTCTTGCAAGATGAAAAAAGAAATCAGGCACACGTTCGTGATGAAATAACATGCATGCACAAATATTAATTGGATGTCATGCCTAAATTCGTACTTTAATTCATGTATTAATCATGGTGTCTCAATTATTAGAAATCATCATTTATTAATGATGTTTAAAATGTTATCATGAGTGAGTCTGAAAAAAAGACCAAGAACTGAACAGTCTGATCGAGTCACTGTAATTCATGCTCAAATTCGTGATATTTAATCATGAATTCATGATGATTCATTTGATATTTGTGTACCTTTGACTAACTGCACTTAAAAGTATATATACAACTGACCAATCTGGTTAATATACTCTTTAATTCATGCATGTTGAAAAATCAAGAATTCATTTCATTTTTGGTCTTTCAGACCCACTCATGAATAATGAAGATCAAAAAAAAAAATGATGATGTGATAACGACATGAGAATCCTTGATGAATGCACTAACAAATGTATGAATTCAGGCATGTGATGCTGTCAATATATGCTCATTAGTGTTATTTCATCCTAATTTCATGCCTGAATTTATGATGATTCAGGGAAAATTTGTGTACCTTTAACAAAAAGTCATCCTTACATGTTTTATTTTTGTTACTTATTTTAAAACTACTGCTTCATTGTTATAAAAAAGTGAACAAATCAAAGTATTGATTGATAGCTGCAGCTATGCTGGACATATTCAATTTTCAGTCCTGAAAATGTACCCTATCTACTGTTTTCTACAGCAAGTTCTGGTGAATAAAGTAAAAAGAAAAGAATTATGTTGGGTCAATGTAATTTATTTGTGTGGAAAAAGTTTACAAAATAATGTTTTGTTAAATTAGTTTGTAAAATATACACTGGAAGAAATTATTTTATTCAAGTTGAATTAACAAGATTTTGTTATTTAAGAAGTACAAAAACAATATAAACTTAAACAGACACATGTTATATATGTTGGCATAAAGTATTTATTTTAAGTTAGTCTAACATAATAGATATAGTTTAGGTAAACTTAAATAGCATTTGTTTATCTAAAGTAAAAAATTTAAACTCAAGACCTTGCTGTAGCACAATTTTTTTCATTTAATTTTACTTAATTTTGTTATGCTCAACTAACCTGATACAATTGGATGGAAAAAGTTTACATATTAAATTTAATTAAACTCAATGTTTTAATTTTTTGTGTGTATGTGCGAAACACAGTATGCTGTACAGCTGTCTGGATTTAAACAAGGCAAAAAATTTGCCTCAAGGCTAGGGGTGTAACGATTCACTCGTGCATCCGATGCATTGGACCTTAATGTGTTAGATATGAGTGCATCGGTTCGGACGGCCTGTATCGGTAAAAAGCTAAACATGAATTGGGAAGAAATCGATTCAGCACTAGCATATCGATACATCTCATTAGGACGTGCATATGTTTAATTTTTGGCATCAATGAAGTGCCGTTTTAACTTTCCTCTGTTATTTCTCTCCTCCTGCCTCTGCCTGCACCGCACTCGCTAAACGCCTGCGTCCGCGATCACACAAAACAAGCGCTCCCTCCTCCCTCTGTGTCTCCTCTTCCATTGCTCAAAACAGACCGCGCTGAAAACAGCGATAGAAGTGACATTGCACTGCATCGCACCACCAAACTTTCATAATGCGCAAGTGTGGAATAAGTTTGTGTTTTATAAGAAAGATGAGAAACACTGCTGAAAATCATTTCTGTAAAACGTGTCTGACAGCAGAGTACAGAGACACGAGTCTGACCCACAGAGACGTCATGTGACAGAGAGCAGGTAACACGGAGCATCACTGTTCCTCCACATTAATCAAAACCACAGCACTCTTCATATGAAACAGAGCAGCTGATCATCTTACTGCAAAAATACAAATATTTTAAACAGTTTTTATGTTTGTTCACAGATTCTCATTCAGGCTGCAGGATCTCATTTACACATGAGACTCATAATAAGATGTTAACTCCACTGAAATGTCTCCTTCTGTCTGTCTCTACTGTTACTATATTAAATAAAACTATCAGGATTTATTTTTGCAACTATCACTCCACAAATGTAGCATTAATAGAATCAAAATGTAAAAATTCACACATTGCATTTTCTTGTATTGCATCATATTGAAACGAATCGTTGGCAATTTAAAAATTTCTAAGATATATCATATCGTTGAACATGTATCGAGATAACGTATCAAATCGTCTCAGTGAGATACACACCCCTACTCAAGGCCTTTTAGTAATCGAATTACTCAAGTTACTCAAGAAATCATTTCAGCCCTAAATGTAATCATGTAAATGTAATCATTAGATCATGCAGACCTGAACCATGTAACCAGGACGTAGCCCACTTTAAAACCTACTTAAAACCCACCTAAAATTGCTCTTGCTGTTTTAACAAGACAAATCTTTTGATGCTCCTCACAATAGAATCAGCCGCTCTGAAACTGACAGTTCACACTGCGGCAGCTTCTCCCTGTGACATTCTAAAATCGTCTCATCTCATCTCGTTATGGATCCTCGGTGTGAACAGGACTTAACATTATAAACAATACAATAGCAAGTATAATGCATAGAACTAGACCTCTAACTATTAATCAATGTACAGTAGGCTTGGGCAAAATCGTATTGCGTGCGATTTATCGTCAAAAATAAAGATCATTTGCCACTTTGCGATAATGGCGATAAATGCCACTTGATGACACATTTTTGTGTGCGACTCCCTCGCTCCTGCAAGCCTTGAGCTCGCGCATATGAACACAGAACAGCAACAAGAATGGCGGAAAGCGGTGGAGAAACAGCTGAAGCGGAGGAGCAGCTTGTTCCTAAACGAGGTTCAACCTCTGTAATATCTGTATAAATCTGTTTAAATCCTAAAAACTGTACAGCGCGTTGTGTTTCACACATAGGGGTGTGTTCTCAAATTCTGTATTAAAAGGCAGAATTATTAAAGACCAGAGTATTGGTAAGCGCCAACATTTGAATTTTGATGTCATTTATTATCACAGGGCTGCAGCGTCTCTCCTCTCTGCATCAGTGCAGCTCCTCCATACGCACACGTACAGTACACACACACACAGGAGGTCAGTGTATTTCTCTTACCCTGTCTCTGTCTGATCTGTTGACTTTCTTCATCAGCAGGATGTTTTATAAAGCCAAAGGGCTAAAACCCAACTCGCATTTTGGGTTTTTTCCACATATAAATTCACCCACGATTCAGTTTTCACAGCAGCAGAGAAGCTGCATGTGGAGGAGACTTGTTGTTAATAATAGAGTTTATTAAAACAATCGAAACTAACGTGATGGTGAATGACATCGACACCAACCAGGTGCACTTATAAGATTAAACAACTGTATAAGGAGGCCTTTACATTAAACAGGAGAGTCTGTTTCTCTGTCAGAAACTGTCAGAGCTTCTCACAGCAGAGTGAACAGGTGAGGGAGGGGGAGGAGGAGCAGACTGATCACTGATCAGTCGTGGGTGCCGTCGTCCTCTCGGACTGATTAAAAAAATAAAAATGCCAACACTGGTCAAAAACTGTACCTGAGTGTCCGCACAAATAAAGTCTCTTTGTGTGAAACACTGCAGAGTGTAACATCAAGCTGTTCACAGACAGTGTGCTGTCATTAGTTTGACAGAGTCACAGAGAGAGGGTCGTGTCTAGAAGGGAACCCTAGACCTGTGAAGGATTGTGCGAGTTTGATATTTTAGTAGAAACAACGGACACAAATCCCGCGAGAGTTTTGCAGATCAAGAGTTCCCTTCTAGACACGAACGAGAAAGGTGCGCATCTCCAAAAATAGAAAATCATGTTGTAGTGCCGAAGTTTTGAATGTGCCGAGCCGTCATAAATAAAACTATTTACTGAACCACAGAGAGTCACTGAAACACTGATCACTGACCTGCTGTGATGGAAAAAGTATCCTGATCCTCTCAGTAAAAGCATTAATTCCACAATGTAAAAATACTTAATTACAATTAAAAATCTTGCATGCGATTGTTTCCTTTTTTGAAAAATCAACATTTTTATTGCTTTTTTGATTACCTGCAAACTCATAAGAGGAGAAAAAGGTGACATGTTGGTAAACCAGTCCCCTGTAGGGGGTCTGGGGACGTCTGTCCTGCTCCAGAAGAAACATGTTGTCATTTTAACATGTTAATGAAACATTCTGGTGACTGTTTCAGTTAAAAGAGTGAGTTACATGCTCTGTTTGTGGTTTCAGCAGACATGACTATCTTTACTTTTACCTTTGTACTTCAGTAAAAAGTGAAGTAAAAATGGTAAAAGTAAATGTACAATGAAAGTAAAGTTACTTTACTGAGTATTTTTATTTTAGTAATTTATAGTTGTTCATTTAAGAGACCTGTCTCATTTTCTCTTTTGCATATTACCATTGTTCTTAAATAAAGCAAAAGTAATAGAAAAAATTGCAGAACACGCAATATTTCTTATCCAGTTACTCGATTAATGCCAGAATAATTGATAGATTATGCTTTAATTTTACTGGTCTGGCCCACTTGAGATCAAACTGGGCTGTATGTGGCCCCTGAACCAAAATGAGTTTGACACCCGTTTTAGAACATTTGTGGTGCTCTCCTCACAGATTGCAATAGGGTAACTGATTTAGAGTCAAAAACATGCAAGTGCAATTGTAACATTATTTGAGCCCCTAAGAACCATACTGGGCCAACCCATGTTGGGGTACTTTTGAGAAAATGGGACTCAAAGTTTCCAGAGTAAACACTGCACCTAGAGTCATCTAGTTTAAACACTGCATTTGGTACAAACTCAAGATATGTAAAATCATGCACATGCACTTCTTGTGCAGGTTTTGGGTGCCCTTCTGCTGCATTAAATTGAAACCAACCTCCTTCTGAGGAGGAAGCATAATCTTCTGATTCATTTGGGACAAACTTTGGGTCTCTGTCATCTTCCACTTCACCATCATCATCAATCACAATAAGCAACTCCTCATCAGTGAGATACCGAGCTGCCATGTTTACAATGAATTATGGGAAGGTTGTGGGATGGCGTATTGGCTAAGGCAGTGCAGTGCATATATACAGGGCAGAGAAGACATTTGCTTGTATTAACAATCCATGTGGGCAGATTGGGTTGGGCTGGTAGGAAATGTAGATCTCAGTTTTCTGCACATGCTGACTACCACAACTCAATTTCGGCAAAAGTGCGGGATGGCCCGGTATGGTTCTTAGGGGCTCATTTTATCGTCATATTTATCGTTATTGGCTAAATGCCATAAATTATCGGGATAAAGTTTTTTGCCAAAATCGCCCATCCCTAATGTGCAGAAAACTATTTGCAAACTATTCTGGTTAATCAATCATTCTGAGCCACATGTCTAACCATCTAACGACAAATTTGCCTCTTCTAACTTTTATTTTAGATGTAAACATTGTAACAAACATATGAACTCATCTTGCTGCATTCTGTTAATGTATAAAGGGACAGCATGGTCATGTTGGTGCTATTTTTCCATTCATGTTAGCATAAGGTTCACACAACTTTAGAATGTGACATTACCTCAAGCCTACAGCCACTTACTGGTGCTTTATTTCAGTATGTGTAAAGTTGATGTTGACAGTTGGTCCTACGGGACATTGTGTAGGAATTTCTCCCATCTAATGTTGAAGTCATGTGTCGCATTCAAACGAATAGTGCACTCTAGGGCCTCACTTTTCCAATCACGTATTACAACAACAAGCCTTGACAACACTGATGAAACCATGTCATCCAATGCTTCATGGAGTGTTCACTCAGGTGAAGAGGTGCAAACTGCATCGCATCATTAGTGTGAGTGTGTATAGGCCAAAAAATAAAAAATAAAAGTTGTTACCATGTAGCAGCTAGAATGTAGCTACAATTTGATAACGAACACAAACGAATGTTACCAAAGTGCTAATATTGCTCTACAACACGCTATGATCCTCAGAACTATGTACTAAATAGTCTGGTTATATTATCATTTACATTTTGATGTGCGTACATTATCAGAGATCATCGTCGGGTGATTCAACGCCTGCAACAGTATTGAGAGGAAGAGGGAGAGGGGGAGGCAGAGGATGGGTTGGGTGCATGCTCCATCTCCATGCTGTGTATTTGTTCTGCTCAGCCACTGAAGCAGGTTATATCACTGTGCTGATTGGAATCACCTGGTTTAGTGCATGTGCAGCACAAATACATGGCATGGAGATGACTTGTTGAAAACATAATTCCAACCTCTGCTATCCAATAAGTACACATATAACAACACAGACACTACACATACAGTGAAATCCAGTTACTTACTTACTCCTCTGGTGGAACTGTATGTTTACGTGGTTTCAGTAGCTTTCATAGTTATGTAAACTTGGCTTTCAGTTCTTGATAAAGCCGGACTAAAAGCCGGTGGGAAGGCTTTATAAGCTGACATTTACTGTGACAAAAAGCTGGTGTTTACTGCGACTTTGAAAGCTACTGAAACCACGTAAACATACACTTCTGTACCAACGAGGCTGGTGTATTTTAGCAGGATCTACTGTTATGCTGCCTATGGTAACGAGCAACACTGTCTAACAAAACCAAATGAAAAAAAGTTAGCTTTAGGCTAATTTAGGCAGTACAGTTGACTTACTTGTTGCGGAGAAAGCTGGCAACTGCAGCTCCATTTTAAAATCTTTCTCCTTCATGAGCTCCTTCCACCTGGGGAAGGCTGGCCCGATGTTAATCCTTTTTTTTTTGAATCGTCTCCTGTGCTGCTGTGCTGCATATTCATGGTCCTGTGTTTGCTGCTAAGATTTTCCCTTTTTCGCTGATCTTTCTGGCGCCTCAATCACTCTGTGCGAGGGAAAATTCCGATGGCTATTTCTCCTGTGCTGCTGCTGCAAGATGGCAGCATATTCATGGTCCTGTGTTATGCTGCATGCAGTATGTGGTGCAGATTTTCTTTTTTTGTTAAAACTTCGCCGGGGTAGTAAGCCTCTCGCTGATCTTCTCCTCTAGGTCTTCACTCTGTGGCATGTTATTCCGTTGGTGCATGCCTGTAGTTTCAAGATGGGACCGTCATGGGAAACCGGCTTATATCGCATGTATTGTAATGTGGTAAAAAGCCAAATGGAGAGATTGTAAAGCTAGGTTTAGTAGGAGGCTTATATAGGAGAAAAATCGGAGAAATTACAAGGAGAAAATGTGGAAGGATACATTTGACCAGACCTGTCACTCTTTTCAAGACCTGTGAAGCTTTTTGTGGATTTTTGCCTGTGTTGGAGCATTTTCCTGTCCCAGGACATTGCAACACAGCAGCCCATCTCCATTACAAAGGAACTGTAAATATCTCATTTTTTATTTGATTTCAATCTTGGTCAGTAGGGTAGAGTGTAAATTAGTTCTAAGTGTTTGTTTAATTAAATCTGTTGAAGTTGAAGAATTTTGTCTGTCATCCCTTGCTGTCCGTGACGCCATAACAAATTGACGCCATAACAAATTGGGGCCATAACAGTATAAACAAATCTAAGATTCTTCGCTTACGAGAATGTGTCAGATTATTAGCGGAGGTCATAATACACCAATGATAACACATATATAAATGCAGACATCAATTTTGGCCAGTAAACAACAGGAAATGTTACACAATGTCCCTTTAACTTAACAAAAACATGAATTTCAAGTAAACTGAACATTAAAAAATAATGTGAAATGCACAACCCACATGAATCATCCCTTGAGTGTACTTGCTGTTACTAAGGTTTAAGTCAACAAAGTTGTTTTAAGGTGGGTGCTTAAAACAAAGTAGTGAATCAATGCAATTTTTTTTTTTTTTTTTTTATTCTGTTACTGTTATTAGTCAATCAAGGCAGGGTTCAGATGATAATATTAAACTACTTCTTAATACAACTCGTATAATACAACTTCAATAAGATCTCAGTTTATAATTAACTCAACTTCTAGTAAACTCCTTTTGGTTTTTGTTTTATAGATGCTCCAGTAATGGAAGTCAAGAAACAAGGTAAGAGACCCTGGACTGACCAGGAGAGGACTGCAGTCAAACGACAGCTTGCCAAGTTCATCGCACTGCAGAGGGTTCCACTCCTGAGAGCGCGGACGTGGAAAGACGTGAAATATTTTGTCTACAATGAAATTGTTAAAATCAAGCGAAAGCTTGCATTTTTGAATTAACAGAGGGAGGAAACTGAGATGAGGGGCTAGAGGATGAGGGAGAGAGTAAGAGGGCGATTGTTCCCGTGTTTTAAAGGGTTTGTTATTGTCTCTTCATTTGTTAGGAGCCTGTTCAGCCATGCCCTACAGCACAGCAAATCTTTTAGATATTAGTTTACGCTGAGAAGGAACTGACACCTGCAGCTTGTTGCCCTTCAGGAAGATGTCTCAGGATACACCTGGGTGTTCTGTATTGTTCCTATAAACTACTGCATTTTGAATAGGTGCAATACGGTAATATCTACTGTACTCTCCACAACTGAAGAGTCTTGTAACTGGAGTATTTGGTTGCCAAGGCTGAGTAATAAATAATCCAGCGTTCACCAGTTTGAGCTGTTATTGTTCATTATGGATTGAGTCTGCCATGTTTGTGTTTAACACTGTGGAACAGGAATAGCTTTCTGAAAAAGAAGCACACACTTCTGAAGTTGACACTCGATTTATTATAAAAGGTGTGCTCAACCACAAAAGGTCTTCATCATATTACATCTTAATCTAATTGCATGACCAACCAATATCCAGTTTCGTTGACTGGCAATTCAACAACCGGTTTGGACTACTATTCTAATTCTGCTTTACGTAGAAAAAAGTCACACAGAATTGATATGACTTAAATACAAATTGTGTTGTTTTGCAAATTAAATTGATAATATTAGGCTTAATTGTTACCATAAAGTCTTAAGAAAATCAATTTTCTATGCTTTACCTTTTGACAGCTAAACTGGCAATAAAATAAACACTTCTCCCTACTGAAATAACCAATTTGCTCTTTGATAAATAATATTTTGAATTCATTTCAATTAATGAAACTGCCCTGTTAATGGCGATAACATGTTTTACAAATGTAACATTTGTCATTACAGATTTACATTATTAAATATTCAGTAATGGAAACAGCATCCTAGTTGACCTACTTTACATCATTAAAAAAAGCCTGGTCCCCAAAGGCCTGGTGTTTAATGTAATCTCAGGAGGTTTTGGATGAAAACAGAAATAGTTGTTTTTATCTTAATCAAACAGAACTGGTGGTTCTCACTTTTAACTCGGTCCTCAATCAAGTACAAGAATGTATGTGTGTGTGTGTGTGTGTGTGTGTTTGTTTGTATTTATGTATTAGGGTGGTCCTCTACAGTATGCCAAAAATAAAAATGTGACTTTCTTTAGGTGCTTCCTGACAAAATGGTTCATCTTGATGAGAAAATGTTTTGTGCAAAATTTCCAAACGACTATTCAAAAACAGAACTGAAAATTGGTTCTCACTATTGTAAACCCTTAATGTACCTGTTCACAGATGAAATCCTCAACTCCTTTAACTGACCAAGTACAAGAATGTATTACATATCACTGTCCACCTATTTGGTGAAAACAAACAGTCATGGGGTGTGGCGTTTGGTTGATTTTCTTCACCTCCGTATGTGTGTGTGTGTGTGTTTGTTTGTTTGTAACAAAATGTATTAGGGTGGTCCTCAACAGTATGCCAAAATAAAAATTGCGCTTGCTGTTCATCCTTCGTTAGGATAAAATGGTTCAGAAATTAAGAAAATGTTTTGTGCAAAACCAAGTCGAGATGATATTAAAGCAGCTGTTAATAATAAATTATTTTGTGTTGCATTATTTGTTGATTTAACCCAAGGCATTTGATCACCACATATTTATTAACATTCTATTTTCAAAAAGGTTGGATTTTCTTTTTGGCCACAGACTTGCACAGGATTGGCTGGTTTCAGAGTTATTTATCCAACCAAGGCATTTCTCAACATATTTATTAACATTGTTAAGCTTGGTGATACTGTTTCCGACTCTGTGATGATAGATGAGCCTTGTGGAACACCCTTCATTTTGGGACCATTGCTTTTTTTTTACTATACATAAATAACATTTTTGACCAATTTAAATATTCATTGCATCATATGTATGCCGACGACACCATTTTGTACTCTAGTGCTCCCTCATCTCGAGGCTGCTGTCTCACATCTTCAGTCTGATTTTATCTCTCTGCAGCATGCGCTCATTGATTCTAAACTTCTGCTGAATGGTGGCAAAACTAAAGCTATGCTGTTTGCACCACATAGGTGTGTTGTTTCTTCCCCTTCTCTTATTACCCTAGATGGAACTCCAATTGAGTCTGTGGATAAATACAAATATCTAGGATTATGGCTGGACAAGAATTTAACTTTTAATTACCATATTGACATGTTGACAGAGAAACTCAAGTTTACACTGGGTTTCTTATATAGATTAAAATCTTGCTTTTCCTCTTTTTCTCGCAAACGGCTAGTAAATTCTCAGCTTGATTATGGCGATACTGTTTACCGATTTGCGTGTCCCACTGCCCGGGCTAAACTCGATCCGCTCTATCATTCTGCCCTGAGATACATTTCTAAGTCGCCCTATAGGACGCATCACTGTACACTGCACACTTTAGTCGGCTGGCCTTCACTAGCTATGCGCAGGCTGCACCACTGGTATGTTTTAATATACAAGGCTATTTTAGGCAAACTACCCCAGTACATTTGCTCTAAATTTGTTTTAATTCAGAACTCTTACAACCTCAGATCCAACGCCTGGTTGTGATTCAAGGTGCCTCCCAGCGATCTGACGCTGGTAAGAGGAGTCTGTTTTACTTTGGCCCTTGGTCATGGAATGACCTTCAAACTCATTTTAAAATTGCTGCTCCCATCTCCATACCAAGTTTCAGACAAAAGATTTCCGAGGCCTTTCCCATTAGCTGCTCTTGTCGTACTGTTTAGATATATTTTTCTACTGTTTTTATATTGAGCCATTTTTAGAACTTTAGATTTTTTTTTTTAATTTAGTTTTGTCCTGTCAGATGGTAGTCTCTATTCTGTCCCTTGTTCTTGTATTATACTGTTCTGTTTTGTCGATATTGTCTTGAACTGTGTTGTGTTAATGTGATACTTGTGTGTGACTTGCTGCATACTGCCAGATTACCATTGAAAAAGAGACTTTGGTCTCAACTGGTTTTATCTGGTTAAATAAAGGATTTGATTGATTGATTGCACCAGTTGAACTTTTTCGCTTTGCTGTGCAGTCAGTCAGCGGAGCTTTTTTTTTTTTTTTAAATTTGGCATCTCCAATCCCACCCGAATCTGGAATGTCCAATTGGGGAACTATGTACAAGGCTTTTCGCATATGCGGCCCCAGTGGCGGGCGGTGGACAGAGAACAAGGAGGGCGATAAGCATGTCTTTAAACTGCTTATTAGTCTTGATTTGTTTTCAGTCAATTTCCCTGGTAAAAGACACTTGAACTCTCCCCTCTCAGGTGTAGCTAATTGTCTTCATTAAGATGAGAAATCAAACGCACCAGTTGAACGCAAAAAAGAGCGCATTTCAATCTTTTTAAATTAAACAATCATTACGCACAGGTTTGACGACTTGCTTAGGATGTGACAAAATTTAACGCGGAAAATCCACAGTGGTTTTTTTGTGAAGAGTTGCCTATTAAGGCATGTGAATTAAACATTGTATAGAATTTATTATTCACTCGCCTAAACATTTCATTATAAGGGAAACTAACATGTTGACCAAAACCAATGATTGAAATCGGGTCACTAATCTCATCCATTTCAAGGGATGTTTTCCGCCCCCCCAGTTTTCCGTCCACCGCCCGCCACTGTCCTGAAATGTGTTTTGTCTTCCCTGTGCTAAGAACTAATGTATCCAGTCCATAACTCAAAATTTCACTCGCAGGTCACAAAAAACAGGGGCCGGGCGGCAGTAGTTAATAGTTTTCAAATCTCATGAAATTTCACCCAATTTATTTCACCCAATTTCACCAAAAAATTAAGAAGCACCTCAGTGGCGGCGTTAGCCATGGGCTCTCGGGACTTTAGCCCCGAATGTTTTTTCGGTAGCCCCGAACGTCGCAGAGACCCCCTCCCCTGACAGCAGGGAGCAGAACACGGTCCAACTCCCGTCTCCACTCCACCCCCCTCCTTCCCTATGGTGTTGGTATCTTCCATGGACTGTATATAATGTCTTCCTTGAACTTGATGCGTCCTTTCCGCCCGCGACGATTCAGAGAGGAGACAGTCCGTTGGGTACGTACACGTGTCGCTGCAGCAGTGCATCTGTGGCTTTTAAATATTGTGCTGTTTTGAGTGCATTCGTCTCCGAGTCCTACTGGTTCCCGAAATAGCCAGCTTAGCTAATTTGCCAATTAGCCAGCTATTTGTGTCCCGTCTTCACCTCCTGAATGAAACAGTGAATCATAATTACTTCATTACTGAACAAGTGTCAAATTAGCAAGTCATCGTGAATTAACTGTGTAGCTTGGTCTGTTAAGTGCGCATTGATGCTGCCAGCTAGTTCGCTAGCCTGGCCTACTTAGCAAACAGCTCTTTGGTGCATGTAATGCAAAAGATAATATGTGAATAGCAATTATTTCGCAATCAATTTTGGCTCGAGTTGAACCGCGAGCATTTAGCTGGATAGCTGGCATTTATATGAATCAAATATAAAGTTTGCGAGGCGAGCTAATGTTGACTACAACAAACTAGTTCGCATGCTAGTAGGCTCGCAAGCTAGTTCACCTGCCAATTTTGTGCATATAAACCAATGAAACAGTGAATCATAATTACTTCGCTACTGAACGAGTGTCAAATTAGCGAGTCATCGTGAATTAGCTGTGTAACTTGGTCTGTTAAGTGCACTTTGATGCTAAAGATTAGCTGCTTTGCTAGCTAGCGAGTTTTTCCGCTAACTACCGTTTGTCTATTGAGTTATATACTTGGCTATTGATGTAAATTGGTACTCGTTGAAAAACTTAATATCTAGCTAGGTGAGTCAAACTAAGTAGGCTTGACAACATTAGAGTGGCGAACTACACACCAATTTATGAGCTATCTAGGCTAGCGAACTTGGTAGCTAGTTAATTTTTTTCCTTTTTTGGCTGGTAACAATTCACGTCGGTCATAAATAAACGCTGTTCTAGTTGGTGCGCCCCTTAGTGGCTTGGAGTACTTCTGTTGCGTTGACGTGGATTTTTTTCTGGTCGTTTCTCCAATTGGAGTTGTGTTGGTCCGCAGCAGCATGTTCGTTTCCATTTTGCAGCATCCGCATAATGAAATAATCCACGTGAAATTACTAAAATGCCACGGTAGAATGGAGATAAACCTACAGTTTTTTTCGACAACTCAGTATCGGGATTGATATCTGGAAATTTTTACATTTGAAATCTCGCGCTAAGGTGCTCGGTTTCAAGTGAAATGTCCCGGTATCAATCCTACAATAGAATACCTCGTGGCCGAAAAAAACTGTAGGTTTATCTCTTAATTCTCAACTCATCTTTGTAACTTCTCTAGCTGACTGCTTTGGCCTACAGAGGCTAATGGAGATGCAAGATTGCAACATCAGGCTAAATTCCAAACCACAAAATGGCGCGCTAGTTTAAAACTTCAGTCTGATGAATACACGCCTAGTCTTTCAGTTTGGAAGCAGTATTGGGAGAGCAAAGTATTCCTTATTAACTAGTATTGTTGAAGCTGTTTTACCAACTCTGTCTGATATGTTAATTAGCAACACTTTGAATTCTATTTTTCTCCATGCAGTGATCATGCAGAGGAGAATAAGCTCTTTTTGTAAGCCCAAGGAAGTGCCCAAAACTTCCCCTTCTCCTGACTCCAGCCAGGAGGGTAGGGATGGAAGAGTTATCGTTGATTGTAATTTATTTTTTGAAGCAATTTTACCACCTGTCTGCCATATTAATTAGCGACACTCTTGAGTTTTTTTTTCTCCATGTAGTGATCATACAGAGGAGAATAAGCTCTTTTTGTAAGCCCAAGGAAGTGCCCCAACCTGCCCCTTCTCCTTACTCCATCCAGGAGGGAAGGGATGGAAGAGGTATTGCTGATTTGTAATTTAGATTGTATTCATCCTTGTACTGTATGTATGATAGGCTATTTGTTAATGGAAATCCATATTTCAATTATTCAGTTTCATCATATCTTTGTAGCTTAGCTAAAGAAGGTAGGCTGTGTGAGATACATTTCAGAGATTAATGGGTCATGATGCTGCAAGCAACCACATAGTCACAAGATAATTTCAGCTACTGTGATGCTATTGGATTGATGAACATGGATGCATGGTAGAACATGTAAGACATACTGTGTTAAAGTGAAAGCTTCAACTGTTTCACGTGTTTTACTCCTGTCCACATAGCCAAAGGAAGACCAAAACCTACACTGCAGCAGTTACTTATCATTTTTCTAGTTCTAAGGTATTGTCAAAACAAAGATTGCATTGCTATTACAAAATTAAGCTTAAAATGATTGGAAGAAAATAAGCACTATCAATGTAAATTTGAAAACAGAGCACCAGTTTCTGATCATTAACAATTCACAAAAGTCAAGGGAAAAACAAAGTTTACTGTAATGTAATCCAAATCCAAAAAATGTGTTTTGTTGTAATGTGAAGGGAGTTCTGTGACTTCTGGATATGAGCCATGCTATCTCGTGTTGACTGCATAGAGCATACTTGTAATGAGACAGTTGGTTTTTGTCTTTCAGTAGGCTATGTTGATAATTTGAAAAAAAAAGAAGAGTAAGGCTACAGCGGCCTCGTTATTTAAAAATTTTTGTGTTTGATAACACACAGATGAGGCGGGGAGGACAGAGGAGGGAGCGAGGGGAGTTGAGCGAGAGCTAATAGAGGAAAGTGATGCGAGGCAGGGAAGAGCCGGGAGCAATGAGGTCTCGGATGTGCAATCATTTACACAGGCATAAGATGAGGGACAGAAGCGTCTGGAGCCCTCAGGTGTACCTGTAGCTGAAGCCCGTGATTTAGGGACTGTCCAGACAGGGCCAATACAGGTTAAAAATGACTGTTTCCCACACAGCAAGTTTGGCAAACAAAACAAGCATTCCAACAGAACTGGTTTGAGACCTTTGAATGGTTGGAATACTCTGTCCAGAGGGATGCTGCATTCTGCTTTGCATGCAGATGCTTTGCAAAAAAACAAGTAAGACATAGAGATTCACTCATTGCTAGCGGCTACAGTAACTGGAAAAGAGCCCTGGATTCATGCAGAGACCATGAAGCTTCCAACCTACATAGGGCGTCAATGATTTTCTGGAAAGGTTATCAAAATATAGAATTTCATGGTGACATACATGAGCAGCTACAAGTAGCAGATATCAATGACATTATGGAACGAAGGGAATATATTCATTGTGTAGTGGCAGTGACTGCCTTTCTTGGCAAACAGGGAGTCGCTTTTCGCGGTCACCGTGAGGGATTAGACAGTGACAACCAGGGAAACTTCAAGGAGTGCATGGAGCTTCTTAAAAGATTTGATCCATTCTTAAAAACGCACAATGCTGCATCCAATACTACCTACCTGTCAGCATCATCTCAAAATGAGATGGTTCAGAGCTGGTCTGATGCCATCACAGCAGAAATCATCTCCGAAATAAAAGAAGCACAAATATATTCTGTAATGGTCGATGAAGCCAGCTATGTCACATGCAAGACAGACTAACAGAAAGATTCCTTGGATTTTTTAAGCTGAGCGCATTTGATGCAAAAACCATTACAGACACAATAGAGGCACAACTCGTGAAACATAGCATAGAACATCTCCAATGTGTTGCTCAGGCTTATGATGGAGCCTCAGTTATGAGTGGGTCTGTAGGAGGTGTCCAGGCAATGTTTAGAGAAAAGCACCTGAAGGCAATCTATGTTCACTGCTATGCTCATGAGCTAAATCTGGTTCTCTGTCACACCTGTAGATCAATCCCTGAGGCCTGTGAGTTCTTTGTCACTCTGGAGAGTGTGTACTCCTTCTTCAGCATTTCTCTTGTCAACCATGACAAGTGGATATCTGTGAAAAGACAGCTTGGCTTAAGTGAAGGGCAGCTGGTCCAGTTGTCAAGTGGAATCTGTGAACGCCATCAAGGAAAACCTCCCCGCTGTGATTCAGACCCTGAAGTCCATCACAACACCAATTGCAGAGGGACTGAGGAACAAACTGTGTAAATTTTCCACCATCTACATGCTGGTTATGTTCCATGAGCTGCTGTCAGTGACAAAGGGGCTGCATACGTTTTTGCAAGGGGAGAGTGCTGACTTGGCCCAAGCAGTGCTTTTTAAAACAGCAGTTTATGACACACTCAAAGGTTATCACACTGCAGAGAAGGCAGTGGACATGTATGACAGGACAAAGGCCATTTGCAATGATCTTGAGATTGAGGAAGACACTACCAACCAACAAAGAAAGCAGAGAAAGATGGACTGCTATGTAGTTATGTCCTCTTGTGGAACAAGATCAGACCTCAGCTCAGGAGATCATCTCAAGCAGAGATTGTTCTTTCCAGTCCTTGACCGAATGCTAGAAGAGCTAGGGCACAGGTTCTCAGGAGCAGGGAACAACTTATGAGAGCTATACAGGCATGTCATCCTGCTTCAGATGAGTTCCTCTCAGGGGAATTGCTACAACCCCTAGCCACTCATTACAATATCCAGCTACCACTAGAGGAACTCAAAGTCGCAAAATGTTTCCTTGCCAGAAAAGACAAAAAAGAAGTCCACAATATCCAAAGTGTCTTCTCCCTCCTGAATAAAGATATGTTCCCCAAACTCAAGGCTGTCTTTCAGGTGGCACTGACAATCCCTGTCAGTAGCTGCAGCTGCGAACGAGCTTTCAGTGCCTTACGGCGTCTGCACACTTGGCTCAGAAACACAATGGGTCAGGAACGGCTCAGTGGCTTGGCTATCATATCCATTGAGAAGGCGCTACTGGATGGTCTGGACCATGGAGAGGTCATTGATCGATTTGCTCAGCAGAAGTCAAGACGCTACACTCTGATGCTACCCCATTCACACAAAGTTAAACAGAAGAGAGAGGAGTAGGTGAGTATAGAAGCTGACACATTAACAAAAGACTGATACACTATGTTTATGACAACGGATTTTTTTCTATCAAGGTCACTACTGTTGTGGTCCTGAAGCATTAATGGTATTTTCTGCCTTTTTCCTCAAACTCAGATGAAGAGGAGAGGGGAGAGGAGACGAGGGGAGAAGAGGGGAAGACCAAAGGAGAGAAGAGAGAAGAGACACAATGTAGTATGACACTGTAAGTTTATGGCAATCACCTTTCTGCAAAAATAAAAAAGTTTTACATGTTGGTATGCCTACTGACATTATTATTCACCAGTTACAGTTGATAAATACTGCAATGCTGTAATATTGCTGGGCACCCAGGATCCTGTTTTGTTTAAATTGAAATGATTACCCAGTTAACATCATACTTCCAGCGTCAGGAAGGGGTTACATAGCACTTAAAAAAAGACAAACAAATCGATTTCATTCTGCACGTGCACATTAAATAGGGTCAAATTCTGCGGCGTGCAAGCAAAAAATTAGCGCGCGCATTTCACCCAGCCCCTGATGCTTTCTCCTTAGCCCCAGATCTTTCCTGATCCTAAAAACGCCCCTGAAGCACCCTGAAAAAGTTGAATTTTGTTTTTCGGGACCACCCTAGTATGTATATGTATGTATGTATGTATGTATACACACACACATACACTGGGTGGCCCAAAAAATAACCCAACCGAAACATAGTGCAAAAACTAATTCACTTAAGTCACATTTATTCTTGATAAAACTCTTTTTTTGCAGAAGTTATTGAACAAATACCCTTAAAATTAGATGTATTTGTTCAATAACTTCTGCAAAAATGAGTTTTATCAAGAATAAATGTGACTAAAGTGAATTAGTTTTTGCACTATGTTTCGGTTGGGTTATTTTTTGAGCCACCCAGTGTATGTGTTTGTGTATGTATATGTGTGTGTGTGTGTAGCTGTTTGTACTTATGATTTGATTTTTTTTTTTTTTTTGGATAGTATCACAAATTCATTATATCAAAAAAATTAATTTATTCTTCATGAGTAGATTTAGGTGCTACTAGCTGTTTTTTCTTTAGCAGTCATTATGAAAATCTTTTTCTCAGGGGAGCATCCATTCAGCAACAATTGCTATGTGCTGGTGGAGAGCATTGTGTTGGCAGCCAAAGTTCCGTACAGGAAGGCCTTGTCAGTCATGTTTGCTGCCTACTATGTTCTGAATGTTGCCTACCCACAAGAGACAGCTGCAACACTAGAATTCATCCAAAGGTAACCTTTAGCAGTTTTTAATTTTGATTTCCTAATATTTTAAAAATATTTCAATATTTTACTGTTTGAGTGTAACTTTATTTCTACCAAAACTTTTCTTTCTTTGCAGAATGTTTGCTGGCATAAATCCTGATAGGAGCAGCAAAGCTGCTACTGGCAAAAGAAAAAAGAAGAGGGTGAACCCAATTAACCCCGAAGTGTCTGCACTAATTGGGCACTTGAGAGACTTTAGGAATAAATGGGATGTGTAAAGTTTAAACCCTCCATACTGCAACTTTTGGCAAAACTCCTCCCTCCATTGGTAAACCTCACTGCAGTGTTAACCCCTTTGTGCAGATGTGTCCACCATAGACTGTATAAAAAGATGGACGCAGCAACCTGGTCTGAAAAAAGAAGTCCATGCGGAAGTACCGTAGAATGGCATTCTATTTAATCGCCAGCAGATGGCGACGTCGGTGGTTGCAGAAAGAAGTTCAATGCTATAGAAGTCTATGAGAAAATGACCCTACTTTCCCACCTGATTTATCATTTAAATAATGATTTTTCACATTATTTTATGGTAGCCATAGCAAGTTTCAAGTCTCCTTCCATATATCATGATCTTCATTTTTGTAAATTATGGTCCCATATAGACTAGAATAAAGGATAAAGCCAGAATATGCTTTTGGGGAGTGGCTATCCTTTAGCCCTCGTCCGATACGGTCAGATCCAGAGCCACGTTCCTCCCCGGATCTTCAATTCACGCTCTCGTCCAATAGAAATTGCATCCGGTTTCAAAATGACAACATGGCGCAATTCAAATTGCCAAAATCGAAGCTTCCTTTATGGTATGCTGAAACCAATGGGTGATGTCACGGTAGCTTCGTCCATCTTTTTATACAGTCTATAGTGTCCACTAGTGGACATAGAGCTGCAAATTTATGCACACAGTTACACTATTCTATTACTAGATGGCACCCCCGGATCAGTTATTGAATATTCTCTAGCAAGCCGAGCTCGAACACGGTTTAGAATATGGACGAGTTCAGTCCCATTCCTGTTTTTCAGGAGTTTCATGAATTAAACTCCTCAGCTAAGCCTGATGTGCAAACTGCTCAATATACTTGCCCATAGTATCTATCCAGCAGTTCAAAAAATGATCTCTTGCGACAGGAAAAATCTTTGTTCTCTGTAGCAACCACTTCAGCTACCGTGAGCCAATGGTATCCCGATTAGTAGTGAAGAAAAATCATTTTTCTGAAGCAAAAAATCGACATGGTATTGATACTATGTCACTCTGCTATCAATTATAGTCATCACATATCAAAAGCGCGTAGATTCCTCCATCGATTAATTCAACGCTCCTTTATATCCTTTTAAGTTCTCATGTTGATAGCCAATCACTTAGTTATTTACTTAGGCTTGTCTGCGTAACTGCACACTTATAGTTCAAGCCCTTGTGAAGCTTCCTTGGTTACAATGTATTGATTGACTCATTTCTTATTCAATGCCAGACAGTATAAACTTTACACAGTAACTGAAAGACTTTGATTGGAGCATCAGAAGAGTATGGCCTTTGCATAAGAGCAAGGGAGGTTGTATTCTCTTAACGTTGTGCATGATTGCGCAGCTGAAAATGACGCGACTTAGAGAAAAAAAGACTTCTAAAACCGGCCTCAAGTGTTCAGTTACATTTACGGGATTTAAATAAGGTACGGACATGAACAATAGGAATTATTCTGAGTGAAACAGGACTGGAGGGTTCCTTCTACCGGATACATCTTTCTCTGGAGGAGGGATTCAATTAAGAAATATTGCTACTGTGGTTGCATTTTATTCAATGTGGCTTTGTGTTTTGGCATCTATAACATATTCAACAACATTGAATGCCGAGGTTTTGGTTCGTTGATAATGCCAACAGGACACACACTTCAGTAGACCCCCTGGTACGTTCATTGCACAATTCTGTTCAATATAGGGTAAATTGCCTGATTTTTAGCTTACCGACCCTATGAACCGATATGCTATTGTGGTGGTGTGGCGTCCGTCGTCCATCGCCAAGATCATTTTTTATCTTTTATTTGACTTGATGAATTTTCTTGTGAATTTGCCATAACATACTACTAGACCATATCGCCAGACTTTTTTTTTTTTTTTTTTTACAGATTTTTGATTGAATCATTTTTGTCTGTTTTATGGGCCCTTGAAATTTTGGCCCCAATGTTAAAGATAGGACTAAGAAATTTTAAAAAAATATTTTCTCAAAAACTGCGTGATATATATATTTTTTCTAAATCAGGCTATCAACTTACCTTGGTACCATCAATGTACAGCGTGGGCGCCATTTTGATTGAATCGACGAAAGTGGGTCTAGTGGGGGCGGTGTACTTTAACATTGGGTCTTCTGGAGAATATGCAAGATGGCCTGTGGAGGCCAAATGGAATGGGCAAAATCGCCTGTGGAAGCTGAATGGTTGCAGATAGAGATTAAGTTTGTATTATTGACATTTAGGACCTGTGTTAAAGTTGACCACAGATGACCTTGACAGGTCAAACTTGAGGTAAATAAAAATGTTACAATTTTCAAAGGCCTCCACGCTTGTAAATATTGAAGATTGGGAACATGTATATATTGAACACTTATAGGAAGTCATATATGAACTTTCATTTGGCGGCCATGAACCTGACCTTCGGAAACTTCATGTAGTAAAATTTCAATGACTTCTATCACCAAAACTATTACAGATAGAACTAAGGTTTGTATTGTAGGCATATAGGAAATTATGTATGAAGTTTCATTTGGTGACCTTGAACTTGACCTTCAGTGACCTTCAACAGTCAAACTTCACAGTGAAATTTAAATGACTTTTATCAGCAAAATCGTAACAGATTGTGTTGGTTTGTATTGAACATGTAAAGGAAGTCATATAAATATTTATTTGGTGACCTTCATATTGACCTTCTAAGGTCAAACTTAACCCAGTGAAAGTTCAATGACTTCTATCACTAAAAAGGCCGCAGATAGAGCCTAAGTTTACTTTCATTTGGTGACATTCAACTGGTAGGCAATTTATGTTTAAAAACTTGTACATTTAGATGTTCAGCCGAGCATCTAATAAAAGTTTATTCAAGATCTGTTGTGGTTCGTGTCTTTTTTTTTCTCCTTTCAGATATTTTTTAGAGGTAAAAATTCCTGTCAAAGCATTATTTATTCTCCCATCATCACTTAAAAATTTTGTGTCCATTTACAGGTCAAGGGAATTGTATTGGTATGAAATATGTGTAATCACAGTAAATACATGTCATGGGCAGGTGTAAATTTACTGTGAACTGCTCATGCACTCACGGCAAATGCAAATCACGGCCATGCATAATATTACAGTCAAATACACAGAAAATCGAATGCAAATTAAGGCCAGGCGTCATTTTGCTTTTAATTGCCCGTAAATTAGCAGACAATGAAAATCACAGCCATGCATAAATTTATAGTGGAATGCACATGAAATCACTATCAATGCAAATCACAACCATGCGTAAATTTACATAAAAATTCATGTGAAATCACAGTAAATGCAAGTTACGGGCACATATAACTTTGTTAACTGCATGTAAATATGCAATAAATAAAGGTCACAGCTGAGCACAATTTCTCGGTCAAATGCACATAAAATTATGGTAAATACAAGTCACGGTGGGGCGTAATTTCACAGTGAAATGCACATTAAATCACGGTAAATGCAAGTCATGGACAGAAGTAAATTTGCTGTTATTTGCATGTAAAATTTCTGTAAATGCAAATCACGCACAGGCATAATTTCACAGTTAAATGCATGTAAAAACAGGGCACTTCCTATTCAAGGCCTGGCGTAACTTTAGTGTTGAATTCAAGTACAATCACAGCAGATGCACATCACGGCCATGTGAAGTTGCTGTTAATTGCTTGTAAACTCACAGTAAATGTAAATCACAGTCTGATTTGATTTTACACTTAAATTCACTGGCAACTTTTTTGCCAGTTATTTTAACTGTAATTTTACGATCAGTTTATAACAGTGTACATGTATTTACCATTCTCAGTGAATCAAAAGTATTTAATACCACTTTAAATTATGATCTGAGCTTTGTGATGACATGTTCCCTTGGTGATTTCTGTGTATCAGAAGTGTTTCTGTGTATCACAAACTCAAGTTTGTTAAAGATGATAACAGAGTAGTTTGCGGAGTTTGGGTAGAATTTGATCTAATTCTTGCAATTTAGAGGATGAGGCAAAATCTTCAGAATATCAGACTTTATTATTCAACAGAACATAATTCCATTCATCTTTATACACAAATTTGTGATAACTCCTCAAATTCCTGATAACTCCTCCCAAATTGGTGCTTTCCGATTCTTAGAACTACAATGGTTTACCAAAATAATATTCTACTTTATTTGACATTTTTGCTATTTGTCAGCACGTATCAAATTCTGCTGACTTCCTTAAACCATGTATGATAGTACCCTTCCATCTGATGAAATACCCCTTGTTTCGTCAGATTTTTTTGTTGGGATATCTTTCACTCACCAACGTTGCTTTATTTTAGTTCATTTCTTCTTCAGTATTAAAACGTAGCTTGTAATTATTATGATGAGCTCTTTGTCCACCATGAGGCGCTGTTTAAGTAGTGCTGTGTTGGGTCCAGCCATGAGGACGAAAACGGATGAATAGTGTAGTTCAGCCGTTTCTATGGAAACACTGAGGGCGCACTCGATGTCCCGTGTCTGCCCCGCATCCTGTCGCAGCCGGACTTCAGCCGTATTAATGGGAACATAGCTTAAACTATTCTCGCATACTACACATCCCTGCCAAGAGAGTGATCTTTTTGGATATCCTGTTTTGGATCACAATGTATCTCTGTGGACAATGGCAATATCCAACAAGGGAGGCTAATGATCCAAATATTTTCTGATCTTTGCTCAGTACTGGTGCTGGAACGAGATTAGGCTCGGCAGCTGCTGTGACTGAACAGTCAACATAATTTACCAGTGTGTGGTTTCAGAAACGGAGATTAGAATTTGTAAAGGTGCAGCCTATGGTGCTGTTAGTGTTTGGTCAATTTTTTGGTTCTCTTTTCCACCGAAAAGGGGCATGCATGATGACCGCTACATAGGGTACAACATGTTGGAGTGATGCTCTGGTCCAGTCGTTCATCACAACAGCAGCTCGCTCCCTCAGTGTCTGGGCGCTGTCCATCTGTGCAGCATGGCACGTCTTCCTCAGCAGTCATGATCTCATCAGCGTCAGGGGCCGCTTCTGCCCTGCATTGTTTACAGCACTGTTATGCCGGCCAATGGCCATGATGCTTATATTAGTAATCAGTTAATGTGTGGAACTACTGTTTATAAGACTTGTTGCTCACTTGTTGTATCTGCACTACAGCCTGCTCCTACCAGTTCGTATCATCTACCGTTAGGCTTGCATGCTCCTCATTTCTGGGGGAGCTGCTGACCACGCTGCTGATTCTGAAATGCAGTTAGCATATTCAGTGATGCCGTCCCTAACATTCTGTAAAACCAATAGGCCCATAACTTTAACATCGTCATTCATTGTGCGCATTGTTTTATCAGTGCATTGTTCCAGCATAAAAGCGCTTTTCTCTCTGGCTATGCAGTTAGCATTAGCATTGCACTTGTTGCCTGCATACTGTCGCGTTAGTTAAAGGGGACCTATTTTGCTATATTTCCAAGGTTATATTTTGATCTTGGACTCCCCTGGAGTACTCCTGATCGTTCAAAGTCCTAAACAGGGTCCTTATTTCGCTCATATTGCCATCCTCAAAAAACCCCATTTGTAGTCCATTGTAGTCTCTGCCTGAAACGCCTCATTGGGGTGGCTCTTCCGCTATGGCCCCCACTCCCCGTGTGCCCACTTTCTTCTGACTGGCCAGCTCTGTGGAGGGCGGATCTAGGCGGGACGAGGCAGCAGAACGCAGTTTTCCGGGTCCACCTCCTCAGAGTGAAACTGAAACACGTCTCCTGAAGGAATCGACGGGCATATTCCGCAATCAAACGCAGTACATGTGTATAGATCTAATGAAATTAACTTGTTCTAATAAACGCAACGGCGAACGCAGTGCGAATGTCTGGCAGCTCAAGCTCGAATTTGCTGTCTACCTACGGCTACTATGGTGAGTACACCGGTGTTCATACTCTATAGCTAGGATTGAGGGAAAGCTAGAATCCATCCCATAAAGACACATTTGTAGAACGGGTCGACAAACCCAAGTGTAGACCGGAGACCGTAGAAATCCGGTAGGTCTGAGTTTAGAGGGCAACATGGACAGTGAGGAGCAGCAAAAAAGGGACCAACAACTTATGGACTGCTTCGGTGTGTATTATAAGGACCTGCTGGTTCGTTTGCATAGCTGTCGTGTGTCGTTAGCGTGGAGTAACGAACAGCTTCTGCGCTGGTGTATGACGAAGGGGCAAAAGCTCCAGGCTAAACGGCCTTTTCGGAAATTGCCCATGGTAATAGTTACTTATTGTGTCGGAAGGACCAGCGTTTGCTCTCAGAAAATGGGCACGATAAGCCGCTTTCACATCGGACGCGAAACTAATTTATCGCACGACAGATTACATTCAAAGTCAATGCATTGTCTTTGCATTTACTTTGAATGTAATCTCTCGCGCGAAAAATTCATTTCGCGTCCGGTGTGGAAGCTGCTCAACGCGCCCATATCGCGTGTATTCGCGTCTTTGCATTGACTTTGAATGTAACTAATCTGTCACGCAAAAAATTTGTTTCGCGTCCGGTGTGAAAGCTGCTGAACGCGCCCATAACGCGTGTATTCGCGTCTTTGCATTGACTTTGAATGTAGCTAATCTGTCGCGCGCAAAATTAGTTTCGCGTCCGGCGTGAAAGCTGCTTAACGCGCCCATAACGTGTGTATTTGCCTCTTTGCATTGACTTTGAATGTAGCTAATCTGTCGCGTGCGTCCGGTGTGAAAGCTGATTAACGCGCCCATAACTCGTGTATTCGCGTCTTTGCATTTACTTTGAATGTAGCTAATCTGTCGTGCGAAAAATTTGTTTCGCGTCCGGTGTGAAAGCGGCTTGACATGCCCATAACTTGTGCATTCGAGTCTTTGCATTGACTTTGAATGTAATCTGTCGCGCGAAAAATTAGTTTCGCGTCCAGTGGGAAAGCTGCTTAACGCGCCCATAAAGCGTGTATTCAAGTCTTGGCATTGACTTTGAATGTAATCTGTCCCGCGAAAAATTCGTTTTGCGTCCGATGTGAAAGAAGCTTTATGGATAGTACGCGACAGCTAGAGAGAGGTTGGTTATGTTATGAACATAATACAGGTTTTACAGACCGTAAGTTCCGTTAGCGCGGACAAGTTGCTTATGTGGAGCTAGCGAATCGATCACTTCTACAGGAAAGAATTTCCTATTCAATTACCCACAACAATTTCTAAAGGGGTATGAAATTATGTCACGGTAGTGCAGAGAAATCCTTTGTTATACCAGACACATTAGAGCTTCTGCATTTCACGATTGCTTTCACAGTAGAATCAGAGAGCTAGCCCAAATATTTGTGATAGGGATCCGGCTGATTCCGGTCATGGATAAGTAAAGCGATCACAAGCAGCCGCTTCAACTGTAGTGGCTACAATCGGGCAACGTTGTGATGAAACTGCCACATTGATGCTTACCAAAGTAACACAAGCATACCGATCAGAATTACTGCATATATGTTAACCAGGCGCATTTTTAATTAGCATGGCGACACGCAAACTAACATGCAGTAGCTGGTAACCGAGCGGTCATAACCGCAGAGACAAACCCTTGCAATACAGGTTTTACAGACAGCAAGTTCTGTTACTGTGAACAGTTGTACCAAGCATCCAAATTACAAACAAGTATTAAAAGTTAGCTTCAAATGAGGTTTATGTTCACACACCTTCTGTAGAATTTCCCCTGATATTACTCTTGCATATTTTGGACACAAACATTAGCAACAGTAACTTGGATATGTTAGCCGCTCTGCTACAGCCACAATCAACTGGCTATCATGTCAGGTTGGCTTATGCAGTAAAAGCAACTTACAGCTTCTGTGTCTGTGAGTCACGGACAGTCGCAACCAATACAGGCTTTATCTTCAGATATTTTACAAAACCTGCGTTTGAGGCCAGTTGTTAGTGCTAACTATTGCTAGCGGTCCTGCTAGCCACCCGTAACACGTTAGCTTCACTGAACAGTATTTGCTGTTATATCGTTACTTACAGCTTGTGGCTCCGAGCACTTGATTGATGCAACCGCTTCAGGTTTAAGAAGCAGCTGAAACGCTTTTCCTTTGTCGAATTATCCTTTATTGACAAAGCTGTCTTTGGTGAAATGCTGAGCACAAGCAGCTAACGTTCCATTTGGCCGTGGCTGTTTGCTGCCAGCAAACAAAAAACGCTCCCCACTGATTTCTAGTGGCATCCTCTTTTGGAAGGGAAATAGGTGTTTTTCTTTGCGTCCAAAAGTAAACGGACAAGCAGCTTTGGGAGAGATACTGAAAAAACTGCACCTCAAATGATCTGCGGTTCCTCTTTTGTACTTCCAAAAGTGTAGACGCTACTAAGGCATAGTATGATCTGCCGTTGTTAGTGCCTGCTAGAATAGTTTCCGGTGTGGTCAGGTCCAGCGCTGTGATTGGCTTTGGCTTGGTCCGTAATAATTGGAAGGTACAACCTGACGTCAGGTTTTGCCCAGATCTCGCGAAGATCTTGGGAGGAGCTGTTCAGAGAGGAAATCACGCTCACGAAATCACGTTCTTGGATTACGGCAAAACCTCTGTATCTTACATTTAGAAACTTTTCAGAGGTTGAGTATGGACAACCAACATTATAACATTACTAATATGTATTAGAAGAAGGATCAGCATAATAGGTCCCCTTTAATGCTATCTTTAAGCTTAAGGAACCAGCAGCAAATACTTTTATGAAGGATGTCCATGCTCAAAAGCTACTCGTAGCTTTTTAAAAGCTTGACGGGAACCGTGCACTTACATTCTTGACTATAGAGAATGTACCAATGTCTCGCTTCTTAAGGGGGGATGTTTCTGATATCAGATCATTACGGTCGTGAACATCTCAGGGCTAGGCTGTTCTGCATTAACATTTGCTCTTTGAATTGTCAGTAAAAACTGTATCCAACTCGTTATTCCTTTGTGCGCTGTTGGTGCTGAAAGTAGCCCGTCAGTGCATCGTGAATGTCAGTAGATGATATCTGAGATGGTGATACAAAGATGGATAGCCTGCAGTGATAGAGACTGTTGCAGATTTTAAACATTTTTAAAATTGTTTCAGAATTCAATAATGAGTTATTACACCTATTTATGAATGGCCTATAGACTCGATGAGGCAGTCAACGAATTTTGGGACCCGCCCACCCCGTGCAGATTCGGTTCCCCTCAATGTCAAACTGCTTCCTACACGCCTGCCCTACTCATGTCCAAATGTGTGTTTGTGATGTCAGTCCTAGACATGCCTGACTGGGTTTTAAATGAATTTATGGGTATGTTAAAGATATTATTTGAGATGTAGGCTGTGAAAATAGCACACAAAAAATTAATTTTGAATTTTGACCAAGGTGGTTTGAAGTTAATGGATATTGGAACGAGAAAACAAACTACGAGAGCTAAGATTGTTAAAAAATATCTTTGCCCACTGCCGGGTCAGCAGAGCTTTTCTAATGCCGAGTCGTCCGGCGTCCGTCCGTCCATCCGTCCGTCCGGTCGGCATCAACTTCTCACTTCAAATCTGAATATCTCAAAAACTGTCTGATAACTTTTTTCCTAATTTGGTGTGAGCCTTCCTTATGATATTTTGAATATTCACTGTGAAAATTAGAAAATTTTACGTCCCGGGTTTTGAGAAATTCAGCATTTTGGACTTAGGAAATCAGTGTTTGTGCTCATTTTTTCAGTCTTTCATTAATATCTCAAAAACTGCCTGATAACCTTTTTTGCTCCGCTGTGACCATAGTCAGCAGTCAGCGGAGCTTTTCTAATGCCGAGTAGTCCGGTGTCCGTCTGTCTGTCCGTCCAGCGTCAACTTTTCACTTCAAATTTGAATATCTCAAAAACTGTCTGATAACTTTTGTTCTAATTTGGTGTGAGCCTTCCTTAGGATATTCTGAATATTCACTGTGAACATTAGAAAATTCTAAGTCCCGGTTTATGATAAATTCAGCATTTTGGACTTAGAAAATCAGTGTTTGTGCTCATTTTTTCAGTCTTTCATTAATATCTCTAAAAATGTCTGATGACTTTTTCTCTAATTTGTTGTGAGCCTTCCTTATAATCCCCTGTGAAAATCAGCTTTTATGCTAATTTTTTCAGTCTTTCATTCATGTGTCATACGTGTTAATATTGCAATAGTTTTCAAGGATTTCTGAAATTAAGTAATGACATGGACATTTCAGTCATCTTCAGCGGAGCTCTCTAGGCCGACAGGCCTCTTGTTTAAAGAATATGCCTCTACTAGTTATGGTTGTGGAGATTTTGGTCTTTTGATGTCCTGCAAAAAAGCACTCATCCAACACTTACCCCTTTTTTTTATAAAGAGGTATTGGAAGCATGGTCTGCTGTTTTAACAGATATTAGATACAGTTGCGAAGATCTTGATTTAATATTGAACCAGCCCATTTTTATGTATAAAAATATAATATATAACAGCAGTATGCTATACCATAGGGATTTTATCAAAGTAGGCTTCACTCAGGTCAAGCATATTCTCTATGGGGTCATACCTGGCTTTTAACCTGTCCAGGCCATTTATGATGAGATCTATGATTTTAACGATAGGATTTATAAAACAACAATCAAGCGTTTTTATCAAAAGATTGAACACAGCAATCCAGAAGCATGGAAAATATTGTTTTTAAATGCTTGCATTGTAGATAAAGAGCCAAAAACAGCAGTGTTATGTTTAGATGTAAATGGAATAGATAGAGATTTTTTGGAGTTGAAAACTAAGCAAATCTATTCTCTGTTGTTGACAAAAGAAATACAGCGTCCAGCATCTGAGAAAGTGTGGAAAGAGATGTTTCCGGAACTGAATGTGAAATTGATGTGGGGAAATATCAATATAAAGTACAACCCTGCTGAATGTGAAAACTGATTTTAAAAAAAACATAATAGAGTGTACGCTAACTTGGTTTTGAGCAAAATTGATAACATCAGAAAAGAATGTGATATATGTGGTGTGCAGGTGGAAACGTTTTTTACACATGATTTTGGACTGTGATGGTTTGAAAGATTTTATGAAAGAAATGAAGAGCCTTGTTGAAAATAATTGGTTTCAGAATTGCATCAGTGACAGAGAATGGAGAAAGTTATTTTTATTTGGAATTTTGGGTACAAAGAAAAAAGATGGCGTCAATTTTTTAAATTATGTGTTAAGTCATGCAAGGTTTGCTGTCGTTTACAGGAGAAATGTGGCTCATTATTAAAAGAGAATAATGGATGTATAGAAGATATCTATCGCAAAATTGCGGTATGATATTAAATTCATGTATAATGTTTTATGTTATGAGGATTTTAAAAAGTGGTTTATTAAAGGTTCTAATTTTATTGAAATTTTACATGATGACATAATTTTAAAGATGTGAATAGTGAAGACTCACTGGATTAGAGGAATTTACGTTCTGTTTTATTGTGATGTGTGAATTGTGTGCTATTCTGTCTGAATTCTTGGATGTCTCCTTTCGAATTATGTTGTATGTATCTTCTCTGATGTAATTTATCTAATAGAAGAGGAAAAAAAAATCATGTTCGCCTAATGCGCAAAAGTCCTCAGATTGATACGGAGCGGAAACACTCATTTCTTATTAGTACTGAGATTAGGAAGATTCCAATCTGTGACCTCAAGATTGCAACGCAGATAATGCCTCATAATTCTGCCACGTTGGACATGCTGCACGAAAGTCACATATGCTTCTTGCTCTCTAATTTACTCAACTCTTCGAAGAAACTCATCCCGGAATCACACCAGATGCGTGTTCAGTCCGTCTCCGCCCCGTTGCGTGTCTCTCCACGCTTTTTCGTCCCTTAGAACCCACTGGCTGCATTTTCACAGTGCAGCATGGCCGGCTGGCTTGAGAAGCGAGACTGTTGAGATCACACGGTAATTGCAGAATATACTGGATCGCACGAGATGACACAATGGGCCTCATGCAAGAAGCGATATAAGAGCAAATTTTCTCTTATTTTTGTTTGTATCCCCGATTTTTTCTTATTTTGTTCTTACTCATTGATTTCTGGGATGCACCGATATTTTCTTATAGGTAAGAAAATTTTATGAGTGGTCGAGAGCACTCTTACCCGAGAGAAGAGAACACAGAAAATTGTTCTCTCTGTCCACAAATGGAGGCGTTGCGCTGGATGCAGCAACCGTAGTGTAAGTCACGTGATCCCCGGAGTAACCCAGGAAGATGGCTTTGATGGGATAGGAATGCATCGATTAATTATTAGTTATTTATACAAAAAAAAAATATTGCTCTGAAAGGTCGCTTGTATAACCGGATATTGAACCCTGGTTGCTCAGGTCCAAATGCTCCGCCTTATCCACGACATTAGCTCAACAGACTAATATATTCACAGGTTGATTTAGCACTTGTATAGCTGCGCTGTGCTTTAACTTGAGCAAGTTGGTGCAAAGATTCTCAGTCATAAACCGGTTTTGAAAACAACATTGGAATATTTAGTTGTTAATTATAGCGAAAATACTAAAAACAAACCATTTGAGCGATTATACTGCTGCATTCTTTGAGTGCATAGCGTAATGGCGCGAGGACTCTCAGACAGACTGGCTAAAACAATAGCAAGTACAGATTTACCCCTCAAATAGCTTTTTATGACAAAATATCAAAGGTAAGAAATTTTTTTGCTTATCTCTGTAGCATGTAAAGTGTATGCCTGCTGTTCTCTGAGTGTGGTGTAGGTTGAAAATGACTTATATTGTTGGATTTTGTGGACTTTACTCTTTCATTTGCGGTATCGTTTGTATGCATATCATAAATTCAGGAGAAATTCTAGCGACTCAGCGCTGATATGATTTTATCCTATGTTTTGCTACATGCTTATTTACTTGCTTGGTGCTTGAATTGTGTTCAGTTTAGGTAAAAACTGTCATCATGAGCTTTTCGCCGAGTTTCTTTGCTTTAAGAGGATATGCCGCATGACGAGGTTGCTATTAGGAAACATGCTGTATTTATTATGCAAATTCATTGCTCCCGGTAGCGGGGGCATTCGGGCTTAAGGTTAATATTTGTATTTAATATATCTTTTCCACTAATTTCTTTAAATCTTCACTTTAAAACCAGTTTTCATTGCAACAAAACCGTTGACTTACTTGTGACCTTCTGGTACGTGAAGCAGCTTTTCTCGAAGTGCTCTGAGCAAAGAACTGAATGTTTTGTTGGTTTGTAAGGCTTTCCACTGTCAATTCTTCTTAATTTAACAAGCCATTCTTTCAAAAGGGCTTCATTATTAAGTGGAAATTGATGGAAACTTATTTTGCCGTATTTTCCAGATGATTGAAAGGCATCATTATTGGTGCAACCAAGAGCAGCACAAGATTTCCCCATTTTCACTATGCTGCGATCAACCTTTGTGTACATTTTGCTTCGGGGATCACGTGACCACATACAGTTTCTCACAAAAGTGAGTACACTCCTCACATTTCGACAATTAATTGATTTTATCTTTTCAAGGGACAATGTTACTGAAATGAAACTTGAATATATTCTAGAGTAGTCATTGTACAATATGTGTAGCAGTGTAGATTTACTGCACTGTCCAAATAACTGGACAGTCACTATTTCCAAAATGGGTGGCAATAAAAGTGTGTACACACCCCAATTGGTAATGGTCAACCAAGCAGTGACATGTGTCTTATTCATCACGTTCATGCTTTTGTCTGTTCGACTGGGCCATATGAGGTTTTGTAACGTGTTGAAGGTTTAATTGTGGTGCTTTGGGTGCAATGCTCTCATTCTGGTCACTGCATGGTCAACATGGCACCTCATGGGGAAAGAACTCCCTGAGGATCTGAAAAAGAACATTGTTGCTGTCCACAAAGCTGGTCTAAGCTACAAGAAGATGTGAAACCATGAAATTGAGCTACAGCATGGTGGCAAAGGTTATTCAGCGGTTTTCCCAGATGGGTTCTACTCGTAACAGGCCTCGTCAGGGTTGACTGAAGAGGTTGAGTCTTCGTGCTCTGCGTCAGGTGCTCAAGTTTGCCTCAGAGAACAGACGCAGAAGTGCTGGCAGCATTGCTAACGAGGTTGCAGCCGTGGAAGTACAGCCAGTCAGGGCTCAGTCCATACGCCGCGCACTGCACCAAGTCAGTCTGCATGGCCGTCGGCCAAGACGGAAGCCTCTTCTGAAGCTAGCCCACAAGAAAGCCCGAAAACAGTTTTCTGAAGACAAACAGTCCAAGAACATGAACCACTGGAACCATGTTCTGTTGTCTGATGAGACCAAGATAAACTTGTTCGGCTCAGATGGTGTCCAGCATGTGTGGCGGCGCCCTGGTGAGGAGTACCAAGACAAGTGTGTACTGCCTACAGCCAAACATGGTGGTGGCAGCATCATGGTCTGGGGCTGCATGAGTGTTTCTGGTCCTGGGGAGCTGCGCTTCATTATGGAATAATGGATTCCAACATGTACTGTGACATTCTGAAGCAGAACATGATGCCCTCCCTTCGGAAACCTCCCTTTTTTTCTCTCTTTTCTTCTCCCTCTCTCCATGTATAGTAGTCTAGGAATTTTATGTAGGGTTTCTATCAATAGTAGATTCATTTTTGATATTTTAGCTTCACTGTAAAGCGCTTTTGATCATTTTAATGTTAAGAGGCGCTATATTAAGTCAATAAATAGAAATAGAAGTAGGAACCGGCAGCTTTTCAACATGATAATGACCTGAAACACACCTCCAAGATGACCACTGCCTTCCTGAAGAAGCTGAAGCTGAAGGTGATGGCGTGGCCAAGTATGTCTCCAGACATGAATCCCATTGAGCACCTGTGGGGCATCCGCAAGAAGAAGGTGGAGGAGCAGCAGGTGTCCAACATCCACCAGCTCCGTGATGTTGTCATGAAGGAGTGGAGGAGGATCCCAGTAACAACCGAGCAGCTCTGGTGAATTCCATGCCTCGGAGAATCAAGGCAGTGCTGGACAACAATGGTGGTCACACTAAATATTGACACTATGGACACAATTTGGCATGTTGACAGGAAGGTGTACTCACTTTTGTTGCCATCCATTTTGGAAATAGTGACTGTTTGTTCAGTTATTTGGACAGTGCAGTAAATCTACACATATTGTACAATGACTACTGTGGAATATATTCAGGTTTCATCTCTGTAATGTTGCTCCTTGAAAAGATATAGTAAATTAATTGTTGAAATGTGAGGGGTGTACTCACTTTCATGAGATACTGTACAAAGATTGCAACAACCTCATTGCTTGTCCAATGCACAGAAACACAAGTTTAAAACCTAACCGTTAAAAATGCATCATATAATCAAATTTTGATTGTTTTATATGTTTTTGAGAAATTATAATGATTTTATCATTTAATTCTTGGGTTAAAGAGTTTGGTCAGCTGATCCTAATTAGGACTAAGCTGTAAAACCCTTAGATACATGCATGCGTTCTGCTTCTGAATGGCTTACCTATTGCTGTTGGACGCTTTGGCCATGCAGGCCTTGCGCAGAGAGCGCGTTTTTGAGATCGTGCGGATCTGTTTGCTGAGACAGATGAATGGCTACTCGAACCAAATGTGAAAGCAACTGCACTTGAGCTCGGAATATTACTATAATGTGTTACGGCTCTCTTGTTCTAACAAATGCAGCGGCGAAAAGATATCTCCATTCAAACGAAATTCAATGCTTGCTTGAAATCTAGGTGGACAAAAACATACAATCACAACTGGATACTACAAGTGAAAACCTGGAAATTTATGGAATAATTCGTGAGTAGTTACATTTGTGTGGTTATCACAGAATAAATGATCAGCGCCGTGACAAACTACAGAAAATGCGGCTGCGGTATTTCAAAGTGCGGGACGCGGTGCGAAAGTCTGGCAGCTCAAGTTATGAGATAAATAAATTTTCGTGGAATGAGAAAGTGGACAGCATAATCGGCCAAAAATGCAAGGGCGAAAGAATTCCGTATGCAACATCCACTGATATTGAATGTAATCAGTACATTTTCGGCTTACCTTGATGTTTGGGTACCCAGAGAAAGATTCGGATGTGTTAAAACATCAAGCATTCAGTCAAGAAAATTTCGAGTTTAATTTCTCATGCTGCTACACGTGGTAATTCATGTTACAGAAGATACACCGGGTTACTAGAGCACGCGCAGCATATGCATTCACTATATTAATATTCAATATTAATATTCAAAACCCCCTTCTCAATAATAAAACCCCCCAAAATATATTGGCGCCTCCTTTTAAAATCGTGCCCCATTTAAAACCACGTAGATGCATACTGCAACGCGCTGTATCGGAATTTTGACATGTATGCAAGTGTACTCGGGTACGGTACGATATTGCTAGTGTGAAATGCGACCAGTGGGGGGAGAGGAGCGCAATGTGGCACGCTACGGAACAATCGTACCTAGTGTGAAAGCGCCCTAGATTGCCACAAGCAGTTGGCTCTTTGCACGCAGCGCGTCACCTGCCCTTATATGGTGTTTAGTGGGCTTCATATATGCTAATTTAAAACAACCGGCCACGCGCTTCAAATTTACGATCAAGTGGGATTCAACATTCAGCACACCTGGGTAAGAGCAGATTTGGACGGTAAGAGCGTTTGGTGCATCTGGAGTTTACTTCTCTTATTTTTTCTCTTAGAAAAAAATTAGAGAAAATATAAGAGAAATTTAAGAGAATGTTGCTGCATGAGGTCCAATGCAAGTGGTATTAAACGCAACTACAAACAGGCAAAAGGTTTTCTGGCCAGGCAAAAGGTTTTCTGGCCAACCAAAGGCGTTCAAGAACAGTTAAGTCAATTGGATTTGTCTTTTTAAAGATTTTTATGCTCCTAGTATGGCTAAGTAGCCTACTTGTATTTATATACAACGTATAAATGCTCTTAATTTCTTGTTCATTTTAGGTAGTTATTTCTTTGGAAAGTGCTATGTAGATAAAAGTTTCCATAATTTCTTCCATTTGTTGCTGTTCTAGCGCACAATAAGAACAAGCGTCAACACAGTTTGGCAGAAGGAAGTGACAGCCCCTAAAAATCCAGCCTATGAAGGCTGCAGCCTACGCTTTGAGATGTACCCGAGGGGCAGCCTATGCTTTGAGATGTACCCAAGGGGTTGTCACTTAATTGCATTTTTGCCAAGCTGACATGACATCATTTCATCTCAGCTTTAGTTTAAGTGAGTCCTCTGGTTTCCCTGACCCTAACCTTGTCTCTATCCCCTAACCCTAAACATAGCCCCAAACCTAACTGTAACCATAAATTTAACCTTATCCCTAACCCTAAACATCATTTTGAAGGATGGAAGCAAGTGACGACCTCGAAAGAATGCAGCCTTCAGAGGATGCAGCCTACGCTTTGGGTTCCCCCTATTAAGAGAAATATATAGAGTACTAACGTAATTTCATCACAGCTACTTAGCTTCTGGTGTCCGAAGTAAAATCCCTGTGGGAAACTATTCTGGGGTTTGGACACTTTCTGGCATTGCTCGTACTCATATAAATTTTATGAGCCGCCTCACTCCGATATTAGTCTATGGGGTATACAGATACAAATGATCACATCAAATTTGTTTTTTATTGCAAAAAAATTATATGCTTTTGCACTTGTAGTCCAGTTTGTAGTCCACTTCAGTGAACTACATATCCATTGCATAAGCGTGCGAGTACCCCGTCATTTGTTCCCAGCTAATGGGGTACCTCAGTCTCAGCAGACGTTCACAACGTACCACGAAGGTAGCTGATCAGTGCCTCAATTTGCCGTTGTCTATGTTCGTGCAGCTCTTACTACATAACGGGCCAATATTAGCTAGCCACATGCCTAGAAATGAATGGATCACAATGAATAGTTACTTCGCCATTTAGCTAGTTAGCTAGCTAGCATTTATCGATGCCAGCAAACCATCTAGCTAGCCAGCTAGTGAGCTTATTACATCTTGTGTACATAGCTAAATCAATAGAAGCAACAAATGGTCAGTTTAATGTCACTTACTGTTATTTAGCAAGCTCGCTATCATTAAAATTTGCGACTATAAATGGCTAAGCTAGTGAAATAACTAGCTATCTAGTCAAGTCATTAAAAAGGGTGAATAGCCATTATTTGGCTACTTAGGTAGTGTCGAGCCGGAAACATTTTGCAAGCTGGCATTTACATATTGCTGCCTAATATGACATGATTCAGCTACCAAAGTAGGTAAGCTAGCTCGCTGGTTAAGACAGCCAGCTAACAGTCAGTTCGCTTGCTCAGCCAGCCTCTAATGGTGAATATTAATCACTAAAACCAGTGAACTGCAATTATTTCAGCACTTAACTAGCGTTAGATGAGCAAGCAGACCTGAATTAGCTACGTAGCTCAGTCAGTTATGCATTGAAAAAGCTAATTAGCTCGTTTGCTACCTTGCTACCAAGTTTTTAAGAAAACATACGATGGCTAAAGATGCTTGGCTATTTAAGTAAATTAGCGCTAGTTTTAAAACTTAATATCTAGCAAGTAAACACAACTAAGTAGAAGGTTCAGTGGCTGACTAATTTACAGTCTCACCAGGATAAGCAAACAAAGAGCTATGGCAAGGTGCAGTTAATTTGTAACGCATTTTGAACTCATTCTGCCCGGGAATCAGGAGGATCATGGGATGTGCAGTTTTTAGACTACGAATAGGATTAGCAAGGTGGAGAAAATTTTAATGATTTAAATTATAGCCGACTCTAGTCAAGAAAAACTATTTTGTTCTTACTCAGAAATATTACATAAAATCTCGAAATTGATGGAAGCTTGAAAATGACGGAAAGTGCTTCAAAAGTGAACTAAAAAAAAGTCTGGGTAAAATGAATGGGAAAAATTTCTTCCAACACCAGCGTGACGTCATCACTTTTCTATTCTATAGGCGGGTATCTACCTCGTCATTGGCTGATTAGGTATCAGCTGACAGCCAATAGGGTACAGGCACCTATACACAAGGCACAATGAGCGCCTGCCCTTTAAAGGGACTCAGTAATCAAATGCAAACTAACAAAGAAGGCAAGAACACACTGTTACTATATGAATTGCAATACAACAATAAAATACATCAAGAGAGAAAATCTACCCATTGGTATGTGGCCTGGCTCACTGTTGGCAAGTTATTACCAAAATATAGGCCAAACAGTGACCTGTCAAAGATATCACAAGAGCAAACACAGTAGATAGGTAGATAGATAAATACTTTAGATCCTACAAACAGGAGACTTGATTACCTCTGCCAACAAAGTTGGGGCGGAGGTTATGTTTTATTTTTATTTATGTTTATTTGTCTGTCTGTTTGTGAACAACATAACTTAAAAAGTCATGCACGGATTTGTCTGAAATTTTGCAGGTGGATTGCTATTACATCAAGGATAAACCCTTTGGATTTTCACTGTGATCTGATCCTCCTGATATCCCTGCCAATGCAGATTGGGCAGTGGTCAAGCAAATTGTTGTTCCAAAGGTCTACAGGAATGAGATCTTAATAATGGCTCATAGTTTACCTTTAGGAGGTCATCTTGGTGTTAACAAGACTGTTGACAAGATCATGAAACACTTCTTCTGGCCTGGACTTCGGAAAGATGTTTCCAACTTTTGCAAAACCTGTCACACTTGTCAGGTAGTTGGAAAACACCAGTTAGACCCACCTGTAGCTCCATTGCAGCCTATCCCAGCATTTGGGGAGCCCTTCTCCAAGGTCATTGTTGATTGTGTTGGTCCATTACCCAAGACTAGATCTGGAAATCAGTACTTGTTGACAATCATGTGTGCATCTACCAGATTCCCTGAAGCCATCCCTCTACGCAACATCAAGGCAACTGCAATTTCGAAGGCTTTGATAAAGTTCTTCACGTTGTTTGGCCTTCCCAGGGAAATTCAGTCAGATCAAGGTAGCAATTTCACTTCCGGATTGTTTCAGCAGGTTGTGTATGAACTAGGTGCGAAGCAGATTCTTTCCAGTGCCTATCATCCAGAGAGTCAGGGTGCCTTAGAGCGGTTTCATTCCACTCTCAAGACAATGATGAGGACTTATTGTTATGACCATGAGAAAGACTGGGATGAAGGTGTTCATTTGCTGTTGTTTGCAGCTAGGGAAGCAGTGCAGGAATCTACTGGATTCAGTCCGTTTGAGCTAGTGTTTGGCCATGAAGTGAGAGGACCTTTGCTATTGTTGAGTGAACAATGGCAAGAGAAGGAGCCGCATATCAGTCTGTTAGACTATGTTAGGAAGTTCAAGGAAAGACTGCGTGCAGCTTGTGACCTAGCCAAAGAGAACTTGAAATCAAGTCAGGGAAAAATGAAAACTTGGTATGATCATAAGGCTAGAAGCCGTGAGTTTAAACCAGGAGACAAGGTCCTTGTGTTGTTTCCCTTGCAGTCCAATCCATTGCAGGCTAGATTTCATGGTCCTTATGAAATTCTGACAAAACTCAATGATCTCAATTACATTGTGAAGACTCCAGATAGGAGAAAGCCAAAACAGTTGTGTCACATTAACATGCTGAAGCCTTATCATGATAGGAATGCTAGGGTTGCAGCTGTCACTTCAGATCCTCCTATGGCTGAGACTTGTGAAGATGAGGGGGAGTTTCAAGATGATGAACCTAGAATTAAAGCTGAAGAGAGGAAACCTTGGGTTTCAAAAGTACTGGCAAATGCCTGTAAGAAGAAAAATATATTGTATAAACAGTTTCTGAGAGAAAGAACTGAGAAAGCAGAAATTAGGTACAAAAATTACAGAAACAAAATGACAAATTTACTAAGGAAACATAAAAAAGAGTATTATGAAAAGCTTTTATTAGAAAATAAACATTACACCAGAAATCTATGGAATATAATAAAGAACGTCTCTGGGAGGACACCGAGGAGGGAGTACCCTGCATTCTTTAATATAAATGGAAAAAAGGTAGAGGACAAGGAATTGGTTGTGGAGAATTTTAACAGTTATTTTGTGAATGTTGGGCCAGAACTAGCAAAGGGTATTAAATCCTCACACCTAAGATGGGACTACCTTGACAAGGATGAGGAAATCCAAGACACAATGACACTAACTCCTGTTACCGAATCTGAAATTAGATCAATTCTGAAAAATTGTACAGCTAAGACATCTGTTGATGTAAACCAATTAGATATGAAATTACTGAAAACACTAACTAACGCAATTGTAACTCCACTTACGCATATATGCAATCTATCCTTCTCCTGCGGAGTGTTTCCAGATAAAATGAAGATAGCGAAAGTTATCCCTCTCTACAAAAGCGGGGATAAATATGATTTCTCAAACTATCGTCCTGTCTCGATTTTACCTCAATGCTCGAAGGTCCTAGAAAAGCTCTTCAATGACAGATTGGACAAGTACATTGATAAACACAAACTATTGTGTGACAGCCAGTATGGGTTCAGGAAAAAGCATTCGACAGCACTAGCCCTAACAGAATTTATTGAAATGATTAAAGATTCACTAGATTCAAACTTATATTCTATAGGCATATTTATTGAGCTGAAGAAAGCATTCGACACTATAAATCACGATATATTGATTGAAAAACTTTACAAACATGGATTAAGAGGGACCGCATTAAAATGGATCAAAAATTACTTAACAAGTAGGTTTTAATTTGTGCAGATGGGCAATAGCAAATCGAATTGCTTGGACATTACCTGTGGAATTCCTCAGGGCTCGGTCATAGGTCCCAAGTTGTTCATAATTTACATAAATGACATTGTTAAGGTGTCCGATATCCTAAAACTAATTTTATTAGCAGGCGACCACGACCATTTTTTGCTCAGGTGTCGATCTCAAGCAATTGGCAAAATTGGTTAACAAAGAAATGTCTAAACTTCACACGTGGTTTAATGTAAACAAATTATCATTAAATCTTACAAAGACCAAATTTATGATATTTGGGAAAAAAAAGGCCTAAAGGGCAACATAGACTTAAAGGTAAATGGTACCAGCATTGAAAGGGTAAACGAATATAAAGTCATGGGAGTTATGTTAGATAATCTCTTAAGCTGGAAACCACATGTAAACTTGGTTCAAAGAAAGTTAGCTAAAAGCGTGTCTATTCTTTTGGAAAATGCAAAAATTATTAAAACACAAGTCTCTTAAAATAATCTATTCAGCACTCATAGCACCCCACTTAAACTACTGTGCTGAAGTATGGGGACACACTTATAATAATACAATAGAATCATTGTTTAAACTCCAAAAAAAAGGCCCTTAGAATTATTCATAACGTTCCCTATGGAACTCATACAAACGATTTGTTTATTAAGGCAAAGTTTCTTAAATTGCAGGATCTAATAAAATTCAACTCCTTGCAAATTGTATATTTAGGATACCACAAAGAATTGCCTATAAATATACAATGCCCATTTCTCCAGCGTGAATGCCTTCATGACCTAAGAGGCAGAATGTTGTTGCAAACTAGAAGGGTCAGATCGACTCGGAGTGAGCACTCCTTATCGGTGGCTGGAGTCAGTGCATGGAACATACTTGAACACAATATCAGAAGGGCAGACAATCTGAAGGACTTTAAGTATCTGCTGAAATGTGCATGTTTGAATAACTATGAACTTATCCAACAAAATGGCATTGGATAAATTAAACAGAACCATAACGGGCATAAACAATAGGGGTTGTTTATAGACACTCAGCTATATTGTGATTAAAACTCTTCATGACTGTTCATAAATCTCTATGATTTTATGTTGTGACGTTTAAATCGTAGTGTAAATAGACACTCAGCTCTGTTGTGATTTATAAATCGTTATGATATCTTACCCATAATCAAACTGTTTCTCTGGGAGTTGGGGGCGGGACTTTGACAAGCGATTTCGCTTCTCCCGCGACCCTTTCGGTCATTATACATGTTGTGTTGAAATTGTCATGGAATGACTGTACAATCATGCCGAAATGAAAAAACAAATAAAAATAAATAAAATAATAAAATAAGTTCTTTCATGTAAATTGTCAAATTCTGAAGTGTTGCAAAATCTTGATGTAAAACTCCAGCACTTAGAACCCTCACAGAAAGATCAGTTTGAGAGGTTGAGCAAGAAATATAAAGATCTATTTCCTGATGTTCCAAAGAGAGTTTCTATAGCCTCTCATGATGTAGATGTTGGTGATGCCAAACCAATAAAACAGCATCCGTACCGGATGAATCCTGAAAAGAGAAAGATTGCTGAGAAAGAGGTTGAGTACATGTTAGAACATGATATTATCAGACCCTCTAACTCCGATTGGAGTTCACCCTGTGTTCTAGTTCCAAAACCTGATGGAAGTACTAGATTCTGTACAGATTATCGCAAAGTCAATGCTGTAACTAGAACTGATGTGTTTCCAATACCTAGGATTGATGATTGTATCGATAGAGTAAGGCAAGCAAAAGTTTCTGACCAAGAGATTGAAGGGTTATTTGTGTGCCTTTAACTGAGAGGGCCAAGAGCATCTCTGCTTTTGCCACACCATCTGGGTTATACCAGTATGAAGTCCTACCCTTTGGCATGAAAAATGCCCCAGCCACGTTCCAAAGGATGATACAGTCTACAATCGCTGGATTGCCACACACGGGTGCGTACATCAACGACCTGATCACATGGAGTGACTCCTGGGAAGAACATCTGAAAGATGTAGAGACGTTGTTCCAGCGCTTGACCCAGGCTAACCTGACTGTTAACCTGAACAAGAGTGACTTTGGTTGTGCTACTGTCATGTATCTTGGCTACGTCACAGGCCAGGGTAAGGTGGCACCCATAAATGCTAAAGTCCAAGCCATCATGGACTTTCCAGTTCCTGACAACAAAAAAGCTTTTGCGCCGCTTCCTTGGAATGATCGGTACTACCGCAAGTTCTGCAAGAACTTTGCTGAGATTGCTCTCAGTCTCACCAACCAACTGAAGAAAGGCGTGAAGTTCACTTGGGATGAAGCATGCCAAAGAGCCTTCGATCGCCTGAAGTCTCTGCTGTGTCACTTCCCCGTGCTCAAATCTCCTGACTTCAACAAACCGTTCTCCATGGCGGTCGATGCTAGTGACCAAGCTTGTGGATCTGTGCTCCTACAGAGAAGTGACTCTGATGACATTGAGCATCCCATGGCATACTTCTCCAGGAATTTCAATCGCCACCAAAAGAACTATTCCACAATTGAGAAGGAGCTGTTGGCTCTGGTTCTATCCTTACAACACTTTGAGGTTTATGTTTGTACAGGACAAAAGCCAATGATTGTATATACTGACCACAATCCGTTAATGTTTTTGAGTAAGATGAAAAACAAGAATCGGAGATTGTTGAATTGGAGTTTGATTTTACAAGAGTTTGACTTGGAAATCAAGCATGTAAAGGGTACTGACAATGTAATTGCTGATTGCTTATCCCGTGTTTGAGTATGTGTATATATATATATCACCTGTGTTTATTAGCATATTGTATTATATGTATATATATACAAGTGTCTACTTAACCAGTTTTGTATTGAAAAGAAAAATTTTGCCTTTATAAGTCAAAATTTTTCCCTTTTGGAATGGAGGTGTAATGTGGTAAAAAGCCATTAGATGGCAGTATTGACATTTTTTTTGTTAAGCAATCTAAAACTAGTTTTGGGCATGTCCCGGGCATGCCTCAGAGGGGGCTGGAAAAGAGTATATAAGGAGAAAAATCGAGAGAGTGTAGAGTAGTAGGAGAAATTGCAAGGAGAAATTGTGGAAGGATACATTTGACCAGACCTGTCACTCTTTTTAAGACCTGTGAAGTTTTTTGTGGATTTTAGCCTGTGTTGGAGCATTTTCCTGTCCCAGGACATCGCAACATAGCAGCCCATCTCAATTACCAAGGGACTGTAACTATTTTTTTTTATTATTATTTCAATCTTGGTCAGTAGGGTAGAGAGTAGATTAGTTCTGTTTGTTTAATTAAATCTGTTGAAGTTGAAGAATTTTGTCTGTCATCCCTTGCTGTCCGTGACGTCATAACAAATTGACGCCATAACAAATTGGGGCCATAACAGATCAGTGAAACAATATGGTTGCCACGGCAGCCATCTTGAAATCCTATGACACGCGATAACTGAACTTTGCTCCCACTCATGAAGATTTGGATTGTGCTGCCTTGGTGGAGGTTTGCACTCTGCCAGTGCCTCTAGTTTACAACTAACATAGATGGCTATTTGAAACACAACGTAAAATGACAGGACACACCTTTACAAAAGGATCAAGCATACATGCAACCACTGACACTGAAATATACAACACCGCAGACCCCGGAGGATATTCACTTAAAATGGTGAGTAAAATGATAAAAAGATGAGTTAAGTACAACGTAAAACTAAGTACCGATATGTAAATAAATGACAAAAGTGACAACACAGCTGTGAAGGCTGGTTAAATAAGTGATATATTAATAGTTGAATAAATAAATAATAATAGCCCTAGTGATAAAACCAACAATGCATGAATAATAATAATAATAATAATAATTATTATTATTATTATATTGATAATGATAATAATACATTACTAATACTATAATTAAAATGCTTAGATTTAAAAAAAAAAAAAACTAGATGGGGGCTATAGTGCCCACCTGGCCTGCCGTGGGTGGGTTCATTCGTTGTGCCTTTCGCGGATACTCCAAGTTGCGGTGATCGGTCAAGATGAGGAAAGGAGGACGGGCCCCCTCTAACCAGTGCCTCCATTCCTCCAATGCTAGTTGTTCTGCCAAGAGCTCCCGGTTGCCTATGTCGTAGTTGGCCTATGCGGGTGTCAGCTTGTGTGAGAAGTACGCACAGGGGTACAGCTTCTCTGGTGTTCCATGCCACTGTGACGGGACAGGCCCCACGCCTGCATTGGAGGCGTCAACCTCGACGATGAAAGGCTTTTCCGAGACTGGTAACTTGAGTATGGGTGCAGTGACAAATAGGTTCTTGAGGGTATTGAATGCGTGCTGCACCTCTGGATTCCATCCCTGGTTTTTAGGCTTCCCTTTGAACAGCCTTGTCAGGGGATGGGCAACAGTGCTGAAGTTTTTAATGAAGCGGCAGTAGAAATTTGTAAATCCCGCGCGACATGGAGTCTCGTACGGTGTGTTGCCTGCCTGGTGCCCAGGTAGGAGACCTTCTGGAGTGTGCGGACAAGCTCCTGGCCAGAGCAGGGGGGGATCCAGTGGTCATGGTCCATGTTGGGACAAATGACATAGGTAAGGGTAGGTTTGAGGTTCTGCAAGACAAATTTGTGGAATTAGCTGAAAAGCTTAGGAGCAGATCCTCCACGGTAGTTTCCTCCGGGATTCTACCGGTACCACGTGCAAGCAGAGGAAAGCAGAATTTTAACTGGAGGTTTAACACATGGCTACGAACCTGGTGTTGGAAAGAGGGGTACAGGTTAATGGGGCACTGGAACTTCTTCTGGGACAGGGGTGACCTGTTCAAGCTGGATGGGCTACACCTGAACCGGAGGGGTACCTTTGTGCTGGGTCAGCGTATGTTGAGCGTAGCACAGAGTTATTTAAACTAGGGACTTGGGGGGCAGGGAGGTTAGAGAGTGTTATACATAGGGAAATGCAGACTGCCCTGATGGAAGCTGACAGCGCTACATGCACTATTGATGATATATTTTTAAAGCAACAAAGCGTAGTGGGGGACTTGGAGCAGCAGGCACATGGGATTTCGAACGGGAAGAGCATTCGTAATAACCTGAAATGTTTTTTTTTTTAAATGCAAGAAGCATAAAAAATACATTTCCAAAACTTGAGGCCATTATGATTAGTGAGGGCTTTGACATAGTTGGGATTACAGAGACATTTAAGTCAAGAGGATGGAGATGAATATAATATAGAGGGTTATAAGCTCTTAAGGAAGGATAGATGTGATAGGCGAGGAGGGGGTATAGCACCCTATGTGAACAAAAACATAAATGTGCAGGGAATTCTTGAAACTAAAAATTCCTTGCCCTGTGAAGATATCTGGGTCAGGCTCATTGGCAAACAGGAGACAGGTTTAAACATAGGAGTATGCTATCGACCGCCAGCTTGGGACAGTATTGTCAATGAAACGCTCTTTAAAGGGGACCTATTTTGCTATTTTTCCAAGTTTATATTTTGGTCTTTGACTCCCCTAGAGTACTCCTGATCGCGCAAAGTAAAAAAAGGGTATTTATTTCGCTCATACTGCCATCCTCAAAAAACTGCATTTGTAGTACATTGTAGTCTCTGCCTGAAACGCCTCACTGGGGTGGCTCTTCCGCTATGCCCCCACTCCCCCGTGTACCCACTTTCTTCTGACTGGCCAGCTCTGTGGAGGGCGGAGTTGGGCGTGACGAGGCTGCAGAACGCAGTTTTCCGTGTCCGGCTCCCCAGAGTGAAACCTGAGACACGTCTGCAATCTGATAAGGAAGCGGCGGGCAAATTCCGCAGTCTAACGTTATACTTGAATATAGATCTAATGACATGATCTTGTTCTAACAAACGCAGCGGCGAAAGTGGAGGACGCAGTGCGAATATCTGTCAGCGCAAGCTCAAATTTGCTATCGGCTACAGTTTGCTACGGCAACAGTTGGTGAGTTACAGCGGTTCTTTTACTCTAGCTAGGATGCAGGGGAAGCTAGAATCCACCCCATATAGACACATTTGTAGAACGGGTCGACATGCCCAAGTTTAGACCGGAGACCGTAGAAACCGGTGGGTCTGAGTTTAGAGGGAAACATGGACAGTGAGGAGCAGCTAAAAGTGGACCAACAGCTTATGGACTGCTTCGGTGTGTATTAGGACCTGCTGGGTCGTGTGCATAGCTGTGGTGTGTTGTTGGCGTGGAGAAACGAACAGCTTTCCGCTGGCTGGTATATGACGGAGGGGGCGAAAGCTCCAGGCTTAACGGCCTTTTCGGAAATTGCCCGTGATAATGGTTTACTTACTGCATCGGAATGACCAGCTTTTCCTCGCGGAGAATGGGCGCGTTATGGATTGTGCGCGAGAGCAAGCTAGAGCTCCGGTATTGTTATGAGCATAATATAGGTTTTACAGACCGTAAGTTCCGTCTGCGTGAACCGTTGCTTATGTGGAGCTAGCGAATCGATCACTTTTACAGGAAAGAATTTAATATTCAGTCGCCGATTTAATATTCAATCGACAGCAATGCAGAGAAATCGTTTATGATGCCATTCACGTTATAGCCTGTGCTTTTCCCTATCGCTTTTACCGGTAGCATCAGAGAGCTTGCTCAGACATTGGGGATGTATCAGGCTGACCCCGGTCATGTATAAGCAAAGCGATCGTTTCACAAGCACCAAAAACTCACCCTAAGCTTTGCAAAACCTACGTCTGGTCTAACTGCAGCCCAACTCGGCAGACACATACAGCACCTCTCCGGTTAGCTTCAACTGTAGTGGCTACAATCAGGCAACGTTATGATGAAACTGTCACATTGATGCTTACCGAAGTAACACAAGCATACCGATCAGAATCGCTGCATATAAGTTAACCGGGAGCGTTTTTAATTAGCAGAGCAGGGGAAGCAACATGCAGTAGCTGATAAGTGGTCATGACTTTGAATGTAATCTGTCGCGCGAAAAATTCGTTTCGCGTCCGGTGTGAAAGCGGCTTGACATGCCCGTATTCACGTCTTTGCATTGACTTTGAATGTAATCTGTTGCGCAAAAAATTCGTTTCGTGTCCGATGTGAAAGCAGCTTTATGGATAGTACGCGACAGCTAGAGAGAGCTCGGTTATATTATGAACATAATACAGTCGAGCTCGGTTATGTTATGAACATAATACAGGTTTTGCAAACCGTACGTTCCGTTAGCGCGGACAAGTTGCTTATGTGGAGCTAGCAAATCGATCACTTCTACAGGAAAGAATTACCTATTTAATCTCCGCCTTTTTCGGCTTTTTATTAGCCACAACACTTTCTAAAGGGGGATGAAATTATGTCAAGGTAGTGCAGAGAAATCATTTGTAAACCGGTAGAGCTTCTGCGTTTCGCATTGCTTTCATGGTAGCACCAGAGAGCTTGCTCAGACATTTGTGAAGTATCCTGCTGATCCCGGTCATGGATAAGTGAAGCGATCACTAACTGTAGAGGCTACAATCGGGCAACGTTATGATGAAACTGCCACATTGATGCTTACCGAAGTAACACAAGCATACCGATCAGAATTACTGCATATAAGTTAACCAGGAGCATTTTTAATTAGCAGAGCACGCAAACTAACATGCAGTAGCTGGTAACCGAGCGGTCATAACCACAGAGACAAGCCCTTGCAATACAGGTTTTACAGACAGCAAGTTCTGTTACTGTGAACAGTTGTACCAAGCATCCAAATTACAAACAAGCATTAAAAGTTAGCTTCAAATGAGGTTTATGTTCACACACCTTCTGTAGAATTTCCCCTGATATCACTCTTGCATATTGAGGACACAAACATTAGCAACAGTAACATGGCTACGTTAGCCGCTGTGCTACAGCCACAATCAACTGGCTATCATCTCAGGTTGGCTTATGCAGTAAAAGCAACTTACAGCTTCTGTGTCTGTGAGTCATGGACAGTCGCGACCGATACAGGCTTTATCTTCAGATATTTTACCAAGCCTGCGTTTGAGGCCAGTTGTTAGTGCTAACTATTGCTAGCGGTCCTGCTAGCCACCCGTAACACGTTAGCTTCACTTACATTATTTGGTGTTATATCATTACTTACAGCATGTGGCTCCGAGCGCTTGATCGATGCAACTGCTTCAGGTTTGAGAAGCAGCTGAAACGCTTATCCTGTCTCGAATTATCCTTTATTGATAAAGCTGTCTTTGGTGAAATGCTGAGCACAATCAGCTAACGTTCCCTTTGGCCGTGGCTTTTTGCTGCCAGCAAACAAAAAAAAGCTACCCACTGATTTCTGGTGGCATCGTCTTTTGGAAGAAAAATCGTTGTTTTTCTTTGCGTCCAAAAGTAAACGGACAAACAGCTTTGGGAGAGATACTGACAAAATTGCACCTCAAATGATCTGCGGTTCTTCTTTTGTATTTCCAAAAGTGAAGATGCTACTAAGGCATAGTATGATCTGCCGTTGTTAGTGCCTGCTAGAATAGTTTCCGGTGTGGGCAGGTCCAGCGCCATGATTGGCTCTGGCTAGGTCTGTACTAATTGGATGGCACAACCTGACGTCAGGTTTTACCCAGATCTCGTGAAGATCTCGGGAGGAGCTGTTCAGAGAGGAAATCACGCTCACGAAATCACGTTCTTGGATTACGGCAAAACCCCTGTATCTTATGTTTAGAAACTTTTCAGAGGTTGAGCATGGACAACTAACATTATAACATTACTAATATGTATTAAAAGAAGGATCAGCATAATAGGTCCCCTTTAAAGCAACACTAAGGAACTTTCATTTTTGGTTGAGTTTGGCGGTGCCTGTGGACCAAAGCGGTAGTGTTTTGCCTGAAGGAAGACCCCATTTCCCATGAGCACCAGCGCGTAGCGTCGTAAACATCCTGCTCTCCCGGTCGCGTGCAGTTGTTTTGGAAATGAACAGAAGACGGGTCCAAACTAGGGCTGTCAGAATGAGCCTAAAATGCCATTCAAATATTTGCGACAATTAAACACATGATATCGATATATGGAATATTTTACTTTCTGTATTTCCCACATAAAATAACGACATACCAACATAAGATACATCAACATAAACATATATTTGATGGATAATAAGTACAGATTAAGACCTAGAGTTTCCTATGTCTGTAATAAGCCCCGACACAGTGAGTCTGAACTCAGGACCCTGACACATTGCAGAGTTTATGAAATAACACACCAGGCTCATCTAAGTTCGAACGAGATGCCAACCGTTCAGTTTTATTCCGTGAGACAGAAATTACTGTAATTAATTACAGTACACAACATCATTAGCTCCCTCACCCCAGTAAAATCCAAAACTATTGTCCGCAAATGAAACTGCATTTCAAAAAGCACATTTTCTCTTCTCCGGTTTTTAACATTACGCACTAAAAACAACACCCGCTGCAGGAATGGTAGGCTAACTCGAACTTGCATACAGTTTTGCGAACAACTTTCGCTCGGTCCTCAGTTTTACCGTCGTTGACTGACCCAAACCCAAAGTATTTTCAAATGGTGCTTTTTAGATTCTTTGGGGTGTAAACCAGTTATTTTCCGAACATTTGCTGCTCGTAAACTGGCGATAGTGGAAGCTCAAACCCATACCTTAAAAAAAAAAAATGATTGGTCATGACCTTGTGAGGTACCGTTCTGGAACCAAATGCGAGACCAGGAAGTTGCAGCAAAAGTGATTTTATTGTAGTTGGGGGGTAAACCCCCACAGGGCAGAAAGCAACGGTACAGAGTCCACAATCCAAAATCACAATCCAGCAGGGCAGAATCAGAGTCGAAAACCAGGGCAGCAATAACAGTACTCGTGGTCGGGCAAAAACAGGTTCGGTAAACAGGCACAGGTTTGACAGAGAAGCAAAATCCAAAATCCAGTGGGCGTAATCCAAACCGTTAACAGGGCAGCAAACACAAAACTCGTAGTCGGGCAAAAAGGCCTCATAAACAGATGCAGACAATAGTACCAAAAAGCAGAGCCAAAAATCGAAGGTCGGACGGTCCAGTCAGAAGAGAAACACTATGAGTACAAGGCGAGAAACAAGCGCAGCACAGGTGAACAAGGGAAACGTTCTGACGGGGAACTGCAGTGAGAAGACAGCTTAAATACACTTAAGGGAAGTCACATGCTATGATTAGGATCAGGTGATGAGGATCAGACTAATTACGTGGGAGGAAAATCGATATGTATTCGAATATGGAATATTCATTGACAGCCCTAGTCCAAACTACGTTTCTGCTTCCAGCGGCTGTTTGAGGGATGAATAGCAATGAGGTAATGTATCTAATTGTGGCTAAAAAATATCATATGACGATGTTGAAAATAAGAAATGTTTAAACAAGCAACAATCCCTGGAATTTTAGCTACAATCAGCGCAAGGTGCTAGTGACAAGCAGGACAATGAAAAGTCATAACTCAATGCACAGGGGTTTTGTTTTACTGATTATTTAGAGCAAGCAACGCGCCAGCACATTTGATTGACTTCTTTTGCAATTACTGTACTCAACTCATCAAAAAACATGACAAGAATCCCGTTTGTCTCTGAAACTATTTCCTAACAATCATCAGAAACTACTTGGTCAAGTACATACAAACAGATGATAATCCCACAATGATTCAGTATGACTGATCTTCCATCTTTGGTACTTTCCACAGGAGGAAGCTACATATTTTACTCAAACATTTATATTTGCGGTTTGTAGTCATCGCGATGCTCAAATCACAATGATAATGCTAATATTAGCTATCGGAGATTTGCGTGGTAGCAATAAATAGCCACCAGCTTGATAGTTTGTAGCTCCACAGTGACACGACCAGCCACACAACAAACTCAAAAGTACTGTAACGTTATAAAGAGAAAACAATGTGTAATGTTACTTACTAGTCCAGCAGTAACAGGGTCAAGGCAGCATCGGTCGGACATCCCTCCTTGTCTTTGAGCTCACGCCAGCGCGTGAAAGCCTGGCCAATATTGATCCTTGTCTGGGCTTTGATTCTCTTACTCACTCTCTTTCGTTTTTTGGTCTCCTCAGACAAAACTTTTAATTCCTTTGGTTTTCTTGCTGCTTCTGCCATGATAGCGGTAATCCCACATAGGCGGTCGCATTGACTTCCGCCTTTTTAACGACTGAGGAAAGGGGGAAGTGACGTATGCCGTAAAGCAGTCAGCACATTTGTAGTTTTTAGTGTGGAGGGGTTCCTACCATCCACCTCGAAACTGCATAGTGCCAGTGAAAGTGATACAGATGCCCTCAGGCCATGACAGAGGTGTCATTCAACCTGTTGTAAGTCGATGTACCATCACAAAAGTTTTGAAAATATTATACCGTCCAAAAAAAGTAGGGGATATTGGACTAAAATGATTTATATGAAGCAAATTTTGAAGGCTAGGATCAAACAAATGGTGAGACAAAACTAAGGGAACATTTGAGGATTTATTCCACTCATTTGATACAGCCAGTGAAGCAGAGACTTTCCATGCTAGGGGCAAACCCACACCAAGGGTCAAACATCAAAGTTACCATGAGTTCAAAACAAAGTCAATAACGGGTAAATCCACCTCTGTTGGCCAGGCGGGCACGGATCTGACGTGGCATACTCCTTATGAGGTGTCCCAAGTCATTTCACACCTTCAAATTTCCTTTCGCAATGGCTAGAACCTTCAAATTCAAAAGCATGCAAATCTAGGGTTCAACCCCCATCATCATCACTTGTATCAGGTGCAAATCCTGGGGATGTCATTATTGTGTTTGGGGACTCAATTTCACTGGAAATGGTTAATCTGTAAGGATATATATTACTTTCCCTCATATTCATTTGCATTTGCTCGAAGTATGCTCGTGAAATGGAATATCCCCTACTTTTTTTGGATGGTATATATGAAGGTTGAAAAGTTACTTAGTGTTGCTTTAAGAGGATAAGGCAAGCTTGTAAAGGAGGAGGGACTATTATAATGGGAGACTTCAATTATCCTGGTATCGATTGGGAAATGGTGAAAGGACAGGGTAAAGGGGATGAAGAATTTCTAGATGTTACAAATGACAATTTTTTGGTGCAGTATGTAAATAAACCTACAAGAGAGAAGGCAATTTTAGATGTAGTGCTCTGTAATGAGCCTGATAGAATTAGCAATGTTGAGGTACTGGAGCCAATTGGGACTAGTGATCACTCTACTGTTAATTTTGAAGTTTCATGGGAAGTTAAAAAAGTGTCTTCGAACACCAAAATTGTCCATTTTAGGCGAGCAAACTTTGACAGGATGCACTCATACCTAAGCAAAATAAAATGGGAGACACTCCTGGACTGTAAGTCTACAAATGAGATGTGGGAAAGATTTAAGGGGGTTTTACTTGATTCACAATGCAAATTCATTCTAAAGGTGTCCAAAAGTAAGCTGAAAAAGTAGAATCCTCAGTGGATGACCACAGCTATTCGTAGGAGTTTGAGGGAAAGGAGGAATCTTTATAAGATGTACATAGAGGATAACAATGAGATTACTTAAGGCTGAATACTGTAAAATGCGGGCTGTGGTCAAAAAAGAGCTGAGGAATGCCAGAAGACTGTATGAAAGGCAAATTGCAGAAGGGGCAAAAATTAACCCTAAGCGCTTCTTTCAGTACTGTAGCAGAAAAAGGAAAGTCAAAGAGGACGTTAAGTGCATAAAGAATAAATGTGGATTGCTGCTATATGATAACAAGGATATTGCTGATACCTTAAACAGTTATTTTGTTGAGAATTTTACCTCAGAGCGGGTTTTCATTCAGCCAGAGGGCATGTCCAATGCTCAAGATTATTTAGCAGAAATTGAGGTTAGGGAACAAAATATTAGACAAGTTGCATAACTAAAGGCAGACAAGGCGGCAGGTCCTGATGGCTTATATCCTAGAGTGCTCAAGAAAGTTAGTGAGATCATCTTTAAGCCGCTATCCGCCATCTTCAGACGGTCTTTAGAAACTGAAGAAATACCAAATGATTGGAAGCAGGGCAATATAATTCCAATATATAAGAAAGGGGATAGTACTGAGTCAGGAAATTACAGGCCAGTCAGTTTAACTTGCATTGCATGGAAAATACTGGAATCAATCATAAAAGATGAGCTGGACTTATTTCTTGAACGTAATAATATCTTGAGGGATAGCCAACATGTTTTCCGTAAGGGAAGGTCATGCCTGACAAAACTTATGGAATTTTTTGAAGAGGCCATCAAGACTTATGACCAGAGCAGGGCTAATAACATCATATACTTGGATTTTCGGGAAGCATTTGATACAGTAATTTTTAAAATGAGCTCCATTGGAGTTACAGGAGGTATTCTGGAGTGGATTCAAAACTGGTTACAAGACAGAACACAAAGAGTGGTGGTCAGTGGTATCTCATCTGAGCTAGGTATGGGGAGTGGCGTACCCCAGGGATCGGTGTTGGGACCCCTACTGTTCCTCATCTACATTAATGACCTTGATCGGAATATTGAGAGCAAATTAGTCAAATTTGCAGATGATACTAAATTGGGAGGTTTGGAAAATAGTTTAGAGTCCACTAAAGTGATTCAGGATGATTTGGATAGAATCCAGAATTGAGCAGAAATATGGCAAATGAAATTTAATGTAGTGAAATGTAAAGTTGTACATGCAGGGAATAAAAACATTAGACGGGATTACTTCATGGGAGGTTTAAAATTGGAATGTGTTCCACACAAAAAAGATCTGGGAGTGATTGTTGACCAAACCCTCACAGGTTCTAGCCATTGTGTCATAGCAGTTAAAAAAGCCAATCGGATGCTGGGATACATTGCCAAAAGTATTGAGTACAAATCCAAGGAGGTGATGCTTCTCTTGTACAACACATTCGTCAGACTACATCTGGAGTATTGTGTACAGTTCTGGGCACCATACTTTAAGAAAGATATAGAGGCTCTAGAAAAAGTTCAGAGAAGAGCCACTAAGCTAATTCCGGGTATAAAAGATGAAAGCTATGAGAACAGGCTGAAGATCCTTAATCTCTTTAGTCTTAGGAAAAGGAGACTTAGGGCTGATCTGATTGAGGTCTTTAAATATGTTAAAGGGATTAACAAAGTGAATTATGTGGGATTCCTTCAACCAAGTGTTGTTAGTAGAACTCGGGGTCACAAATGGATGTTGACCAAGGGTAAATTTAACACTGATATTCAGAAATATTTCTTCACCCAAAGAGTAATTTCGATGTGATATAGCTTACCTGACCATTGGTATTACTGATTGGTTACTGATTATCCAATCACAATGAAGACATAACCGGTAACTTGATCTGAGAGAGCTGCAGACATCAGACAAGACAAGCATGGCTCTGACACTTGACAAGAGGAGGAGTAAGCACCTTTTTTTCCTCATAAGTATGAATTAATGTTGATTGTAGCCAAATTAATTTGCACTCAGCATAATTCTAACCCGGATAGCAAGCACCTCCGCTCCGGATCTGCCCCGGCTCTGTGCCGACTCCAGCTGATCCGGCTCAGAGCCGGGGCAGATCCGGAGCGGAGGTGCTTGCTATCTGGGAACCATTCACAGTGATGATATTTTTAGTTATTCTGAATATATTTCATAACTGTAAAGTACAGGATTTTTTTAAAGTTGAGTGTCCATTCCAATGGTCATCAGGTGTTGAGTGATATTAGCCAACACTTCATTATTCAGTGTCACAGTGTGAAGTTATGGAATGTCTGTGAGCATTTCATGGCTAAACTTTGACAGTTTATGTGTGTGTGTGTGTGTGTGTGTGTGTATATATATTCATGTAATGTTCCTTTAGAGTATAATGTGGAAGACTTCCTTGAACTCCTTGTAAATGGAGAGTTATCTGAAATTGACTCCTTGGATTCAGGAAATGAGGCAGATGAGGACAGGAATGAAATAGAGGGTAAGTTTAGAAGTTCAGTCTTTTTTATTCAAAGCAGGGCTCGCAATTGTGACCGTTTTGGTCGCATATGCGACCAATATTAACACTGTGCGACCCAGTGACGTGCGTTCGGAGGTTAGTCTGCCTCCCCTTTGCTTGATTAGCAATCAGACGAGCTTAGTAAGACTATTCAGCAGAATGACGGGCCAGTTTAAGTTTTCGCGGCGTTATTACTCAGTACATTGAACCTGAAATGCTCACGAAACTGCAGATTTGCGCGTACTTGCTTACAGGAAGCCACAGACGTGCGGTGAGGTGAGGCAGTGACCCAAACTTCTATCACAGGATTTTGTGAACCTGTTCCCACGTACTATTCCTGATTGACAATCAAAACAATTAAGACCAAGCCTATAGGAAGCCCATATACTGGTAAAGGAGATAATGACAAAAAGATTAATTCACGTATACGCTTCAATTCAAGACTGCAAGGATGGAAATCTGAATAGTCAATTAGGAAAAATTCTCGGCTCTCGGCAATTCTGTATATGGTTTTAAAATTTTGTTAATGGGTTTATGAAACAAGACTGAAAATAAACGCCTGCTTTTTTTTGTTTGGGTGTAAAAGCGCGTATTTAAAGGAGAATACATTGTATATTGATCAAGCATTGAACTCTGCATGAGTCAAACTGTTTTAATATTTGTTGATGACATTGCCTCGGCTTCCCGGAAGCAAGTACGCGCAAATCTGCTGTGTAGTGAGCATTTCAGGTTCGATGTACTGACTAATAACGCCGTGGAAACTTAAACTGGCCTGTCATTCTGCCAAATAGTCTTACTAAGCTCGTCTGATTGCTAATCAAGCAAAGGGGAGGCAGAATAACCTCCGAACGCATGTCACTGGGTCGCATAGTGTTAATTTTGGTCGCATAAGCGACGAGCCCTGCAAGGTATGAGGTTTTAATGGTGCAAATGTGGTGCACATAGTTGCACAGTGTCCTGGATTAAGAATAGGTAAAATGAGTGAAAAAATATGATTCTTTTGTTATTAGATTCAGAGAGGGACAGTGGAGAGGTTCCATGCATGCAGGAAGAAACTGAGGTGGGAGCTGAGGTTGAGACAGAAGCGATAGATGACTGTGCAGTGACAGAGGATCAGGAGGAGTTGAGAGTGACCAGGAAGAAAGAGATTAAGTGGCGTCATAGGCCATTCAGTGCAAGCATTGAAACTTCCTTTGAGAAACCTCAGACTTATGAGACTCATTCCATGAGTCCCTATGATTATTTCAGACAGTACTTACCAGATGAGCTTTTCCATTTGATGGCAGACAAAACCAACATTTATGCCATGCAAAGTGGTACACTGGGTTTCAAGACAACTAGTTCAGGAGAAATCAGAACTCTAGTTGGTCTCCACCTTGCAATGGGAGTGATGAAAATGCCCAGACTCTCCATGTACTGGGAAGCTGGGATGGACATCGGTATTTTTCGGAATCACCATGTCCCGTGACAGATTCTTTCAGCCGCGGTCATATTTGCATTTGGTCAACAATTTGGAGAAGCCAGCAGAAAACAATGATGTGCTTTTCAAGGTGCGTCCTCTCTATGATGCCATACGCAGAAGATGCTTGGAGCTCCCACTAGAGAAAAACCTTTGTGTTGATGAGCAAATGGTGCCATTTCGTGGATCTCTTTCTGTCTAGCAATACATCAAAGGCAAGCCACACCCTTAGGGGGTGAAAATATACTTCCTGTGTGGCAAAAGTGGCATGGCCTATGTCTTCCTGCTGCACCAAGGAGCTACAATGGAGATATCAGAACACCACAAGGATCAGCTGGGATTTGGAGCTACAGTGGCGTGCCATCTCAGCCAGCGTATCACCAAGGACAACCACAAGCCGTACTTTGACAATTATTTCACGTCATACAGTTTTCTGGAGCTGCTGGCTGAGAGGAAGATTCATGCTGCTGGCACAGCAAGGGTCTGCTGCTTCAACAAGCCTCCTCTACAGGCCGACAAAGTGATGGCAAAAAAGCAACGAGGAAACTATGATGAAGTGGAAAGCTGTGATGGAAAGGTGGCACTGGTCAAATGGTTCGATAATAGATCAGTCGTCATGGCTTCCAACTTTGTAGGTGTCGGCAGAATGGATGAAGTGCAACGGTGGGACAAAAAGCAGGCCCGATTTTTTAAGATGCCCCGACCAGAGGTGGTCAAGCTGTACAATGAAGCTATGGGCGGTGTTGACCTGCTTGATCAACTTGTCAGTCTGTACCGTGGGGCAATTCGGTCAAAAAAGTGGACCCTGAGAATGATCACACATGCTTTTGATCTCGCTGTGGTCAACAGTTGGTTGGAGTATAGGCTGGATGCAAAGAGTGCCAAAATCAAGACAAAAGACACCCTGATCTCTTCCACTTCAAGATGAATGTGGCCCAGGGTCTAGTGAGGGTCCACAAACCAACGACAGCAAAAAACGTGGAAGACCCAGTATGTCTCCAGAACCACAGCATGCCCACCACAAACCACAAATTCAGGATGCAAGGCCCCTACCTGAAGTGCAGTTTGACATGGTTGACCACACGCCAAATTATGATGACAAAAGAGAAGCCACCACATGCAAGAGGCCCTACTGCACGGGAAAAACGTGCGTCTTCTGTGACAAATGCAACATACACCTGTGCTTTGTGCCGCACAGAAACTGCTTCAAGGCCGCTCATCGAAAATGAGTGAATAGATAAAAGATCCACAAGCTGATGTTCCAATTGTTTGTGTGATCAGTTGCTACATGTAGCCTATATGTTAAAAAAATACAGCAATCGTTCGTGATATTTTACTGACAAAGACATCAAAACATATGTCTTGATTTTATGTTTTATGTTATGTTAGTTTGTTCATGTTCAGACCTGCACATGGACATATACACACGGAGACAGATACAGAGATCCACTTCCAAATGTTAAAAAAATCATTTTGTTTTTCTGAAGTTTTGATGACATTTCAGGCCCATTCAGTCGTGACGTCCATTGTAATGGACATGTAAAAATACTAATAAAAATTTGACTAGAAAAAAAAAATTTTTTTCCTGCATTTCTGTAATGGAAAGGAGTAAAAAACAACTGGATAAAAATTTTTTTGCTCAGCAGAAAAAAATCAGGTCTGAAGGGGTTAAAGCTAGAAACCGTTGAGTCATTGAGTACCTGAAGGGATATATTAACAATAGTATAAAGAAAGTGGCGAGCCTAGTTGGGCTGAACGACCTGTTCTCGCCACTCATGTTATGTTATGTTATGTTATATTTCTAAAAGTTGATTATTGAAACAAGAAATTGTTTTTAAGTATACCAAAGTTCTTTTAGGGGGTTTAAAATTGTTGTTATATCCTGAACAACAGACAGGTTCAGACAATGTATTCCAATGGACCAGGGCATCCCATCATGACATAACAGAGTCGACAGTCCACCCCTTGTTCCCAAATTCACCGCGGCACCATCAGCCATCATACCAATGCATAGTTTCTTGAAATCCAGAATCCCAATTCAGCGAGAGCACTTTCAACAGCAGCCTTCATACCTGCAGCGGTAGAATTCTCAATTGACTTAAGTCGTAGAAATTTCAATTTCCTCACTCTTGTCTGATTGATGAAGAGCACATACACAAGTTCATTTTCAACAACTCCCTCATCTGCTGCACCATCAACCAGGAAGGAGAAGTACTCTGCTTTGGAAAGGGCTTCTATCAGTGTTTTTTCCATGACCTCACCAATTGCATGCGTCAGCTCCTTGCACCCCTTCTGCTTTGCATAAGTGTCACCTAACTTCACACCATGCAAATGATCTGCAAATGATCTAAACTTTGTCAATGGAAGGTCTTCCAATGCTACTATCTGAAAAATATCCAGCAGTCTCCCTACCCTGTCACGATCAGCACTTGATGCAGTCGCAAAACCTCTCCTGATAGGCGTGCTCTTGTAAATATCCTGTACGCTTATTGGTTTACGATCCAAGTTCTCTGCTTTGGCATGCATATTACTGCGGCCGTGTTTAATACAGTTGTCTTTCTTAACTGAGCTACCCGTGACACCTTGCACAAATGCATGATTGAAATTTGGAACTGATTTTATGACATCCTTATGTTTCCTGCAAAGCGTGCAGAAAAGTTTTTCACCCTCCGAGGACAGCCAGGGCATGTCCCCGTGCCACTTTTTCAACAACGCCAAGTGAGAAGAGGAAGCCACTGTTATTCATACACACACGGTAGTAACAAAGATACTAAATGACGGAAAACCTCCCGTCCCCAATAGACCCTCATTGTCAGAGATTAGTCACACTTCCTGTCTCCTAAGTGCATACTTGCCAACTCTACCGCTTTTGCGGAGTTTTTTTCACCTACCGATTTTGAAATCGCCTCTACCGCTTTTGACAAATTTTAGTAAATTGTTAATTTGTATTAACTAATAATCTGCAGATGATTCATTTTTCACATTTTTAATCTCGAGATTTTTTTTTTTTACTCTTGCATAAACCAGGGGACGCTTCGCACATCTATTTCAAATGACAGGTGCGTCGGACTAGGACGAACAGTTCAAAGGAGTTTTATTGTGACGTTTCAGTACTTAAACCTTCATCAGACAAATACAGACAGTATGCGGGACTCCTTTGTTTCCTTTTTTTTACTCTTGAAATTTCATTTGTTTCATATGGATTAAAACCACCCACACGGACGTTCGTAAAGACATGCACATACATACAACACGTGTGTACAAAGACGGCGTCACGTATGTTCCGCTCTTTGCTATGTGTTGACTGGAAACCTCTGATAGTGCACGCATTTCGAGGTTCGCCGTGCCAGGCCGTGTCGTGATAAGCTGTTAACGTTAGCAGGGAGAGATGCTGATTAAGTTTGTGAACTTTCTTCAGTGTTTGTTTTTGGAGTGAGGGAGACGGTAGGATGTTCAGCTCTGACTTTTAGGTTTAAAAAAAACCCCCAGTTTCCTCAAATTTCCTGCGCCATGGCGGAAAAATGCACCGGAAAGAAAAATTCTGCATGGCGTGCACAGTATGAGTGCATCGGTCCATCGAGGCTTGGTCAGTCCCACGCGTTTTGTAAAGTGTGTAATTGCGATTTTAAGATGAGTCACGGTGGAACTGCAGACGATAAGAAACATGTACATACTGATAAACACATCAAATGTGCAAAGGCAGTTGAGAAAACCAGTTCAGTGTTTGGTATGTTCAGACCAAATACGTCTCATAAAGACAGCATTACAATGGCAGAGGTGCTCATGCAGGGCTTTATAGTTGAACACAATATTCCAACTGCAGTGGGAAATCACTTCACCAATTTAGCACCCAAACTGTTTTCAGACAGTCAGATAGCAAAGGACTTTGCATCAGGCCGCACTAAATCAGCACATATCATTTGTGAAATAGCCAGTGATGCTGTGGAAAACATGCAATCAGCTGGGAGGATCAAAACCCTCTTCCCTAAATGATCCAACCAGTGCAAATGATTCACCTGGTAGTAGTAACAGTGCCACAGACGGATCGAGCGATGAGGAAGATAAATTTTTCCCCATGCTTCTCACTCACTGGAGGAATGGTGAAGTAGTTACATCATTCCTGGATATGCCTGCAGCAATATTTTTGCAGTTGTATCAGATGCTCTAACTGAGAAGAACATTAGCTACGAGTCATGTGTAGCGTTTGTTTCAGACAATGCTGCAGTGATGTTTGGACAACACAAGGGCTTCCTCGCTCTTCTGAAGAAAGCCAACCCAAACGTGTATGGTATGGGTTGTGCATGTCGTCTTTCCCATCTGGCGGCCAAGAGAGGTGCAAAAGCTCAACATAGCTTCTGTCCAGAGGGGTTTGTTCTGGATCTCTTTTACCACTTTGACAAGAGGTAAATAGTTCACTACATACTAAACTGTCAATTATTATTAAGTAGGTTTAGTCATTCTTCTAACCAGTGTTTCTTTTTCTGTTCAGTATTAGAACTTATGTTTTAGACTTAACCTGCGACGTGCTACAATAACATATAAACTTTCATAAAGCAAACAATCTTATGTATCCTTCTAAGACATACTCAAGGCATCATACTTGCACATTTTTGTTATTTTTTCTAATTAATCACTGAATTTCTTTGATTTTCAGCGCAGAACATAAACAACAGCTTAGAGAAGAAATAGGCTTCTGTGGAGATCACCAGGAGATCACCAAAGTTCTGAAACACGTTCCAACAAGGTGGCTGAGTCTCTCTCGATCGCTTGAGAGAGCAATGAGACAGTGGGACAGTTTGAGGACATACTTCATGTCATTCGTCGATGATGAGGAGTCCACTGCTTCTGGGAGTGCCCCAAAACGAAGGTAATGTCATGCTTTAACTTCACATATATATATATATATATATATATATATATACTCGTACGTAATTTTTAATATTGGGAATAAAGTCATTTTATGCGAACTAGCCAGCCATAGGACAGTAAATAGTAGGCTCTCTTAATTGTTTATTTCAGCTAGTAAAGTTCTTGTAATGAGTCTCTTTCCTCCTTCTTATTGTTCATCTTCATCATCATCATCTTAATGTTGTATTTGCTATTATCTAATTACTATCACCGTAATATTATTTGGCAAACTCACAAGCATACTGAAACACACTTCAAGTTTACTTGAAAGGCACTAGGCCTATAATCACTAACACCCATGGACACCATAATATTATATTATATTACCGAATTAACTAATAATACTGTAATCCATCATCCTGGGTCAGTAAATATGATTATTTTATTTCTATTCTTCAGACTCTAATGAGTTATCTGATCCTGCCTGAAGTCATGCAGAAAAACAGCCATGACCTCCTCAAAGTAGACACTGAAGACCCTCAACTGCAAAAGTGTGGGAGAAACCTACATGTGGGTTTTAGTGCAGGACAACACATCATCTAGGAGGACCTTGAAGGCACCCATGAAGTAACCACCTTCAGACAGGAGGTGAGATCCTTCTATGTCTCTGCACTGTCCTACAAAAAACCAGTGAAGTTGGCACGTTATGTAAATTGTAGATAAAAACAGAATACAATGATTTGCAAATCCTTTTCAACTTATATTCAATTGAATACACTGCAAAGACAAGATGTTTAATGTTCAAACTGAGAAACTTTTTTTTTTTTTTTTTTGCAAATAATCATTAACTTAGAATTTAAAGGCAGCAACACATTGCAAAAAAAAGTTGGACAGGGGCCTTTTTTACCACTGTGTTACATCACCTTTCCTTTTAACGACACTCAGTAAACGTTTGGGAACTGAGGAGACCAATTTTGAAGCTTTTCAGGTGGAACTCTTTCCCATTCTTGCTTGATGTACAGCTTAAGTTGTTCAACAGTCCGGGGTCTCTGTTGTCGTATTTTACGCTTCATAATGCGCCACACATTTTCAATGGGAGACAGGTCTGGACTACAGGCAGGCCAGTCTAGTACCCGCACTCTTTTACTACGGAGCCATGCTGTTGTAACACGTGCAGAATGTGGCTTGGCATTGTCTTGCTGAAATAAGCAGGGCGTCCATGAAAAAGACGTTGCTTGGATGGCAACATATGTTGCTCCAAAACCTGTATGTACCTTTCAGCATTAATGGTGCCTTCACATATGTGTAAGTTGCCCATGCCTTGGGCACTAATATACCCCCATACCATCACAGATGCTGGCTTTTGAACTTTGCGCCTATAACAGTCCGGATGGTTCTTTTTCCTCTTTGTTCGGAGGACACTGGCGTCCACAGTTTCCAAAAACAATTTGAAATGTGGACTCGTCAGACCACAGAACACTTTTCCACTTTGCATCAGTCCATCTTAGATGAGCTTGGGCCCAGCGAAGCCGGCGGCATTTCTGGGTGCTGTTGATAAATGGCTTTCGCTTTGCATTGTAGAGTTTTAACTTGCACTTGCAGATGTAGCGACGAACTGTAGTTACTGACAGTGGTTTTCTGAAGTGTTCCTGACCCCATGTGGTGATGTCCTTTACACACTGATGTCAGTTTTGATGCAGTACTGCCTGAGGGATCGAAGGTCACGGGCATTCAATGTTGGTTTTCGGCCTTGTCGCCACGTGCAGTGATTTCTCCAGATTCTCTGAACCTTTTGACGATATTACGGACCGTAGATGATGAAATCCCTAAATTTCTTGCAATAGCTCGTTGAGGAATGTTGTTTTTAAACTGTTCGACAATCAGCTCACGATTTGTTCACTAAGTGGTGACCCTCGCCCCATCCTTGTTTGTGAATGACTGAGCATTTCAGGAAGCTGCTTTTTATACCCAATAATGGCACCCACCTGTTCCCAATTAGCCCGTTCACCTGTGGGATGTTCCAAATAAGTGTTTGATGAGCATTCCTCAACTCTCTCAGTCTTTTTTGCCACTTGTGCCAGCTTTTTTGAAACATGTTGCAGGCATCAAATTCCAAATGAGCTAATATTTGCAAAAAATTACAAAGTTTACCTGTTCGAACATTAAGTAACTTGTCTTTGCAGTGTATTCAATTGAATATAGGTTGAAAAGGATTTGCAAATCATTGTATTCTGTTTTTATTTACGATTTACACAACGTGCCAACTTCACTGGTTTTGGGTTTTGTACATGAAGAAGTTGTTTCCACTGAGTGATCCAGTAGTCCATGATACCCAGTTCCTGGACCCAGATAGAAGGACAGAAATCCCATCAGACTTTCTACACAGGCTTGCGACCAGATTTCCATGCGTTTTTAGGGAAGATCAACTTGATCAACTGTTATCACGACTCTGTGATTATCAGTGTGCTACTGATTTGCCAGATGTGAAGGACAATCGCATTGATTGGTACTGGCATGAACTAAGTGCTATGTGGAATGTCTTGGACAATTCTCTCAGATTTGACCTCCTTTCAAGTCTTTCTAAATACTATTTGCTGATCCCTCATAGCAATGCTCGATGCCAGACAATTTTCAACATGGTCCGCAAAGTGTCAACAGATATGAGGTCTCTGTTGGGCAAGGGGAGAGAAGGGCACAGCAGGGACAGTGTGTATGCCCCAATCACAGGGATCCGAAACACACTCTGCTCAGTGTTGGGGGCCAAAATAAATATTTCTTTTTTGCCACACACCCCGCTACGCTTGGACCCCTAACAAGCAGCTGCTTGCCAAGGCCAGGTCAGCTACATATCAGCGTCTCACATCGAGAGCGTCATCTAAATAAAGGTTTTTGAACTAGTGCTGCAACTGAACCACTAAATCATTTTCTTACAAAACTGCTGTAGGTGCAAAAGCTTAAAAGGGCATTAAAATGGCTATTAAATGTAATTAATAACTAATAAATTAGTTAATTATTTATTAAGAACTTAATTTAATAATTAAAGCTCCTCGGGGAACCACCCTTCTAGTAAAGGGAAAATTAATAGCAATAGAGTAACTAAGTCTCATTAATGTTTCACCATAAATGCCAAATTACCACAATCAAAATTTGTGTGATAAATGAATGATTACAATATTCAACAAAAATTGGAAAACTGGGCTTAATTATCAATGCTAAAATTCAATAGCAATATAATTACCATTAACATCCAGCATCAATAATACAGTGCCCTCCATAATTATTGGCACCCCTGGTTAAAATGTGTTCTTTAGCTTCTAATAAATTCAGTTTTTTTCTAAATAATATAGGACCACAATGAAAAAAAGAGGAAAATCCAACCTTTAATTCAAGTGCATTTGTTCAGTGGGAAAAAAAATCCCACATTAAGAAATAATTCTTTTACATCAAATCATGTGTGCCACAATTATTAGCACCCCTGATGTTAATACTTTGTACGACCCCCTTTTGCCAACAAAACAGCACCTAATCTTCTCCTATAATGTTTCACAAGATGGGAGAATACAGAAAGAGGGATCTTCGACCATTCCTCTTTGCACAATTCTCTAAATCATCCAGCGACCTGGGTCCTCTCCTCTGCACTCTCCTCTTCAGCTCACTCCACAGGTTTTCAATGGGGTTGAGGTCTGGGGACTGAGATGGCCATGAGAGGAGCTTGATTCTGTGTCTGGTGAACCGTTTCTGTGTAGATTTGGCCACATGTTTAGGGTCATTATCTTGCTGAAAGACCCAGTGACGACCCATCTTCAGCTTTCCAGCAGAGGCCACCAGATTTTGATTTAAAATGTCCTGGTATTTCAAAGCGTTCATGATGCCATGCACCCTAACAAGGTTCCCAGGGCCTCTGGAAGAGAAACAGGCCCACAGCATCACCGATCCTCCCCCATACTTCACAGTGGGCATGAGGTGCTTTTCTGCATACTCATCTTTTGTGTTCCATCAGACCCACTTAGAGTGTTTGTTGCCAAAAAGCTGTATCTTGGTCTCATCTGACCAAAGCACACGGTCCCAGTTGAAGTCCCAGTACCGCTTAGCTTAACTCCAGACGCGTTTGCGTTTATGATTCTTGAGTGAGAAAAGGTTTTTTCCGTGCATGCCTCCCAAACAGCTTGTTGGCATGTAGATAGCGCCTGATGGTTATTTTGGAGACTTTGTGACCCCAAGATGCTACCATTTGTTGCAATTCTTTAACAGTGAGCTTTGGAGAACTTTTTATTTCTCTTACCATCCTCCTCACTGTGCGTGGTGGCAAAATAACCTTGCGTCCTTGTCCAGGCTTGTTTACCACTGTTCCAGTTGTTTTAAACTTCTTAATGATTCCTCTGACAGTAGATATGGGCAGGTGCAGGCGAGTGGCTATTTTCTTGTAGCCATTGCCTGACTTGTGAAGGTCGACACACATCTGCCTTACTTGAATGGTGTGTTCCTTTGTCTTTCCCATGTTGAAAAGTGGATAAGAGAAATGGCCTCTGTGTCACGTCATATTTATACCCCAGGAAAACAGGAAGTGATGAATTGCTAATTAAATGTTCCTAGATACTCTGATCAACTTTGTAAACTACTGTAGAAATGACAGAAATACTTCAATTACATTTCTTTCCTAGGAATTGTTAGGGGTGCCAATAATTGTGGAACAGGTGATTTTATGAAAAATAATTATTTCTTAGTCAGGGATTTTTTTTTTCCCCTTAAAATTCACTTGAGTTGAAGGTTACATTTTTCTACAATTTTCAGTGTGAGAGTATGCTTCTGCAATAAAAATTGAATTTATTTTAAGGCTTTTAACACATCTTAACCAGGAGTGCCAATAATTATGGAGGGCGCTGTATAAGCACATGCTGAAGGAAAGGGGAGCTCTTGACCTGGCAGAGGTCAGATTCAAGCTAATATTCAGGCAAAGACAACTGGAAGCACTTGTTGAAAGTATATAAAAGGGTTTATTATGTCTTAGTAGCAATGAACATGCAATCAATACCACTTGGATAAAACAATAAACACGCAGAAAGGATTAAATAGCGGTTATATCATGAAACAGCGTATACAAATAGACTAAAGGTAGGATGTGTGTGTGTGTGGGTGTCTGAGTGTGTGAGTAGGTCTGAGTGCCAAAGAGAGGGGTTAAAATGGCAGGCTTGGACTCAGATCTAAAATGGTGAACTCAGATCTAAGAAGGCAGACTCAGATCTAAGAGGGCGGACTCAGATCTAAAATGGCGGACTGATGATGTGGCAGTCTGAGAACCACGCGTGAGAGGGAGAACAAAGAACTGGGTGGTACAGGCGGGAGAATTAGAAAAAGATTCCTGCACGAGTTAGGCCAGAGGTGGTGTTTCCCACTCAGTAAGCCAAGTGTAGTGTACAGAAACTAGCTGAGAGGAATATGTGAATGGAGAGAGAGTGAAAGAGGATGAGAGAGAGAAAGAGAGCAGAAAAGAAGGTGCAGGCGAAGTCTAATCGGACAGAGTAGCAAGCTGCAGCGGGCTGAACAATCAGTCAGACAAGCCAAAACGTCTCGATTCAGTTCAAACTCTCTCAAAAATTCTAATGATTTACAAAGAGCAAAGCAATAATGTTAAACAAACAATCTGCAGTTTTAAATGAACTCACTCAAAGATTGGATATTTAACAGGTCAGCAATGCAGCAATATAGAGTAAATATCCGCGATTTCCAGACAAATTCTCTTACATACCGAAGTTTTCAACCAGTACAACAGTAAGATCCAGTACATTAAAACCAGCAAGCAAAGAAAAACACAGCTCAAAGTATACAGTAATAATTACATTCAAAAATCAACAATTAGCATAGAATTGCGCGTTTCATATTCTAGCTAAATCTGCCCAGATGCAAATTGCCTTCCTTGACAGTTCTCCAGCGTCAGTGACTGTGTCCGAGTAAAGGCTTTGGGCGGCGGTCCTTTCTTTCCTGAGCGCTCATCAGCAGACAGGAAACAGTATCTGCTTTTCCAGGCGCAATGATGCAAAAAAAAAATGCAGAAAGTTTGTCAACGCGTTGATCGGAGAATAGCAAAAAGGGAAGCTGGTTGCCTTTTCGTTTCTTCCAAAAAGTTTAAAGAAGTTGAAACAGAAGAAATTCCACTGTCGTCTCACAGTGTGAATTTCTTTTGACCGATTCTTGAATCGATACGCCTATAGGTAACTCGAGTAATTACGGAGCAGAACGTAGTTAGTCTTTAACTCTACCGTGGCCAACTGGAGAGGTCCGAAAAACTTTGTTCTTTGTTCTGTTCCAAGGAAACTTTTCAGTCAGATAGATGCGCACCCTTTATCTCTATTAACTCCACCGTGGCAGATTCCAGAGAGAAAGGACAATGGGTTGCTTGATGCTCTTATAGCGGGTTTGACGTCATTAGGCTTAATTGCATTAGAGATAATGCTTTTGGAGTTCTGGGAAATGTAGTTAAAATGGCTTTTCTTTGTGTTTTTCTTTGCAGCCATTTTGGCGGGCCTTGGCCCTACACTACGCAGGCATTTTGTTGAAGTTTAGCAAACTTTCATTGACATGTATGGCTGACTGATGAACTCAGCAATTAAAACAAAGACCCCCCTCCATTATTTGCAGTGAGAACTATGCAGCTGAACTCTTTACCTAGGGTGGGATGCTATGTCTTGATGAATCTGACTTTGGTTTGAACTAAGTTAAAATTGTTGCCCGAAATGTTGATTTTCTTTTTAAAGTCTTATGAATTTGCTAAAACAAGCTCTATGTATCTTAAAGTTGGTTACTCCCTGATTATGTTTTGAGTAATACATTTTTAAATAAACGCCACATTCATTTTTTAATTGCTATTTTTGTAAGCTGAAATTTAGCTTCTGCTCGAACCCAGCATAGTTTCCGCAATCTTCGGCTATCTTCGGCAGTGACGTATGCGAAGGAAGTCGGGCTACCTGCGCTCATATACACAGTATAGAATTGCATTTGGAATACACACGACGATCGATCAAATTAGCTTTTGAAAAGACAACAGATATGCCAAACCGGTGTGTTGCAGGCAGGTGTAGTAACATTGCCTGCAAAAAAAAAAAGGGATTAAGGTCCATGTTTTTCCCACTGACGAAAGAATTAGAGCCCAGTGGATCCGTTTTGTCGGCTTCAGACGGAAAAATTTCACTGCATCGAAGATGTCCGTGTTGTGTTCGCCCCACTTATCAAGGGATTGCTACGAGATCAAAACAATCTTGAGGACGGACAAGACTGTGGAATCAGGATATCGAGAAGAGATGTTGGTTATTATATTACGCAGCAGGCCTAGACATTATTGTAATCAGATTTAAAACAACCATGTAAGCTAGACTCGGCTGCGGTCAGTCACTGTGCATTTTGCATGGCCTATGTTGTCAGCCTATGGCATTACCTGGACCTAACTAGGCCCTACACTATTCTATTGGCTATAGCTACAGAGGCAGGGCCGGCGCTAGACAATTCTGAAAATTCGATGGCAAATATCTATCCCTTTATTGACAACAATTAGTCCTGGCTAATTCTAGATGGCCTTTGCACTGGCACTAATTTTTTTTCCAGCGAGAGCGGTATTTCAGAACTCTTTTGCGAATGAAGGTAATTTTGGTAACAAGTACGTACACCTTTTTTTGCAGCGCGGTCACTCAACTTGCTGTAAAAAATAGACAGCTGTCCAATTGGAAAATGTAAACGGACGAAACCAAGTACTATTTACCAAAATTACCTTAATTCGCTGAGGAGTTCAGAAATGCCATCACCAAGTCCCAGTGCATAGACCTAATTATAATTAAATAATTTTTCTGTACTGAATATAGCCCATTATTCTTTCGCTGTTAGATCGCATGGGGGCGTGTGTTCAATTGCCACTTGATTATTCTTGAATTGGAAAACCTGTTAAAAAAGGAAAACCATTTAGAATTAGCCAGGACTAATTGTTGTCAATAAAGGGATGGATATTTTCTGATTCCGAATTTTCAGGTCTAGTGCCGGTGTTCTGTCAATTTTTGCCACCTATCAAAATATGCTACCTCGCAGTTCTGCGCTTCGGCAAACCTTAAATCTTGGGCTCTATTTCTTCGTTCACATCCCAAGTATCTTCATTTATAAATATACATCTTTTTTTCGGTGCGCCTTTCGACCTTTTAGCGTATATATATTTGCATGTGCACACTGGGTTTTCCTTCAACGCAGAGTGGATGATAATAGCATGTGGCATATATCTTTAAACAACTTATCCAACTCATCACAACATCAGCTTATGTTATGGTGAGATATGAAATGACAAAGTTACTACTGTACAGTAAATCATATTGCATTAATACGCAGAAAACAAAGACTTTACAATCGCTTTGCATTACGGTAGCAGTTTTTGATAAGGCAGCACAAATTGTCAGAACACCGGCCCTGTACAGAGCAGTACATGCTGTCAGTCCACCCCTATAGCCTACAATCCTTCCTTCGCATACGTCACTCAGTTAATTTGCATATTAACTGTTTTTTCAATATTTGTCGTGAGTCTTTGGATCGGCTAGCGAGATTGGCAGATTAAAGTGCTGTTTTTATTGTAATATGCGATCTAATTAGATGAATGGCGAGTGATTGTGAGTAAGTTATACTATAACCATGAGCCTGATGTACGACCTGGTCAATATCCTTGCCCATAGTATCAATCCAGCAGTTTAAAGAAATGATCTTGTGACAGAAAAAAAACCTTGTCCTCTGTAGCAACCACTTTAGCCATAGTGAGCCAACAGTATTCCAATTAGTGGTTAAGAAAAATCAGTTTTCTAAAGCAAAAAATTCAACATGATATTGATTCTCTCACATTCTACTGTCTATTACAGTCATCATATACAAAAAATGCGTTGTTCCCTCCCATGGATTTATGCGTAGATTCCTCCATTGACAAATTCAGCGCTCCTTTATATCCACCCAAGTACTGGTGATGATAGCCAAGCATTCAACTTGATTCAATAAAGATTAGGTTAGGCTGCTACTTTTGCTTTTTGTTTTGGAATGTATACCGTATTCAACAATATCGAATTCCAAGGTTTTTTTTTCCTGTTTAAAACATTAACTTGTCAAGCATTTCGGTGTACCCCCTGGTACGTTCATTTCACCATTCTGTTGAATATAGGGAGGCATATATTGTTTGATTTTCCCTGAAATCTGTTCTGTTAAAATAAAGTATATTTCAGAATTCAGAAATTACTGAGTTAGTGAGTTTTACTTGTTCCTTATAAGGTGTAGAAAGTGTTAAAATAAGGTTGTGAGCTTGGACGTTGGAACTACTAGCTTTTCATTGCTGAGTGAAGGTTCTGACCATTTAATCAGCAGTTAATTTAATGAGTATGTGTGCTGGCTTGGGGTACTTAGAAGAAAAATGGACAAAATTCTAAACTTTATTATGGAGAAAAGGCATGTTTTGTGTTTGAAGAGGTAACTGGTGACCACTGATATTCAACTGCACTGATATTTATAAATTCCTGCAAAACTCAATCAGAAAATCATAAGTTCATAATAAATTTCATGCCTCAAAAGTTTATTTGTGTTAAATATATGATTATTTTATGATTTGATAGTGCACCATTTTGAGGGATCTCAGACTTAAGGGAGCCACTTGGATAGCTATCTAATTTGGCTCATAGCAAGTAGGTAATCTAGAATGTAACGCTCCAGATTAATTATACTTGTGGTCAAGGAGTTTATGATCCCAGAAATGCATATTTTTAAGCCCCAGCAGTTTTTCAATTCTCAGTATTTTTTTTTTTTTTTGCATTTTCAATATTGAATTTTAATGAAGATTTTTTGTGTTTGCAGCCCCTTTTCTCTACCAAAATCATGAAAATAAACTGAAATACGATGGGAGTCTAAATGCTTCAAGTGTCTAGACTCACTTGAGCCATTCCCTTCCTGTCTGTGAAGCTGCAATCTTGAATTATAAAGCCTTAAATAAGGTAACACCGAAATAGCCAGATAATATCGCAAGTATTTTTCATACAGCATACAAGAAGTCTTAATTGCTGCTGCATAGTTGGGTACATTGATTTTATTTCTGTAAAATATGTGGAAATTAGGATCAAACCTCTCCACCCTTATTGCAGCCAACCATTTTCTGGATCTAATGATTGAGATTCTTTACTTTTGGTTTCCATTAAAGCATTTATGACTACTGATATACTGTATTGTTTTCTTTAAGGTTGTACTTGTCTGTCTGTTCAGTGTTGAAAGGAGCTTATTCCACAAATGCAGTTAGAATCGCCCCCGACTCAGGTGCTTTGCGCCATTGGTGGGGTGCATACCACCCCATAACGTGTCCCAGAATCTGCCACTTTTTCCTTTCTCTATGTTGGCAAGTATGTAAGTGGGCACAGTTGCTGAAGTATTTTGAATGTTCTGCTCACAGTAAATATTGGAATATACAAACATTTGTCTTATTTCTGCATAATACATTTATATTTCAGTTCAATTTGCTTCTTCAGGCAGTTAGCTGAGTTAGCTGGCTAGCCAGGACATTCGCGAATTACTGTAATTGCAAGCTTGAAGGGCGTTGCAAAATTGAAATCATCATCATCATCATCATCATCATCATAACCTTTATTTCGACTCGTTTGAAAACTGAGGTTTCCCTCATTTGCAGTAATGAAGAGTTTACAGGCAAGCAGAAATACAGTACAAAATATAAAGAAACAAACAATCAGCAGACAAAAGTTGACTGAGCATAGAAGATAAGAACTGGGCCAAGAGATTAACTAAAACAGTTGCAAACAGATGTACAATGGTGCATAATCATAGATTTGAATTCCGAGAAAGTTGGCAATGAAACTAGTTTTAGCGAGTGCTGAGGAGAATTCCAGGAGTGTGGGGCATTAGAAGAGAAAGAACATGTGCCAATGTTAGAGTGAATCCTAGGGGCATTTGTAATGTGGGGGGGGAAGGCCACTAGATGGCAGTATTGACATTTTTTTTGTTAAGCAGTCTGGAGCTAGGTTTGGGGCATGTCCTGGGCATGCCTCAGAGGGGGCTAGACAAGAGTATATAAGGAGAAAAATTGAGAAAGTGGAAGAGTAGTAGGAGAAATTGCAAGGAGAAATTGTGGAAGGATACATTTGACCAGACCTGTCACTCTTTTCAAGAGCTGTGAAGCTTTTTGTGGATTTTTGCCTGTGTTGGAGCATTTTCCTGTCCCAGGACATCGCAACAGAGCAGTCCATCTCAATTACCAAGGGACTGTAACTATTTTTTTTTATTATTATTTCAATCTTGGTCAGTAGGGTAGAGTGTAGATTAGTTCTGTTTGTTTAATTAAATCTGTTGAAGTTTAAGAATTTTGTCTGTCATCCCTTGCTGTCCGTGACACCATAACAAATTGGGGCCATAACAAATTGGGGGCTCGTCGGGATAGACCATTGTCTTGAGTCATTTATTGAAAATCTAAAATTTCAAATAGTGAAATTGTTTTTTGAATTTTCCTAGATATATATTGGCAGATCAACAGCAATGGATGATTTCTTGGCATCACCAACCATAGAGGTTTTGAAGTCTTTTAAAAAGACAGAACTGCTAGAAATATGCAGACAGTTAGAGCTGACAGATGTAAAACCAGCCATGCGAAAAGCAAGACTGGCTAGAGAGATTGTTGAATATTACATTGATGAAAATGTCTTTTGCACCAGGAGATCTGGAACAGTTTCCGGTGGAAAATCCAAATGTAGAATTGGAAATTAAATTAAAAATGCTAGAGATTGAAAAGGAGGAAAAAGAAAAACAAAGAGAATTTGAGAGAGAGAAAGAAGAAAGAACAAGAAAAGGATACCAAACCCAATGCCTTTGTGAAGACAAGGTTAGAAACCCCTGTAGTAGATGACCGATCTGCTAAATTGCCTGCTCCTTGTGAGGCTAAGAAGCCTGATACTGCTGACTTTGTGAGGGAGGAATTTCTTCCATTTGTGTCAGAGTGATTAGTGGCTCTGAATGAGCATTCTCCTCCTGTCCCCATATATATCCTAAGGGATACCGGAGCTTCTCAGTCACTTTTGTTGATGGACTCCTTGGAGTTACGTGATGAGACGGCTTCTGGGGATTTCATACTTGTACAAGGTATTGAAGGAGGACTGTATCTGTGTACCCCCGCGCTCTGTATTCTTGAAGTCAGATTTAGTTACCGGACAGGTAAAGGTGGGACTTCTGTCAAGTCTACCTATCAAGGGTGTTTCTCTGTTGCTAGGCAATGACCTGGCTGGGGGCAATGTAGTTCCCCCTGTTCATCTTACTTCACAGCCGTGCACTGAAGATGGCGATGAAGACCCATCTCTGTATCCTTCCTGTGCAGTGACTCGTGCTATGGCCAAGAAGGCTCAAGAAGAAGATGATGTGGCAAATCCAGCACCTTGAATAGTCATGACTCAGGTGGTTAGCCTCATGACTCTGTTCAGCCTACTATGGTTTCTCCGTTTGAGGACTTATCAGACACTTTTATCAGTTCTCTATTCAGCCAGCCAGATGGGTCTGGTGATTTTGATGTGTCTGGAGACTTGTCTCTGTCCAGAAAGCGGTTGATTCAGGAGCAAACCAATGATCCTGAAATTTGTGTACTGAAGAAGAGAGCCCTTCCTGATGAAGAAATAGACGCAGTTCCAGTTGGGTATTATCTCAAGGATGGAGTGTTGATGCGGAAGTGGCGCCGTCCTGATATCCCTGCCAATGCAGATTGGGCAGTGGTCAAGCAAATTGTTGTTCCGAAGGTCTACAGGAATAAGATCTTAACAATGGCTCATAGTTTGCCTTTAGGAGGTCATCTTGGTTTTAACAAGACTGTTGACAAGATCATGAAACACTTCTTCTGGCCTGGACTTTGGAAAGATGTTTCCAACTTTTGCAAAACCTGTCACACTTGTCAGGTAGTTGGAAAACACCAGTTAGACCCAACTGTAGCTCCATTGCAGCCTATCCCAGCATTTGGGGAGCCCTTCTCCAAGGTCATCGTTGATTGTGTTGGTCCATTACCCAAGACTAGTTCTGGAAATCAGTACTTGTTGACAATCATGTGTGCATCTACCAGATTCCTGAAGCCATACCTCACGCAACATTAAGGCAACTGCAATTTGAAGGCTTTTGATAAAGTTCTTCACGTTGTTTGGCCTTCCCAGGGAAATTCAGTCAGATCAAGGTAGCAATTTCACTTCCGGATTGTTTCAGCAGGTTGTGTATGAACTAGGTGCAAAGCAGATTCTTTCCAGTGCCTATCATCCAGAGAGTCAGGGTGCCTTAGAGCGGTTTCATTCCACTCTCAAGACAATGATGAGGACTTATTGTTATGACCATGAGAAAGACTGGGATGAAGGTGTTCATTTGCTGTTGTTTGCAGCTAGAGAAGCAGTGCAGGAGTCTACTGGATTCAGTCTGTTTGAGCTAGTGTTTGGCCATGAAGTGAGAGGACCTTTTATTGTTGAGTGAACAATGGCAAGAAAAAGAGCAAGATATCAGTCTGTTAGACTATGTTAGCAAGTTCAAGGAAAGACTGCGTGCAGCTTGTGACCTGGCCAAAGAGAACTTGAAATCAAGTCAGGGAAAAATGAAAACTTGGTATGATCATAAGGCTAGAAGCCGTGAGTTTAAACCAGGAGACAAGGTCCTTGCGTTGTTTCCCTTGCAGTCCAATCCATTGCAGGCTAGATTTCATGGTCCTTATGAAATTCTGACAAAACTCAATGATCTCAATTACATTGTGAAGACTCCAGATAGGAGAAAGCCAAAACAGTTGTGTCACATTAACATGCTGAAGCCTTATCATGATAGGAATGCTAGGGTTGCAGCTGTCACTTCAGATCCTCCTATGGCCGAGACTTGTGAAGATGAGGGGGAGTTTCAAGATGATGAACCTAGAATTAAAGCTGAAGTTCTTTCATGTAAATTGTCAAATTCTGAAGTGTTGCAAAATCTTGATGTAAAACTCCAGCACTTAGAACCCTCACAGAAAGATCAGTTTGAGGGCTGATCAAGAAATATAAAGATCTATTTCCTGATGTTCCAAAGAGAGTTTCTATAGCCTCTCATGATGTAGACGTTGGTGATGCCAAACCAATAAAACAGCATCCGTGCGGATGAATCCTGAAAAAAGAGAAAGATGGCTGAGAAAGAGGTTGAGTACATGTTAGAGCATGATATTATCAGACCCTCTAACTCAGATTGGAGTTCACCCTGTGTTCTAGTTCCAAAACCTGATGGAAGTACTAGATTCTGTACAGATTATCGCAAAGTCAATGCTGTAACTAGAACTGATGTGTTTCAATACCTAGGATTGATGATTGTATCGATAGAGTAGGGCAAGCAAAGTTTCTGACCAAGATTGATTTATTGAAGGGTTATTAGTGTGTGCCTTTAACTGAGAGGGCCAAGAGCATCTCTGCTTTTGCCACACCATCTGGGTTATACCAGTATGAAGTCCTACCCTTTGGCATGAAAAAATGCCCCAGCCACGTTCAAAGGATGATACAGTCTACAATCGCCGGATTGCCACACACGGGTGCGTACGCCGACGACCTGATCACATGGAGTGACTCCTGGGAAGAACATCTGAAGGATGTAGAGACGTTGTTCCAGCACTTGACTCAGGCTAACCTGACTGTTAACCTGAACAAGAGTGACTTTGGTTGTGCTACTGTCACGTATCTTGGCTCGTCATAGGCCAGGGTAAGGTGGCACCCATAAATGCTAAAGTCCAAGCCATCATGGACTTTCCAGTTCCTGACAACAAAAAAGCGGCGCTTTGGAATGATGGGTACTACCGCAAGTTCTGCAAGAACTTTGCTGAGATTGCTCTCAGTCTCACCAACCAACTGAAGAAAGGCGTGAAGTTCACTTGGGATGAAGCATGCCAAAGAGCCTTCGATCGCCTGAAGTCTCTGCTGTGTCACTTCCCCGTGCTCAAATCTCCTGACTTCAACAAGCCGTTCTCCATAGCGGTTGATGCTAGCGACCAAGCTTGTGGATCTGTGCTCCTACAGAGGAGTGACTCTGATGACATTGAGCATCCCATGGCATACTTCTCCAGGAAGTTCAATCGCCACCAAAAGAACTATTCCACAATTGAGAAGGAGCTGTTGGCTCTGGTTCTATCCTTACAACACTTTGAGGTTTATGTTTGTACAGGGTAAAAGCCAATGATTGTATATACTGACCACAATCCGTTAATGTTTTTGAGTAAGATGAAAAACAAGAATTGGAGATTGTTGAATTGGAGTTTGATTATTATTATTATAAACGCGCGGCGGGGGATATAGCATTGGGCTCCGTCCGTCCATCCGTCCGTCACGTCCGTCCGTACGAACACATATCATACGGACGGCGGGGGATATTGCCATGTTAGTGGCAAACACTTGTTTTACAGGAGTTTGACTTGGAAATTAAGCATGTAAAGGGTACTGACAATGTAATTGCTGAGTGCTTATCCCGTGTCTGAGTATGTGCATATATATCACGTGTTTATTAGCATATTGTATTATATGTATATATATATATAAGTGTCTACTTAACCATTTTTGTATTGAAAAGAAAAATTTTGCCTTTATGAGCCAAAAATTTTCCCTTTTGGAATGGAGGTGTAATGTGGGGGGGGGAAGGCCACTAGATGGCAGTATTGACATTTTTTTTGTTCAGCAGTCTGGAGCTAGGTTTGGGGCATGTCCCGGGCATGCCTCAGAGGGGGCTAGACAAGAGTATATAAGGAGAAAAATTGAGAGAGTGGAAGAGTAGTAGGAGAAATTGCAAGGAGAAATTGTGGAAGGATACATTTGACCAGACCTGTCACTCTTTTCAAGAGCTGTGAAGCTTTTTGTGGATTTTTGCCTGTGTTGGAGCATTTTCCTGTCCCAGGACATCGCAACATAGCAGCCCATCTCAATTACCAAGGGACTGTAACTATTTTTTTATTATTATTTCAATCTTGGTCAGTAGGGTAGAGTGTAGATTAGTTCTGTTTGTTTAATTAAATCTGTTGAAGTTTAAGAATTTTGTCTGTCATCCCTTGCTGTCCGTGACGTCATAACAAATTGGGGCCATAACACATCCAATAAAAGCAATTCACTAGAGCGTGTAGAGTAATTTACATTGTTCCAGGATAGCAGCTGCGAGAGATAAAAGGGGAGTTTTCCGGTGAGGGATTTAAAAATAAATAAATACCAGTGGATGTCCCTCCTCTTGGTGAGAGAAGGCCAAAGCACCATATCATATAGTGTACAATGATGAGTGTTGTAATTGGAACCGGTAATGAATCTTAGTGCAGAATGATACACAGTATCCAGGGGTTTCAGGGTTGAGGCTGTAGCATTTCTATAAACAACATCACCGTAATCCAGCACAGATAGGAATACTGCCTCAATAACCCTTTTCCTACAACCCAAAGGAAAACTAGACCTATTTCTATAGAAGAAGCCAATTTTCTGGCGCAACTTGGAAACAAGGTTGTCAATGTGGAATTTAAAATTGAGTTCTTCATCGAGCCATAGACCTAGATATTTGTATTCTGTGACCCCGTCAATACAAGTGCCATTCAAGGTGAACGGACGAAGGCCATCAGTAACGATACCACAAGCTCTAGTGAAGAGCATAAATTTTGTTTTATCAACATTGAGAACCAGTTTCGATTTAATCAGAGCCTTCAGTAAAACATTAAAAGAATGCTGGAGATTCTCGACGGCCAGTTGTGTGGAATCAGCAATACAATACAAGACTGTGTCATCAGCATATAAGTGGGTTTGATAATTGGGCAGAGAGGAGACAACGTTGTTTATAAAAATTGTGAAGAGGACAGGCCCCAAATTTGAACCTTGTGGCACAACTTTACTGACAGGCAAAAAATCTGATTTTATAGCACCTGCGGTTACACTTTGGCATCGAGCAGACAGATAATCTTTGAACCATTGACAGGTATTTTTATCAAAACCAAAGTTATCTAGTTTCTTGAGTAGCAGGCGGTGATCAACAGTGTCAAATGCTTTGGATAAATCGACAAAGAGAGCAGTACAGAGTTTCTTATTGTCAAGGGCAGTAGTAATGTCATTTGTGACTAAGGCGATGGCAGAGGTTGTATTGTGATTGGCTCTAAATCCAGATTGGTGTGGACTAAGGACTGAGTTGGTGTTCAGGAAAATTTTCTCTTGAGAATTAACAAGTGACTCAAAGGCTTTAGCTAGGCAGGGTAGCTTGGAGAAGAACCGATAATTGTCTAGAGAATCCCTATCACCACCCTTATGAAGAGGGATTACCCGAGCTGATTTCCAGATCAAAGGGAAGCGACCAGAGGTGATGAATAGGTTGAGAATGGATGTGAGGAAATTGGTAATGAGAGGAGCGGCTAATTTAACAAAAAAAGAGTCAATATTATCGTCGCCAGTCGAGCACTTGGGGTTGATGGCACTCAAGACCTCAAGTACTTCACTGTGTGTGAAAGGGCGAAAGGGAAAATGAGATGAGGGAGTAACAGGGATATCAACAGTTGGGATATTAACAGCTGCGTCAGCTGGGAATGAGGGCACGCGGCTGTCCTTATCCAAGAGAAAACCTGCTTCAGCAAAATGCTTGTTAAAGGCAAGGCAGATTTCTCTTGGATCGGTGATCACACGGTTTGCTACAATTTGACATGGTGGCAGAACATTTGATGATTTTGTTTTATCAGCGTTAACTATACTCCAGAACTTGGCTGGGTTCGAGTATGAGTTGATTATAAGGTCTATGTAAGTAGTCAAATTTAGCTTTCCTGACAGCCGATGTGCACTGGTTTCTGGAAATGACATCAGCTATCAGCTAGTTCATTCAAACTTATAAAGATGGAATAAAATACTCCAGTTGCTTATTTATTTCTTACCTGTCTGCCTCCTTGGGAAAAGAAAAGATGGAAAGCGTGTTCCTATTATTACACCGTATTGCTGCACAAGGTTTTGGTATTTTTAACATGCATGGACAACAACGCAAGATACGGTACATATTTAATGTTTGCGCCTTATTTTGCCGTTTGTGAAATATCTGATATCAACCCAGTGCAAAATCATAGCAAACTAATAGGCTACATTCCATTTCACCTCTAAAAACGATAAAACCCCAATGACAGTAATGGTACTACTGAGTACTACGCTGCTGAGAAAGAAACAGGTCTCGAACGAAGTAAATTTTCTCCTGATCTGCTGGTCTTAAAAATGTCACTGCAGTGCCAGAATGTTCAGAAGACGTGTGGCCTGTGAAAAATAAATGTACAATGTAATATGTGACAATGGGGCAAAATAATCGGTGATAATCAATGCTAACGCTCTTTGGTAGTAAATTAACTGCATGGAACTTTGGATTACTCTCCAGTCGGGACTGCCACGGAGGTAGGAAAATGAGGTCATTCCACTCGCTAACATGCAGGGTTGCCAACTTTCACGCTTTCGGCCTGAGTTTAAGTGGTATATTCACGTTCCCGTGCTGTATGTCAGCAATTCAATCAGTGCGTTTGCAAGAGATTCTAGGGCGGAATTGAAGTTCTTGTGCATGGAGATTTATCAATTTCACATGTGTTACGGTGAATTCACCACTAGTAACATGGGAATCAATTAGAACTCCCGACTTCTCACGCTTTTCTTTACTTGAGGTAAGCAATGGAATTGCGTAAAAACATTTCAAATGGTCTTATTTCATTTAAACAATTTGAACTATGGTGAAACACATACAATGTGTTGATTGAATAATTGCTGACTACGGAACGGGAACGTGAATATGCCACCAAATCTCACGCCAAACGCGTGAGAGTTGGCAGCCCTGAACATGGTTTCAAAGCCGTTAGGTTATCCATGGTGTGGCTGCGGGGGCCAATCAGGACGAAATTAAGAGACTGTAGGAGCCCGTTTTTGTTCAAAACTTGACTAAAACTTTTATTCACATTATCTGAAAACTGTATCGCAAAATATGCAATGGGGATTTCAAAAGTCCGTCGCAAACTGGCGCATTTCAAAAAAACTGCTCACATTTTGCAATGCGATACCACTTATCACCAGCCCTGGCTATGCATACAAACGATACTCAAATGAAAGAGGACAGTCCACAGAATCCAACGATATATGCCCTGTCATTTTAAATTGACACCACATTCGAAGAACAGCAGGCATGCACTTTACATGCTACAGAGATGAGCAAAAATTTTGCTTACCTTTGATATTTTGTCAAAAAAAGCTATTTTAGGGTAAATCTGTGCTTGCTATTGTTTTAGCCAGACTATCTGAGAGTGCTCTCGCCATTATGCTATGCATTCAAAGACTTCAGCAGTATAATCGGTTAAATGGTTTGTTTTTAGTATTTTTGCTATAATTAACCGTTAAATATTCAACTGTTGTTTTCAAAGCCATTTTATGACTGAGAATCCTTGCGCTAATATGCTCAAGTTCAAACACAACACAGCTTTACAAGTGCTAAATTGACCTGAGAATATATAGTCTGTTGAGCTAGTGCTGTGGATAAGGCGGAGCATTTGGACCTGAGCAACTGGGGTTCAATATCTGGTTATACACGTGACCTTTAAGAGCAAGAAAATAATATTTTTTTCTATAAATAAATGATAATTCAGTGATGCATTCCCATCCCATCAAAGCCATCTTCCTGGGTTACTTCGGGATCACGTGACTTACACTACGGTTGCTGCATACAATGCAACGCCTCCATTAGCTAGACTTTATTCAGTTAATAGCCTACTGAAATTGAACTTGACATCCTACAGCGATGTGCGCCGTTAATTTATGTCTGAATAGTAGTTAATGATCTACCTGTTTTTTTGCCTTTTTTAATTTAACGTTAACTTATTTCGAATATTTGAGCGCCAAATTTCAAAGCAGTGCATTGCTGAGGTGTAAATTCTCACGCAACTTCGAACGGACAGTGACAAACCATCAGTCCCCGTCGGACCATGGTTTGATATCCTACTTTTGTTTTAGGTCCGTCAAAGGTCTGACTTTTCACTCTACGGATGGGTCTGACTCAGTCGGACAAGTAAAGTTTATTGAAACAGCCCCCTGGAGCGAGGGTGAGGAGAGCTGATTCCAGCAGCGGCAGATGGGGCAGGAGGCTCGAGACGCAGCAGGCAATCCAGGAGCGAGGCAAGTCGGTCGATTGGCTAGCTGACCCCAACCGTTGGAAAAAATATCAAGCCGAACTGGCAGGAGATTTTCAGAAAAATTGAAATATTCATACATGTAAAAAAAAAAAATACGAAGCACGGCGAGCGATTCGCTTCTTGTCATGTGAAAGTATGTACAACTGAGTTGACATAACACCATCAAAACTGAGGTTACAATTAAAATCTTGAGATCAAAATCTCTCAATTGACACGACGGCATAAGTACAGAAATGACAACAATTAAGACATTGAAATACCATACAGCTGACTTTCTTTTACTTTTTTTTTTTAGAATGTGAAATTCCTACTTCAAAAGCTAAAAACTAGTGTGAATTAGATGGATTAGCTAGCTCACCCTGATGGTTCAACCCTTTTCAGCAGCAATTTTTTGCATACCGGCGGATTTTTCCAGCGTACCGACATGCGACTTTTCTGTTCGTCAGCGTACCGCCCCGGTACGTTGATATGGCCTGGCTAGAACCGTGGATCAGAATTTTCTGCACAATATTATTACGGAAAATCTTATTTTTCCACTGCTGTTGAATTCACATCGGACGACTCTATATCTAGAATGATTTTGCGAACTTACCCACGAACTAACACACTTTCAAAACATGCAAGACATTTTTTTGAAAATAATAAATAATTGTAGCACTCGGTGAAGGCTTAAATATAGTTCTGAAAAACAGTTTATAAATAGAGACATAAAATGTTGATAAACTATTTTTATTGAAAGGGAAATAAAATTATTCACTACGTTGCAAACAATGTCAGCAAAACAGTTGACTTGCTGCTTTATAAGATGACAGTTCAATCTCGTTTTCCACACAGTTCAAACCTAAATGTCTTCATAGAAAGTGAAACGTTTCGAGCTTGTTTGCTTGCAACCTCCCCTATTCTTACTGGATTAAAAACGATAACCCAACCGCACAGAGCACTGCTCGTGCTTTATGAACTGATAAGTTTTAAAGTAGATGACGTTAATTAAAGTATTAAGCCAATTCTGACAAGCGAAATTACTTTTAGTGTCTATATGCTAAATAGAACAAACAATAGACCCGCACACTGTCAAACTTGCAAAAAAAACCCCGTTTTTAATACAAACAACGTTTCGGTCCAGAGACCACCTTCAGGTTCCCACTGAATCTTTAAGTCCTCAAAAGAAAAGTTCTCACACTAGGTGTGCATCAGCCCTTTTCATACTCGTTTATTTATATTTTCGGGTTTTTTGCACCCTGGACTTGCCATTTTGAGGTCCCAACATGAACACCTTCCAGGAGATTAATGAACTCACAACAAACCAGGCTACCACTTTTGAGTTCTCTGAGGAGGACGCGCAGAGAATTCTTTTTCCACTGAGTGTCATGGACTTGAACTTTTCTTTTGAGGACTTAAAGATTCAGTGGGAACCTGAAGGTGGTCTCTGGACCGAAACGTTGTTTGTATTAAAAAACGGTTTTTTGCAAGTTTGACAGTGTTCGGGTCTATTGTTTGTTTTATTTATCTTTTTTGACCTACGCACCTGTCTCACACTAGGTGTGCATCAGCCCTTTTCATATTTGTTTATTTATCTTTTCTGGTTTTTTGCACTCTGGACTTGCCATTTTGAGGTCCCAACATGAACACCTTCCAGGAGATTAATGAACTCACAACAAACCAGGCTACCACTTTTGAGTTCTCTGAGGAGGACGCGCAGAGAATTCTTTTTCCACTGAGTGCCATGGACTTGAACTTTTCTTTTGAGGACTTAAAGATTCAGTGGGAACCTGAAGAAGGTCTCTGGACCGAAACGTTGTTTGTATTAAAAAACGGTTTTTGCAAGTTTGACAGTGTGCGGGTCTATTGTTTGTTTTATTTTTCTTTTTTGACCTACGCCCCTGTCTCACACTAGGTGTGCATCAGTGTATATATGCTCAAAGCTTTTTAAATCCATCCATTCTCCATACCTGGAACTGGAGCCCATCCCAGCTGACTCTGGGCGAAAGGCAGAGACCCAAACTGGACACCTCGCCAATCCATCGCAGGGTGCTCACACCATTCATTAGAATTTAATTTTAATATTTAATATCGTGAATGCATATGTTGCGCATGCCCTCGCAACCCGGTGTGTCTTCAGTAACATAGCTGCTGCCGTTATATGCCATTACCGCGTTTATCAGTACTAGAAATTAAACTCTGCATTTTCTTGACTAAATGCACGCTTGACATTTTTACAACCTGAATGTTTTTCTGGATACTCAAACATCAAGGTAAGCCGAAAAAGTGCTAATTTTATTCGATATTAGTGGAGTTAGAATAAGGAATTCTTTTCCTTCCCCTTATACAGGATTAGCACATTCATAAGACCTCACAAAATCAGCAGCCCAGTTATAAAATATACATAAGGTCGATCTTTGTTCTCATCTGTTTCTTTCTTCTGGGACTCTCGTGTTTTCTCTGCGCAGATGGAGTTCAGCCGCATCAGCGAATCTCCGCAGCATCGCTCCCATACACTGATGCTGCTCACTAACAGTGTACGCTCACATCTCATCTTGTCCGGCGTTTCCAACCCACTCAACACTTCTAGCTAATAAAGGCTGAACTACAAATACCGTCTCTTTGCAGTGCTGTCATGCAAGTTCGGCGCATGCATAAAATAATACTTCATATTTTGTATCTTATCTTAAAAGTTGCTGAAAAGTTTTGACATCAAGTATGCACATCTGCTATTCTAATAATTTAGAATGTGAATGCAACGGTAAATAAATGATTAGCTGTGCAGTTTTTTGGGCTGAATATATATCGTGCTGAAAGTGCACATCAGGACGTAGTTAATGCAACTTAGCTATGTACTTAGCCTGCATACATGAAGCAGCAAAACACAGTACCGTGAATCGGTGTAGGATATTCAATGTAATGGAAATATACAACTCAGTTTAGGTGCATCTTGAACATTTTAATACGAAAAAGCAAAGCAAGTGTTAGCTTTATGCATGATTATAGGGTGTCACCTTCATTAGTTGCCGAACACAAACCCGTTATCCAACCTTAGTTAGCCAATAACAGCCTTTGCTACCTTACTGTATATTCTGTAACGTTACAAAAAGATAGGTTAAGCAGTCAAAACGCTAAATAACAAAGCCATTCATCAAATACAATAACTGAAAACATTGGTGTCGCTACACCTACTCACTTTACCGACTTGGTCATAACGTAAGCCGACAGCATGGAATCTCCTGATAAGTGCTACATGCAGAGAACCGCAGCTGCTGCACTGCTTACGAGAACGAGCTTAGAGACCAGGGGCCGTAAGCATGAAGGAGGGATAACTTTACCCTCAGATAACGCCTATCCTCCGGATAACTATCCGAGGGATACCTGCCGCGTGCTTTCCGTATGCATGAGTCAAGGATAAGGTAGGGAATAGCTATCCCAGGTTTACACGCAAGTGCTTTTTTTTAGAAAGGGGGATTCCCTGTGTTTTATAGCAGTGTTTCCCAAATGGTATGCCGTGAGAGCTTGCCAGGTGTGCCGCGAAAAAACCTACTTAATATTTTTTTTCCTGATAGCCTAATAATATAAAATGGCTGAACTTGCAGGATATAAAAATAACAATTCATGTCATTATCTATTCACTCAAGTCAGTTTATTAAAATGACTATTTACAATTCCTTCTCGATATTTCCGCATCATGTATTAATTATTATAATTGTCTTGTATTACCAAAGAAATAGTATCTATTCATTCATAATATTGTTTCAACTAGGGTGTTTGACTTTTTTTGTCGCTGTTGCCAGCCATTGGTTAGTTTTGTTGGGGAGCATGCGGCCGTGTTTGGCTGCCGAACTGGTGGGTTTTGGCCAATCACGGTGGGGTTGTTCGGGCCAGGATTGTTTTTGTGCTCCAGCAATAAAAAACAGTTTTTTTTTTCGTTGAAAACATATCATATACAAGTTTAAAAGTACAAAGTTCAGGTGTATACAATATTCTCAAAGAAAAAACACAAGGCTTCACAAACATGCAGCGTTCGAATTGTTTTACTATTTTCAACATTTTTTTTTACATGTATACAATATTCAAATTAGATTTTGAATATTTGCCCATTTGCATTTGGGTATTTGCGATATTGATGTTAATGTGTGTTCTGTCAAAATGAAAATGAGTCTTTCAGTCATTTATTTTATGATTGCATAAAAGCCTGAAACCTGGTTGGAAAGCTCGAGTGGTTGTCTCATCATTCGGTCGCGCTGTGGGGTAGGTAGCGCGAGCGGAACGCTTCAATATCATAGTGGCGTGCCGTGAGATTTTTTCATGGTGCACAGTGTGCCGCGAGAGAAAAAAGTTTGGAAAACACTGTTTTATAGCATTCTGCACATGTCTGTACAGGATTCCTGGTAACACACATAACACATTCAAAGATGTCAAGTCTGACGCATTCTACGTGAGTCTCTCGCCGCTTAGTGGCATTCACGTTCCTGTGCCGTAGTCTGCAATTATTCATTCAATCAATGTGCACTGAAGAAATTCACTCGCGGAATTTAAGTCATTGTGCATTAAGTAAATCAGTTTTATGTGCATTACGGTGGATTTCGCCACTAGTGACACAAAAATCGATTATGACTCGGAAATTCTCAGCCTTGTCTTTACTGAGGGATTCAAAGCAATGGAATTGCATAAAAATGTTTCAAATGGTCTTATTTCATTAAAACTATTTAAACAATTATGAAACACATGCATTGTTTCCAATCCCTGAGTAAAGAGAAGCACGAGAAGTCCGGAGTCATAATCGCTTTCCATGTTACTTGTGGTGAGGTGCACCTTTACGCAAGTGAAACGGAAACTTCAGAGCACAAGGATTTTAATTCCGCGTGAGAATCTCATTAATAAGCGTTAATTGAATAATTGCGGACTACAGTGAATAAGCATAAAAAATGGGTGAGACCTACGCTGAATGCGTGAGACTTGGCGGCTCTGCACATTGCTCGTTTTTTAGTTATACAACAAATAATCATTATTTTCTACAATGCAGCAGGCGTCCGCTGTTTCACAACCGAAGTGGCAGCGGAGAAAGTAACTTTTCTGACACCGAAATCCGTGTTCTTTTGGAAAAAATCTCAGTGGAGCGTATAGTGCTGTTCACAACTAATGCATGTGCTGTAACAATCAAAATTAAGACAGAAATCTGGACCCGAATTGCCACAAAGGTGAATTTGTGCGGCTGCGCAGAAAACAGTATTTCAGATTTGAAAGATAAGTGGAAGTCTCTGAAAGCAGCTGTAATAAACAGACAGCGAGACCAGCGAAAAACAGGAGGTGGTCCACCAGCCAAGTCAATGCCATACGAGGATGTCATTTTGGATATCATTGGAACGAATTCCAATTTGTTCAGTGGAATTGATGCTGAGATAATCACTCTCCCAACGTAGTTGCTGCTTTCGTCGCACTATTTACTGTGATTTGTGAGAACGCGAAACACATACCGCTTTAATTGATATATATCCAAATCATTGATATTTACTTTGTTTATAAGTTTTCCCTCTTATACTGTCAATGTACTATCAAATATTATAGATTTGGTCTGTAATATGTGATACATTGCTTTGTCATGAATATACCTACTTATGAATGAAAACTGTTTTCAGCTCCATTTATTTTGATACCACTTGTTAGCGTGCAAAAAGTATCTCTTTCAGTGCAAGGGACAGACATCTTTACATTGGAGGCGAAAGACCAGGATGGCTCACACCAGTGTGATAGCGAAGGTGTCATTTTGCTATAAGCGTTTTATTTATTTGCATGGGAAAAATTGTGTACATGTAGCAGACTATCCTCTGAGTGCTTGACTGTGTCGTAGAGACTCCGCACAAACAAACAACTTGAATGTGCAAAGCCTTTCTCTCACTGCTGATATGCTGAAAATAAAAATAAATTGTACTGTGAGCTCAGGTCCCATTCATTGTCATGTTAGGCATCGCTTTATAGCCAATAATACATACACTTGTACGTACAACAATACAGAGATGGCTTTCATTTCAGTGTCTGCCTTATCTGGTCAGTCATCATCTTTGTCACGAAGCCTTTGTTCAACGCCAACGCCAGCAAATTCAAGCCTTGCATATGATGATGCAGCAAATGGTTCTCCTCCCTCGTTCACTTTATTGACGCCAGGTTTGTTCCCCGCTTGCGTTATGGTCAAGAGTGTATGTGTATCCCTATATCTGCATTTATGCTGTTGGAATACAATTTACAACTCGCTTTTCGATCTGTGTTACAATCTACATGTTTTTTTACAATTATGGGTTAAAAAGAAAATCATATTTATGCTGAGTAAAAATAACATAAGGCTAAGATGGCAGGAGTTTATTTTATATACAGATGTAGATATTGTGATGTCAGGTAATAATTTCCACTACCAGTTTTTGAGCAATGAAAAGTTTGTTCATTTCCACATCAACAGTTGCCTCATCAACATTGTCTGTGATGCATGTTGAGGCCGATCAGAAGAATGCACCAAAACGAAAGAAATCCAAGAGCAGCGCAAAGAAATCCAGGGGTGCAGGGATGGAACCAGCAGACGATCATGACCTCTTTGATATATACCTGCAAAGTGAAATCAAGAAAAACAATGCTGAGACAGAACTCATCGAACTTAAGAAGCAAAAGATATTACTTGAAATTCAGCTGCTCAAGAATACCCTAAACAAGCTAAAGTCAAGAAGACAGTAAATATTTGAGAGGGGGGCATTTACAGAGAAAAGGACACGTAGACCCAAGTTGAGTTATAACATTTTGTTTGGTAAAACGATAACATAAGTGACTTCATTTTGGTACAGTTTACATAAAATTGCTGCTGGTCATTAGTTTAGTGTGTGTACCAACTACAAGCAAGGTTTGCAGCTATTTCTTGTTTTGTGCCTGGATGTCTCGCCCGCCAATAAATTTTGTTCGATCAAATCAATAGCTGCTATCTCTTCAAATACTATAGCTGCACGGGTGCTCAGAGACAGTAATGTTACGGATTTCCGTATTTTTAAATTTTCCTCCGTAAGAACAAATCTGGCACGCATACAAAATAATTTTGGGTATGTGAAAAACTACATTTCCCATAAGTTCGGTTGATTGAGCCAATATGCACTTTTGTACAAACTTAAACTCGTAGCCAATCAGAGAGCCTTTTGTTGGTGATTGTGAGCAATGAGAACCGATTGCGTCAGGGGCTGGGGGCAGAGTTATTGCGAAGCTGCAGTGGGAAACTCTCGGTATGCAATACGCTGAAACGTAGGCTGATGCTGATGTATAGTGCAAAACCCATTTTTATTTCGTGCAGATGTTGAGCTGTATCATCGATTCTCTTTTGCATCACTCCCTTGAACCACAGATGCAGCCCCCGAACACCGCGCCCAACGCATTTCAACTGATTAAAGGTCTCCTATCCATTCAAAATTAGTAGCTGATCATTTAAAATGTGAACCGCAAATATTGTGTGCTTGTTTGGTGCTGTCCTGCAAATACTAAATAACAGCAACTCAGCGAACATTTTAGATCTTATCTGACAAGTTGCTGTAAAGTTACGACATTGTGCCAAAGTCTACAATTAGTCTAAGCTGCTTTTCCGGGAAACGAATTTTTCGTGCGACAGATGACATTCAAAGTCAATGCAAAGATTTGCGTCTTTCCATTGACTTTGAGTACAATCTGTCGCGCGAAAAATTCATTTCGCGTTCGGTGGAAAAGCAGCTTAACGTAGCTCGGTAGGTAGTTAGGCTCCATTGTTTTCAGTGGCCATATGGAGCATTGCTTTTATGTAGCTAGCTTGCTTGTGGATGAGATTATGGATATCTTTCCAGATCGTGGACATAATCTACATCGCTTGGCAGTACAGGAAGTTGCAGCTGATGATGATGATGATGATGAGTTGTAGATGCGTTTATTACAATGATGTCAGGACTGTCAGTCACAGTTGATGTGGTTTCGATTGCATAGACTTGTATACATACAATTGATTTTTGTGTTACATTAATGCTAGGGATGCAGCGATACCACTTTTTTAAAAACCGATACGGGTACGAGTATTTTATTTTGTGCATTTGCCCGATGCGAAAACCGATACGATATTTCTGAAATGTTTTCCAGGAAAATACAATGACAATGTCGAGTACAGGTTTTATTTTCTTTTTATAACAAGCCTAAAAGAGGCCAATATCAAACGATTCACACATGGCTATTTCCAAAAAAAAAAAAAGAGTAGGCCTAACTGCTAAAAATCTTTCTGTATTTATGCCCGACAAAAAGCCATTGAACTAGCACTGCCATCAAATGAGGCAAAACTGAAGCTTGACAAATGAAAAGTAAACTCGCTGCATAGGCAAGGTAACACACCCAACTTCATAAAAAGTCAGTAGAACTATTAATTGGCGCAGATAGTTTCTACACACATTCATAGGCATTCTCAATCCAACTAAAGTGAATAATAGCTTTCCAAGCAAACAAGGCATCACTTAAAGTGTGCGGTATCGCCATATTTCAATTACACAAATGACAAATAAAAAAGATTTAACTTCACCACAACTAAAATGTTTAAGGTAACCATATGTTACTAATATATTTGTAGTAAAATAAGAAGATACACAATTCTAAGTCTCTGTGTGTGTGATTGTGGGTGTGTGCTTGTGCGAGCTCGGCTTGCTTGTAAATATTGAATAACTGATCCGGGTGTGCCATCTAGTGATAGAATATTGTAATTGCGTGCGTAAATTGGCAGCTCCATGTCCGCTGGTAGAAACATCTGCCCAAAACGCTTAAGAAACCCTGCCGAACACCGTTGTTCTTCTTGAACACGCCGCATCCAGATAATCCTTAAATGATGAATTATATACAGTACATATTTTAAGTTGTAACGTGTAGTGAAGTGGCAAGTGTCAAAGTAACGAAGAAAAAGTATATTTTTTATCTTTTAAATGTGGTAGAGTAGAAGTCGGTAAAAAAAAAAAAACTCAAGTAAAGAACAAATCCTCTAAAAAAACTACTTAAGTACTGTAGCGAAGTTGCCTACATGTACTTCTTTACTATACACCTCTTGTGTGTATCTTGGCGTATGCCTGCATGTGATGTGATGACTATAAAGCTCTCTTTCTCGTATTTTTTCTAACTCGCTGTCTCCCCTAGACATAGAAGTCAAATAGTACAACATACTGTAGCCTATGCGACCGTGAGCAGGCAGTTACCTTGCATCTTACATTAAGTGGTATCGGTCGCGTGGTATCGGCAAATGTGGGACGAGTCGAGATGCGAGCATAATAACGCGGCATCGGGCAGATACCCGATACTGGTATCGGTATCGGTGCAACACTAATTAATGCATGTAGGAACATTCAATATTGTTCGTTTTCTTTGTTTATGATGACTGGATGAATGTGAATGAAATACAAATTGTAAATATAACTAACTGCAAGAATTATTGTATATATTCAGCTTAACATTCTGCCTCATTGTTAATGTAATATCAATTTCTTTGGAATGTTCAACTTTACAGTTGCAAGAAATAAATACTTACCTAGTTACTTACTGATACATAATACAAAATATCTCAGGTAGATTCATAATCTCAGGTAGATTGTAATAGTTATTGTTTTCAATCATTATATTTCCAGTCATTAGTTTAAAATTAGACAATGTTGAAATTTGCAATGATTTCATGTTCCAAGTTACCTCAAATGACAATTTTGAAAACTGGATGATGAAGAGGGTTCAAAAATGTTCAAATATGTTCAAGAGGGTTCAAAGATGTAAAATAAAATGTGAGACTTTTTCAAATTTTGTGTTAAATTTAAAGAGGTAATCTCAGGGTAGATTTGTAATGTGAGGTAGATTGTAGTAGTCAGTGTTTTCAATCATTAGTTAAAAAAAATTTCAATTTGGGAATGACTTGATATATATACATATTTTATCTTGAAATAATTTTTTTCTTGTTTCTTAGTACACAAGTTCAAGTTGTTTTTGTGTTTCTTTTTGTTGGCTTTTGTGCTTGAAAAATTCCAAAATAGTGATGTATTATAAATTGTTCTTATAGTGCTCAGAATGCACCAGAATGCACCATTTAAAGCCAAAAAATAAAAAATTTTCCAGGGGGGCATGACCCCGGACTCCCCCGCTCCACGGGCTGTGATGTCAATACTTCCTTATTTTTATATCCGGCCATGTGGAATTTCCTTACTTTTTAAAAAAATCTCTGAGCACCCCTGTAGCTGTCATTTTCCTCAACCCGTTTTGTTCTTTTAAGGGAATATGGACAGATCTACATGTACATACTTTCAAAAGTAGTTTTGCATGAGCCGGTCTCTGACAACTTTTCCAGCGGCCGTCCTAGCACGTTCAGATAAGTGGTTATTTGCAGGGATGTCGTCTTCATCCTCGGCATCAGAATCACTCTCACTTTCTGAGACTGGTGGGTCTTCTATTTTGAGTGACCTTGCATAGTTGTGCAGCATTACACAAACTGTTATTACTTGGCATGCTTTTGCAGGATGCAACCGCAGTCTGCGCAGACAGTGCCGTCTTGGCTTAAGCACGCCAATGGCTCTTTCCACTGCAGTTCGTGCCAAGCTGTGATGGTAATTGTACGACCTCTCTTTGGCTGTCATTGGTCCAGGGATTGGCATGAGAAGCCACTCGCGAAGCACATACCCACTATCGCCTAAAATAAATCCCCGAAGAGGTTTCTGTGGATTGTTTTCCAACGCATCAAAAAGGGCAGACTCAGGAAGGATTCGCGCGTCATGGACGCTTCCAGGCCATTTTGCGATACAGTTGATGAAGATCAAGTCAGCATCACACATTACCTATGTGAAAAGACATAAAGACGTTTATTATTATGCACCAACATCCAAATAAATGTATAATACCAACAAAAGTAAAAAGAAAAATATTTCCCCTTTAGGAGTTGTTACGCAGGGCAAGGACTACATGTTTTTCTTTCAGCTACTTCTTTCCAGTTGTATGTTGCATAGCAGGAAAATGATATCTATATTCAAGCCTGCCTGGACATTGATAGAGTGGTAATTCTTCTGATCGATGAACTCGTGCTTGAAGTCGGCTGGGGCTTGTATACGAATATGTGTACCGTCAATACAGCCTATCACATTCGGAAATGAGCTTGCTTGGTAGAATTTGACCTTGGTGCATTCAGCTTCCTGCTGAGATGGTAATCTAATGTAATTAGGAACCTGAACGAGCAACGCTTCAGTAACCCTTGTTATGACTCGGCTTGTTGTTGATTGATCAACACCGAGCTTCTTGCTGAGATGGTAATCTAATGTAATTAGGAGCCTGAACGAGCAACGCTTCAGTAACCCCTGTTGTGACTCGGCTTGTTGTTGATTGATCAACACCGATACGCTCCCCACATACGTCTTGAAAACTACCACTTGCGTAAAAACGGAGTGTGATTAGTACTTGAAGAAGCGGCGGCAGTGATCCCTTCCGATTCAACAATTCTATTGCCTCCCTGAGACTTTCTGTAATTTGTAAGCTGTGATTTCGCCTAAAGCGAAATTTGCCAAACAATTCATCATCATTGAATACTTCAAAAGGATGAGTTCTATCTCAAAAGACGCGATTTTGTCGTAAAAGTCGTCTCTCTCGATACCGCAGGAGAAAAATAGCTGCCATGTTGTTAATACTTATCCGTGGAATCAAGCCGCTATCCCCACTTGAAACTGGGTATAACTTTATCCATGGATAAGGGCCGCAGATAGTGCTATCCCCTCTACATGCATACCACTTTAACCTCGCTATCCGGGGGATAGTGTCTATTCTTCGGATAAGTCACTTATTCTGGTGTCATGCATACAGCCCGAGGTCCCCTTGGCGTTCACTTAGCTTGAAAAAAAAAAAAAAAAGCTTGTCGCTGTCGTGTAAAGGTAAAAAAGAGAAAAATCAACAGATTAAATATTGATCATTTGTGGTAGTCAAAAAAAAAATATTCATTGATTTTTTCAGTCTTTTTCAATTGTTTCAATTGGGCAAAAAAATTTTCTTTTTGCCCCCTATGGTGTCACGTGACTTGCAATATCAGCCTGACCGATAAGCCCTTGTCGGCGTGCGTCTCAGCCCTGGTTCAGTATCCAGTTTTAATAACACATCTATGCTTTGGACTGGTTGGGAGCGAAAGCCATAGGCTGAGAGCGAGAGGTCTATCACAGCCCATCTAGGTCTACTGTCTGCCATCTTTCTGCATGCATGTATCTCGCATTTTATTTTTTCCCTCGCCGATCGCCGCACGCTGGAAATCCAGCATGGTGCCGGATTCCCATCACCCCTGCATTGGTAGCAGTGTCCAGTTAAGGTAACAGTTGCAAATCGCATTGCATACACCTCATGACAAACCCACAACAAATGCTGGGAACTGGAGTGCTCAGAAATTGTTTAAAAAATAAAAAATAGTGGATGTGGTTCCAACCAAAAATTCTACCTAATGCTGTGGAATGATCAGGACTCAGGAGTAGCCATTCCAGTTGGCATTGGAATTTCTGTTATCAAGCAGATCATACTCAACCTTGTTCGTAAATGAATTGCTATCATATTTGCATTACCTTTCCAATTGCCAAAGCTATGTGTTTTCCCCATAATTTGGCAGTAATGTTTTGCATCATTGTACTTGCACTAGTAGTTTGGGTAGAATTGTGATTGCTGTGTGTTTTCTTGGCAACTAAGCCTTGGGTTGAAAGCGTTAAAAGTGAAGGATATTTGGAAAAAATCTTTTAGTTCAAAGAATAAATCTGGTGCTCTTGAAAGTGGGACGAGAGGACTACCAAAAATTGTGGGTCTTCCAGGCACTCAGAAAAAATAGCAGGGTTCAAACGAAGCCTTAGGATAAAAAGCCTTTATTAAAGCATGGCTGAAGCAAATTAAAAAGCCATCATGTTTCGACCTACACCGTCTTCATCAGGGCGTAACAGGTCACATGGGCACAGACAGAAATATATAGATGGTACCAATCAATAACAAAGAAAGACTAGTGTATCTCTGCCTGCTGAATGTCCCATAGACTTTAAATGTGCTAGTTGATTAACCCAAAAGCCATAAATAAAGACCACATGGTCTCTGGCTCTAAAGTAAGGTGACCAGACCAGTCCCAATTTTGAGTTGCGTGTCCCGAGTCCTGACAAAAGCCTGTCGGGACGCTAAAATGTCCCGGTTTCCACCAACCACTATGAAATGTCCCCTGTTGTCAGCGATTACATTGCCAACGTGGTGTTATTATAGCCCAATCATTAACTAAAAAAAAACATAGAAAGAATAAAGCATCCAGCATATGATTTCAACAATGTGTGTGTGTGTGTGTGTGTGTGTGTGTCAGCGTAGCGTAGGCTAGGCTACACATATAGGCTACGCCAGCAAAGTTACATTGTACAAATTACAGTAAGTAATACTTAATTGTTAAGTCAGCGACTAATGATAGTGACAGCATGGTTAAGGTAGTAGTTGGACAACAAAAAGATACACCTGGGTTACACACATTTAGTGCTGCGAGTACGACAATGCCGAGGAGAAAGTTTACCTTTTCTAAAGATTTGCAAAAGTCTTACCCCTTCCTCCACGAAGTCCAGGGTGATGAGTATGCAGCCTTCTGCACTCACTGCAAGGGGTCGTTTTCCATAGCAATGGTGGAAGTGCAGATGTTAAAGACCACATTAAAATGGCGAAACACAAGCAGTGGGTACAAGCAAGTGCTAGCAGTGTGGCCACTTACTTCAGCAACTTGTCCATGGATTGCTTCAGGAAAAAGTCCATGTATTGCACCGCAGGTCTGATCAAGAAATTTTACGACGAGCGCTTCACCCGTGCACACACCAATGCTGAGGCAATAGTGACCAATGTCATAGCACCCTATGCCATGGATCTGGTGAAGTCCGACCTAGGTGTTGCTCGGCATGTATCTGTGGCTATTGATGCATCCAACCGTAAGGCTGTGAAGCTGATACCAATTGTCATCCAATACTTCAAAGACACGGTGGGGATACAAGTGAAAATCCTGGATTTTACTTCAGTCCCAGGCGAGACGTCCGATATCTTGGTCGGTGAAGTCAGCCTCACCCTCCATTCATTTAATTTAATGGACAAAGTAGTCGGGTTTTGTGCTGACAACTCCAACACCAACTTTGGCGGAAGGACAAAAGCTGGGGAGAACAACATGTTCTTTAAACTGAATCGGGCCACTTCAAATAAGCTGGTGGGAATTTGCTGCGCTACTCACATCGCACACAATGCGCTCCAAACTACCACAGATACTCTTCCCTTTGATGTTGAAAGCTTCGTCATGAAAGTGTTCGGACATTTCCACACATTCACTGTCCGCACTGAGCAGCTAAAGGAGTTTTGCGACTTCGTGGAGCTTGAGTATGCTACTCTACTGGCGACCAGCAAGACCCAGTGGCTGTCTCTGGGCCCAACTGTTGAGCGTGTGTTGAAGCTGAATCCTGCTCTACAGTCCTACTTCAGCTCTTTGGACAAACCCCCAACTAAGATCGCCAATTTCCTCAATAATCCGCTGTGTGAAGTATGGATGTGGTTCCTGCATAATAAGCTGTTATTATTCAATGACACTATTAAGGTGATGGAGAAGCAGAGAAGCACTGCCGTTCACTCAGCCAGCCACCTTCACACACTTGAAGTGAAACTCAGAGAGCGGAGGTCCGCTGTCTTCACCGGTCTCAAGGTAAGGGTATATGTGCTCAATGTGCCATTCTGCCTGCTTATATCGAACATGTAGACCTAGGCTATTTATGTTGACTGTTTGCATATCTGGCATGTCTCGACTGTCCCATCCTCAACAGTTTACATATGGGAAAGTAACAAATAGCATCCCTGCGCAAGAGCCCAATAGTATCAAGAATAACCACGTTCACACGGAGGGAAAACGCACATATTTTCATGCGTTTAATGAGCTACTCTGTCTTGGCGTATAGGCAACTTTGTGAGGTGTGTGACGAACTTGAAACGGTATAGGCTATTCAATTGTTAAATCGCTTTTAGATCGCAGGTGAGGAATTTTCTGAGCACCCTTGATGATCCACGGAAGGCAGAGGAATTCCGCAGAACTCTCTGCGCTTTCTACAACTGCTGCATCTCCTACATTCACGAGTGAGGAGTGCCGTTTAAGGAGATGGTAGTTCTCTCCTGGACCCTGCTGAACAGTGTCCCTGAATGGGATGATGTTGAATCATCCTTGCAGTATCTGGCATCAAAAGTAGATCAGAGCGACATCGACAAGACCCAGCTGTTCGATGAAACCTCATCCATCAGGGCATACGCAACAGGGATGGTCGCACAGTGGAATGCTGATGGAAAAACAGCGGACGAGTGCTGGGTGGAGATGTTCGCGCATTTCAGAAGCAGGCAGATTCCGTACAAAAATATGTATCTAATTTGTCAGTTTGTCATGTGTCTGCCTGGCACAAATGCTCCCGTTGAGCGGATCTTTTCCATCATGAACAATACTTGGACTGACGAGAGGAACCGCATGACCGCACCCACCTTAAAGGCGATGATTGTTACACGGGCCAACTTTGATGACACCTGTCCGCAATTCCACAGCAGGCTGTCAGTCAACAAATCGATTTTGGAACAAATTCACTCCTCAGAAAAATATATATAGGCTAATTTTAAGAGCGTTTGTCTCTGTGTTGAGCTCACGTTTTCGGAGCTTCATGAGGTTGACATCTCACACACGCTCACACACACACACGCACCAGGCGCGGTGTTAGAATTGGGGGGGCACAGACACGTTCCTTTCTGACAAGAATTAGTCCTGGCCAGTTCTCAATCATTTTCCTTTATTGACGCGTTTTCCAATTATCGTAATTGGCAACTGAAGACACGGTTTCTCTCCATATGCGATCTAACAGCGATGAAATCATGGGCTAAATTCAGTACACTGGCGGAACCAGAACTGAGAATTGGGGTGCATGAAACATCCACTTAAAACAATTATTAGTCCTGACCTGTTCTCAGTCATTTTCATGATTAACAAAAGGTTCACTCCGAGAGCACTCCACACTTTAAAGGTGCTGCTTGTTCTCCCCGATTAGGTAAGAGGATAATCATTCATCTGGACGCCTATTTGCTGTATTTAAATCAACATTATTGAAAATTGCATACCTGAGCAAATAGCTTAAGTCGCACATTTTTATAGCCTATTTAACTGTCGAGTGCCACTTTTTTTTTTAATCAACCCATGCAATACTGAGAGTGAAAGGCGATATTTCATTGGAATACAGACCAGTTCAATCAACGCAAAGCATTGGTCTATTAATAAGTAAATAATTTTTCTGTACTGAATTTAGCCCATGATTTCATCGCTGTTTGATCGCATATGGAGAGAAACCTTGTCCTCAGTTGCCAATTACGATAATTGGAAAACGCATCCATAAAGGAAAATGATTGAGAACTCGCCAGGACTAATTCTTGTCATAAAGAGACGTGTCTGTGCCCCCCCAATTCCCAATTTTAGCGCCGCACCTGTGAACACACACACACACACACACACACACACACACACACAGACATACCCTACTAGAGATCTAAGAGATCAAAGAGATATAATGAGTTCCAATTACACAAACCGTTATTACTTGGCATGCTTTTGCTGGATGCAACCGCAATCTGCGCAGGCAGTGCCGTCTTGGCTTAAGCATGCCAATGGCTCTTTCCACTGCAGTTCGTGCCGAGCTGTGATGGTAATTGTACGACCTCTCTTTGGCTGTCATTGGTCCAGGGATTGGCGTGAGAAGCCACTCACGAAGCATGCGTTTGTTTTCGAACGCATCAAAAAAGGCAGACTGACGAAGGATTTGTGCGTCATGGACGCTTCCAGGCCATTTTGCGATACAGTTGATGAACATCAAGTCAGCATCACACATTACCTATGTGAAAAGATGTAAAGATGTTTATTATTATGCACCAACATCCAAATAAATATATAATACCAACAAAAGTAAAAAGAAAAATATTTCCCCCTTTAGGAGTTGTTACGCAGGGCAAGGACTACATGTTTTTCTTTCAGCTACTTCTTTCCAGTTTTATGTTGCATAGCAAGAAAATTATATCTATATTCAGGCCTGCCTGGACATTGATGGAGTGATAATTCTTCCGATCGATGAACTCGTGCTCGAAGTCGGCTGGGGCTTGTATACGAATATGCGTACCGTCAATACAGCCTATCACATTTGGAAATGGGCTTGCTTGGTGGAATTTGACCTTGGTGCATTCAGCTTCCTGCTGAGATGGTAATCTAATGCAATTAGGAGCCTGAACGAGCAACGCTTCAGTAACCCCTGTTGTGACCCGGCTTGTTGTTGATTGATCAAGCTTCCTGCTGAGATGGTAATCTAATGTAATTATAAGCCTCAACGCCAGTAACCCCATGTCTTGATCAAACCGATAAGCTCTCCACATGTCTTGAAAACTACCACTTGCGAAAAAACGGAGTGTGATTAGCACTTGAAGAAACAGCGGCAGTGATCCCTTCCGATTCGACAATTCTATTGCCTCCCTGAGACTTTCTGTAATTTGTAAGAGGTGATTTCGCCTAAAGCGAAACTTGCTGAACAATTCATCATCATTGAATACTCCAAAAGGATGAGTTCCATCTCAAAATACGCAATTTTGTCGTAAAAGTCGTCTCGCTCGATAACGCAGGAGAAAAATAGCTGCCATGTTGTTAATACTTATCCGTGGAATAAAGCCGCTATCCCTAGTTGAAACTGGGTATAACTTTATCCCCGGATAAGGGCCATGGATAGTGCTATCCCCTCTACATGCATACCACTTTAACCTCGCTTATTCTCCGGATAAGTCACTTATCCTGGTGTCATGCATACAGCCCAAGGTCCCCTTGGTGTTCACGTAGCCTGAATTAAAAAAAAAAAAAAAAACTTGTCGCTGTCGTGAAAAAGGTAAAAAAGAGAAAAATCAACTGATTAAATATTGATCATTTGTGGTAGTCAAAAAAAAAAAAAAATACACTGATTTTTTCAGTGTCTTTTTCAATTGTTTCAATTGAACCTCGTGGGTGGACCAGTCCAGGACTGGGCCATGCTCGCGGAGCCAGGGGTGTCCCAGAACCACCGGGGATCTGGGAGACCGTATGATCAGGAAGGTGATGGTCTCACGGTGGTTGCCTGAGACCAGAAGCTGGACTGGAGCCGTTTGATGTTCAATCTGAGCCAGTCTTTGGCCCCCGAGGCCAAAGACGGTCAGAGGCCACGCCAGTGGGGAGAGTGGAACACCCCAGGAGGCAGCGGCTTCGACATCCAGAAAGTTCCCCTCCGCTCCAGAATCCACCAAGGCGGAGGCACGGCGGCTCTGGTTGCCCCAGGAGAGGGTCACCGGAATGCAGGTACGGCAGCTGGAGGAGGCTTCAGTGCGGGAGACGCCCACTGATGCTTCACCGGTCACTAGTGGGCGTTGGTCTTTCTCCGGGCAGTTGGCAACAAAATGCCCCTGCCGACCACAGTAGAGGCAGGCCCTGGATCGCATGCGTTGATCTCTCTCCTCCTTAGTGAGGCGGCTGCGCCCCACCTGCATAGGCTCTAGCTCTGATTGGTGGACTCAGGTGGATGTACCACTGGGACTTGGTGATGGAGGCTGGATGACAGGAGCGTTGGAGGGGTTGGAAGGAGCTGGCCGACATCGCCCCAAGCGAGTGGCAGTCTCCTCCACATGGTAGTCGGAGGGAGCTGGCCGACGTCGCCCCAAGCGAGTGGCAGTCTCCTCCAGGCGGTTGTCAATCCGGATGGCAAGATCCGCCACAGCCTCAGGAGTCTTGGGTAGATCATGAAACAGGAGGTGGTCCTTGATGTCATCAGCTAGCCCTTCCACAAAAACATCGGAGCGCTTCAGGGTTCCACTCGGAACTGGCAGCTAGGGTCTGGAACTCGATGGCGTATTCTGCCACCGAGCGGCTTCCCTGCCGGACCTGGGTCAGCTCCCTTCCGGCAGCAGTACCGCGCCTGGTGCGGTCGAACAGCCGCTCCATCTCGGATGACAGGGCCGAGAAGGAGGAAACGCAAGGTAGGTGGGCTGACCAGGCGGCAGTACCCCACTGGAGAGCAGGACCCATCAGGTGGGAGATGACGAAAGCCACCTTGGCAGGTTCCATGGCGTAGGTTCTGGGCTGCAGGGCGAAGAGCATCTCGCAGGTGGTCAGAAATGCCCTGCAGGACCCAGGGTTGCCATTGTAGCGCTCGGGAGGCGGTAGCTGAGGCTCTGGACCAAGACCAGGAGGTGGCGATGCAGCAGCTCCAGCGGGAGGGTAAGGTTGCCCCATGCTCCCAGTAGCGGTGGTCTGCTGCGCTGCCAGGGCAGCAGTCAGGTGTGGATCTGCTGCCGCTGGCGCTGGAGCTCGGCATCGCGGGAATCCATCCTGCTGGTGTTCAGGAGACGGAACTTCTGTTAAGAAGTAGGCAGGGGAACACCAGATGCAGGAACTGAAGTGTTTATTGAAACACAAAACACTAGGAGAAAAAAGGCACACAGGCCAGAAATAAAACACCGTGCACATGCACTGAACAAATGGGAAAACTAAGGTACACTGCCCAAGGCAGGGGGAAACAGAAGTACACACTCCAAGAGTGGCTAAACTAGAAAAAACAAAAACTGAACCTAACTAGACTGACGGACACACTGAGAGACTTAAACAAGGGGCAGACAATACGGGGGCGAGCAAAATACAAAGACTCGGGGAATCATACAAAGGAAATACTCGGAAGGCACAAGGAGCTGAGATTTCACCATGCAGAGCAGAGTTTAACAAAGTTCCGTCTGATGTCTCCTCCCATCTCTGCCACATTTATAGTCACGAGAGGAGGCGGGGACTCGGAACGCAATCTCGAATGGAAACAGAAACACATGGGATTAATAAACAAATTAAAGAGGAACGGGTAAACCATAATGACTCAAGACAAGACACTGAGACCATCAATCAAACTAGACAGTTTGGATTAAGGTAATCTAAATGTGACGAGTAAAAAGCACCATGAGAGAAGCAAAGGAAAGCACAGCTTTAAACGCAGATAGTCAGGGAAAGCTTAGGCAGGAATTACTAAAGCTAGAAACACTCGCACTCGCTAATGAGTTAATTAGGTTAATACTACGTGACGAAATATTTACAATCACCCTCAAAGAAGTGCTGGTTAGTACGGTTAGTAATTATCCTATCAGAGAACGCATTCACTCAGTTTAGCGAGACCCAGAATTAAGCACAGGTGGAAACAATGAATGAAATACCACAGCCGAAACCGAAAGAGGAAACGTGATTGGACAACGAGACGCAGGCATGCTGAAGGCTGTCACGCGACATCACTGGAGATAGGCAGAGAGGGAATCAATCATCAGATGGCAGAATGAAAGCTGAAAATTAAAATGAAAGTAAGGCACGGGAGAAAAAGCACAAGCACAATGACAAAAAAGCACACAAGGCAGAACCATAACAAACATGCCCTAACCTTCAGGGTCGATTTCGATATCATCCAGTGTCATCCCTTTGTATTGCGACACAGTCCCCCTCTCAATAGCGAGTAGCACTTTGCTCATTCTAGCAAGCTGCAGAGTTCCTTGGGGCAGCTGATAGTACTGTCTGTGGATGCGAATATCATGACCTAAGAAGTCAGCAAGTTGGTCAGACTCATTTTCCTCAAGGTTCAAGACCTGTGACATTGTTGCGATATGTTTTCGAAGCTTTGTTGAGGTCAGTGCTTCAAGGTGTTTGGCACCACAGAGTTTGGCATATTTCTGAAGGCACTCTCCCCCTCTGTAGGCTGACAAGGCTTCTGGTCTAGCAAAAATGAATACATTTTCATTGGGTACACCGCAGCTTTCACGCATCTCAGCCAGCAGCTCCATAGCAGTCACCATCGATGGTTTTAACAGGACAGGGACCATCCTCCCATGTTTCCCTCGGATCTCCACTCTTGTGAAGAACTCGCAGATCCTCCTCTCGAATGGAGTCAAGCAGATAGCCACGTCGTCATGCAACACTGACTTGTTCCGGTACCTAAAAGCAGCCAGTAACATCTGTGATACCTCTCCTGCTCTTCTCCTGTTGAATGTAATGGCTAAAGCAAGTGTTACCTTAGCCAGGTCAGCATAGTTTTCTGGAGTAGGGGAGATTCTTAGCATTCTCTCTTAAGTACTTTGCTGGTTTTCCATGTAAAAGTTCAAGAACTTCACATCTTGGGCAAATAGTAGAACTTGTCGCATATTCCACTTGGCCTTCTTAAGACTGTTTAGTGCTCCAGAGGAGATGAACTCTTCCCATCTGCTGTCATGTATAGCCCTGTACCTTTTGGCATATTCTGCTGTGATATGATCACCAAACATCATAGCATCGCTCTCAACAATACTGGATATTTTCTTTAGACTGTGGCCAAGCTTGAGCGCTAAAGATGGGGTTTGATACGTGTTGGTTTTGGGATTGTATCCTGCTGCCCTCTTCACTGCAGATATAACATGTGGCAAGTTTTCAGGAATGAAGAACTCCTCCACTTTCTTCAGTGGCATAACATTTCGAGCTTCGAGGACCATTCTTCCAACTTCTCTCATCTTCTGTCGGATGTAGTCGGCATTATTGTTCCCTTTGTTTTTCAGTTTGTTGAACATATATTGTCCCAGTTGCAGGATGCATTTGTCATTCTGAACAACATGTGACACTTCATCATCGTTCATGTGGGGAAGAATCTTCTGTAGGCCTTCACTAACCTCAAGACCGACGGGTGTAGTAAGAGCACACAGGGATCAAACTCTTTTTCTTCCAACTTGGGGTGCATCCTCTCTTGTCTTCTCTGGACAGATTTTGATATGTTTCCACAATGTATTTTTTGAGTAAAGACCTTGACAGTAGAGACAGTGAATAAAATTTTTACCATGTCTGGTCTCCTTTGTTTGGTAACGTGCAACAAGACCTCCTGTTCCTTTTCTCGCCACATCTGTATTGTGGGCAAAGTGTCCTCTGTTCCTTAGAATGGTCAGCCGAGCTCGCCGTTCTTTGGAATTTTTGGTTAATAGAGTGCTTTTGCAACTTCTGGTTTATTGTGATGAACAGTTAGAAGGTGTCGTGAGATCTTTTCTGCTGGCTTAGAGCAATAAAGGCAATAGTTACTCTTGTCAGACACTCGATGCACTTGAGTATTTGTGGTACACAGTACTTCAATTGAACTTTTTTCTGTCTCTGAGCTGACTATCGGGCTACTGTCTTTCTCTGGGCTGACTGTCAAACCACTTTCTTTCTCTGGGTGGAGTGGTGTGCTCCTCTTTTTCTGTGGCCTGACTGTCCGTTTCTTCTTTTTTCCTGGGCTGAATGATAGTCTCCTCTTCTTCCTTACTGCATGGTCTTTTTCTGTGCTACTTTCTTTGTCTGGGCTGACTGTTGAGCTGCTTTCATTAGAGTCAATTCCATTAGTATGTAATCATCATCACTGTAGTCAGTATGACTGCTTTCATCTGTTGATTCATCTGAGGTATATTCTTTGCTCTAAAGAAAAGAAGAAGATGATGGTGTTTATGGATGTAATCAATTACAAGTTATATCTGAATAACTGACAGAATAACTACAATGTGATATTTTGTCTACATTGTGCACTCCCTCTTTATTGAACTTTCTTAGCTTAAAATATGAGAACAGGAGTCATTTTGCAAGGCACATTTGACACCACCAAATACAAACACACTTGGCAGAGCCCTCAAATGCATAGACATGATGGTGGAAGAATACTGCCAAGCATTTCAAGAAACGCAAGGTGATTTTGTTTTTTGTATACCATTTGAATTGAGACCCTGCGCTGTCACTGCTTAACAAGTGGAGATGAGTCACGATCAGATTGGCGCATATGTTCCCTTCATAAATGAGGGCCAATAGATTTTTTTCTCAATTATTTTTTTTCCTAAAATGAGTATGATTAGAAAAGAAGATAATTACCCATCTTTTTCCTGATTTTAGTTTTGGGTTACACTCATGGGTCACTGCATGATTCCAGGGAATTTTCATTTCTGAGGATTTGGCAGTAGATGGTAGAGGAGCGGAAACCAGCTAATTGAAACACACACACACACACACACACATAAATACAGTTACAATTTAGATACTCCAATCGAGAAGTAAATAAAAGGCACACATAATTTATATAAAATGCATTCATTTATCTTAGGCACCACTTCAAACCAAATCCTCTTTATCAGGCTGAAAAAAACGCTGTGGGGGAGAGGTAAGTAACAAAGCAAGATTCTGATATATATACTGCAGATTTGATTTATTAGAGCTGCCTCTATTTTTAAATTGTGTGATATTGATTTTGATGATGACAAATACATTCATTCATTTTGTCATATAGGCTAAGCTATATGAAGCTCTTGTCCATGCATAAGTAATGAGTCGTATACCTGAATTCAACTATTGCTATTTCCTACATATGTTAATATACAACAAAAAAGTGACTAGTATTTTTCTCTTTTATGAGAGAGATAGAGAAGCTCTTATAAAAAGTCATATTGAGATATAGGAAGTTAAAAGTTATATAAAAGTTACATAAGTTCAGGGTTTCCCATGCATTCATTTATTTGACGGGTCGCCACAAATAAAATATCACCCGCCACAGAAAGATTTCAGGGTTTTCCCTGCCATTATAAGACTTAGGCGCAGCGCCTAAGAGTTTTTGCGCAGCGCCTAAATCAGTTGAACAGGGCTGAGGGGAGTTTTCAATATGTAGCGCTCCAATTAAAAAGTCTACCTAATAAAAACGCTTTACCTATCTGTCTGTGGATGAGCAGGCAGCCTCTGTTTCATTAACAGGCAGCGCATAGAAATTGATTCAGTAGACCCGTCATGGGTCTTTGGTTCGTGGCAAATCAGAGCATTTCCGGATGCTTCGCTTTACCGAGGCATTCTATTTTATTTAGGTTCTATGATAGCGCCTCTTCTAATAACTGCGTGACCGTCATCCATAGGATTGTGAAGAGCGGTTCCGTAGCTTCACTTTTCAGAGCTGGGGTTTACCGCTTGAAGCAATCATGCATCTGGAAACCGATAGCTTTACAGCGTTCATCTCTGTGACACATCTGCGTTTGGATAGTTTTCTTCTGGGTGACTATCCACACCCATAAAAAGGGTGAGAACAACAGTTTTTTTTTTGATGGCTGAAATACTTTATATATCGGTAATTCAGGCAGGAACTAACATTGGCTAACTAGCAAGTAACGTTCTGCTAGCCTTTTCTGATTCCTTTTTTATTTGATCGACCAGTGTAAATATATATTGCAGGGCTTTCAAAAGTAGCCGGCGACCGGTGATATTCGCCATCTACTCGGGACATGACGACTGGCTACTCGCGACTCTGATTCTCCATATCAAGAAATTCTTTTGGTCACCTTCCTCGTTTCTTTAACCCGGGGTTTAGCCGTATTTTCAATAAAAGCAGGAGTCTTTGCGTTATTTCCTTGCTTTAGTACGCCATTATGGTTTCCTTCATCGTGCATGAACGAGCCTGGCACAGCCTCCTTATGCTAGGTTCGTACAGTTTTGATAAAGACTTGAGGCGCTTGCGCAGGCAGAAAATCACTGCATCGCTTGCGTTTAAAAATTCGCATCGCCGTTTGACCGAGGATACAAGATGGCTGAACCCCTAAGTAAAATACTAAAAACCTCAACAATATTGTCCTTCTTCCACAAGAAAGGTAAAGATGCACTATGTCTTGCTAACACATCTAAAAAGAACCATAATTTCATATCGAACGTTTTGATTACCGGTAGTATACCAAACAGTTTCCTGCATGGGAAACTTTATTGCAGACATTCAATTAAAATTTCCCTTAAACTACAAATATAAAATGATGGCGTTAAGTTATTAATCAATGTAATAGTGTTAAAGTAAAGTGTAATTTCTTACCTATCTATTCAAAAAAAGTAGGGGATATTTTATTTTGAGATCAAAATTTTCACATATACAAAGGGATACGAAACCATGTTGTATAGTTCCTTACTGAGGAAGCATTTCCAAAGAAATTCATCACCCAAACACATCAATGACACTCTCACGATCTGCACGGGATGCTATTGATGATCAAGGGGGTTGTGCCACAAATTTGCATGACTCTGAATTGGAAGGTTAGAGCCACTGTAAAGGAAGATTTTGAAGAGAAAGCATCAGATTATCAGTGGTTGAAGTCGTTAATTAAACAGTGACCATGCGCCGTCTAACACAGGAGGAGAGGTTACGTGCCCTTGGCATGCTACAGGTTGGCACAAGACAGGTCGTTGTGGCAAGGGCAATGAATGTTTCCCAGTCTGTCATCAGCAGATTATAGTCCAGACATTGTGCTACAGGGTCTGTTCAGGATAGACCACGATCCGGTTGACCAAGGGCAACAACTCAGGCTCAGGACAGATTCATCCGCATTATTGTCTTGAGAAATCGTATGGTAACAGCAAATCAGATAAGGTCTCAACTTCAAAGGGATACTTGCTTGGTAGTGAGTGGCCAGACCATCAGGAATCGTCTGCACAGATTTCACTTACACGCCCGACGTCCTCGTGTCATTCCCTGTTTGAGGATCATCACATTAGGGCCAGACTCAATGGTGTCGTCATCATCAACGCTGGGATAATCGCCGATGGAACAACGTAATGTTCTCAGATGAGTCGAGGTTCACTGTGGACTTCCTTGACAGACACAGGAGGGTTTGGCGCCCGGCGTAATGAACGTTTCCATGGACGTTAATGTTATTAGACATGATCCGTATGGGGGTGGATCTGTAATGGTGTGGGGGAGGCATCACTGCTGCCGGCAGAACAGACTTGCATGTTGTTGCTGGGACGTGTCACAGGGCAGTACTACGGGGACAACATCTTGGCACCCCATGTTGTGCCGTTTGCACGTCGTTATGGCCGCCGTTTCATTTTCCAAGATGACAATGCCAGATGTCATAGGGCCAGGATCGTTACAGATTACCTCCAGCAGCAGAATATCACCACATTACCATGGCCAGCACTCAGTCCGGACCTTTTCCCCCATCGAGCATGTCTGGGACATGCTTGGACAGCGGCTATGCCAACGTCAACAACCTCCTGCCAATGTCCAAGAACTTGCTGCAGCATTGCAACAGGAATGGAATAACGTTCCCCAAAATGACCTGGGACGTCTCGTTAGGAGTATGCCACGCCGAATTCGAGCTTGTCTAGCCAACCGAGGGGGTTTTACCCGCTACTGACTTTGTTTCACTATGGTGGTAAATTTGCTGTGTGACCCTGTGTTTGTGTCGACCCTTATTCTGGAGAATCTGTCCTTTACTGACTGTACACAGGGTTTAGAATAAATTGACAAATGTTTCCTTAATGTTTTTATGTCATTTGTTTCCTTCCTGACCTCATGATCTGCATTTCATGGTACTTGTAAATCCAATATCCCCTACTTTTTTTGAATAGTATATATTACCAGATATCGTTTTAATCATTTATTGGAGCTTTGTCTTTGCACGAGTTGGAAAAAGTATGCCAACACCTGTAATTCAGCTGTGCGCTATTCCCTGAGGGGAACACTCATAACATTAGCTTCACATTGCAAACGCTTTTACAGAATGTTGACAAAGCTTGATCCTGAGTCGGCAAAATCAGCATCTATATAGGCTTTCGCTTTGCTTATTAACGGCATTAAAACACCTGAATAGTAATTTGGAAATGGTTTAGCGTTACATCTTTATGCATACGATCATGTTTCAGAAATCAGAAAAAACAGCTGCATTTTCTCCATGATTCTTACCGCGGCGGTGACCCACCCAGACACCCAACATTTCTGTGTCTCTAGTCCCTTGACCGCGGCTGATGTCACACAATTGTCAATATTTTCTGTGGCTGGAAAAAGCAGTATAAAACTGTGTAAAACTAGCTATAAAGCAGCACAGTTAGTGAAAATACACTCTTTAGATGGGAAACAGCATCACCAAACTGTGATTTATATTCGTTCACGCCGCTGTCTGGTCCAAGTCACTTTCATATTCATTCATCTGAAATTTGACAAATAGACTCTTAAGTCTGTTTAAATTACTCAAACTCGCGCTTCGTTCTGGGGTGATTTGCCCGAAATCCCAGATGCTAACTTACATGGTTGGAACCATTGACTGTCAATGGACGAACTACGGAAGTTGCTAACCTACGCTTTCGAGAAACGTACCCCCGATCATCCATTTCTGTGCCCGTAAAAAGGCTGGGTAGTGGGTCAGGCCCGAAAGTGTCTCACTCAGGGAATGGTTATCGAACGGCGTCCCACTCAGGACACCTACGTTAACATGTTAATGCTGTAACGGCTTCGCCAGCCGGATGCCATAAGGCTACCCGGCGATGCATTAAAATGAGAACGGGACTCGAGTGCAGGGTTAGATCTGGTTAGGTTTTTAATATTCATTAAAGACACTATTGTTCGCACATACAAAACATAAGATTGTTAGTTGCACATTTCGCGAATTCGGAAAATACATTGGTCTAACAATACAACATTGGCATGATTGCCGCAAGACTCCGCAAGCACTGAGTCTGAAGCCATGTCTTTAATAGCACACAGTGAAAATTAGCAACAGGTGCAAGTAATCATTGAATAATAGACCGATCCAGAGTACAGCCCACCCGGGCCTATCCAGCCAATGAGATCCAGGGCTGCAGTCACGTGACTGCGCCCAGCTATAGCCCGCCATAACCTTGGACAAACAAACACTTATCCGAACTGCTTTCTCTATTGGGAAGAGTACATTCGCGCTTTGTTTTCACATTTTTGTAATTATAAAATTATAATATTAACTTGTGTGATTTACTGTCCCCTCTCATGATATTTCCTTAAGATATTCATCCAATGGGCCATGAGCTGGAGATTGGGCTGGGGGTGGCATTGATGGGGGTGAGGAGGGAGAGGGCTGGTTATGGCAATTTATCTGCTAATAATTACTCATTATTCTGAAAGCTCAACTTGTTAACAAACAATAACGCCTCTTGATGGCTTTGCACTGGGCCGTAAAAGGGTCAAGAGGCTGCAGGTTTTCATTCAAATGAGCAGAAACAGACCTGATAAGATTAATGCAGGCTTCACACAGAGCTCCGCTTCAATCAAAGACTGTCTAGGGCAATAACACCTGGGTGTTCCGGAAAAGGTTTATGATCTTATTACACCATATATAAATTGAATGCTATGTACCCTGCCTGCTTTGCAAGAGCACTGGCCGTGAACAATGCTTCTCTGTTCCTTGTCGTAATTATCAATGAGTATGGCCTGTGGGACTTCAACATTGAGCAATAGCATTTGCATTGCGCTTCAACTTCTCGGGCGTTTATAACAGAAAATGACACTTCGTGAATATACCCAGATGAAAAATAATTATAACCCTTGTCTTTTGCTTTTTTTGCGATGCGATCCGTTTTTAAAAACTCGAGATTGATGTTTTCAGGAAGCGCTTCCAATGACGTTATAACGGACGTTGGCGCCATCTTCAGCAAAGCTTGACCGAGGTCCGGCCGTTGCTATGCGTAGTCAGGGGGTGGGCGGAGCTATGGATCGGTCTATTGGAGAGAGCATGTAGTCCAGGGTTTAACAGCCCCTGGAGGGTGTGAGGCAGAGCCTCACAAATACAAGTTACTTCTACACTATGTGACACAATTTTTTTCCTGGATTGTGTGTGCTCTTTCTTAATTATGTTGTAAAAGAATAGAAAATGCCCATTTTTTCCTTCAAACTTTGCTTTTGTGACCTGGATAATGAAATTTAGGAATTTGCCTATTTTCTGTGTAGAAATTAGCAAATTTTCATTTACATAAGGTATGAATAAAACAAAATATAAATCAAATTTTATTAAATTTGTATAATATCTAATCCTCCTATTTAAACGAGCAAAAATTGTCTGTCTTATGCTCTTGAGTTTTTTTTTTTTTTTTTGCACTGGTCATTGGTAAAATGAGGTGCCCAGAGTTTGTGTTGATCCTTGACAGACATGCCAAAATATACCTTGTTGACTTCATACATTTTAACCGTTGCTGTCACAGAGTACTTTTTTGCTCTTATTTTGATAAATTGGTCACATACATTGCAGAATATATCGAGAGAATGCTTGCAGCTTCATGATGCCAGCTCTGAAAAATTAAGATATGTCTACATGTTTACTTAGGCAGCTAGAACTAAACTGAGGAGGTGAGTGGTGAGCTGCTGTATATGTATTACTATGGAAAGATCTAGAAAAATTTAAAAGGTTCTTGAAATACTTAAGTTCAACAACATCCTCAAAAATTCTTGAAAATTCTTGGAAGTTGCACAACATTCTGGAAAGTTCTTAAATGCTTGTAAGCTCAAGAAAATTCTCTATTAGCAAACCAGCAGCACTATATCTACAAAACCCAAAACCAGTGAAGTTGGCACGTTATGTAAATCGTAGATAAAAACAGAATACAATGATTTGCAAATCCTTTTCAACATATTCAATTGAATACACTGCAAAAGACAAGATGTTTAATGTTCAAACTGAGAAACTTTATTTTTTTTTGCAAATAATCATTAACTTAGAATTTAAAGGCAGCAACACATTGCAAAAAAAAAAAGTTTATTAGGGCCTTTTTACCACTGTGTTACATCACTTTTTTTTTTGACACTCAGTAAACTTTTTTGGGAACTGAGGAAAATTTTGAAGCTTTTCAGGTGGAACTCTTTCCCATTCTTGCTTGAGTTTAAGTTGTTCAACATCGTATTTTACGCTTCATAATGCGCCACACATTTTCAATGGGAGACAGATCTGGACTACAGGCAGGCCAGTCTAGTAGAACTACGGAGCCATGCTGTTGTAACTTCATGCAGAATGTGGCTTGGCATTGTCTTGCTGAAATAAGCAGGGGCGTCCATGAAAAAAGACTGCTTGGATGGCAACATATGTTGCTCCAAAACCTGTATGTACCTTTCAGCATTAATGGTGCCTTCACATAGATTGCCCAGATAAATACCATCACAGATGCTGGCTTTTGAACTGCGCCTATAACAGTCCGGAACACGGCGTCCACAGTTTCCAAAAAACAATTTGAAATGTGGACTTCAGACCACAGAACACTTTTCCACTTTGCATCAGTCCATCTTAGAAAAGCGGCGCGCTTTCTGGGTGCTGTTGATAAATGGCTTTAAGCTTTGCATTGTAGAACTTGCAGATGTAGCGACGAACTGTAGTTACTGACAGTGGTTTTCTGAAAGCCCATGTGGTGATGTCCTTAAACTGATGTCGGTTTTTGATGCAGGCCTGAGGGATCGAAGGTCACGGGCATTCAATGTTGGTTTTGCCTGTATGATTTCTCCAGATTCTTTGAAACGATATTACGGAATAGATCTATCCTAAAAATAGCTTTGAGGAATGTTGTTTTTAAACTGGAAAAATCAGCTATTTGTTCACTAACAATCCTTGTTTGTGAATGACTGAGCATTTCAGGGAAAACCCAATCATGGCACCCAAATTAGCCCGTTCACCTGTGGGATGTTCCAAATAAGTGTTTGATGAGCATTCCTCAACAGTCTTTTTTCTAGCTTTTTTGAAACATGTTGCAGGCATCAAATTCAAATGAGCTAAATTTGCAAAAAATTACAAAGTTTACCTGTTCGAACATTAAGTAACTTGTCTTTGCAGTGTATTCAATTGAATATAGGTTGAAAAGGATTTGCAAATCATTGTATTCTGTTTTTATTTACGATTTATCAACGGTGCCAACTTTACCTTTTTAACGTCCTGGAAAATGGATACATTTGAAAAATTCATTACCCAAGTCACAAAAGCAAAGTTTGATAGGTCTTCTTCTTTTACTTTAGGTATAAGCAACTGGGAAATAACACTTTCTGCCCAGGAACAGGAAAAAGCAAAAATTTTGTTACATTGTGTAATGGGCTATATGTTACAGTCAGATCATGAAACCAGTAATTTCTCGAAATGACCTTTTTTTTTTTGGTCATTTCATGAAATGACTTAAGTTTGATGCCAGCCATTTCATGAAATGTTCTAAAATTTTATTTTGAAAATAAACAAATATGATGGTATTCTAAATGCTTCACGTTTCTGATTTCACTGAAGCTATTTTCCCCTTCTCTGTGAAGCTCAAATCTTGAATTAAAAAGCCTTAAACAGGGGAACACATACATTTGCTGATTTGGCTTCTGCACAAAGGGGTTTGTTGCGTGTATCTAATTCTAATAACTGATAATCGGAAGTGATGATACATGTATACAGTAATGCATCATGAGCAAATAATGACAAGCATCCTCAAAAATATGTATGTTAAAAAAAATATTTTATTTACGCCTTGCGCCCTCAATGCTTGGATTCTCGGCACCTCCACCGCCAGCCATAGCCGCCTACTCTACTCTGCCAGCCGCCTACTCCAAAAACTTTTGAAAGCCCTGCATTGGACTTAAATTTTTGATTTCACAATCCATCAGTTGGTCTAAATATTCAGCACAGGGCTAAGTCCTTAGATTTAGTTTTAATTTATGGGGCTTGTTTTTCGTGGGCCTTCGCACACCAGCAGGGTGCTATTCTCAGTGCTCCGGAGTGTGACCATGTGCATTTTATTTTGGTGACAAGATGCGCTTGTGGGAACAGGGATGGATTGAGATGCATTGGGTGTTTTAGGGGCTGTGAATAACTTAACCAGTCAGATAAAGCGTATTATTTACCTTCCCTTTATTGTGAGTGCGGCAAGTGATCTGATAGATATTCTACATTAGGCTATTTACCTATTTGACTGTGTAGAATTTTGCAATGAAAATTTGAATACTTCTCCCTCTCATTCCATGTTTTATCAATGGAAACAGTGCAGATGATCAACTTTAACAGGGATGCATTTCTATCTGTAGGATTTCAATTTTTGCCGTGCACCATGACGCACAGCAGTTTGTCATTTTGATCATTCAGCCACTGTCGCGTCTCTAGCAGCCCCCACCCCGCGTCATCACCGCCTAAGACCTTCAAAAAGGATTTCTCTCTCTCTCTCACTCTCTCTCCTAAGCCTTCTATTTAAAAAGGGTAAAACCTCTTTGTAGCTGTGCACAATGCATTTGATCAAACCTATCTTGCGCGCCTCTCTCTCGCTCTCTCTCTCTTGAACTTATACAGGGCCCTACAGTGCGAGTATTTCACTCTCCTTTGTCCCTAAAATAGATATGTTCAGGTTCAGGTTCGTTTATTGTCATTCTTACACATTAACACGAGAATGAAATTTGTTCTCAGGTCTAGCAGTGTACATGTGCAAACTGGAAAAATAATTTACGAACGCAGTGTGCAAGTAAATATTCCAATCTACCGTAATATTTTGTTAAAAAGTTACAAACGTTAAGGTGTAGGTCGAATACGAAACTACTGTGATTGTTAAGGGACAGCGGAATGTGAAGTGGTAACGTTACCTCCAGCTTAGTACAGCCACACCGAGCACTGGGTCGTCTGCTAACAAAACAGCTCTACATCATACAGTCTATGCTCCCAATTAACCGCTTGCAAACACCTACAGCATATCCTGCAGCTGCTTCACAATAAAAGTCTTTTGCTGTATCGCCAATAACCAACACTCCAGCCCCCCCCCGCCATAGTTACGCTGTGATTCCGTGGGAAACATTGAAACACTGAAATTTCATAAATATATAAAAACCTACAAGTATTGTGACATAACTCAACCTGTAAAGACCTATATTATACTCACATTATCCAACTGTGCTAGCTGTTGATCAAGAAGCGCGCGCTGATGCAAAAGGAAGGTACGCTGTCTTTCAGTTGCATTGTGTTCTTCTTCTGAGGCCATGTAGCGTTCAAAGCATTTGTCATGGTATGGTTTCAATTTAGCAATCCTGGACTGAAATGACGGGAATGAAACAGGATTGAAGAACAAAACAGTCACTTTAATGCGGAAACTTTCATCTCATTTCAAGTAGTAGTTGATACCTAATCATGGTAACCTACATTAATCTTACATTACCACAGTGCAAAACCAGTTGAATTCTGTTCGTCTTTGTTGTTGCAAAGTCACATACCTTATTTACATCGGAGGACAATGGTTCCACATGTTCGACAGGAACCAGCGACTGATGGCTGCCGTTTAAGTCATCATCCACTGGTGGTGTGGCCACAGGAGAAGTTGAAATTTGCAGTTCAAAAAAGGGATAGAATTGACACACAGTCCTACCACAAACCAGCATGGATATACAAATGGTTAAAGCCCCATTGATCAGTTTTGTAAGGTAGGATGTTGGATGTCTAGTGATTAAAGGTAGTGCAAGATGAATGCATACTTTAAGGTCCAAACATCGGAGGAAGAATGATGCATTATATTGTGAACACTGTTTGGGTGTCAAACATTAATGATGGCTAACATGCTCCTCTAAGGTTAAACCTGCTGAGACACCAATATATTAGTCTATCCATCCAACTGGGGACACTCAACACACATACACATACTATTTGAGCCAAACTTGGGACATTCATGTGTTTGGACCTCTTCCTCACCAATACATAATCCTATCCATACAACTGGGGACACTCAACACACATGCACACATACTACCTGAACCAAGCTGGGGACATTCATGTGTTTGGACCCTCTTGCCATCAATATATGTATAAGCCTATAATAACAATTTTGCTATCAACAAACACCCACACACATACTATCTGAGGCAAACTCAGGGCAGAGAGACAAGTCAACACAGACTATCGCTACTTGGGCAAGAGAAACACACTGGATTACAATGTGCACTCATACATCCACTGATCAGATGGTGACCTCAGCATAAACCAAGGGACAAAACAAAATGATCAAATATGATCAATAGCTAGCAAATCAATTTACAGACATCTGTTGCATTTCTTTCTACATTTTATATTAGAAAAAGATGTGTTATGAGTCATCATACCTGTTTGCGCCAAGGCCAGTCTGAATCTCCATAATTGTAGGTAACTTCCTCCCCTAGCACAATGTCTCTAATTGCAAAGAGACAGAGGTGTGGCATGCTGTCCACTTGAATTGGCCGCATTTTGCAGTTTGGGTTTTTGTGCTCATCATTCACCAGTCTCCCAAGTGACTGGTTCTCCAGAGATGCATCAAGACTATTTAGGAAAAAATGGTATTAATGCACAACAAAAAAGGTTCCCTAATTTATCTGTATGTAGTGTTGAATAGTTTTATTTTAAATAAAACCACATAAGCCATTAGCATGAGGGCTGAGAGGCTGCAGGTTTTCATTCCAACCAAAAACTCCACCAGGTGATTTCACTGATTAGTTCCTCCTCTCTGTTTGAAGGTGAGGTAATCAGTGAAGTAGGCCTATATAATAATCATGCATTCTGCAATGTCGGTGACTCCCCCTGTTGGAAAGAGGTCAAGAGGGAGCCACCAACATTGCATTATTATATATTGTAATGGCCGTTCAATTAAAGAATATGGTTGTAATGGAAGCCAATGGGGAAATTTCAACCACTAAAGTTAAAATCCGATACTGCACAAAAACTAATAATGCATCAAAGTCAATGTTGTTACTAATCTTTGACATATGCAAGACTGTGATAAAAGGTAAAAAGAAAATCTCCAGTCTCCAATCCTTTATTATATTGAAAATAAGTCATTTTGTGTGTATTTTTAACAGTTACATCATTTATGAAATTGGCATTTAAAATATTAAAATCTTGACATTTTTTCAATATTTAGTAGGTTTGATCAGGACTGAGGTTGATTGAAAGATTTGAGCAAAAAAAGTTGACAAAAATATTTATCTGATATATTTTTACAGCAGTTTTTTTTTTGTAGTGGACGTTTTTGCCCACCAACAGTAAATTAAGGGGAGTTTTTGCCTACAGTGTATTAATGACCTATTACATTTTTTAAAATCAAATGTCCAAAATTTATGTAAAATTGAGGTACTTGACCAAAATTCATTCCATTTGCTGTAATACAGTGAAAGTTACAGCCAAATTAAGAGTGAAAAATGACCCCTACTGGATGAAAATGTCCCCAACAGTACATGAGGGTTAATGTACTTAAAATGTCCACCGTCCAGCTCTATTATCTAGGAATATGTAGCCTACATATTGGACAAAGACTTGCTATTAGCAGATACTCAATATCAAATTACTTAGATCATGATCAGGGGCGAAAAATCTTAATTGGGACTTTCTGAACTTTAATGAATTCTAATTACAAACTGCATCTGCAAAAATGGCATGTTTAGTATTACTTACCAACCAGATTTCCCTTTCCATTGAAAATCAAAGAGATATGTTGCTTCAGTCTCACTGTAGGTATCGATGACAGGAGGATTGTCCGGAGTAAAAAGTTTCCCTCTGTACTCTAATACAAAATCTCCTTTGCTGAAAGGTACTGAAGCAAAAACGCCTCGCCCTTTAAGAGAAAATGAAAAACAAGTATGTTAATTATATGCTTGTATCAACCAGACCAGTGGTCCATCTTTTACACTGAAACCCATATTTAAGCAAAACTAATATATGTATGAAAAGAATGCAAGGCAGATAAAGACTGACCTTTGAAAGAATTCACAAATACCTCACTAAGACCCGCCTTGTCAGTTTTAATTCTTATGTGCTTTTCCGCATCATGTTTTGGTTTGATCCGCAGCCTCCTTCTGGAAGAATTCTTTAAACTGCAGCCGCCATCAGCCATCGTTTAATCTGTTAGTAAGAGTTTTATGTATCATATTTTTATTGGCTACCCAATTAAAGTGATATTCCAACAATTTGTAACAAAATTATATCTACTTTTTTTAATGGACTACATCAAACTCAGAATCACAAACTAACTGTAAACCTTTTTCTCCACAATCATCCATCTGTTAAAGAGAATTGTGCAATTTCATAAATAAGAGTATGGTTCTAAGATCACGATTTTCTCCTTAATAAAACAAGCTCATCTTTAGGGTAAGAGACCAAAATGTTATATGAAGGTTGAACCCAGGGGCGTCATACAAGTCAAAATTCTGGGGGCGAGTTAGAGTGGGGTAAGGGAGTCATTCTCAGAAAGAATGGTGCCATTTACCGTGTTTTTTTTTAAACATATATAATAAAGGGCAAAGGGGTTATTGTATCTCTATCAGTCTGAAAGTCTGGGGGTAACCTCAGGAAACCTGTTGACCGGTTCGATTCCTGTCTTGTGGAAAACGGCTTTTGTTCTTCCCTTACATAAAGGTGGTTCTTCAGATGTTCTGAGTAACTATCGACCAATTTCAAAGCTGCCGTGCTTGGCAAAGGTTTTAGAGAGACTCGTCAATAATCAAGTTAGAGCATTTTTATCAGACCATGCTATCTTGAATGTATTTCAGTCAGGCTTCAGACCAGGTCATAGTACTGTATTAGCTGCAGCCAGGGTATTAAATGATATAGTTTCTGCCTTGGACAATAAGCAAGACTGCGCTGCCCTTTTTATTGACCTATCAAAGGCGTTTGACACAGTTGACCATTTTAAACTCATAGAGTGGCCAAGTGCAATTGGGTTTGATATTAAATCTCTGAATTGGTTTAAAGATTATCTATCTGGTAGGTGTCAAGCTGTTGTGGCCGATGGCTATCAATCCAACTTTATTTATCTTAGCAAGGGGGTTCCACAGGGTTCAATTTTGGGGCCCTTGCTGTTTGCACTTTTTAATAATGAGTTCGGTGCTAATTTTCTTAATAGTAAAATCCGCCTCTATGCAGATGATACAGTCATCTACTCAGCTGCCCCTTCTGCTGATTTGGCTCTTAAAAATTTGCAGTCTGATTTCCAAATCTTCCAGAAGGATCTTTTAGACCTTAAACTAATTTTAAACTCTGAAAAAACTAAATTCATGCTATTCTCTCATAAACCAGCTGCTAGGTTCCATAATGGTAGCATCACGACAGTAAATGGAATCCAAATCGAAAGAGTTCCTTACTGCAAATACCTTGGCATTTGGGTGGATGACAATCTTAATTTTAAGAAGCATACTGATGAGCTGGTCAAGAATTTGAAGCCAAAATTGGCTATGCTGTACAGGAATAAAGCCTGCTTTCCGAGGAGTTGCAGAAGACAGATTGTTCAAGCAACTATTATCTCTAGAATAGATTATGGTGATGTAATTTATATGCACGCTGCACCCTCCTTGCCGAAGTCACTTGACGCAGTGTACCACGCTGCATTAAGGTTCATAACTGGAGATGGCTTCCAAACACATCACTGCACACTTTATTTTAAAGCTGGTTGGTCTTCGCTGGCCGTGAGAAGGGAGCAACATTGTTGCCTTTTTATATACAAGGCATTGTTGGGTAAACTGCCTGGATATCTGACCAGTTTGCTTAACGTGAGGAAGGGGGAATACGGTCTGCGCACTCTTGACTTTTTGGTTTTAGATGTCCCAAGGGTGCGTACTGAACTGGGTAAAACTGCTTTTATGTATTATGTTCCACAGAAGTGGAATAGGATTCAACAGTTTTTAAAGTTGGAAAGTCTTATTTCAATTGATTGTTTTAAATGTCTTTTACTGGCTGCCACAAAGCAGGAATGTACATGTGTAATGTAGTCATAGTTTTTATTTATTGTACTTGGTGTTTTCTGTTTTTTGCTACTGGGCTCCGGTGCAAAAGAGAGCTTGCTCTCAATCGGACTCCCAGTATAAATAAATAAAAATAAATAAAATAAATAAATAAAATCATGCAATGGCCCTCACATTCTAATTGCTAAAACTTATTTGGTTTCAATAATTACTTGCATAACTAACTAAACAAGCACAGTACTCCAACAAATAGTACTACTGTTTTTGTTTTGTTTTACAGTTTTTCTCCATTGGTTTGGCTCATTTCTTGAAACAGAAATTACATTCTTAATATAACATGGACAAACTTCCAAACCACTTGGCAATTTTTCACAACAGAATTGAATTTCTCATTAATTTAATCAAATTGCAAATGTCTTAGTACATGTCTCAATGTCTCAGTACATCTTTGCAAATGATTACAGTTTTTCTCGATTGCTTTGGCTCATTTCTTGAAACAGAAATTACATTCTCAAAATAACACGGACAAACCTCCAAACTTCTGGGCACTTGTTCACAACAGATTTGAATTTCTTATTCCTTTCAGCTTAATTGCAAATGTCTCTGTACATTTCTGCAAATGATTAAGTACAATTGCCTACAGTTTGCACAAGTACCAATTGAATATACCTTGTGATCTAAGCTGACTGTCACTTCTCAGTCAAATGGTTGTTCTCTCCAAAACATGTCAGCATCATTTCAATGTGTAAATCATCACATGCAAAATGGTCCATTCAATTGTCAAAATATGTCAGGGACATAATACCATGAGTAACATCCCATTATATAACATGAATCTCTTGGAACATTTGCTAAATTGATAACTGTGATTGACTGTCAGGTGAAACTAGAACTTGAGTGATGAAGGGGGCAGGTTACAGTGACATCTCAGATGACCAGGTGCTATGCATGAGCATCAATGCTGCCAACCATATATATAGAGCTTGATCAGAATCAGTACAATTTTCAAACATGGAGGCACCTAGCCAGGTTAATGCTAGAGGAAGAGGAAGAGGAAGAAGAAGAGGTGTAAGGGTGCGTGGTGGTGGAATAGGGGGAAGAGGCCGAGGAGCACAAAGACACCAAGCTGTACCTGATGAAATTCGGGCTACTCTGGTCGACCATGTAGTCAACCATGGCCTCACAATGGCGGAGGCAGGTCGTAGAGTACAGCCTAATGTGCCCCGCTCCACAGTGTCTTCGATCATCCAAACCTTTCGCAGGGAACACAGGTATGTACTACTGTAAGTCAACGATGGAATTCTAGGTTGTATCTGACAGAACATTGTGAATACTGTAATGTAAGAAATGTATTTATTTATTTATTTACATATTATTTTTGTACTGAGCAGGACAGTGCATAACATTGCAAATGGTAATACTATTGTCCATTGAATTCTATGTCTAGGATTGAAAGACAACCTCAAATAGGTGGCAGAGGACGACTCCTCAGTCAACGACAGGAGCAAGAAATCTGTAATATGGTGATGGCAAATAATGCCATCACATTGAGACAGATCCGCACCAAAATCTTACAGGACGACGGCATATTCCAAAACATCAATGCAATCAGCATCTCCACAATAGCGAGGGTTTTGAACAAGCATCAGATGACCATGAAGCAACTTTACGGGGTACCATTTGAGAGGAACTCTGATATGGTGAAAGAGCTGCGGTACCAGTATGTACATGTAAGTCATTGGTGTGTTCACAGTAAAGCAGTGGTTCCCAATTGTTTTGGCCTCAGTATTGATTTTATCTGATTTCTGAGTCCAAGTACTCACTTTATATGACTACAACATTTTGCTTTGAAAACTACAAGAGGAAGCTATAGCTTACTGTATGATACAATTATCATAATAATCCTTCTTTTGAAGAATATGATATTACATATAAGAAAAGGGGGGAATGAGCTGAATTAGTGCCTCCCAGATGTAACCAGGTGTAATGCCCATGATGAGATGGTGCGCTGGCTACTTGGCCACAAGGATATGCCTTTGGCAGACTGGTCAGAGCATCTGTCTATTTTGTGGGAAACTCAAGTTCGATTCCGGTTATGTATCCCTTGCTTCACTGCACAAGCAGATCTGACATTGTGTCCTTACAGTAGCATTTCAGTCAGTGTAGTGATTGATGATGTACTCTAAATTTATTTTATTTTTACAGTATTTTCCCCCTTTCTCTCAAGTACCTTCTGTCGTACCTCTGTAGGCCTATATCCCTACACCTACCCCAGTTTTGGAACCACTGCAGTAAAGCATAGAGCAGTATATTGAACTTGTGGAGGAGAATACAGAACATTCCTATGTAATTTGCTGTTGCATTGTATGAGTCTGCTGGATAACTGATTTGATGTTTTGTTTACTGTATTGAGAATAATGGCGTTGGAAGGGAACGAGACCCCTCACATCCTTGTCTTTGTGGATGAGGCTGGCTTCAACCTGGCCAAAGGAAGAAGACGTGGCCGGAATATTATCGGCCACCGGGCCACAGTCGATGTCCCAGGCCAGCGTGGGGGCAACATAACGATGTGTGCTGCCATTTCAGAGAATGGCGTTGCCGCCCACATCCCCAGTCTCGGCCCATATAACACCGCAAAGCTCCTTGTCTTCTTGGATCACCTCTGTTCAAATCTAGTCCCAGAAAATGAGAGAGGTGTAGTAGGGCCTAATTTGCCAACATTTGTCATTGTGTGGGACAATGTTAGCTTCCACCGTGGCCAGCTTATCAGAGACTGGTTCACTGCTCACCAAAGAATGTTGCATGTGTTCCTACCACCATACTCGCCATTCCTTAATCCCATCGAGGAGTTTTTCTCGGCTCGGAGGCGGAGGGTATATGAGCAGCAGGCTCAGAACCAGAGGTCCCTGCTCCAAGCCATGGATGCTGCTTGTGGTGATGTCACACCAGATCAGTGTCGGGGATGGTTGCGACACGCACGCAGATTCTTCCCCCGTTGCATCGCACGGGAAAGTATTCGATGTGATGTGGACGAAAATCTGTGGCCAGACAGACAGCAGCGGGAGGACGGCCAGGAGAGTGAGGTTGAGGAGGTGAACAATGAGGTTGAGTGACACCCCAGCATTACTGTAGTTTCTGTTGGCAACATATAATTTTCCTTTGTTTTGTGTTTGATGAGTTTATTTACAGTATATTGTGCTGTATACATTTTCTTTTCACTATGATGTATTGCAGTTACTTTATGTGAGTGAATAGAAATACAATACAGTGACAATTTCCATGGCAGTGTGAGTGCAGTGCGTGATGTCAGACCTTGTAGGCTACTGTTGAAATCATCCTTCTTTTTAGTTTGATACACAATTGTATTCTGTTATGTAGACAAAAACATCATGAACCATGCAGTGACAATGAAGGACTGGACCAAGATTGAAATGCAGAGATGAGGGATATTTCCATGGACCGCTTCCATAATGACAAAACATCTAAGCATTTTGACCAGCAGTACTTACACAATGCCAAAAGGACTTTGCATTTTGGTGGCACTGACTACTTACATGAGAAAATAATTTACTTTTGGCACATGAGTAAACTGTTTTGGGAGAGATATGACCTTTTGCTGGTAAGCCATGGTGTTGTGCTGAACCGTACATGCTATTTTGACAAATGCACCTAGAGCTTTGAGAATGTAATTTCTGTTTCAAGAAATGAGCCAAAGCAATCGGGAAAGAACTTTGCATTTTGGTGGCATTGACTATTTAAATGGGAAAAGGATTTACTCTTGGCACATGAGTTAACTGTTTTGGGAGAGATATGACCTTTTGCAGGTGAGCTATGGTGTTTTTCTGAACCATAAGACTATTTTGCCAAATGCACCTAGAGTTTTGAGAATGTAATTTCTTTTTCAAGAAATGAGCCAAAGCAATCGAGAAAAACTGTAATCATCATACTCATGTTTTCAGCATTATTGGTCTTGTCATCAATATTAGGCTAATCATCATAATCATGTTGTCATCGCTATTAGGCATCATTATATATAAATATTTTTAAAAAGTACTTAAGTCTGAAGGCATAAATTAATTAGACCTACTTTAGTATTCCCCTTTTCTCCTAGATTATAATCCTGCTCTTCTGAACCTGATAATGCAACTTACTTCAAGATTCACTCAAGTAATACAAAATATTTCAATAAATACATTAAAATTCATTAAGGAAGGGTTTTTTTATGTGTTGGGTTATCCACCAGCTACCCAGCAGTTTAAAATACAATTAAAGTTAAATTTATTTCTGGCTTTACCAGCTGTAACAGTAAAGCATTGCATCATTTATTTAATGTAATGGTACAAGACTTTATTCTTTTATGATCCATTCAATTATGGTAAAAGCATGTTATTTTGACATTTTAATATACCTGATAAGTTTTGAATGCAGGACATGGGCAGCGTGTAATGAAGGCTAGGGAAGGCTAAGCCTTCCCAAATTTTCTACTGGAAAATCAAATATAATAATGTGCACACCTTATATATAATTTATGTGAGGCAAATAGATCCATGATGTGAGGTTGTCGCTGCAGCTGCTGCCGGTTCGTCACCAGTGAGGTGCTGTCGGAGGTCAGTTAGGGGAGGCAGAATCCTCACCGTTAAACAAACGATAACTCTATTACTTTGCTTGATTAGCAATCTGAGGATTTACTAACTAATTTACAAGACTAAACGGCAGAATGGCGTGCCAGTTCCATCCACCACATTATTACTCAGTGCATCGAACTTAAAATGCTCACGAGACAGCAAGTTCGTTCATAATTATATATTTCAAGATCAGTAGTTTCATCCTGGCGCTGTGTGTAAAGGTTGGTCAGATAGCCTTCCCAAACGTCAGGCTCACCCGCCGCCTATGATGCAGGACTTTTACTTTAAAAACTGTCTTTACAATGTGTAGTATTAATCTTAAATAAGTCCATCTGAATTATTTTTCCATCTATCATAATCTCATCAAAAATAACCCACCTGTCAACCTCTACAACCGGAAGTTTCACTGCCATTGAAATTGGCCCGGCTCTGCCCTCGCCTCAGTATTGCACATGATGCTAACATTACACATTTTAACAAGTTTAGCTAACTTTAGCTTGCAAGGCAGAGGGCTAAACCATCCAAATGAGGAATAATTAATGGCTTTAGCAGGTGAAAAATTATGTATAACTCGCTTAATTTTATGTGAATATGTTCTACAAAAGTCACTTCAGTCACACACAGTCAACACTACCTGTTATTATCGTGTCTAACTCCGTGTGTACGGCTGCAGTGATGAGAGGTCCACCATCTCAGGTGAAGCGGTCTGCCACGACTTTTGGATCAAACTAACTATTGGGGGCGGTGGGGGGTGGGGGGTTTTGAGGTATGATATATATAATATTAGTGGAAGATACATCGACTTGAAATATTATTTATTACTACTATATATTAAAACACATTAGTCATTGAAAAAAAAGAAAACTAAAGTAGGACATTTAAAAAAAATTACATTCTAAAAAATAAAGGAAAATGATTGAGAACTTGCCAGGACTAATTCTTGTCAAAAAGGGACGTGTCTGTGCCCCCCCAATTCCCTGTTCTTGCGCCGGGCCTGAGCCCAAGTAGCCCAAGTAGCCCGCTAACTTTCTCCCAGGCCGGAAGCCACCTTTATGGAGGAGGATTTATCAGCAAACTTCTATCAGCGCTGTTTTTTTTTTTGGATTAACTTTTATGAAACCTTGGAGTTATTCTGCAAATAAGGGCCAACACCGTAAGGATTATGATATTACAGTTTTTCTCAGTCGCTTTGGTGCATTTCTCACATCACTATTAACATTTGCACAACAGTTAGTGCATTTCTCAAAACAATTAGTGCAAACTGCAAAACCCAGTTGATAACCTGCAAAAGTATGTCACTTGCTCAAAATGCATTGTTTATTCCTCAAAAGCAAGTATTCATGTCAATGAAACTGTCAGTGTCATCAAAATGATAAGTACTGACACCATTGTTTATGAACAAGATAGTCAAATGCCTTTGTCATGTTTTCATTATGACAGTTTACTCTGTGTTTTCCAATGCAAAAAAGTCAAATCTTGGTGACAATACCTGAAAATGCTCAAGACAGCACTATACACTATTTGTATAGCCATTTGAAAACTACAGTAAAGTTACACATTACTGAATTTAGTGGGGTGATTGAGTACAAGACACTGAATACGTATGTTTCACATTTTTACTGCATATGCTCTTTGCAATTCTAATTTGTTCACAGCATTGTGCAAAAGAAAAATAACTACAGTCACGTATTTACAACAAACATAAGAAACACCCTCTGGGTAGAGCTGTGCACAACTGTAAACAATATTGCAGTACATATTGTAACTGGACATACAGAGTACTGTAAATCATTCCTTCACATCCAGACGCTCCTGTCTGTCTGACCACATATTTTCATCTACATCACAGCGAATATCATCCCCTACACTGCAGCGAGGAAAGTATCTCCTCGAGTAGCGAATGCACCCTCTGCAGGACTCTGCTGTGATGTCATCACATGCTGCATCCATGGCTGCTAGCAGGGCCATTTGGGTGTGCGGACGCCGGTCATATACCTTCCACCTCCAGGCAGAAAAACTCCTCTAATGGATTCAGGAATGGGGAGTAGGGAGGGAGATATTTCCAGGAAAAAATGGTAAAGAAATGTTTAAAATTAGCTTGACAGATTTTGACAACTAATTCAACAGTTTTGTATGTCAAGACTCAAGCAATGAAATGAGGACTATTAGTTTTATAGAGAATGACTATTCAGCATTCATAAGTATAGTTCATTTTGACTGACATGATATAAGTAAATCATAATGTTATAAAACAGCAGAGAATTGTATGAAAGCAATTGATGCATGTCCAAAAGCATTCACAATTTGTTCAAAGTAATGAGAAATTGCGACTATGATGTGCACAAGTGACTAAATGTTGTGGAGGTTGAACTAATAGTTATGAGAATTTTAATTCTGATCAGAGAAATGCACCAAAGCAACTGAGAAAAACTGTAATTTGGAGCAGAAAACAGACTTTTGAAAGGCTTTTCAGCTCCAGCAATAACAAGTGATACCGGTGGGGGACTTTTCAAGCCATTTTCAAGACATGATATCATCAAAATGTAAGTTATTAACAAATTATGAGGCCGCCGTGCCATCTTATTTTATTATGTCCGCTGCTGTCACATAAAGGTTCATTCAGGAGAACATCATTATGTAGAGGTGCTCTTCTGTTAATTACCTATATGGAAGTGAACATTATGCACTGTAATTCTGCATGATGTCTGTTTTTATATAAATTTTAACATATTTAATAACTGGCCGCTGTGCCAGTCTAACAATATTAGTTATGAACAGTATCGCTCATTTGTGGTGGTGAGTTTTAAAAAGTCTTAAAAAGTCACGACTGCTGTTCATGGTCTTGAAGTGTGTGTCGCATTCCTGGCTGTTACCATGTTTATGTTTGCATGAGATGTTGTTTATGTGGTCTGGAGGAGATGGAGCTGTAATTATTTTGTATCCCAGCCTATTGTCACTATATTCTTATGAAAGGAACACAGATTGTGGGATGATGTTATTGTTCTGAAGTAGGATTTACATTTTTCCCATGAAATCAGCTGTTTCTTAATTCATAACTTTCTCTTGCTGTTTTCTAGTTCCTTCTAGTTGCATCATTGCTAAGGCTGGACTTGAATATATACTTGTATGTGTGTGTGTATATATATATATATATATATATATATATATCTATATCTATAGATATAGATATATATATTATGGCATGCCGTTTAGGAAATTATTATATACTGAACAACAAAAGAAACGCAAGTATAGTTTAGTATGCTTTATATGGGAGAATTCTTTTTGGTTGTGTGCGGACGTCTTTTGAAATTGATAGTGACAGTGTGTTTGAGTTTATTAACAGAAATGAAGAGAAATTAGCGTTCTGGATCAGGTCAAAGTCAATATCTGGTGTGACCACCATGTGCTGCAATTAATGCAGCCAATCTTCTGCCCATCGAACCCACTAAATGACAAATTTCTTGTTGCGGAATCGCCTGCCATTCCTCCCTCAGAGCATTCTGGAGTTGCCCCACTGTGTTTGGGACCGGGATACGGGCACGCACGTGATGATCCAGAATGTCCCACAAGTGCTCTATGGGCGACATATCCAGAACCGGAGGTTCTGGAACCTCGTCCTCAGCCTACTGATGGTTGATTCGTGAACATTAAGACGTCTGGCAACATTGCGACCTGTCATACCAGCATGAAGCATACCAATGGCGCGTTCCCTTAGATTTTGTGTGAGGCATGGCATCGTGAAAATGCAGTAAATGTCGAATGTTACTGTTTGCTTTTATAGACCCCGGATACACCAACGAAATCGCCACTCCCAATTTTTGGGGACACTGCGGTATTGCTCAAAACATGCCGCACCTCCGTTAATTCATACACGTGCTCGCCATCACACGTGATCGTGTTTGTCTGCAAACTCATGCTCCATTGGGTACAGCTCACCAACTTTACTCTGTATTTTGTTGGAAAACTCAACAGGACACATAACCCCTAAACCACACAGAAAAACTTGCGTTTCTTTTGTTGTTCAGTATATATAACATGAAGTTTGAATATATGGAACGAAAGTCTGAATATATGGAATGAAAGTCTGAATATATGGAATGAAACGAATATATGGAATGAAAGTCTAAATATATGGAATGAAACTTGAATATATGGAATGAAAGTCTGAATATATGGAATGAAAGTCTGAATATCTGGAATGAAAGTCTGAATATATGGAATGAAACTTGAATATATGGAATGCAGGTCTAAATATATGGAATAAAACTTGAATATATGGAATGAAAGTCTGAATATATGGAATGAAACTTGACTATATGGAATTTAAGTCTGAATATATGGAATGAAAGTCTGGATATATGAATGAAACTTGACTATATGGAATGAAAGTCTGAATATATGGAATGAAACTTGACTATATGGAATGAAAGTCTGAATATATGGAATGAAACTTGACTATATGGAATGAAAGTCTGAATATATGGAATGAAACTTGACTATATGGAATGAAAGTGAATATATGGAATGAAAGTCTGAATATATTGAATGAAAGTGAATATATGGAATGGCAGTCTGAATATATGGAATGAAACTTGACTAAATGGAATGAAAGTCTGAATATATGAATGAAACTTGACTATATGGAATGAAAGTCTGAATATATGGAATGAAAGTCTGGATATATGGAATGAAACTTGACTATATGGAATGAAAGTCTGAATATATGGAATGAAACTTGACTATATGGAATGAAAGTCTGAATATATGGAATGAAAGTCTGAATATATGGAATGAAATTTGACTAAATGGAATGAAAGTCTGAATATATGAATGAAACTTGACTATATGGAATGAAAGTCTGAATATATGGAATGAAACTTGAATATATGGAATGAAAGTGAATATATGGAATGAAAGTCTGAATATATTGAATGAAAGTCTGAATATATGGAATGACAGTCTGAATATATGGAATGAAACTTGACTAAATGGAATGAAAGTCTGAATATATGAATGAAACTTGACTATATGGAATGAAAGTCTGAATATATGGAATGAAAGTCTGAATATATGGAATGAAACTTGACTAAATGGAATGAAAGTCTGAATATATGAATGAAACTTGACTATATGGAATGAAAGTCTGAATATATGGAATGAAACTTGAATATATGGAATGAAAGTGAATATATGGAATGAAAGTCTGAATATATTGAATGAAAGTCTGAATATATGGAATGACAGTCTGAATATATGGAATGAAACTTGACTAAATGGAATGAAAGTCTGAATATATGAATGAAACTTGACTATATGGAATGAAAGTCTGAATATATGGAATGAAAGTCTGAATATATTGAATTGAAGTCTGAATATATTGAATGAAAGTCTGAATATGTTGAATGAAATGTGACGTCATCAAGACACTGGCGCCAGCATCTGAAGGCAGTATGCAGGACTGACCCTGAAGTGCCACGCCAGAGCACAGTGCTATTACGCACGGTTGTTGACTGTGTTTACCTTCATTAAATCACCTGAAAACGGCACAAGCCTGCTACAGTAAAACCATACAGACCTCTACACACATCAGACTGGTCGATTGTAACTCGATATTCTGCTTTTTTATAAAGGAGACGTCCAGTTACCAGGGCAGAGCTCATCATAGTCTCTTCTCCAACTTTCTTTTTAGCAAAAGTAGCGCCTCGTATTTTATCCTTGAAACACATTGCAGTGCAAACGCTGTTGTATAACATTCATTATTAAACTATGTGACGATGTACGAGGTGAGATATATTAGAATAATTGCTAACTTACGTAAGTTATGTAAATTACACATTGTCAGCTTCCGACAGGTTTTCAACTATTACGGTAGTTGCTTGTACTGAAGTCGAATACGATGTAAGTTGTTTAACTCAATACATAGCAATTACTATTGTAGATTAAGCTTGTCTCGAGTTGTTTCCTGTTTGTGTATTTGAGTACTGCATGTTAAGAGTATCCGTTTGTGATTCTGGTGAACAAGATAGATGTTATTACTGACGAGAGTGAAGCTAATACTGCGCCGTTTTGGCTAGTTAGCCCCTCCCCCCCGCACATGCCTCGGCATTATTGTAGTCATTGTAGTTACTGTGTGATGCGGATTTGAGCTGCTTGTTATGTTTAAGGGGTCAAGACTAGGTTCAGACTTGAAAAAAAATTTTTTTTTCATTTTGTAAAAAATCTTTCAAAACATTCATAAAAGGTGATTTTAAGACCAAAAAACTATCTTTCAAGTGGATTTTTATCATGTGAACGCCTCCAGTGCATTCGTTTCGCGACAAAAACGCGATTTTCTCGCATCGCAAAATTTCATAGTTTATTAGGCTTGTGGCGGGCATAAAATCCACATTTTTGAAGGTATTGCTCTGAAATTTTCACCATAGCATCAGTTTGTTATGTTCTATACAATGACATAGCCATTTTTGGGTAGGTAGATACATGGTGTATTTACGATCCATCTGCCAGGCAGGTTCTGCCACCCATTTCTAAAATTCTATGACCAAATAATTTTTCTAAATATTTTCCCATGAAAATACCCAGAATGAGTATGTCATTGTATAGCTGGTGATATTAGCTTCAAAACAAAAAAAGAATTACAGGAAAATATGGTATAGTTTCTGAGATATTGTTGCCACAAGATTTCACATTTTTCGCCATTAATGTCCGGTTTTCACGGTAACAAACTTATTAAATTTGATTAAAATCAAATTCCATTCTGAGCTTTTTTCAGTTGACACAATTTTTATGTGTTTTTAGTGTTTAGCAGTACTTAAATTGAGTGAACCCAGGCTTGACCCCTTAAGGGCTAGGTGAGTTCCTGTTTAAGCTTGAATTAGAGGGGACACTCTGTATTATTTGTGTAGCACTAGAATGATAGTTACTGGGTATGTAACTCCAGTTATACGAGTGTGGGCGGAGCCCTCTAACAGCTCCGCTAGTGCCAATCCTTTGCTGCGCAGCAGCCTGCCTGAAGAAATTTGCATATCCATCCCCCTCCTGGCTATATAATGGCCCTGGCCCTTTCATTCGACTCCCATTTATGGAAAAACTGAAGCCACAGACGACTAGGTTAAGCCAGGGGTCAGCCGCTAGGCTAGCCGAGCTCAGGTAACCCCCGCCCCTCAGACAGCCAAGCTAAACCAGGGTTTAGCGGCAGGGCTTGGTGTTCCTGTTCCGTGTTGGCCTGTGCTCTAGCCTAGCCACGTGACTGGAACGGATGTGACGAATCCTGTCCATAGACTGTGTAATTTAAGGTTCTGTCACTCAAAGTGGCCACGCCTTTAATTATGCTGAACTTAAAGCCTTTATATATTGTAAACAGGAGAGTGACATAAAAATTCACCCCCCTCACAGTTTCCACGGAGGAGAAAATCAGTCATAGAGACCAAAACGGTATTTTGAACCAGGCAACAAACATGTTTATTTCTGTTGTAAAATTGGGCTTTTTAACATGGGGGTGAATGGGGATTGACTGACTTCTGCAATTGCAAAAGGCCAAGTGGCCATTCGAGGAACTGCAGTTTTTGGCACTTCCGTATTGGCCTCACTTTTTAACCCTGGAGGTTGCCGCTTGGTGTCTCTGCTGTGGTATCATTGTGGTTTGCATGTAATGCGTTGTTTATGGCACCCGTGTGTATTTCCGAAATAAACAAGGCATTCGGGAATGAGGTCACATCAACTATTTGAAAAATCATCTTATAGTCTCAAGTTATTATTATACCCTGAATGCTTATGATATTCTGAAATGATTAAATCATCTCACTCTTATAATCTCAAGGCTCTTTGGTTAATTAACCAAGAGTGCCTTTTATTTAGTGCAATTTGAGCTTTATTTGACAGGTATGATAATTGACTGTTTTGCATGGATTAGTGTCAAGTGTTATTATGCACGGACACATCCGAACGTAACATAAGGGTGGACAACACAGGTTTGGCTCGTACAACAATAGTTTTATTGATCACATTTAACAGAGGATATGGTCTAGGGAAAAAACTAATAACAATAAAGGAATGCAGAGCCTGGACCAACAACCAGTCTTGCACAAGGAGGAAACCGTTCCCGCATAGAACTGTGGGCATCCCTGCTTGCCCCGGTGAATGCCAACCTCAGGGTCCAGGAGAAGGGTTTTTGTGGGCACGGCCCAGCCCTCACAGGTGCTCTGCATTACCTGTAGTTTAATAAGGAAAAAGACAGACCACTACCAGCAGGGGTAGCCAAAAACAACGATCATCCCTTTGAATAGAGCCACAATAGGCTGAGGGATGTAACATCCCTACCCCAAAATGTTGACTCTAGTCACCACAAATTACAATAGTCATCTCAGCTAAATTAACCAGACTTAAATATTGTCACTGGGCCGCCTTCTCACTGAGTGGAGCAGAGCACCAAGACAACTATACCATTACACATTTCTCTGAAAAAAAAACTAAAGCAGCAACCTTATATTTATATTTAATTATAACCATTATATTTTATTTATTTATTTTTACTCACCAGTACACGGCACCAACATCTAGTAAGCCTATACAAAAAATAACTAACGCAAGCTAATGAATCTGCACGCTGTTATCAGTGCGAGACTTTTTTTCTTTCAATTTCTCGTACCACGATAGTCAAGCGAAGAACTATATATATATTATATACTGTATATACAGCAATATTTACAGATATTTACATTTTTTTTTTACAGGTTTTACTTTTGTAAGTTAACGGTCAATTCTAGATAAGGCATCTGCCAAGATATTATCTTTTCCACAAATGTGTGAAATTTTAAGGTCGAAGGGTTTGGTCCCGGTCCCAAGGGATCAAACTCCAACGCATTAGTCGTTGATTATGGTTGCGCATGTGTGCGAGGAGTTTAAAGGAATCATGATCTGGAAACGGTAATTGGCTGGGGTGACATACCGAGGTATACTTTGAAATGCTGGATTGCCATTATTAAGAGGGAATGTCCACTATCACCGAGCAAAATCAAAAATCGGTGGCACATGATGAAAAATCAAAATCCTTCATATTTTGTCCATTGATACTGTAATATATACTTAGTAATGTGGTGGGGTTTGTTTCCTGAAATGTTATTTTAAACGCCGAAAAATTATCAAAACGTGACGCGGACCCGACATTCGTGAAATTAGCCAAAAAAATTGTGATACAGCCTCTAGTAAAATTCGCTTTCAATAATCCGCATCGCAGGAAACATCAATTTTGAGCATAGAAATGTGTTCATAAGATGTTTGTGATCAATTTTATTCTAATTTTAATCCTTTAAATTATTATTTGAAGTCACGACAAGCCAGTAAATATCGCCTGATTGTGAGAGCCTAAAAATTCCTAATTTGGTATGCATTTTAAAAATAAATTTTTCCTACCCGGTAAATTTTCAATTTGCTTCAAACTTGGAGAACTTAAAAAGGAAATGTTGCCCTAAAACCCAATGTAAAAATTATCTTATGGCTTTTTGTTGTTGCGGAGTTGTACTGATCTGGATATCGTCAGAATCACAACAAAAACCTGTCAACAACTCCAGACAATGAGGCACCCTGATTTGACGACATGGTCGAAACTCGGAGATGTTAACCCGTTTTTCCTTACCATTCTCAAAGAAAATACAAAATATAGATTATTTGGAACTACTTAGCTCATTTATGGAGCCGGTACAGAAAAAAATGATCTGTTTGTACCAAAATATCATGTTCTTAAAATCTATGCATGTGTTCCGTCGACACGCTCAATTAATTATAGGATCAGTTTACGGGGTAATTCCCTTCAAGGTTGTTAAAGCTTGTTCAAATCCAATAGCTCTTCAAAATTTGTTGTAACTCCTTTTTCAAATGAAAATACCAAAACAAAGTCTTTCTGCAGCGCTTCTAGTTTTGACTCTAAGGCAGCGAAGGTGTTTTTAAAATCCGCTAATATGTTAGCTCATTGGTCCTCCAGTAAGCTAGCAATGCTAGTCAGACAAGTACTGCTACAGGCACTTGCTGTTTCTGCGACGGTCTTCTTTTGAAGTTTCGTAGATTTCAACATTTTTACACAGTATTCGTAACTGTTTTAAAGTTACCGGTGGTCAGCTTTACTCAGTTGGTGAGGGTAGTGAGAAGAAGGGTATTTTGACGAGTAAAGTCACAGGAGCCAGAGACTACACTGCCTTCACATGCTCATCCTTCCACAAATAGCCTAATTCTTGACCTGTTTTCAATCGTTCATTTAAATTACCATTACAGAAACTCTGAAAACTCTCAACATCATCAAATGTAGCCATTTTTCATTAATAACGCATACCTGTCAACTCTCACGCATTCGGTCTGAGTTTTAGTGGCATATTTACGTTCCCCTGCTGTAGTCAGGAATTGAAGCCCTCCATGCAAGAACCAGTTATGTCACTGTTTGGTGATTTTGAGATTTCCCACCAGATGGACCTACAGACATCTCCTCTATCTTATATTGGAAGCTAATAAAAAAAAGTGACATAACTGGTTCTTGCATGGAGGGAAATTACTCAATCAATGCGTCAAGTCCTTGTGCATGGAGGTTTATCAGTTTCATGGGGTTTGAAGCAATGCATGTGTTTCATGATCAAATAAATGAAATAAGATCATTTGAAACATCTTTATGCAATTCCATTGCATCCACCCCCTGAATAAAGAAAAGCGTGAGAAGTCCGACGTCATAATCGGTTTTCAATTTCTAGTGGTGAAATCCACCGTAATGCATGTGAAACTGATAAACCTCCATTGACAAGGACAAGGATAACTGATGACAGCTGATGGTGCTTAGGATTTTTGCAGTCAAGTAAAGTCAATTTTATTAAGATTGAAAACAGGTCATGACCAATCATTATTTTTAAGGGATGGTTTGTGCGTCTCCTATTGCCAGTTCACCGGCCACCACAGATTTGTGGACGTTTTCGCAGTAGAGGCTTAACGGTACAAAGAAGAAGAATACCTGAGTGGCTCGGGATTATTGATCAGGTTGGAAGAGCAATATGATGCCGACAAGCAATACATCGTCAAATTTACTACCATCTCCACACCAAATCAATTCTAGTGACCTCTACCGAACCATAAACTTAGTGGCTGCCTGTGTGTATTTATTGAAGGGTCATGAGCTGTAAGATATTATTTTCAGGTGTACCCTCATTTTTTCATGGTTTTTTATACATTGTCAATAAATTTTACTTCTTTTAGGAGCATACATATTGCAGTACACAAAATGCAAGTAATTTTTGCTGCAAATTGAATAAGATAATATACAAGTAAGTTGGTAAGTAAGAAAACTTTATTTGTATAGCACTCTTCCCAGCACGAATGCGCAGAGTGCTTCACAGAGGTAAAATAAATAAATAAATAAGAACATGCAAAAAGTACACAGTCAGACACAATGAAAAACAACAAAGAGAAAACACAAAAAGCAAGGAAATACCATGAAATAGGCAAAATATTGCCGAAAGTCTGTCTGAATAAGAGTGTTTTTAACTGTTTTTTTGAAAATGAGTTCAGAGGACAAGGCTCTCAGGTCCTGAGGGAGGGCATTCCAGAGCCTCGTGGCCACTGCCCCAAAGGCTCTGTCACCCTCGGGGCCACCGCCCCTAAGGCTCTGTCGCCCTTGGTCTTTAACCTGGTTTGAGGCAACGCCAGGAGCAACTAGTTAGTTGACCTCAAACACCGGCCGGGGAGTATTTCTGGAGAGGCTCAGAGATGTAAACTGGGGATTGACCATGGAGGTCTTAGAAAGTGAGCACCAGGACCTTAAGTTGGATCCGGATGTGCACTGGGAGCCAGTGTAGAGAGGCTAGGATGGGGGTGCTGTGACATGACTTTTTCGATCTAGTGAGCAGTCTCGCTGCAGCATTTTGGACAAGTTGAAGCTGGTCTACAGAAGATTTGTTGAGGCAGGTAAACAGAGAATTCCAGTAATCAAGTCGAGATGAAATAAACGCATAAACAGACATTTCCAGTTCAGAGCATGATATAATGGACCATAATTTGGCGATATTTCTAAGGTGAAAGAAGCAAGAGCTGGTTAAAGATTTGACATGCTTATCCAAATGCATATACTGATCAAGAAAAACCCCCAAATTTCGTAGAAACGGGCGAACATTTCCCTTCAAGGACCCATGTGGTTAGCCACTCTGGAGGCAATGTTATCACTTGCAATGATCAGCGCCTCAGTTTTCGCTGCATTAAGTTATAAAAAATTGCTCACCATACATTGTTCAATGGCAGACAGACACTCATGTAAAGTGGAGAGACCCTCGAGTTTGTCTGGTTTAAATGAAGCTTAGCGAAAGTTCAGTCAGGAAGACTCTCTCTTTCGCGCTCGTCAACCCTGTCTATTTATTCATGCATGTTCACTCGTGATTCTCCGCAGTCAATATCCGGGGCTGTCAATTGACCTGTCAGCTGGCATAGCAGCTGATCTCTTCTATCCAACCAGGGCACACCTCAGTCGCGTCACTAGCAAATCAGTCTGCTGCTGTCTTTTTTTTAAAAAATGTCATTTTCTCCGCCCTAGTTCACCCATGCTGCCGCTCGCTGACCCTCCTCCGCCCCAACGCCACCCTACTCATCGGACCTCCCGTTCTGCCACTCCAACTCCACCAGTCGTCAGCCACCACCGCCACCAGTGTCTGGACTCTTCGGGGGATTTCCTGCTGCCGCTCTGAGCAGTGCTCCTGCTCTACGAGTCTTCCCGAAGAGTCCAAGCGCCAAAGACTTGTTTTGATTCTAAGCATGCTACCCCTTTATGCTCAAAGCATAATAAATATTTTCTTGATTGCACTCGAGTCTCTCCTGATTGAAATGAGAGATGGACTTTGATGTCATCTGCGTAGCAGTGGTAGAGATGCCCTTAAAAGAACTAATCAGATGGCCTAGGGGGAGCATGTAAAGGGCAAAGAGAACTGGAGCCAGCACAGAACCCTGTGGCACACCACATGAGAGGACAGAAGGGTCAGATTTGAAGCCACCAACCGCTACCGAAAAGCTTCTCTCTTTTAGGTAAGAGGCAAATCAACTAAGGGCACTCCCTGAGATGCTCACCCATTCCCTGAGCCTAACCAGCATGATGTCATGGTCTACCGCATCGAAAGCTGCACTGAGATCTAGCAGAACCAGAACAGAACATTCACCAGCGTCTGAAGACATCAAAATGTCATTAGAGACTCTGAGAAGAGCTGTTTCGATGGAATGTTTTTTACGGAAACCTGACTGAAATTTGTCTGAGATGTTATGGTTAGTCAGATAAGTGGTGAGCTGGTTTTCCACCACTTTCTCTAACACCGTAGCGATAAATTGCAGTTTGGAGATGGGTCTGTAGTTATTAGCCAGGGAGGGGTCCAGATTGGGCTTTTTGAGAAGGGGCTGAACTACCGCCTGCTTAAAGAAGGATAGCACAGTGCCCGAAACTACGGACCTATTAATCATAGTGAGAAGACTGGGGCCAAAAGTAATTAAAACCTCCTTAACCCTCGTCCAACCAAGGGTTTTTCTACTACAACCCCGACCGATTATTTCAAAATTAAGCGATAAACATCATCTTGTTTGGTATCAGTGTACAGCTACAGATGTCCTCTCTTCAAATCAAGTACAAATAAAACACATTTCAACATTATGACATCATAGTGATGTCATAACTAACACCATATTAGGAAAAAACATCAAAATGACAAAAATCGATGTCTTTTTATATTTTTATTAGTTTTAGCTGAAAATAAGTAACTTTCTGTAACCTCTAGAGCTATTGATACTACAATGAATATTTTAGCATTATTATAAATGTTATAAACTCATGAGTAACATAAATTTGACATTACTATGATGTCATAAATAACTCATTTTGGGAAAAACACACACAAAAGGAAAACAAATAGTTTTCTGAACATTTTTTCACATTTCCTTTACTTTTTTCCCTATGATAGAACACACTTGCATAAAAGGTGTATCTATGAATTATAAGAACAACTTTATGAACAATTCTATGAACTTGTATAATAGTAGGCCTATAGCACAGTATAAAAATAGTATACAGTACAGTAACCAGTCAAACACACTAGTAAAAGTATGTCAGTCATGCACTTCTAATATTATTAGGTGAAGATCACTTCAAGGTTACTGGTCACTGCTGGTCATTGTAATTCCAAGATTTACTCATACAAGGACAAGCTACATCAATAAATCAATAAGGATGACAATCAGTGTGGTCTACAAAGTTCATTGAGCATGAAACATAATAATAGCATTTACCCGTCGACTTTGACGGCCTACCCTACCCCCGGGGGGTGAGGTACCCTCATCGTTTTTTCATGAAAATGAGTGCAAAAGATGAATAAACAATTATCGAGAAGCATTAGATCATATCTGTTAACGTTTTTGTGCGTCAGGAAAAAATCTGTTGGGCCCCCCCCCGGTTGGACGAGGGTTAAGCATCGATGCGGGTAAAATATCTAGTGGGTTTGAGGAGGATTTCATGGAGCTCATAATATCTGTTAGATCATTCAGGGATATAGTAGAAAAACAGCTGAGGGATGATTTCATCACTGGACATAGAACAACGACGGGGGAGGGAGCGGGAGTGATGCTCGCCCTCACATCAGCCACTTTGTTGACAAAAAACAAAAGAAAACGATTGCAATCATCATTTGAGTGCTTACTCAAAGCACACGGAGCTTTCAAATAAAATATTGTCCTCGTTTTGCGCACCGAAGTGTACGATTTGATTTAATGTTAATTTGGGCAGTTGATTTGTAAATTACGGCATTTGACTTGGGTCTCATTATGCCAACAGGCACAGGGATGGAAACCACAAATTGGCAAGATGGAAATTTTACTACCATGGCTGTGTTGATGGATTTAGTAGATGAATAGTATACTTGAGGTGCTGGAACAACAACTCTGCTGCAGTTCTCGAACTGTTCGAACAGGGGGTCACTGGCTTCGGATTGCCTTGTCGTGTGCGCTCTGATGCCGGTCTTGAAAACGTACAGGTTGCAAGGTTTGTGGTGGAGCACAGAGGCACTGGAAGAGGAAGTTTTCTTGTTGCCCACAGTGTTCATAATCAGTGCATTGAAAGACTGTGGGGTGAGCTCAATTGCATCCTCACATTCTAGAACAAAGACCTATTTATTTATTTATCGGTTTATTTGTCAGGAACAATGCGCACTCATCAACAGTTGAACTGTAAGTGAGCCAGAGTGAGCCAAGAAGGCTAATTTTCATCCGCTGTCCCTGGTAAGATGTTGAGGGCAATCTAAAATTCAAACAAAGAAATAAATACAAAGAATACAGAGTAAAAAACATATAATAACAAAGTAAAAACATAGTAAACATGCATGCAGACAAAACAATTGCACACAGCTAACATAGCAATCAATGGCATTCAGACAAGACAGTTGCGCATTACATAGAAATATTGGGTAAGAAAATGACAAACATAGCAATTAATGACATGCAGACAAGACTATTGTGCATAACAATATAAACCGTTAAAAGCAAGAGCCAATATTAAAATTAAAGGGGACCTATTATGCTGATCCTTCCTTTAATACATACAAGTAATGTTATAATGTTGGATGTCCATACTCAACCTCTATAAAGTTTCTAAACATAAGATACAGGGGTTTTGCCATTATCCGAGAACGTGATTTCCTGAACGTGATTTCCTCTCTGAACAGCTCGTCGCGAGATCTTCACGAGATCTGGGCAAAACCTGACGTCAGGTTGTGCCGTCCAATTAGTACAGACCTAGCCAGAGCCAATGACTTTCAGATCACATGAGACAATATGTTATTTACAACAGAACATAGATAACATTTCAAATATTGAGACATTTTACATTTTTATCCACGAAATGAGCTTATTTCAAATTTTTTGGCTGCAACAGGTCTCAAAAAAGTTGGGAGACAAGCAAAAAAGGGCTGAAAAACCAATTAATATATAAGTGAATCAGCTGAAAGAACATTTAGCAAGTAATTAAGTTAACTGGCATCAGGTGTGTAACATGATTGGCTATAAAAGGGATGTCTTAGAGAGGCTGAGTCTCTCAGAAGTAAAGATGGCCAGAAGCTCTCCAACTTGTGAAGGCTTGCATTAAAAAAATTGTGGAATACTTTAAAAACAATGTTCCTCAACGTCAAATTGCAAAGGCTTTGAAGGTCTCATCATCGACAGAGCATAACATCATCAAAAGATTAAGAGAAACTGGAAAAATCTCTGTGCGAAAGGGACAAGGCCAAAGACCTTTACTGGATGCCCGTGATCTTCGGGCTCCAGACGCCACTGCATCACTCACTGGCATGATTCTGTCATTGACATTACTAAATGGGCCCAGGAATACTTAAAAAAACCACTGTCTGTAAACACAGTCTGCCGTGCCATCCACAGATGCCACCTGAAACTCTATCAAGCAAAAAGGAAGCCATTGTTGAGCATGATCCAGAAGCGCCACCGTGTTCTGTGGGCCAAGGCTCATTTAAAATGGACTGTAGCAAAGTGGCAAAGTGTCCTGTGGTCAGACGAGTCCAAATTTGACATTCTTGTTGCAAATCATGGGCGTTGTGTCCTCCGGGCTAAAGAGGAGAAAGACCACCCCTCCTGTTATCAGCGTTCAGTTCAAAAGACAGCATCTCTGATGGTATGGGGATGCATTAATGCATATGGTGTGGGACACAATTTACACTTTGTCCCAGCTATTTCGGAATTGGGGTTGTAGACGTGAAACAATCATGGCACTTATATAAAGCTTTGCTGCATCAGTGGTCATTGAGTTTCTGATAAATCCACAGTTGGATAGACTAAATTTAACCTTATGACAGACTTTCTTCGCATGGGATTTGAAAGACAGCTGTGAATCAATGAGTATGCCCAGATATTTGTACTGATTTACAATTTGGAGTTTTTCACCCAACAAAATTATGTCTGGATCTGGAGTTGTGGGTGACTTTTTGGAAAAGAACATTCCAACGGCTTTACTAGTGTTTAGTTGAAGGCATGAATTATTTAGCCATGCTGTAATGCTGTCCAGTGCCTTAGTAAGTTTATCAGCTGCCTGTTGTTTTGAGCTGCCATATATCATAAGCATAAAGCTGAGTCTCTACTTCAGAACATACAGAGGGCAAGTCATCGATATAAAGGCTAAACAAAAGCGGTCCCAAGACGGATCCTTGTGCAACACCAGTAAGGCAATTAAGAGCCTCTGACTGGTGGTTATGGACTTTTACATGTTGATTTTTATGGTACAAATATGACTTTATCAATTCAAGGGCATCATCAGAAAAGTTAAACGTAGAAAGTTTGGCAATGAGCACTTTATGGTTCACTGTATCAAATGCTTTTCTCAGGTCGAGGAAAACAGCCCCAACGGCACCACCCTCGTCCAACATAGATTTTATTTTTCTATAAAGAAGCAGTTAGCGGAGTCTGTAGAGTGATGAGCTCTAAACCCAAATTGCATTGGATGCAATGAAAAGGGGCAATTATTTATTTATTTAGGTGAGATATGAGCTGTTCAGCTGTCCACTTCTCTGCTACTTTGGACACTACAGGTAAGATGCTGATTGGCCTATAATTGGAAATAGCCTGGGCATCACCTGATTTAAAAATGGTCGTTACAATGGCTGCCTGCCAGGCTTTTGGAAATGCCCTTTGTGAGATGGACAGATTAATATTCTTTGATATGGGAAGGGCTAGAGAATCCTTAAGGCTCTTAAGCAAGGTTATATCCATTTCATAAACGTCTTTAACTGTAGGACTTGAGTGAATTTATAATAATTTAACTTTGCTATCGGTGATATAACCAATTGTGAAGGAGGGTAAGCTAGTATTAACTGGAATGGGATTCTCATCTGTTAGAAAAAGACTCATGTAGTATATAGTTAGGTCTATATATTCCAAGTCATTGTCAGAAGACCATTTAATTTGTTGACAATGAATTGACTCCTTAAAATAAACTATAGCCCCGCCCCCCTTTCCCTTAGACCTAAAAACCTTGTGACTTGGTATCTCTATTACAGCTGATGGCGAGTTACTATGTAACCACGTCTCAGACAGGGCTAGAAAATCCAAGTTGGAATCACTGAGAAAATGGTACACTTGATCAATCTTAGAAATAACACTGTGGATATTCAAATGACCCCCTAAGAGCCCTTTAGGTTTAGATTGTGAATCCCAAATAACTTTAGACTGGTTAACAGTTTTGAAAATATTTAATTTGTGGAGTTTTTTAATGGCAGGATTCACACCCCTCTGCTTGTGAGAGTCATCGCAAACTCTGTGTTGGGTATTTGTTATCCAGCGCCTTTTGTTTATGATACTGTGTTGACTTCCGTGTTTATTGGTAGGACAGTACTCACTCACTGTTGTCGGCAGAACTGAAGCGTTATCCAGTGTTGGAAATACATTTGCACATGGAGTTATGAATTTGGTAGCGTTCCAAGCACTCAACGTTGTGAATGCGGACCCATTCACACTCCCGGGATGGTTTAGCGCAGTGTGAAATACCACAGATGCTGGCTCCAAGCACATGACGCTTGTTTCGGCTGTTGCATGGGGCTCCATCCCCACCGAGAGGCATCCGCCCCTCGCCTGGCTCCCACTCATTGCTGGTATTCCCTCGGGGCTTGCACAGTACACAGAATCAGGAACATTTGGTTGGTACACTAGATCAATGCCTGTGAATGTTCCGTGAGTGCGTACCTGTCGTTCCAGGTTGTTTGTCCCAAGCTGAGGTTTGATGTTGGCGCCGGTGGCGTTAGCATTGATGTTACTTGACCTCGGGCTGGGACATTGATGAACATTTCAGGATAAAAGTAGGCAAAACGTTATTATGATATAGCTGTCCTTTTGTCGTTTGGCCTCGGTTTTGTAGTGTTTCTCTTGGTGCTGGCGAGGGTGCATGAATGTGTTAATGAGGACGTTTCTTCCAAACCCAAAGTGTTTTCCAGTGAGCGTTCGCCTTGCTTGTTTTGCGAGTGTGCTTTTCGGTGAAGCATCTAGCTATAGAGATCTTTGGCTTGTTTAGAAGTGAGTTTACTGGGTTTACTTTCAAAACGCGGACTAGTATTTATAAACAAGAGTCATCAGAAGATGACATATCCCACCGGTCCCCACATAATTCGTGAGTTACTGATTGCAGGAGAGTTGTATACTTTCTCATCCCTTTAGTAATTTAATACTTATATATACTTGAATAGGCAAAGGAAAGGGGATTTGAGCAATGATGATATTTGATGAAAGCACACCGAACACCAAGTGCAGTGAAGATGAAAACATCAATCAGAAGTATAATCACCTTTAGCATCTTGCTGTTCATGTTACCAGCACTCACTGCGAGGAAGTAGACTACCTGGAGTGCCGCTGTTGTATTGTTGTTAAAACATTTGAAAGAAAAATGCAAATTATGGAATTTATAGTCTCAGAGAATGAACAATGCAACCCTGCAATGGTAAGATGCTTACCAAATATGGAGTTTGCAAGTGGTATAGTATGTAAGTTCTGCTCCGGAAACAAAACAAAAAAGGAAATTTGGGCCGTTTTTGGTGAAAATTTCAAAAATTTTGGGCCCAATGGAATTGAAACCCCCAAAAGGCACAATGGCACCCTAAGGAAAAGTTGCATACCAAATTTGAAGTTTGTAAGTGGTGTGGTATGTAAGTTCTGCTCTGGAAACAAAACAAAAAAGGAAATTTGGGCAGTTTTTGGTGAAAATTTCAAAAATTTTGGGCCCAATGGAATTTATACCCGCAAAAGGCACAATGGCACCCTAAGGGGAAACTGCATACCACATATGAAGTTCGTAAGTGGTATACTTTTTGAGTTCTGCTTCGGAAACGAAACAAAGTTGGAAATTTGGGCAATTTTTGGTGAAAATTTCAAAAATTTTGGGCCCAATGGAATTGAAACCCGCAAAAGGCACAATGGCACCCTAAGGGGAAATTGCATACCAAATATGAAGTTTGTAAGTGGTATAGTTTTTGAGTTCTGCTCGAAACGAAACAAAGTTGGAAATTTGGGCGTTTTTGGTGAAAATGTCAAAATTTTGGGCCCAATGGAATTGAAACCCGCAAAAGGCACAATGGCACCCTAAGGGGAAATTGCATACCAAATATGAAGTTTGTAAGTGGTATAGTTTTTGAGTTCTGCTCTGGAAACGAAGCAAAAAGGAAATTTGGGCCGTTTTTGGCGAAAATGTCAAAAATTTTGGGCCCAATGGAATTTAAACCCGCAAAAGGCACAATGGCACCCTAAGGGGAAGTTGCATACTAAATATGAAGTTTGTAAGTGGTATAGTTTTTGAGTTCTGCTCCGGAAACGAAAATGATTACAGACGGACGGACAGACAGACGGACAGGGCGATGACTATATCCCACGGTATACATAGCGGTGGGATAAAAAGCTAAAATAAATCTGCATGCCAGGAGTGCAGCCAGCATACCTGACGTGCCTGCTGCCATCTTGATTGCCATTGCCATTGCTTTTCTTGGAGCACAATTCATCACTCGATGCCACATTGACACATTATGCTTTGCACTTTGTGTTTTTGCCAAGAATCAACCGTACCGTTGCTGAATTTGTGCAACAATGGAATCAGCATGGGCTCCACACAGAAAGGGGCAGAACGCCTCTACAGCTTTAGACTTCACGTATCTTGCAGCACAGTGGATGCTCCTGCGTCTATCCCCTTGTTGACCAAGAGGATGCACTGTAAGTACCTTCTGACCAATGCCATGAACAAGGTGAAAATATACAAACAGTCACAGAGGAACAGGAAGCTTATCTAAGAGATAAGATCCCCTGATGAATGACGGAAACCACAGTATTGAGCATTACCCGCTGGCAGTAGACTTCCTGCGAAGGCAATGATTCTGATTAGCAAAGGCAGAGAAGAGTAATAATAGACCATGGTATACTTGCATACTTGCACGCCTAAATTTGAAATAGTCCAATACAGAAGTGAATTATTGTCCATTAAGCGTGTCTCATAGTTTGTCTCTTGTCCCTCTACAAAAAAAAAAAGCTGTAACAAGAACAGCGCCACTTTGGGTTTTTCATATTGAACACTGCAGACGGGTTTAGAGGATGTGATGAAGTACGGTCCATAGACATTATCCCAAGAGGATCTTGGATTCTCTTGCTCATTTTATTTGATTTGTCTTCTAATTCACCTCGTTCTTTTGATACACTGAGTTTTTATTTTTAACAAAAAATGACAAATGGTTTTGCCAGCACACATGACGAGCTGTTCTTCACAAAATAACTTTGCTACAGCAACAACATAAATAAATGTTCCAAATACATAAGCTGGAAATACTGCCCGTTTGTTTGTTTTGAATATTCAAAATGTTTCCATCAAAGTAAAAAAAATTGCCACATGTCACAGTTGGTGTGGAAATTGCCTCAGTTTATTTCACTTGAACAAATAACAACTCCCAACCTTCCTTCACCAAAAGAAATGGAGGACAGAGATAAAATACAATTCATTGGGTAAACACATAATGTTGGTTCTATAGTTGCTCCAAGTCAGGGCATTAAAATATAAAATTTTTCAAAATTGTTAACAATGAATGGCCATTCCAAAATCAAATATTGGGAAATGCCTAATTTGATGTCCATAAAACAAATTTGAAGGAACGTATGGACTATTGTTTTCAGTAAATTCACTTGCTAACGATTAGGCTACCTTTTACATACCTTGCTTAAGTATAATCCATAAATCTGAAATGGAAATGGTCAGTGCTTTGTCTGAAATGCTCCAAATACCAAAATACATCAAAAACATGATTAATCTCACCAGTGAAACTCGGCAAGAAGTCATAAATGTGTCAGCATATAAAAACCAGGGCTGCCAGATAAGATTTCAAATCAAGCTGAAAAATAACCACTCTTGCTCAGGTTGAAAGGAGTGTTTGTACCATGTCTCATCCAAATCTGCCAAGTAGAAGTTGAGAAGTTGTTTAATATAGAAAAGGTTGACTGATTGAAGGATGGGGGACAGACCCTGTGCCATGGCAACAGCTCACCATGTGGGCTGATAAAAACAAATGGAAAAAATGTAAATTGTGTTCCTTGCTAATGACTGAAGCAAATCCAAAGCCTGCAGAATTCTTTATTCCAAAGGACATTTTATCCACAAGTGTGGGAAGCCACGACACATTGGCACAAGTGCTTGCGAGAGGAAGCGCAGCTTCAGAGCGATCTTCACAAAATTTTATTGACGGCATCGGGCTTTCGCCAAGTGCAGGAATATAGTTGGTGCTAACGGTGAAGACAAGCATCTGCCCCAGTGACACTGGTGTCGAGGAAACTGATGAGGAATGCAAGAAATAGTCACAATACTGCAACTTACACACTTAAATACACAGACAATAGGAATATTTTTCATCCAACTTCGAAAAGTAAAGATTAGATTTAATAGATCGCAGTAACAATCCTTTCATATTAATAGCTTTAAAATTCCTTCGTGAATACAATACTTACATTCTCAATCCTTCAACAAGTCCCTCCAGAAAGCGACTGTTCGACATTCATTGGTGTAGTTGCTGCTGCCCGTCTCCGAAACAGTGATCTTGAAAGGGTCATCCATAACTTCTGCTGTCAGGGTCTGATTTTTCTGAAGGAAAAGTGGTTTCATCTGACTCGGATGCCTCCTCAACAGATCCAAGATGCCCAGTGATGCCCTGCAAGCCCCTCAGCAAAGCTGAGCAGAACATAAATAATCAGAACATAATTTTTTTTTAATTGTTGCACTTAAAGGCAATTACCACTAAATTCATTGATTCAAATGTATTATGTTTGCCAGTCCTGAAACCGTTGTATTAATATTTCTGCGTAGGCTACATTTAAAGTTACTACTATTACTACCTTTTGTACTTTACACTATAATATTGATTGGGAAATGCATATGAGGGTGACACTCTATACTGTATAATAATGGCAAACTGCAATAATAAAAACATTTATATTTTTGGCTGGTAAAAAATCTGATTGGCTGGTAATTCTTCCTCCTGGACCAGCCACTTGGCTGGTAAGCCAGAAAGTTAATTTTGGACCCTGCATCAACGCATAGTGAATACAGCCAGCAGGATCATCGGTTTCCCTCTGCCCTCCCTCACAGACATTTACCTCTCCTGCCTCACCCGCAGAGCCATCAGCATAGCTGGCGATGCCTCCTGCCCTCAGGGAAAAGGTACCGCAGCCTCCGGGCCCGCTCCACAAGACTGCTGAACAGCGCCATCCACCAGGCTGCCAGAATGCTGAACTCTGTCCACTACCTACCCCCTCTGCCCCCTACCCCTGGACTGTAACACACACACTCATCTCATACAAGAATTATACCTCAGCTGTTGCATATAAGACTCTGTACAGTCCATGATACTTTTACATCTGTCGCTGACATGTCACTGCACGACCTGTTGTACCTGCTGCTATTGGTCGTTTGCACTATTGTCCACATCCATTTCATAAGCTACGCTTCTCTCTACTGTTTCGGGTTTTACCTTCATTGTATTGCACTACTGCCAGTTTGCACTTTGTTTGAGTGTATATTTTCCTCCATTTTTCTTATTTTATTGCACTTAGAGTGTATATTTTAAATTCATGTATTTTTTTTATTCTACCTTGTTTTTATTCTTATTTTTATTTTATTTTAGCAGTATGGTGAGAGAGAAACGGCATTTCGATTCTCCTGTACGTTCTTGACATATATTGAATTGACAGTAAAAAATCCTTGATCCTTAGCACAGTTTACAAAAAACCACAGCTCAATGTAACAATAACTAATAATTGCCTTGCATTACTATGCCAATTTTTATTTTCACTTCTTAACACATGCCAGAATAGGGCGTAGGAAATACAGCGGACAAAGCATACATTCAGAGTTAAAGGAGCCATGTCATGATTACTGCACATGCTCACAACTTGCATTCTAAGAAAGTGAATCAGCTTGACTGCAAGTCATATTCTGATTACATTCTTGCCAATACGTCTTCGCTTTGCATGGCATTTATATATTTTAGTTACAGTACATCGGCATTATGCTTTTTATTTTAAGAGGCTTTCTATGCAAATTTGAGGATTCAAAGTGCTATTTTAAGCTTAAGACTAGGGATATGAAGAATGTAAGTTGCTTGCCATTGCCAATAATCATATAAGCTGCCCAGTGTTCTGACAATTTGTGCTGCCTCGTCAAAAAATGCTACCGTAATGCAAAGCGATCGTTAAGTCTTTGTTTTCGTCTAAATATTGCAATATGAATCAGTCTGTAGTAGTAACTTTGTTATTTGTTAGCTTATTATGACATAAGCTGATGTTACAATCGAGATGGGTAAGTCTGTTTTAAGATATATGCCGCACGCCATTATCAGCTCATATCTGCATTTTCAGGAAAACCAAGTGAGTACATGGAAATATATATATACACTTATAGGTCACAAGGCACTCTGAAAAAAAAATATTTTTATGATTTTTGAAGATACTTAAGATGTGAGCAAAGAAACAGAGCCCAAGATTTTAGGTTTGCTCAAGCGCAGAACCGCGAGGTAGTATATTTTGATGGGTAGCAAAAATTGACAGAACACCGGAAGCGATTTTGAACATGCGAATGAGGCAAAACATACATGTTGTACAACCAGACAATGAAGGGAGCCTGAATGCAGGATTTGTTGAAGATCCACTCCAGCTTTTTCTTGGAATAGTGATAATAAAATTTGTTAACAGACTACCAAGGACCATCCGTAAAATGGTGGGCTAAAAATCACCTGCTTTGCATCAGATTAGAAAAATTAAGAAGAAAATCTGCAATCTAATATATAAATATGATCAGTTACCTCTTTGATTTGAGAGCGGATGTCATCATCAGACACATCTTCCAGACAGACTCTGACATTCTCTGGACCAGACATCACAGCATCTAGTGGTGCAAGAAAGAGAACAGGAGGAGCTCCATGGATAATTGACTTCTACCGTCCCTCTCGTAGCTTCCATGATTTAGGGCTATAAAAGTAAATATGAAGTATTTAACACATAACCTAACTGTTCGTCATAAAATATACATCTTACAAGTGTATTGCCATAAAAATTACCTGACAGGTTGCATGAAAAAAGTTTGTCACCCTTCGGCCCTCAAACATTCCACTCTTGTTGGAAATGTGCTCAAGGGTGAGATGGCAGAATTCTCTCCTCTGACCACCCTGGTCAATGGCTGCCTCAGAAAGCCCAACATCATCAGTAAATTCGACAATAATTGTCTTTAAGGGGCTGTAATTTGGGTGTCGCATGGCACGCTCTGTTCCCTCCCACACACTTCTTGGTAATGTTGAATCTCATCACCTCTTCAGAAATGTGTGAAGCGGGTATGAGATGTCAGTCAACGTTAAGAGATCATCCCTGAGTGATCACAGAAGATATATCAGAAAATTGATGTTAATTTGACAAAACTATACAGCACTACCTTGGTAAATAGTTTGCATGCCAGAACAGAGTTGTTTGGTCACTTTTAGAGACCATCCCCAATGTTCAGCTCTTCACCATCAAGTCGTTTATATTTTTAAATTGGTTTTTCTTCTTATCATTCTGATCGTAATTAAGGATACACCTAGATGTTGGCCGAATATTATTATCAGCTGAAAATGGTTGAAATATATGGTATTGGTCAGTCATCTAAAGGTTTTGAAATTGATTTGACACAAATTGTCCAGTTCGACAATACTTTGTTTCCAAAAAGGTCTTAAAATCATGTACCTACGTAAAGTATTAATACTAAATACATTTATTGTTATGATTCTGCCTTGTCTGACCATGTTTTGCTTATGATTCTCCTTTGTCTGACCATGTTTTGCCTATGATTCTGATTCCATGCCATGTTTTTGTTTTTGCTTTTTCTGTATTCCTGCCATTATCCATTCCCACAGTTATATTGCGGTTCTTGTTTTGCTTCATGCCATGCATTGCACTTTGTCTCCCCTGTCTGGTCTCATGTCATGTGACCGCTCATTGCCCCAGTATTGCATGCCACACTTTCGGGTGATTTCATGGTTTCTGGGTTTTCAATTGTTCCTTCTAATCTTGTTTGCTTCCTTCGCCTTGCTGTTCTGTCATTTACTAACATTACTAACAGTTTGTTATTTTAGTTAAATTTAGTAACCAAAACTAACATTGTTTATAGTACTAACTTACTAACGAGCACTAGGGATTGTATAGCTTCACTCTACTAATTGACTAACGAGCTCTCAGCACTCGCCCTATTCTAGTCTCCGCCCCTTGTCTTTACTCAATCTACTTTGCTGCACTTCAGCGGATCCTCCGCACCTATTAAACTCTGTTCTGCCTCTCATTATCTGTGCACATTAGAACTCCCTAACCGGAGCCGTATGTTTGTCTATAGGCTGTCCTGTGATCCCTGTCCGCGTTTTGGCTTTTGCCAATTTCATGTGGTTAGGTTCTTCCTCATGTCTGTTCCCTCATTAATTAGTCTGATCCAATTCACCTGTTCTCAATCATAGCATGTGACTTCCCCTACGTGTATTTAAGCAGTCTGTTCACTTCCAGGCCCCGTCAGAACGTTTCCCTTGGTTTGCCTGTGCTACGAGCGTTTATGCCTTGTACTCTATGTGATCCTCTTCTGACTGGACCGTCCCTGTTTTTGGCTTTGTCTTGGATTTGTCTGCACCTGTGTATCAAACCTTTTTTGCCCGACCACGAGTATTGTGTTTGCTGCCCTGTGTACAACTTGGATTACGTCCCTGGGATTCTGATTTTGGATTGTGGACTCTGTACCGTTGCCTTCTGCCCTGCGGGGGTTCACCCCCCAGCTTCAATAAAACACCTTTTTGTTGGATCTCTTGGGTCTCGTGTTTGGTTCCAGAATGATACCTCACATTTATAGGTCAAATCATCATATTGTAAGTAGCTGTGTGGAATGAATGCAATAAGAAAAATATTAGTATTATAATTTAAACAATACACAGATGAGCCAAAACATTAACCCCTTTGCGCAGAAGCCAAATCTGTTACCTTATGTGTTACCTTATTTAACCCTCTATTAACCACCGTAGCATATCTGCTACATAAAGTGAAAGGGTTAACAGCCTGGACACCCTGCTGGTTTTGTTTCTTATTGCCAAATAAACATTTGAGAATCACTTGAATGGTCTGTCAAGTTAAAATTAAAAAAAAAAAAAAAATTAAAAATAAATTTTTTTTTACTATTTTTCCAAATATTGGCCCATAATCAACATAATTGCCAAGGGAAATGATTTTTACACAGTTGGAAAGGTACTTGGTTAGCAGAGGGTTAAGGCTTTATAATTCAAGATTGCAGCCTCACGGAGATGAAGGGAATGGCTCAACTGAGTCAGGACACTTGTAGCATATAGAATTTTAATCGTATTTCAGTTTATGATCATGATTTTGGTAGAGAAAATGGGCTGCAAACATAAAAAATCTTCATGAAAATTCAGCATTGAAATTGTAAAAAAAATAATACTGAGAATGGAAAAATGGCTGGAAGTTAAAACTATACATTTCTGGGATCAAAAACTCCTAGACCACAAGTATTCTTCATCTGAGCATGAAATTCTAAATTATCTACTCTTTAGAAGCCAAATAAGACATCTCTCCAGGTGGCCCCTCCAACTGGCGAACTGTCAAATCATAAAATAGTCACATGTTTCAAGGACCCCTGTTACATCACCAGGTGCACAGCCAATTAGTTATTGCAAGCCATTACAAAATCTTTCCCCTCTGGACATTACATGGGGAATTAACCAACCAAAGGCAGGAAGATCTGATCACCTTCAGCCAAGCAGTCAATCAGATTTCATTATTCTGGTGGCATAATTGGGGAAATTTAACAAAAATCAAATTTGGCGCATGAAATTCAATATGAACTAATAATTTTCTGGTTGAAGTTCGCATGAGTTTATCAATATAGGTGCAGTTGGACGTCAATGGTCACTAGTAACCAAACTCAAAACATGCCTTTTCTCCATGATAAAGTTCAGAATTTTGCCCATTTTTCTTCAGAGTCCCACAAGCCAGCACACATACTCATTAAAGGAACTGCTTATTTAACAGTCAGAACATTCACCCTGCAATGAAAAGCTAGCAATTCCCACTTCCGAGCTCTCAACCTTATATAAACACTTTCCACACCTTTTCAGGAACAAATATAACTCATTAACTCAGTAATATCTGAAATATCCCTTAATATATCAGAACAGACATTCCACTATCAGGAAAAAGCAGGCAATATGCTAACCTAGATTGAACAGAATGGGGCAAGGAATGTAGCAGGGGGTCTACCGAAGTGCTTGAGCTGTTCACATTTTAAATTAAAGAGCCAAAACCTCGGCATTCAATTTCATTGAATGCGGTATAAATTCTAAAACAAAGTGCCACATTAGATTCCTGACTTGGTGTCCACTTGCTTTTGCTTCTGTCCCTGTAAACACTCTGCAGACAGACTGCAGGACTTATGTGAATGAGTAACTAAAGCTAAATTTTTCCCTTTTCTTACTGTTTTTAAGTGGTGTGACATCAGCTCGTACTAGGAACAAAACACCAGAAGTTTTCTTTGTGTAAAAAGACGAGTGCCTCTCCATTCTTTTTTACTTTGCCTTTTTACTTTGCTGGCTACATTCAGCCACATAGTTACCGAGAGCCAAACACTTGGGCAGTTCGGCTTTCGCTTCTTCTGACTTCCATTATCTGTGTCATCTGTAAACTCAGATGTGTCGTCAGCAAATGCGCATTCCGAGCAAGTGATTATGAAACCTAATTTCGGTAGTAAAGCTACATTAATTTTTAGAGAGCTCTCCCATTGTCAAGGGTCAAGCGTTAAGGAATGTTTTACAATCAAAGAAAATTTTTAGAATTTCTTAAGAATTTTTTATGAATACACATTTAAGAATTTTTTTAAACTAGAAATTTATTCCATCCTTAAGTATAAATTCTTCACAAATTTCTAAATCTTTATTTTTAAATCTTTATGAATACGGGCCCAGGTTTCATTAATGTTACTGGTAACACCTGGGCTTGCTGAGAGCTGAGAGCAAAGTGAATGCAGTGTATTTAAGGATCTTGGGATCATTATCACAAACAGTTTTGTGATGTGTAAATTGCAAAGTGCATGTGTCTGAAAATGCAGTTTTGGAAAATTGCAGTAGGCCTAGGTTCAGCAGGTCAGTCCATATATTATCTGTTGTAGTCTTAAACATTTTGATAGCATTTTAATGACCTACTACAATTGTGATAGAATGGGGAGTTGTATGGATTAGTTGGGGTTTTCTGGGTCCAAATTCTAACATGTCAATCTCAGGAAATTGTAAGGTTCTAAAGAAATTGTAAAGACATTTCACTCAATTAGTGAATTCTGTACAGATGGGAATTTTAGGCTAGGTCAATTCAACAAGGGCTTCTAGCATTTTAAAAGTGCACACAGTCAGTGGATTAGTCAGTTTGGCCAATTATGTTAATTAATGTTCATATGAAACAGGTGTACACCTGGCAGCTGAAGGAAATGCTAGTGGCATCAAGCTGTTACGTCCCCCAGTCCTGGTGGCCATAGCCACATGCTGTTTTGGCGGCCCCTGGTGGTTGCCGGTTCTTTTGTTTTCCGTCTGTCCTAATTACAGGTGAGCCACACCTGAGCAGCGTTTCCAAGCTCTATAAAGAGGATTGGGGGTGAACAGCAGAGGAGGCGCACACGTCCCGGAAGAGAAACCTTGAGAAGCTGTCCACGCCACTTCATTCCCGCTGGCCTACTGCTTAATAACTCGATTATCTCAAAAAAACCGGTTGGCATATCTGTTGTTTCGTTAATTAAACATACCCCTATTTTGTCTAAAACGAGCCAAGAGTGTGCGTCTTCCTTTATGTTGCGGCTCCTGTCCGACGGGTCGTAACATAAGTGGGCGCTCGTCCGGGAGCTTTAATTACCGGATTCGGACTTTGACATTCAGTGGGACTTTCGTAATTATCTGCGATATTGAGTATCGGGAAAACAAGTATTCTGGTGAGTAAACAATTGTCTTTATGAAAGCGTATATACCCTCTTAGTTAATTGTGGATGTCTGCTGGTTTGTTATTTTTGTTTGTTGTTTTTGATGGATATCTCAATGGGAGTACGTTTCGCTGTGATTGCATAGGCTACGCCATTGATCTATGTGAACCACGCGAGTCTAACGTTCAAAGGGGCCTCGAGCTGAGTAAGCCACTGAGGACTAGACAGGATGAGAAAGGTATTTTTTATTTTGTTTGTTGGTCAGGAGGAGGGTTGTTGAGTAGCACTGGCATGATTTGCTTATCTGATACCTTTTTTTGTATGATTAAGTCGCAAATTATATTTCGTACTACTACTGAAAGGCTTATTGCCTGTGTGAATTGCTGGCTTTCGTGTTTTTCTCGCTGGCACTAGTGATAATTTGTGGGTGGACTTTTGTCGTGGTCATTTTTGCGTATTTTTATGTGGCCACTTTAGTGATATAGCTTTTGAAGCTCGAGCAGTTAAGCTGTTTTTGATCAATTTAAGCTTTAATAAATTTTGGCATTTCCTTGTTTTTCGTTTGAAAAGGGCATCTGAGGAGGAATTCGTTAAAGCTCCTTCAATGGAATTGTTTTTAAAATTTACTAAAGATCAACTCCTAAATTTAGCTGTTGTGTACAAAGTTGACATTTCGTCTGATGAAAAGCGTACCAAAGAAGCGATTCGATCAGCGTTGTAAGGACTGTATAAAACATGGACGACGAGTCTCCATTCACTCCCATTCAACAAAAATGGAGCCAAAATATCCTCGATATGGGCGCTGCCATGTTGCACATTTGGAGCCTGAGTCGGCGCAGTAGTGATCGGGGGGTAGCGCCGCGCTATTGAATCCCGCCCACACACCCACCCGAACAGCCTCCTGAACTTCAAACCTGGGCTGGCAGCTACGCTATTAACATAAGTGCCCGTAATAGCCAGCTCTCAGACGGAGACGGTACAGTTTACCATAGTAAAGTGAAAGAACCCCACTGCCGGCAGCTTAACTATTCGGTCGTTAATAAGGTAAATAGACTTCATGTCTAAACAGACCCCACCCCACAGTCATCTGTTTCGAAATTAGTTGAAGTACCTAACTGGCTATTGATGATATCTTGTCACTGAATCTTGCTTAACAAACTAGGTATATAGCTAATTACATTAAGTAACGCTGGCGTCAGATTTTTGCCACTTCTCGGCCACATAGCTAGCTCCAGTCAATGTTCTCAACTGTCACTTACCCAATGTTGCGAGCATATAACTGCTGACTTTCGTTGTATTTTCTAAATCACGTTCTTCCAGGAAAGTGTCATTTCCTATGTGCATGTACTAGCTGAGTAATGGGTCGAACTTCTAATTTTTCAACACGTTAGAACGGTAGATCGAATTTTGAATTAAAATAAACTGTCCTTCTCACCAAAGTTAGCTTGCTGTGTTTAATAAGTCGCGTATCTTACCGTTAGCTAATGTTGCATTTCTTAAAAATGTAACATAATCGCAATTGAAGATAACCATCATAGCTTGGGGGACCGGCAATTCATTCTCTGTGATAGTTAACTTAGCAATCCAACACCCCTACACTTTCTTTTATGTGGACTCGATGTCTTTGAATGCATAGATAGTAATTGAGTTTTGGTATCCACATTTTTATACGACGAAATGGACTCGGCAATTCTTGCATCCTCCACAGTGGATAAGAGTCTATATAAATCTCATGGGAATATCTGGAAACCGACACCTGTGGTTATTTAAGCATAAGACTTTTCACTGGAGAATGTCATAAAAAAACTGAAGTTTATAACATTAAGTCACATCTATTTCATGCATAAAAAGCACAATACCACCTGATAAAATATGGAATAATAGAATATAAACATGAAATATGTTAAATTGCAGAAAAAGCCAGCAGAAGTGACATTTAAAGGTGACATTTGCATTTTACAACCAACAGGGTCAAAAGTTTACATTACTGGGGACAGCTACGTTCGCCGTGGGGAAAAACGAGCAAGGGAGACCACCGGGACCGACCTTGGTCTGGATGCCCAGGTCCAGTGGTTTGGCTGGGGTGGCATGGTTTGGGGAAACCTCCTCCCCTTTATTAACCAGTGCCTGAGAGGAAGAGCTGTGACGGAGGTCCTGCTGGTCCACTGTGGCGGGATCGACCTCGGAATACTCAAGAGTGTGAAGCTTGTCGCAGGGATCAAGCAGGACTTGGAAATTCTCCATCAGCAGTTCCCTTGGATGAAGATCATCTTCTCTGCCATCACCCAGCGATGCCGGGGGAGGTCTTCCCAATCCAATCCAAAGATTGACAAAGCCCGGCAATATGTCAACAGTGTGACGGCTACCTTTGTTTTGTCTATTGGTGGAGACATCTTGCATCATCCTCAGATAAAGCATAGAGATCCTGGCCAATTTTTGCATGATGGAGTTCATTTCACCCCTATGGGAAATTATATATTTTTAAATAACATTGTGGCTGTGTCTGAACGACCAAATCCAGTAGGGTGATGCTGAATTTGGATTTTCAACATCAGCTAAGTCATAGTTTTTTTTGCTTTATGTGATGTTTGATGCGCTTTTTATTCATTTATTTATTTTTATACTAGGGTGGTAGCCATCATACTTTTCCCAGCTCTTCCTCTCCATCCACCTTCCTTTCTCTCTTCCTCTTCAATCTTTTCTCCAAACCATTTGCTTTCCTCCAGCCTTTTCACCTGATGGACTTCCTTAATGTTTCCCCACGGCAAATGTAGCCAGTGGATTGTCTTTGGGCCACACAGAACTCTTTGCTGTGTGTAGTTTTTGTTTAAATAAACATTTTTTATTCAACTCATTTGCATGCCTCTGATTTACAGCAGCAAAGGACATAGTATATGTGAAAGAATTCAGAGTGAAGTTTTTGCTGGATGTAAATGTAAAGACCTTTATTGTACATTACAGGTTTAATTTACCACCATCACAGAAAATGTGCATCGAATTACAAAATATTTCTCATGTACTCCCAGTCCAAGGACAGATGTCTGGAGTCTTTGTTGGAAAACTGAAGGCTTAGAAGTCAAGATGAACGGCTTTTGAATGTAATATTAAACAATCAAAAAAAAAAGAATGACAGTTTATGCCAATATTTGAAGATGACATATAAGGAAAATGACACGGACGGAACAAGCATATATAAGAGAAGCCAGTTACATGTCCATTATTTTTCAATCAACATGGACTTGTCTACCTCCAAGTGTAAATTACCGTCTAACAGAACCATTGCAAGTTTCAGTGACAATGCATAGTTGAGCAGTTTTGACAAGCATTTTCATCAGTTTTTCATTTATAAATCACTTCAGAAGTATTCTCCAGCAATAAAACAAAAGAATTGCTTATAGCATCTTGTAGCATTGCATGTAGAGTCTTCACTGGTCCGGGGTAACCTCAGGGTTACCCAGTGGTTTGGCGGCTTCTGTAATCACATGGTAAAAAAAGAAAACATATCTAATTATTTGTGAAGCTTATATCTGAAACCTGAAGTGCAGTCTGCCCTACCATGACAGCATTAAAATTGACTTGCACGTTCCAACTCACACATCTGGCAATTTTGCAAACGGCAGGTTTGACATTTAAAAAAACAAACAAAAAAAAAAAAAACTAGAGTGGAGATATATGCAGCTTTATATACTTTGAAACTAAATTCTTTCTGCTACCAATTTACATTCTTTTTTATGTGTGGTCACATGCACCTATTCCGACTTATTTGAAACGTGTTTCAGACATAGACTGTATATGAAGAGACATCAAATTTCAAAATAACTTCCTCTAATTTTCAAGAAATTATAAAGCTGATCAAGGAAAATATTATTTTGTCATTGTGCAACGCCCAAACTCAGCTCTGACCTTCTAAATTAAGATACTGAAAGCATTACCTTAACAGATATGTTTCAGTGGCTGAACTAACTAACCATTAATTGCCGAGTGCAAGGTAATATGTGAGTTAACGTTAACTGAAGTCAGCAAGCTTGCTAGTTAACGTTAAGGTCACTTGATAGCAAACACAGCAATAATTAACGAAAAGACTACTCGCACTTATTTAAGTGCATCCAAGCACAAAAATTGATCGAAATTCGCTTTAGACGCACTTATAAGTGTGGCCAAGATGCACATTGCTCCATTGCCCACACTTAAAGTAAGTGTGTCCTACGGTAAAATTTTTTTTTTTTTGGCGAAACGTATTTTAAGCGGTACTTTCTAAGCAGCACTGGAATGGTCATCAACTGGCGCACTTATAAGTGTGGCCAAGAAAAAAATTCAGCATTGGCGACATGTATAAGTGCACATAACATCGGCCATAATTAATGCATAATTTAGTAGCGCAACAACCATCACGGTATCAACTAGTGTTGCACCGATACCGATACCAGTATCGGGTATCTGCCCGATGCCGCGTTAATATGCTCGTACTCGTACTCGTCCACATTTGCCGATACCACGCACCGATACCACTTAATGTAAGATGCAAGGTAACTGCCTGCTCACGGTCGCATAGGCTACAGTATGTTGTACTATTTGACTTCTATGTCTAGGGGGAGACAGCGAGTTAGAAAAAATACGAGAAAGAGAGCTTTATAGTTATCACATCACATGCAGGCATACGCGCATACACACAAGAGGTGTATAGTAAAGAAGTACATGTAGGCAACTTCGTTACAGTACTTAAGTAGTTTTTTCGAGGATTTGTACTTTACTTGAGTTTTTTTTTTTTTTAACCGGGACTTCTACTCTACCACATTTAAAAGATAAAAAGTATACTTTTTCTTCGTTACTTTGACACTGGCCACTTCACTACACGTTACAAATTAAAATATGTACTGTATATAATTCATCATTTAAGGATTATCTGGATGCGGCATGTTCAAGAAGAACAATGGTGTTCGGCAGGGTATCTTAAGCGTTTTGGGCAGATGTTTCTACCAGCGGACATGGAGCTGCAAATTTATGCACGCAATTACAATATTCTATCACTAGATGGCACACCCGGATCAGTTATTGAATATTTACAAGCAAGCCGAGCTCGCACAAGCACACACCCACAATCACACACACAGAGACTTAGAATTGTGTATCTTCTTATTTTACGACAAATATATTAGTAACATATGGTTACCTTAAACATTTTAGTTGTGGTGAAGTTAAATCTTTTTTATTTGTCATTTGTGTAATTGAAATATGGCGCTACCACACACTTTAAGTGATGCCTTGTTTGCTTGGAAAGCTATTATTCACTTTAGTTGGATTGAGAATGCCTATGAATGTGTGTAGAAACTATCTGCGCCAATTAATAGTTCTACTGACTTTTTATGAAGTTGGGTGTGTTACCTTGCCTATGCAGCGAGTTTACTTTTCATTTGTCAAGCTTCAGTAATGTTTTGCCTCATTTGATGGCAGTGCTAGTTCAATGGCTTTTTGTCGGGCATAAATACAGAAAGATTTTTAGCAGTTAGCCCTACTTTTTTTTTTTTTCTTTTTGGAAATAGCCATGTGTGAATCGTTTGATATTGGCCTCTTTTAGGCTTGTTATAAAAAGAAAATAAAACCTGTACTCCGACATTGTCATTGTATTTTCCTGGAAAACATTTCAGAAATATCGGTATCGGTACTCGGTATCGGCAAGTACACAAAATAAAATACTCGTACTCGTATCGGTTTTTAAAAAAGTGGTATCGCTGCATCCCTAGTATAAACAACTTTTACATGATATTCTTCCCGGTTTACACCACTCCCTCATTTACAGTTTGAGTCCATCACCTTCCAGGCCAAACTCGAAATGTTGTCAGGTTTTCCCCGATACTTTGTCCAATCAATCTTATAAGAGTTACCCCGTTACCTAGCCAATTCCACTCAAGTAGATGCATTGATTCCAGCCGTAATTTCATCCGAAACCTGCCGAATCGACATTGAAATTAGTAATGAATTGAATCCACTTTCGGTATGTTTCATTTTTGTCATATTGTCGTTGGTAAAATAATCTGTACCTCCTCGATCCAATTAGTTTTTCTTGCCGTTTTAGCTGCTGTCCATAAGGTTGCAACATAAGGTTGGAATTTTGTTGTGTTACCTGCTGAAAAACGAGAAGTTGGCTTGCTGATGCTTATGGAAACACTCGAACCTAGGGGCTCGTCTAGTTACTGAACATTAGATAGCAAGCTTGCTACATCGTTTACTCTACTTTAATAGCCTAAGCGACTTCAATCAATTCAAAAGTTGAAGGAATTAGCCAGCCATTTGCAAGGTTCTAACGTTGATCCCCTGGGTAAGCAGAATTCCTACCAGGCAAAGTGACTCGCAATCTGTGTTCATTCTAAAATTCCGAGATACAGACTGCAGAACTGGAAGCTAAAGGCTGAAACTACTGCGGCACTGGCCTAATATTTCAAGTTCAAGTTCACAAGAACAACATTTTATGACACAGTGCCGTTAACTTCATTCAAATGCTTACCTTAATAGGTATTCTCTAAAATTAAAAATTAAAAATGTATATTTTGCCAGTTATGAATGGCTACCGATCACCATTTTCCCCCATATTAATCCTAAACGTTTGGACTCTGCTTGCAGTCTTAACGTAGCCAAGGTAGCTAGCTAACTTGGTAATAACTTAACTGACCGTTCAACTTCAACAAACAAAAAATAAACTTACCGAAAAAACTGCAAAGATCCTTCCGATCGGTCCGGTTGGTTAGTACGATTCACAGCAGAGCAATTCATTTCGTCATTTTTTGTTGCAATCTGTCCTGCTTGAAGCACATTTGCTGTTAGCTATGAAGAATTTCAGATAACGTTAAGTCTCCTGTCGACGTTTCCTACTCCAGCTCTACGTAAAATTACTATTCATGAAACGAAATCCGCAGGGGGCAGGGGCTATCGCGACTCAGTCCACGCACTGCAGTTGTCAATCACTGCTGTTTATTATGACTACACGCCCCTTTTGCATAATATCAAATAAAAAGTTTACAGCGAACTTCTCAGAAAAATTGACGCTAGAATATAGATCAGCATGGTAAGAACTTCTTAAAAAGGAAGAAACCATCTTCAGAAAAAAACTTTTTCATGTACGCATTTTTCTCTGTGTGGCATTTCTCCCCTCCACTACCATGGAGGGGGCGGGCTTATAATTTGTACTGCAGCCGGCCGGTAGTTGGCGATCAAGACGTTTGGGCTTAACTTTTCAGGAGACGTTCGGCTGTCCATGTTTTATACAGTCTTTGGTAATAATATATACAGCGCCCTCCATAATTGTCGGCACCCCTGGTTAAGATGTGTTAAAAGCCTGAAAATAAATTCAATTTTTATTGCAGAAGCATACTCTCACTCTGAAAATTGTAGAAAAATGTAACCTTCAACTCAAGTGAATTTTAAGGGGAAAAAAAAATCCCTGACTAAGAAATAATTATTTTTCATAAAATCACCTGCTACACAATTATTGGCACCCCTAAAAATTCCTAGGAAATAAATGTAATTGAAGTATTTCTGTCATTTCTACAGTAGTTTACAAAGTTGATCAGAGTATCTAGGAACATTTAACTAGTAATTCATCACTTCCTGTTTCCCTGGGGTATAAATATGACGTGACACAGAGGCCATTTCTCTTATCCACTCTTCAACATGGGAAAGACGAAGGAACACACCATTCAAGTAAGGCAGATGTGTGTCGACCTTCACAAGTCAGGCAATGGCTACAAGAAAATAGCCACTCGCCTGCACCTGCCCATATCTACTGTCAGAGGAATCGTTAATAAGTTTAAAACAACTGGAACAGTGGTGAACAAGCCTGGGCGAGGACGCAAGGTTATTTTGCCACCACGCACAGTGAGGATGGTAAGAGAAATAAAAAGTTCTCCAAAGCTCACTGTTAAAGAATTGCAACAAATGGTAGCATCTTGGGGTCACAAAGTCTCCAAAACAACCATCAGGCGCTATTTACATACCAACAAGCTGTTTGGGAGGCATGCACGGAAAAAACCTTTTCTCACTCACAATCGTAAACGCAAACGTCTGGAGTTCGCTAAGCGGTACTGGGACTTCAACTGGGACTGTGTGCTTTGGTCAGATGAGACCAAGATAGAGCTTTTTGGCAACAAACACTCTAAGTGGGTCTGGCGGAACACAAAAGATGAGTATGCAGAAAAGCACCTCATGCCCACTGTGAAGTATGGGGGAGGATCGGTGATGCTGTGGGCCTGTTTCTCTTCCAGAGGCCCTGGGAACCTTGTTAGGGTGCATGGCATCATGAACGCTTTGAAATACCAGGACATTTTAAATCAAAATCTGGTGGCCTCTGCCCGAAAGCTGAAGATGGGTTGTCACTGGGTCTTTCAGCAAGATAATGACCCTAAACATGTGGCTAAATCTACACAGAAATGGTTCACCAGACACAGAATCAAGCTCCTCCCATGGCCATCTCAGTCCCCAGACCTCAACCCCATTGAAAACCTGTGGAGTGAGCTGAAGAGGAGAGTGCAGAGGAGAGGACCCAGGTTGCTGGATGATTTAGAGAGATTGTGCAAAGAGGAATGGTCAAAGATCCCTCTTTCTGTATTCTCTCATCTTGTGAAACATTATAGAAGAAGATTAGGTGCTGTTTTGTTGGCAAAAGGGGGTTGTACAAAGTATTAACATCAGGGGTGCTAATAATTGCGGCACACATGATTTGATGTAAAAGAATTATTTCTTAATGTGGGATTTTTTTCCCACTGAATAAATGCACTTGAATTAAAGGTTGGATTTTCCTCTTTTTTTCGTTGTGGTCCTATATTATTTAGAAAAAAACTGAATTTATTAGAAGCTAAAGAACACATCTTAACCAGGGGTGCCAATAATTATGGAGGGCGCTCTATGATGTGGATATATATTGTGATATATTTTTATTGAGGTATTTTGTTGGCCACAATAAAAGCCTTTTTTTTGTAAAATGAGTCATTCTATAGTTTGTTTTCTTCGTAAATCTCTGGTTTTGAGCCATTCCATACTCTGTTAACTATGCACTATTGGTTTCAATGTCACTAGCGTTTGTTTCGTGATGAAATGGCCATTTCCCTTCTCGCGCACCCTTCTCAGCTTTTTCACCCCTGACCAGTTTGCATACCTGTATCTATGAGCCTAGAGAAAATAAACCCCACTTAACTTACCTCCAAAATATTGGACAACATGCAACAAAGGGTTAATGCTGAAAGGTACATACAGGTTTTGGAGCAACATGTGCTGCCATCCAAGCAATGTCTTTTTCAGGGACGTCCCTGATTATTCCAGCAAGACAATGCCAAGCCACATTCTGCACGTGTTACAACAGCGTGGCTTCGTATTAAAAGAGTGCGGGTAATAGACTGGCCTGCCTGCAGTCCAGACCTGTCTCCCATTGAAAATGTGTGGAGCATTGAGGCAAAAACCTTGGGAATTTTCAAGAGCAGGCTTGACTTAAAGCTAGATACCATTGAACGGCCTGTTCTCGCCACTCATGTTATATCATGTTATGTTATTATCAAGGACAAAATACGCCAATGGAGACCCCGGACAGTTGAGCAACTGAAGTTGTACATCAAGCAAGAATTGGAAAGAATTCCACCTACAAAGCTTCTACAATTAGTGTCCTCTGTTCCCAAACGCTTATTGAATGTTGTTAAAAGGAAAGGTGATGTAACACAGTGATAAACATGCCCCTGTCTCAGCTTTTTTGGAATGTGCTGCGGGCATCAAATGCAAAATGAGTGAATATTAAAAAAAAAAAACAATAGAAATCAGGAATGTTTAAAGCTATAGTACGTAACTTTTACATGTCCGTAAATGTTCGTTTCATCCAAGCCACTACTAGAGGAGATGACATAATGCTGATTAAGCCGATCTGCTCCTCTAACATCTCACTGTTTTTTTCAGTATTTGTTGTTTTGTATTGCGTGTCGACCGGCGACATTCCCGCGCTGGCACACAGGAAATGACGCGTTTTATTTCAAAACAAGAAGGGAGGGGGAGGAAGAGTGGAGTCTCTCCTCGCAAGAGAGCTCCGGACCCCACGCAACTTGTTTTGTTTGGACCAGCGCCGCAGATTTCTAGCCTTCTGAGTTCACAACTCTCTTAAATTAGAACGATGTTGGACTTTCTGGCGAAAAACTAACTCGGTTAAATATTACGGACTTGGAGATTTATGGAATAAAACGTGAGTACTTGCATTTGCGTAATGAACACAGAGCAGGAGAACAGTGCCGTGACAAACTAAAGAAACTGCGGCTGCAATATTGCGTAGTGGAGGACGCAGTGTGAAAGTCTGGCACCTCAAGTTCTGAGAAAGATAAATTATCGTGGTATAGCCAGTGGACAGCATAATCGGCCAAAAACCCAAAGGCGAAAGTATTCCATTTGCAACCTCCATCAACTGTTGCAGCTACGGTCATGTATCATTATAATACACTATCACCATGATACTAACCAAAATAACACAAGCATTATAACTGTGCGAACACTGTCGTCAGTCATCATCGGCCTTTGGTGGTGTGGTCCGGTGCTGCATCCTTCTGATTCAAGTGGGTCGAATTTGCTATATATATACCTATGGCTGCTGTGGTGAGTATAGCGGTGTTTCTATACTCTATAGGATGCAGGGAAAGCTAGAATCCACCCCAAACAGACACATTTGTAGAACGGGTCGACATGCCTCAGTGTAGACCGTAGAAATCCGGTGGGGCTGAGTTTAGAGAGAAACATGGACAGTGAGGAGCAGCAAAAAGTGAACCAACAACCTATGGACTGGTTCGGTGTGTATTATAAGGACCTGCTGCTCCGTGTGCAGAACTGGTGTGTCGTTAGCGTGGAGTAACGAACAGCTTCTGCGCTGGTATATGACAGAGGGGCGAAAGCTCCAGGCTACACGGTATTTTCGGAAATTGTCCGTGGCAATGGTTTACTTATTGCGCTGGAATGACCAGCGTTTGCTTGCAGAAAATGGGAGCGTTATGGATAGTACACGACAGCTAGAGAGAGCTCCTTTTATGTTATGAACATAATACAGGTGCTACAGACCGTAAGTTCCATTAGCGTGAACAGTTGCTCGTGTGGAGCTAGCGAATCGATAAAATGGACATAAGTGATATGGAAGTTTCGGCAGTATTGTTCTAATAATGCAAAATTCCTCTGGTGGGCGACAGAAGTTACGCACTATAGCTTTAAGGAGTAGAGTGGATATGCCGTCCTTGATAGAGGAATTAAAAAAGACTGACTGTGGTAGCATTTTGTCATGTTCAAATGTCAATGATGCATATAATAATCTGATTGAAATACTGCAAAGTATTCGAGAAAAGTATTATGAAGGAGAAAATCACTAAGACAAAACTGCACTCTCAAAAGCCATGGGTAACCGCTGGCATCATACGTTCCATCAACCGAAAGCAACGTCTTTACAAGAAAGTCTTGTGTACCAAATCTGAAAATGACAAACTGCGTTACACCCATAGACTGTATAAAAAGATGGACGCAGCACCCTGGTCTGAAAAAAGAAGCCCTTGCAGAAGTACTGTAAAATGGGATTCTATTTAATGGCCAGCGGATGGTGACGTCGGTGGTTGCAGAAAGAAGTTCAATGCTATAGAAGTCTATGAGAAAATGACCCTACTATCCCACCTGATTTTTCATTTAAATAATGATTTATCACATTATCTTATGATATCTATAGCAAGTTTCAAGTCTCCTTCGATATATCATGATGTTCATTTTTGTAAATTATGGTCCCATATAGACTAGAATAAAGGATAAAGCCAGAATGTGCTGTAGGGGCGTGGCTATCCTCTGGTCCTCGTCCGATACGGTCAGATCCAGAACCACGGTCCTCCCCGGATCTTCAGTGCACGCTCTCGTCCAATAGAAATCACATCCAGTTTCAAAATGACAACATGGCGCAATTCAAATTGCCAAAATCGAGGCTTCCTTGATGCTATGCTGAAACCAATGAGTGACGTCACGGTAGCTTCGTCCATCTTTTTATAGAGTCTATGGTCACACCAAATTTATAAATACCGTATATGACCAAATAATCGCCCGCGTGCAAATACGCGCCTGTGTGCAAAAAGCCGCCGGGGGTCCAACCTCATTTTGCGTATTAAACGCCGGTTCAATTAAACACCCGGGGCTTAATTAAACACCCGGGCGATTATGTGCACTATTGTATATAACATCTGTGTTACCCCATGTTGCGGTAATACAGACGCTAAAACAAGCTTCGGTTAGTCTTTGTACGTATATCTGATGTCAATAAAGATGTGGGGGAAAAAAATAGCAGACGGTCTTTGGCACAGAGATATAAAAAAACTTGAGTGGAGAACGTCATTGGCTGGACCTAAGCGCACACGGCAGAATAGCTCTGCCATCGTATGCATGTATAGAAGTCCAATGAGACCCATGTAAAAGTAAACATGGGTGTCGACAATTATCTTTTTTTGGGTGGGGGACCTGTTTTCCATGTTCTTTTTTATCGTTTCATACTGAAAAAAGGACACGAATAAGGAATTGTAAATTAACAATATTTATGCTCTATTATTTGGTAAAGCTAAAGAATAAGCTCTACGATTGCCCTACCCTTTATACTGTATAATCGCTCAGTTACCTACGTTTTCGTTTCGTTCAAAGAAAAAGCTTTCGCATCCAGCTGTGCCTGCGAGTCTGACTCAGGTCTATACCTGGAAGAAACTAGTCGTGATATGCATATGATTTTATATGTATGCTTTGTGTATTCAGATCGGAACAACTTCATTCTGAAGTGTTCATACCCACTTGTTGTCTTCATTTAGTCCGTCTTTGCCCTGACACGATGGATAACAGGATGATACTGAGTGTTGGCCCAACTGGGATCAATGTGGAAATCTCAAAACTAAAGTATGTAAATGAAACCGCGCCAGTTTCAGTTTCTGCAAGTACACTGTTAATAATAAACAAATAAACTGAAGCCTTTTTTGCCAGGTAATTTAACTGGCACCTTTTAGCCAGTTATTTTAACTGTCATTTTGCATTAAGTTTACCACGGAGTTCAGTGCATGTTCAGTGTAAACCACGGTTAAATGCGCGCAGGACTCCACTTACAGTTAAAATGACAAGGAGACAATGCGCTAATTTAACGGTTAAATTCAGTCAGTTTATAACTGTGTAGGAAAGCCGAATTGGCCTGGTGCAGGTCAGTGCAAAAATAAATAATGGCCTGTTGCAAATACCCGCCTGGTTCTTATAAACGCCTGGGGTCCGAGTCGATTTTGCGAAATAAACGCCCGGGCTACTAAATGGTCATATACAGTAAGTTGAGTATTATAATTCACAAATCACGGAAGATTTTTTATGAAAATATACTGAAGAAAAGCTGTTCTAATTTCAGGAAAACATGGTCTATCATAAACAAACTGATAGATAAGAAGAAGGGCTCTAATTTCTTGGCGCAGCGCAGGGTGGCGCAGCCCACGCAGTGATAATTTTGTGCGGTGCAGCCCGCGCAGTGGTAATTTCGTGGATGCAACACCGTGCGCAGCCACTTTGGCAATTTGGTAGACGGGCGTGCGCCGAGATGGGTGTGGCGGCGTAGTAGGGGGAGGTGTCACATATTCATCATGACGCAGTGACAATTTCGTGGAAAAAGGCTCGCCAAAAGTGCGCAGAGAGCTCACCAGCTCCAACCTGGTTTACTTTCTGTGCAGTGGTAATTTGGCTGACTGGCGCACAGTGCGCACACGTCACCGAAACCTCACAGGCAGGTTTCCAGAATGTCAGGCACATTTCAATGCAATAAATAATTACAGCAACCACTATTTAATGTAACTATCTGAATCAGCACATAATTTATAGTATCTATATCGATTGTCCTGATGTCAGATCAGTGAGTGAGAGAGAGAGAGATGTGTGCATGTGGGCGCGTGAGTGCGTGTGTTGGCTATGTGGGTGTGTGTCCTTCAGCTGCTTTCACACCGGACGCGAAACGAATTTTTCGCAAGACTGATTACATTGAAAGTCAATGCAAAGACACGAATATTGACTTTGAATGTAATCTGTCGTGGAAAAAATTTGTTTCGTGTCTAGTGTGCAAGCGGCTTAATACTATTATTATCACTTAGATTTTATCATTTTTAGTGGGGGAAAGGAATACAGCCTGATTGCTATGATCTCGTACTGAGTTAAGATCACATATTGAAAATAAATGTGTACCGAATCTTGCATTGTTGTCCATGCATGTTAATCCCAAAATTTTAAGCAGCAACAGGGTGTAATAATAGGAACACGCTATCCATCGTTTCTCTTCCCAATGATGCAGGCAGAAGAAATAAATGAGCAACCGTCGTATTTCATTCCAACTTCATAAGTTTGAATGATCTGACGTAGTTTCGTTTTGAAATTCCATTCAAGTTTGCTAATGGTAATAATTTGCGAATGCCCTAGCTAGCCAGCTAACTCATATTCGTAATGCTTAATATAGACGTAAGTGGTGCAGAAAACACGCCTGAAGCAGCAAAGTAAAATGCAACAGTTATGCATCATGCAGATATAGGACAGAGGCTTCTTTATTCCAACATTTTAAAGGTGAGGAGAGGAGCTCATTTGATTGGTGAAGATTTGACTCGGCTGTGTTAAACCCACTCAGGCCTTCTCTCCTCCCTCTTTGCCACTTGCGCTGGCAGGAGGGACAGAGGCGGGACAGAGGAGTACTTGCGCCGGGCACGAAATTGCAAAATATGCCTGGATACACCCCGTTGGCGCGGCGCTCCCCTCATTCGCCGTGCCTACGCCGCGCCTGTGCCTGGTCAACGAATTTAGAGCCCGAAATCTCCAACTCTCCCTAATTATGTTAACATCAATCAGAATAAAGTCTTTGACAATAAAATATGGCGGAGGCATTCAATCAATTTTTTGCCAATATTGGGAAAAACGGGGCCTCAAAAATAGTTGCAACCAAATATGACTTCAGAACTTTTTTATGTAAAGATGCTCCAGTAAGCTCTTTTCATATGCATCCAACGAATAAAGATGAGATTAATATGATAATAAGTAACTTAAAATGCAGTTTATCAATGGATGTGAATGGGCTTAGTTTGAGTTTTCTGAAACATATCAGTTCCTACATTTCAATACCATTTTCTCATAGTTGTAACCTTTCACTTGTAAATGGAGAATTTCCCATAGCCATGAAATTAAGCAAGGTTATTCCAGTTCATAAATCTGGCGATGCTAATACCCTCAAAAATGATCGACCTATTTCCCTTCTTCCCTCCTATTGAAAGTACGAGAACAAATTGTCTACGACAGACTTTACAAGTACTTATCTGCCAATGACCTAATTATACCACAACAATTTGGTTTCCGAAGAAACCACTCAACCGAGCTAGGTATGGTGGGGAGTGGCGTCCCCCAGGGATCGGTGTTGGGACCCCTGCTGTTCCTCATCTAGATTAATGACCTTGATAGGAATATTGAGAGCAGATTAGTTAAATTTGCAGATGATACTAAATTGGGGGGTTTGGCAAATAGTTTAGAGTCCACTAAAGTGATTCAGGATGATTTGGATAGAATCCAGAATTGGGCAGAAATGTGGCAAATGAAATTTAATGTAGCGAAATGTGAAGTTGTACATGTAGGTAATAAAAACATTATATGGGATTACTTCGTGGGAGGTTTAAAACTGGAATGCGCTCCACACGAGAAAGATCTGGGAGTGATTGTTGACCAAACCCTCATAGGCTCTAGCCATTGTGCCGTAGTAGTTAAAAAAGCCAACCGGATGCTGGGATACATTGCCAAAAGTATTGAGTACAAATCTAAGGAGGTGATGCTTCTTATGTACAACACATTCGTCAGACTACATCTGGAGTATTGTGTACAGTTCTGGGGACCATACTTTTAGAAAGATATAGAGGCTCTAGAGAAAGTTCAGAGAAGAGCCACTAAGCTAATTCCTGGTATAAAAGATGAAAGCTATGAGAAGAGGCTGAAAATCCTTAATCTCTTTAGTCTTAGGAAAAGGAGACTAAGGGGTGATTTGATTGAGGTCTTTAAATATGTTAAAGGGATTAACAAAGTGAATTATGTAGGATTCCTTCGATCAAGTGTTGTTAGTAGAACTCGGGGTCACAAATGGAAGTTGACCAAAGGTAAATTTAGCACTGATATTCGGAAACATTTCTTCACCCAAAGAGTAATTTCGATGTGGAATAGCTTGCCTGACCATATTGTTGAGGCAGAGACCTTGGGGGTTTTCAAGAGCAGGCTTGACTGAAAGCTAGATACCATCGAGTCATGGAGTATCTGAAGGGATATATTCACAATTGTATAAAGAAACTGGCAAGCGTAGTTGGGCTGGACGGCCTGTTCTCGCCATTCATGTTATGTTATGTTAACCGAATTGGCACTTATTCTCACCACTGTATTGATTTCTTTGTTCATCGCAAACAAAAAGATTGCTTTAGGAATTTCATTGTCTTGAGCAAGGCCTTTGACTGCCAAAACCATAATATTCTTTGACTGTCAGGTCTCGCCTGTCCAGACCCAGCACGCAGGCCGATTAAGGCCTGGAGCGTTGCCACACTCAGCCACACGAGGAGCAGCTGTGTGTTACTACTGCTGAGCAGTGGCAGGATGTATAAATACCACTGCTTTCTCATTGTTCTTTGCAACTTCTCTTATGCCATACGCCTGTGTAGCTTAGCTCTCCGTTTTGCATGTATAATTCTGCTAAATCTAACCTTTGATATTAGTGCTGTGCACTTCCAGCACTTTATTAATACTAAGGAACCTCGTTTCCTTTTCTTTTACAGTAATGCTTGTGTTGTTTGTACACCTTTGTTTGTATTATCATAGTTTATTTTGGAACTGCGATTCCTGTTTTGTTTTGTATTTTTGATTATGCCTCCCACAGATAAATACTTCAACTAAATCCATCCTTGCACTTGAGTCCAGTCCATGTTTTCCTGGTCTCCGTGCCTGCAATGGTTCTCTTCCAATTCAGAAGGTCGCAGACAATAAGTTCACTTTAAGGGGACAAACTCTGATACAACATCGATTGACACTGGAGTCCCTCAAGGTAACATATTAGGACCCCTTTTGTTAATTTTGTTTGTAAATGACCTTAATGTGTCTGACCTTTTTTCTTACATTTTAAACACAGACAATACCACATTATTTCTTTCTGATGATAATCTTGAATTATTGATTACAAAATCCAACAGGGAAGTAGCGAAAATAGCAAATGGTTTCAAGCAAACAAATTATTAATTAATACATCAAAAACTAAATTCACGTTATTCAACACTGGCCGAAAACTGCAATCTCTCACCAATATAAAGTTATATATTAACGGGGAAACAATCCCATGGGTCAATTCCACAAACTTTCTCGGCTTAATCATTGATCATAAACTACACTGGGATCTGCACATAAATCACATATCGAAAAAAGTCAGTATGTGCATTGGTATCCTGAATAAGGTTAAATCATTTATACCCCCATGCACATTGTTTATGCTGTACAATACAATGATACTGCCGTATCTTAATTATTGTAGTCTAGTATGGGGTAGAGCAGCTCAGTGTCGATTGCACAAGTTAATAGTTCTACAAAAATGAGCAATACAGATTTGCTCTGGCGTACATTATAGAACTCACTGCGAACCACTTTTTGGTACCCTCAGGACACTTCCGCTAGCCAGAGTAGTAACATTCAAAACGAGTATATTCATGTATAAATTACAACATGATCTCTTTCCCACAGTCTTTACAAACTATTTCATCAAACAAAACAAAATCCACTCAAAATACACCAGAAGAAGCACAGATATTCGACCACCAATTTTCCATACATCATTTGTCCAAAATCAGTCGATCAAATATCATGGTGCTATTATATGGAACAGTGTGGAAAATTCAATTAAAAATCTCAGCCTTTCTTGTTTCAAGAAAAAATAAAAGAATTACCTTTTATGTTAGCTCACTTGGTTAAGGCGCCGCATTTGCGGAGCAGTAGTGACTACGACGGCGCGGGTTCGATCCCCGGTCGAATCAACCAGCAGTGGTCGGCAGCGTTTTCAGAACAGTGCATGATTGGCTAAAGCGCTGTCGGAATGCAAATTGGGAAGGGACTGCTGGGAAGGGAAATTAAAAAGGATTGCCTTGTTCGTTGCTCAAGCGCCTCCTGTTGGCCAGCCGGGCGCTCGTCAGTGAGATTCTAAGGTTGCTCACGTTCGGGTATCCTCCGCCCTCGTTCTGAACTTGCGATAGTTTCGACCAATGAGTGTAAAGATGCAGGGGCTGACAGGCGCGTGCTTCGGAGGAAAGCTGCGAGCTGTCTCTCTCTCCTGAGCTGGCAACAGGGGATCGCATACGAGCAAGCCTTGTACATAGTTCTCGGATTGGGCATTCCAGATTCAGGTGGGATTGGAGCAGAGGACGCGTTAACCGAATATTTTCCGTCATTGACGGATTTTTTTTAACAATGACGGAAAATTTTGAAGGCCATCCATCATTTTGACAAAATGTAATTCACACCCCCATCCAATTGGTGGTGGGTGTCATACTGTCTCGAGCGTTGTCTTTGATCTGTATGACAGATGCCAAGTCTCACGCACTCGGCGTCGGTCTCATGCATTTTTTCAGCTTATTCACCATTGTCCGCAATTATTCAATGAACGCTTATTAATGAGATTATCACATGGAATTAAAATCCTTGTGCACTGAAGTTTCAGTTTCACTTGCGTGTAGGTGGACCTCACTATAGAAAGCGATCATGACTCCGGACTTCTCGTGCTTCTCTTTACTCAGGGATTAGAAACAATGCATGTGTTTCATGATCGATTAAATTGTTTAAATGAAATAAGACCATTTGAAACGTCTTTATGCAATTCCATTGCTTTCAACCCTCAGTAAACACAAGCGTGAGAATTCCTGAGTCATAATCAATTTCCGTGTCACTAGTGGGGAAATCCACCGTAATGCACGTGAAATGATTAACTTAATGCACAATGACTTGAATTTTGCGAGTGAATTTCTTCAGTTCGCGTTGATTGAATAATTGCTGAATCCGGCACAGGAACGTGAATGCCACTAAGAGGCGAGAGACTTACGCCGAAAATGCATGAGACTTGGCATGTCTGGTATGATCCTGTATTCCTCATATTTTTTGTAATATGATCATTTGCTCTTCATTTGTAAAATATGCTGCTCTGCTGCCGGTAGACGATTGGTCATATGCTACAAACGCCGTCTCTGTTATGTGAACACGCAGATATCTAGGTCGGGAAAGCCCCGGTTGACATTACGAGTTGATAAGCTGCTTCGTAGGACCGCTTAGCGAGACTGCGGTTGTTAGGCTTAGTGAATCCCAGCAATAACTGAAAGCATTGTTCATTTGCGCACTGTTACTGTGTGGGGGGAGAAATCATTTATGATGTTTCATAAAGTTCATACAGAAGTAAGTTTGAAAATCCACGCAGTGCTGTATTTAACACAGTGCGCAATGTGTGTCTACATGAATCACTGTCAGCATCAGCTAATGCGTAATCTATAAATTATTCTGTTTATTTTATTTAAAAAAAATAAACGATTATAATTTTAAAAAATAAAATTACAATGATGGATAATAATTGATTATGACAGAATTTTTATGCCCCTCTCCGTCACACTTTCTGATTGTCTGTCATTGTAACGCGACCTCTGGATTGGAGATGCCAAATGGGAAAAAAAAAAAAATTACCTTTTATATGGGCCGTAAATCACTGTAATCTTTACTATGTACATTATTCAATCTTTGAAAGTGCTTTGTTTTGTTTTCCTGGTCTGAAATACATAATTCATTTTATGATGGGATTTTGTTGGTTGAACCTCATTTTGTCACTTGCTGCTTGTTTTATTATCATTCAAATTTCGATTAATATATCCTATTGGACATTATGTGGTTGGTTTCATGACAAATATGGTGGTCTGACGGCCGCATGGCCTTTTGATTTCACTCTCATTACAATGCATCTGACATTTGACTTAAGTCTGTTCTTATTTTCTTTTTATGATTTCACCTATTCATACGACTGTTATCACTTCTTCCATTTAATGTATTTAATTTTTGCATGATTACACTTTATTATGATGTTTAATTTATGTTTAATATGTATATTACTACATCTTTACTTATTTATATGTAACGTATTGTATATGTGCAATCATGATTAGGGTGCACCTTGCTCGACAAGCTTTAGCTTTTATTAGGTGTTACCCGTAAAATATTTTTGTAATTTTTATGTTGAATTTTTATCTGAAATAAATGTGAATTGAATTGAATTGAATTGAATTGAAAGGTATCTCTTCCTTTGGGGAATTCTTTGATGATGGTGTCCTTATGGCTTTTAATCAGATAATGCAGAAATTTGACATACCAAGAAATTACCTTTTTTGTTTTTTTAAAATAAGAGATTACATTAAGAAAAAAACTTATTATCTGACTGTACTGTCTCTGACATTGAAAAGCAGTTCTTTGGTACTGTTAAAAATACATCAATCAGCGTCTTATACAATATTTTGAGGAATTATTTTGTTGCTGGTTCTTGAGAGCTGGGTCAGGTCTGGGAGAGGGAACTGGGCATGGTGACGACAGAGGATATGTGGGAAGCTGTCTGGAAGAATACAAAAAAATCTCCATTTGTAACCGAGCCAGGGCACTAAAACTCAAAGTATTATACAGAGTGTACTTGTCACCTGAATGTTTTCTCCAAATTTAAGCCCACATCCTCCCCGTTGGGTCCTAAATGCAAAATGTATACTGACAGCCTCACACACTGCCTGTGGTCCAGCCCCAAACTACAAAAATATTGGAAAAATGTCCTACATGAAATACAGAACATTTTAGGAATTGAGCTTGAACTGGACCTGGTGACACTTCTCCTTGGCCTTCCCAGTATGCACATTACCAGTGTACAGCATAGAAAGTTTTTATGTGTTGGCTTGCTGTGCAAGGAAAAACATATTGCTTAAATGCATTTCCTCTTAGACTCCCACAATCTCTGGTTTGTATAGGATAACTAGAGGCACTCATAGAGTGCAAACCTCCGCCAAGGCAGCACAATCCAAATGTGCAGGAGTGGAAGCAAAGTTGAGTTATCGTGTGTGATAGGATTTCAAGATGGCTACTGTGGCGGCCATATTGTTTCACTGATCGCGGTCAAAATCAATAGGGTCCATCCTTGATGTAATAGCAATCCACCCACAAAGTTTCAGACAAATCCGTGCATGACTTTTTGAGTTATCGCGTGTGATAGGATTTCAACATGGCTGCCATGGCGGCCATATTGTTTCAGTGATCGCGGTGAAAATCAATAGGGCCCATCCTTGATGTAATAGCAATCCACCCACAAAATTTCAGACAAATCCGTGCATTACTTTTTGAGTTATGTTGTTCACAAATAGACAAACAGACAAACAAACAGGCAAAAACATAACCTCCGCCCCAACTTCGTTGGCGGAGGTAATGATGGAGTATATCCCGCTAGATCATCTGACCTGTCCAAAGTACTCTAAGACAGATAACTTTACTAAAATGTGGAAGCCATTTCTTGAACATGTGAATGTGTCATTTTATCCAGAGCTGTAATATAAAGCAAAAAGATGCTAAGGCCGAACTACGGTATTTTATTTATTTACTTCCCTATGTATATGTGTGTGTGTGTATCTGTATATATTTATATATGTGTGTGTTTTCACAATACTGGAGAGATTTCAGTTATTACTTCCGCCAAACAGTTGGCAGGAGGTTATGTGATCGGTGCCGTTTGTCTGTTTGTTTGTGAACAAGATAACTCAAAAAGTAATGAACAGATATCTCTGAAATTTTGTGGGTTGGTCGCCATTACATCAGGGATGGACCCTATTGATTTTCACCGCGATCAGTCAAACAATATGGCCGCCTCCTCATACATATACACCATCCCCTGAGATATTAAAATTAACTTTTATCCTGTATAAATACCTGTACATTGTCATTCTTTGCTTTCTGTTATATCTTCGAATTTTTTGTGTGGTACTGCACAGTATTCTTATTACTATTGTTACTATTGTTGTTATGATTGTTTTTACTGGCATCTTCCAGGCCATATTGTTTCCCATTTCATACCTGTCTCACTTCCATTGATTGTTTTTTTTCTTTCTGCTGTACTGTTCCCTTTCCATCTTTCTCTTATACTTATACTTGCATGTCTGATAGTCTGTCCTCTTTTTATGCACGTGTTAATGTTTTTTCTGTTGTTTGTTTTTGTTTGACCTCCCCTTGATTGGGTTAATCCTTTTTTCCCATATAATAAATAAAGCTGACCTCCCATGAGGGGGGGGGATATCATTGTCACCGCATATCAGGTGAATTCAAGTTAAGGTTTTGACGGGGCCACTCCAAAACTTTCTTCTTCATTTTTTGTGGGCCATTAAAAGGTGGACTCATTTCAGTGTTTTAAATAATTTTCTCGCTACATTACTCCACTTGAGGTTCAAGTCACAGTTTGATGGCTAGACATTCTCCTTCAGGATTTTCTGGTAGAGAGCAGAATCCATGGTTCTATCAAATGATCTTAAGTTGCCCCGGTCCTGAAGCAGCGAAGCAGCCCCAAAACATTACACTGCTCCTGCCGAGTTTGACTGATGTGAAAGATGCATTGCAGGAGTGCGCGTTGGAACTTCGGAACATTGGCGACATCTACTACATACGTCAGGAACTTCCGAATCTCTTCTCCTCCAGTAATGAGCGATACAACAATGGGAAACCACAGTCAGGCTTGAATCGCAGTCATTGTGCTGTCAGTGCTGGCCTTCATCATTTCAACTGCATTCAATGCACTGAATGCAATCAGCTGATGCGGAGAGCAGAGAAAGAGAAACTCCATGCCATTAACAACAGGGAGAGCGAACTAGTGAACGAAAGAGGAGTTTCTGAAAGCTGTCTTTTTCCAGATAAAATCAAAGCTGTGAGGGACTAACGGCCCAAATGTGACTCTGGATTTCCACGCTTCAGCCGTCGGGCTAAGGCCAGCAGAATGAGCCGGGGGAGTGCAGCTTGAGTACATACCGGGGACCGTCACCGTAGGGGCTTCTGCCCATATGGATATAATCTTTTGCACTTTTGGTAATTGGCAGGAAAAATCGTTAGTTCAACCTGATAAATTATATTTTTACACACACATTTTAATCAAATAATTTTATTCCATGAAAATATGCTTTCTAGCACGTTAGTTTGTTGATTGTTTTGAAGAAGTTGCGCGTAGTTGGAGAGCTATCCAGCGAAGAATGAATCGGGGCTGTTAGTATAGGAAACTTCAAAATGTTTCTGATAATTTGGCATGTCAGGACAAAGAAATGAAGAAGAAAAGAAAGAGACTTGGAAACCTTGTATGAAGCCTTAACTGAGCTTTGTAAAGATGTTAAAGTTTGTGTGGTGCTCAGAGTCTGTTGTCATTTCTGTAGTTAGTGTGAAAACCTCTATGGATCTGTGAGGATGGGGCACCTCCTTGTGAAGGAATATTTAAATATGATATTTGAAAATGTAAATCATTACTATTACTACTACTGCTACTACTACTACTACTACTAATAATAATAATAATAACAATGCAGTGGCTGAAATGGCTTTTGCAATAATACTGAAAATGGATAGAATGCGTGTCCTCAGTGTCAGATATTTCAAACTTTACGAAGCCCATGTTTTGCCCACTACCATATTTATTGTGCAGTGAACTACAAAAAAGTTATAGCGGGCTATGGCTTAGATATTTTGCCTAGCAGCTATGATGTGTTGGCAACATGACATGATATTTCTTTAGAAAATTTTGGTATGTTATTATCGCAACGCTGGGTGTTAATCACCGAATAATGGGTGCGGTCATGAGGTAGTCACCAACTTTGCTGGAATTACAGGCAAGATATGTTTTAAGTGCATTGCAGTCTGTTGCCACATACAATACTGCGATTAAAATTTTGCATTCTGCGCAAAACAGATTTTTGCCGTTGGTTAATGGTGGTAATGTATTCTTTTTAATTAAGGATACTGTAACTGTCTGACAGAGTTCTCATTCGGAAGAGGCCAATCTGCATCAGTTTTTGGTGTGGCTGCTTTTTGGGGAAATGGGAGAATTTCAGTCTGCTGTTCATTGTGAGGCTCTAAGCTGCCCAGGTGTGTGGAGTCCAAAAATAGCCAATGTTTATATGTACATCCTTATAGATGGGTACATTTGCAACGTATGGCAATATGTACATGAATATCAATAGCCATAACATAATTATTAGTAATACGGAACAGAGGACAAATCATTCTCTTAAATCATTATTATAAATTATGGCTTTTCTTTTTTGTTATTTTAGCTGTTAGTTCTTTTGGGTTTTTTTTTTTTTTTTTTTGCAGCTGTGTTATTTGAGGATGGATCTTGAAAGGTATGTTTTGTCTGAATGCTCATAATGCAATGGTACACAATGTAAAGAATTGTTGATAATTTGAAAAAAAAAACAAAACAATATGGCCGCCATGGCAGCCATCTTGAAATCGTATGACACACGATAACTGAACTTTACTCCCACTCACCAAGATTTGGACTATTCATTTTGTTAAGCACATGTTGAGAGATATAGTGAGGATAAAACTACCATTTGAACCCAAGTAGTTTTTTTTATTAAATTTATTAAAATGATTTTTTTTTTTGGCTCAAAGAGGACACCAAAATGTGACCTAAAAAATCAGATTTTAGCTGAAAGGATGTGGGAAATTAAAATTAGAAAGTATATTGTAGATTTGCCCTTATGTTATTCACTCACAGTCCAGTGAATAAATTCCGCTTTGTCACAAAACTTTTCTTGTCAGAATATTAGACGATATCAGACTGAAGCTATCGGGTAACGGTTGTTGCCTGACGTGTCCGCTGTGCTCATGACTGTTACCACGGCTGACAGGTCTTGAGTGAGAGGCGCTGCTCTAATGTACTGCTACTCCACAGAAAAACTGACTTTCCTTGCGCCGATGAACCAATTTTCCCCCCGCTAATTTCTGTCGTTTTTGAGAATAATTAACTTAAACACTAAAAATTTGTTTGTTTTTGTTCGTTTGTCCAGTAAATCACGACCATTACCAAAGACATATTTTGTTTTGTATTCTATGAATATACACATCAATTTACAGATTTTTCATGTTTCCTGGAATGACTCCGTAAACACCTTTGATTGGCAATGAAAGTTTTCCAGTGTGTTGCTGATAGTCGGCTGATTTCCGCTACTGAGCGTTTGATGTCCACAATTTTGTCTGCCACAACGACCGTTACTGAAAAGGGAACTATTATAAAAATCTGAATCCATCCTGATTCTTGATCATCATTCAGCAACTGGCCGTCCATCTGCTAGGTAAGACATTACTGACTGCTATTTTTGTGATTTTTTCCGAATAATTTGTTTAATTGATTTCATATTTTAGGATGCAATTTCTTATCATGCAGTGACGGAGTTCCGTTGGATGTGCCGTTGGAGGTCAGTTAGGGGAGGCAGAGTCCTGACCCTTAAACAAATGATAACTCCCTATTACTTTGCTTGATTAGCAGTCAGAGGATTGGTTTACTAATTTACTAAAACTAAAAGGCAGAATGCCATGTCAGTTTCATCCACGACATTATTGCTCACTGGGTGGAACTTAAAATGCTCACGAGACAACAAATTTGGCCATATTTGCTTACAGGAAGCTAACGCAATGCCATTAACAAATGAAGACCACAAAGGAAAAAACGATCGAGTCCAAAATTTTGCATTTTTGTATGTTTCACATATTATATATCATTTCAATATTTATAAATATATATAATATTAACCTATATCTTATTATAATATTTCATATATTTCATATTTTTTGCATATTTTTTCAGTGCTTTGTTCCTAAGATCATTTTGAATTTTTAATTCATCATTTCTCCACAACGTGAAAATGTGACTGATCATTTTTCCATTGTGGTCTTCAAATATTTAAACCTTTCTTATGCTGTGTTCAATGCCTGGTTAATATGTTTACGATAATGTTTTCCCCCTTAAAATGTACTTTTTAATGCCATTCAGAAATAAATAAATAAATAAATAATATGGACTTTATTTTCTGTCTTCTTTTATAATCCGATAAACAGAAGGTCAAAACGATACACGGAATTACCAAGAGAGTTGAGATTTTTACTAATTAAGTATTAAGATTTCCATCCTTGCGGTCTCGAGTCAAAGCGTAAACTTAAATGAATTTTTTTGTCACTATCATGTCTTAATATTGCAGGCTACATATTGCCTAGGCTAGGTCTTAATTGTTCAGTATAAAAAAGTTAAAATTGATTGGTTGTCAATCTCGCATAGTACGTGGAAACAGGTTGACAAATTCTATTGATAAAAAGGTGAAGTCACTGCCTACCCTGACTGCACGTCTCTGATTCGTACCCATTTTTTCTCCACCTTGATGAACGTTATGCTTCAGTAAATTATTTTTGTAAACTGTCCTCTATAATATCACATGTATTAATTGGACTGTCGGGGATCGCGCATGCGAAGCGCAGAAGCTCTGCGATCGATTTATATTTTGGACCACAAATAGCGGCTCCTTGTAAAGCAGTTTGAATCAGTTTTGATTGATTGCTGTTTTATTACAACCCCAATTCCGAAATACTTCGGACGAAGTGTAAATTGTGAAGAGAATCAAAATGCAATGACTTTCAGATCACATGAGCCAATATGTTATCTACACTAGAACATAGATAACATTTCAAACATTGAAACTGAGACATTTTAGATTTTTATCCACAAAATGAGCTTATTTAAAATTTTCTGGCTGCAACAGGTCTCAAAAAAATTGGGACACAGGCAAAAAAGGGCTGAAAAAGCAATTAATATATAAGAGAATCAGCTGAAAGAACATTTAGCAAGTAATTAAGTTAACTGGCTTCAGGTGTGTAACATGATTGGCAATAAAAGGGATGTCTTAGAGAGGTTGAGTCTCTCAGAAGTAAAGATGGCCAGAGGCTCTCCAACATGCGAAGGCTTGCGTTAAAAAAAATTATGGAATACTTTAAAAACAATGTTCCTCAATGTCAATGTCAAGGCTTTGAAGGTCTCATCATCGACAGTGCATACATCATCAAAAGATGCAGAGAAACTGGAAAAATTTCCGTGCGTAAGGGATAAGGCCGACTGGATGCCCGAGATCTTCGGGCCCTCAGACGCCACTGCATCACTCACTGGCATGATTCTGTCATTGACATTACTAAATGGGCCCAGGAATACTTCAAGAAACCACTGTTTGTAAACACAGTCTGCCGTGCCATCTACAGATGCCACCTAAAACTCTATCATGCAAAAAGGAAGCCACTGTTGAGCAAGATCCAGAAGCGCCGCCGTGTTCTGTGGGCCAAGGCTCATTAAAAATGGACTGTAGCAAAGTGGCAAAGTGTCCTGTGGTCAGACGAGTCCAAATTTGACATTCTTGTTGCAAATCATGGGCGTTGTGTCCTCCGGGCTAAAGAGGAGAAAGACCACCCCTCCTGTTATCAGCGTTCAGTTCAAAAGCCAGCATCTTTGATGGTATGGGGATGCATTAGTGCATATGGTGTGGGACAGTTGCATGTTTTAAAAAGCACCATGAATGCTGAAAGGTATATAAAGGTTTTAGAGCAACATATGCTCCCCTCCAGACGACATCTATTCCAGGGAAGGCCTTGTGCATTTCAACAGGACAATGCAAAACCACATGCTGCAGCTATTACAACAGCATGGCTTTGTAGTAGAAGAGTCCATGTGCTGAACTGGCCTGCAGTCCTGATCTTTCACTGATTGAGAACATTTGGCGCATAATTAAACGAAAAGTCCGTCAAAGGACACCCAAAACTCTCCAGAAGCTGGGAGCCTGTATTAAACAAGAGTGGGATCAAATTCCAATGGCTAAACTCCAGAAACTTGTCTCCTCAATGCCCAGACGCCTCCACTCTGTGTTAAAAAGAAGAGGGGATGCTACACCATGGTAAACAGGCCCCTGTCCCAACTTTTTTGAGACCTTTAGTAGCCATCAAATTTGAAATGAGCTCATTTTGTGGATAAAATGGTAAATTTCTCAGTTTCAACATTTGCTATGTTATCTCTGTTCTATTGTGAATAAAATCCTGGCTGGTGTGATTTGAAAGTCATTGCGTTCTGATTTTATTCACAATTTACACTATGTCCCAACTATTTCGGAATTGGGGTTGGACAAGATGTTTTTATAGGCATTTTTTTGGAAGTCTAACTAATATATACTCAGCGCCATTAAAAACGCACAGGTGAGGTATGTACTGTATTTGCGGCAAATTGAAGAATCGATTGATTTTTATTGCTTTTCCAGTGAGGCACGAGAGGAAATAAAGAAAAGCGCGTGGTATTGTAATCCTGACGCGCACCACGTGCACGCTCCAAGCACTTCAGTAATAATAAACGTTGAGCTGTTCGTGATGTATACAGTAACACTTGACTTGTTCTTTTTGGTGTGGTCAATAGCCTACATAAAGCCAACAAAAAAAAAAACGAAAAATGCTACTGCATCAAGAAAATGGAACGGCTTGTGACACAGGAGAGAGAAAAAGAGCCTTCGGCATGTTATGGGCAGATCTCAGCCGCCGAGAGGTGGTGCGTCATTTGCACTGTCAACGTTCAACAATCAGTCGGCTGTCTATCCGAGAATGGAACACAGGCACTGTCACTGACCGACCCCGCTTAGGGCAGCCACGAGTGACTATGGCAGCTCAAGAGCGCCACATCTGGTTACAGCCTGTACGTGACAGATTCCGGACAGCAACCAAAACTGATCATGAGATGAAGGGTCCAAGACGATTGAGGGTGGGCGCCAGTACCGTTTGACGCCGTCCACATGAGCAAAACATGCGTGCACGGCCCTTACAGAAAACCCATTTTTTGCCCATCAACAGGAGTGGGAACTCTTCACTTCTGACTATGGGCACCTGCCTCTGTGTAATTTTTTGGCCATTTATTTCCCTGTTTCTGTCTGAGAATGGAAAACAGGGACTGTGGCTGAACGACCACGGTAAGGGCAGCCATGCGTAAATGGGCAAAAACTGGGTTTTCTGTAGGGCCTGTGTGCACGCATGTGTTGCTCACACAGACGTCGTCAAACGGTACTTGCGCTCACCCTCAATCGTCTCGGACTTTTTCAGCTAGGGCCCTTTTCAGGGTCTCTTAACTATGCTATTATGCCTTGGATGCAGTCAATCTTCCTTGCACAGACAGACCTGTCCTCAAATAGAAGGAATCCACCACAATTTAGCCTCTGTAAGGGATCCTGGCCTCATAGGGGGCCATTGAAAACTGAATTTTTGATTTCCACCAATAAAAATGTTCATATTTGAGCGGCCAATATCTTGAAAATGAAAACAGAGAGATAAATTTTGACAAGAGATTCTGAAAGCCTGCACCGAAATTACCCTGGATAGCTATTTTCAGCCCATATCTATGATTTGTTCCAAAGATATTGGCCTCCAAAATCCCTATAAATTAACGTTTGCCATTCACTTGGGCATGGCCCTTGATTCTTGGGGGGCCATATCTTGGAATCCCCTTGGAGCAGGACCCTAAAATTTTGCAAGTGTTCATTATGAATATAGAGGTACTCCCAAAATAAATTTGAGCCAAATCTGAGTTGGCGACTATGGAAGATTCTTGTACTTTGGTTGAGTTCATATGGAATGACCCCTTAGCTGTTGGATATCTCAGGCACAAGAAACAAATATGAAAGTAAGTTCACAAATACTTCACACATATTAGTTCCTCCCAAAAAAATTTGAACCCCATACCACGTGTCCCACATGCACTTTTAGATGCCTAAAGTTAGGCTATTTTGGGTCTATGCCTGACCTCACTGGCCTATAAATCAATAACTAAGCTTTATTTCAATGTTTTAAAACTTTTTTCTTATGCAACTTTCATCAGTAAAGAAGAAAATTTATCCTTTCATTGTCTTTTCACAAGAACAAGCCATAGAATATAGGTATGTAAGACCCAAAATGAAGTCGCCCATGAAATAATAAGGACGTTTAGGGAAATTCCACAGTCCAGTATTTATTGATTTTCATACATTTCTATACTTTTCTCACCAAAAGAGTAAAAATTTTGGAAGGAAAAAAAATTCTGACCTTGTAAAAGGAGTTAGAATTGCTTTTTTCAGTAATTTAAAACCCCAAAATCTTAGGCGAGGGTTAAGTTTAGACCAACAATGGGTATCAGATTAGGTCATTACTGCTTGTTCTGTATGTATATCACCATAATACTTTACATTTGTTCATAAAATTACCCAAATAATGCCCAAAAAAAAAACTGAGGAGGATCTGAGAAAGTGGTGCAACAACCATTTGTTGAATTGACATGGAATTACTCAATGGTTAACTCCGCAATCTTTGTCCAGTGTTCAAAAGTGGTCTTATTGTGCTTCTAAAGTATTAAAATTCTAAAATTCGCCCACTCCCTGCTGCAGCAAGGGGGCCCACTAAGGGTAAGCTGCGGGGGGGGCCCCATGTGTTGTGTGACGGTGCTGGCTGGGGCTGATGAGGTTGTCGGGACCAGATATACGTGGAATATGTGCACTCAGCTATGGAATGCTGAGGGAACATACCCCTGTAAATCAGCTCCAATTCAATTCAATTTATTTGCATAGCGCTTTTCACAGAGACTGTCACAAAGACGCTTTACAGTGAGAGATTAAATAAATGAAAGGTCAGTGCCCAGCCTATTCCCCACTACAGCAATTGAGGCAAAAAACTCCCAGTAGGGAGAAAAATCCTCAAACAGTGGTGAGAAAAAACTCCCCAGTGGGAAGAAATCTCAGGAGGAACCCGGCTATAGTGGGGAAGCCCATCCTCTGCGGGCTAGCTAAATAATAACAAAATAAAGTAAAATAGAGTAAAATGGCAAAAGAGTTCCATTTAAGTCTATCTGAACAGTGGTGTCTGTAGCACCAGGAAGTGGCATGCCGAGGATGGAGCAGAACTGGATCAGGACCGGATCAGGACAGCAGGACAGCGGCAGCCAGCGCTCATGGTGAGGGACAGGGCTTGGACGGTCCAGGACTCAGGGTAGTGGACGGAAAGATCCTCGGAAAGAGACACAGAAAAAAGGGGGGTGAGGCACTGGATAAAACTACTGCATGTTAATAAAAATACTGTCCTGTGTCATGTGCCAAGTGAGAAATTATTAGCAGACTGGTCAGGAAACAGTCAACACCCCTCCATCCACTTCCTGCAGCACAGAGGCCCTACACATACACCAGGCTGTAAGATCACTTTTGATTTTCTAAACACGAGTACCAAATGGACCTCCTCGGTGACTAAGGCTGTAGCAAGCCCCACTGGCACCGTTGATGCATGCTCAGAGCCACCGGTTCCGCATGGATTTGCTTAACACTACCACCAGTACCAAATGGACCCCCCCGGTGACCCGGTGACTAAAGCTGCAGCAAGCCCCACTCCAAGGGGGGGGGAGTTTCAATAATAAGTATCTGTAGAAAGGAGGAAAGTAATGAACTATTGGAGAATATCTGCCGCAGGGGCGTACACTTAAGACACTGTGGTCATACAAATATCCAAGCAAAGGGGAATCCCTTTGTCCTTGTTCTGCATGTAACTTGGACCCTACATGCACAGTGATTCATTTTGCTTTCCATAACCTTCAGTCAAAGTGACTCATGACAGGTTGAAACACTGAGTCAAATCTTATCAGAGTGAGTCAGTTTGCTTGTAAATTCCTTCAAATAAAAACATTTGCGGTTGTATGCATTCAGACTTTTTTATTTTGAGATGTTGATTCAATTTAAAGTTCCAGCAACTTTAATGTTTTATTAACATAATTATATACTGAATTGCACAGTTGTAAGGATTTCATTTATATCTTGATGAACATTTTCTAACATTAAATCTTGACATGTAAATGTCAAACAAGTCTTAAATTATTTTACCTTTACTTGCACAATATGCCAATATATACTGCTGCAGTTATTAATGTTTAAAATAACAATTTAAAAGGCTAGTTACTATTAAAATTCTAAATGAACAATTGTAAAGATAAAATAATCCATGACTTTAAACTGTCAAACAACTCTAAAATATGTTAACTTGGACAATACAGTCTGCAGTTACTACTGTTTAGCTGAATAGCACTAGAGTTCAGTTGTTTCTTTGATAATAATGTAATCTGTCACACACTGTCAAGTGTATTACTTGAAACCGTCTCACATTCAATTGTGCCAAATACTTCCAGCTTATGCACATTTCTGAGTGGGTTTAACATTAAAAATCCTCCTCTGTTTTGTCTTCTTGAGCTGGAGAAGGGCTTTTTGAATCAGCTCTCCTTTGCACAGGACAGAGGTTTTTATAGCCATCAACTGTTGCTGTCTGGCTACTGTCAGTCTGTTTCTACCCTTAGATAGAATTTGGTTCTGGATTGAAAACCCCCTTTCACAACCTGCAGTGTGAATAGCTGAAGTGAGAGCAAGTTGTGCAAGTATTAACATATTCTGAAACTCAGGGTGGTAGAGCTTCACACACTGCCACAGTTGCCACATTCCATCTCTGGGGTACTTTTCAGCTTGCACCACTTTCTTTAGTTGAGCCCACTCCTTTTTCCCACACTCTTCATCCACTATTGCTGGTGTTGTTTTCATCCTAACTTCTCCATTGTCAGTCCACTTGACTGTCTGTGGGCTTCCAAAGAACTTGAGCAGTTGGTCAACTTCAGTGTTACCATAGTCTTCCAATTCAATTGATGAAAGGAAGGACAAAGGCCTCATACCAAGGACACCAAATGCCTGGATAAGATCTGTATCTGGAAATCTGCAAAACAAGTTAACAATTCAAGTATTTGTACAAACCAATTCAATTTGTCTTTTATTAATTATCACAAACTCATTTCACTATGAAAACGTAACTAATACTTCAAAGTCAAAAGATACAATAATTAGAATTGTAAGAAGTATACTGTTAGATAACTCATAAGCAGTGATTCTTTCAGTTTACCTTGCTGTTATATTCCTCACTAGTCCGTCTACAAATCTTTCAGTCAACTCCTCAAGGTTGATGTTGCTTTTGGTGACATGATGATGGCCAAGGAACTTGTCTCCTTGAAGATCTGCTTGCAGCTTTGTCAGGTAAGGAGACTGCAAACTCTTCACCTCTTCCAGGTCCTTCAGACACAGGTCAAGCTTAACCTACAAAAAGAATCAAATCAAAACTTAAATTTTGAACAAATGTTAAAGAAAATGCCAATCGGGAAAGTAGATATCAGAACCAATTTTAATTTATTGTAATTAGTCTTGATAAAACAATGGAATAATTCTGATTATTCACAACTGTCTTTTATTGTGTTTCTTCTGTCTTTTTTTCATTCTCCAAATATTTCAGAATTAAAGTCCAAAATCCAGACTGTCTCTGACCTTCACAAGTGCTATGTCAACATTTTCTGTTTGGAAGAACTGTGACAAGACCGTAACAGGTGCCATGGCATCCATCATCATGTAAGTGATAGAGACAAAACTGTCTGTTGACATCTGAAAGTGAACATATGAAACTAAATGTAAGTAATAAATTTAAAGTTTCAGGGTTTTTTTTATAAAAAGAAATAGCAATGCTACTGTTAGACTTTTCATGGCAATACGCTAGTAAGTTTGGACAAGCAATTATCATCATGAGCTAAATAAGCATTACATTTACCTTTTTCTTTAGGCCTGTTGCCTTAGCATCATTGGTTGTGGACTCCGCTAAGTAAGTGAAAAGGCTGTCAAGGATCCGGTACACTGAAGTTAGGGCATTGAAGTAAGATAACCATCTCACAGAGTGGATTTCCTTCACAGTCAGCTTGGGATCATCAAGAATGTCCTGGATTTCCTGGAGACGACTTTCACGTTTACTACTTCCCTGGAAATAAATTAAAAGATAACCATAAAAATAATTATATTACATAATTATGGACTGTTCAAATGATTCACTATGGTGGATTGAAATTGAATGTGATCAATAATCAATGATACCAATAAATGAATGCATGATCTCTAATTTGATGTTTAAAAAATGTATGTAATATTAGTTTTCTTCAGATTTCATTCATTCAGTTAGATTGTACGTATGTTATGTACAAATATAGTTTGTATATGAAGACCTGGAATTGTGCAATCAAAGTTTCCATTTATGGACAATAAAGAAATTTTTATGTATCTTATAAATAGAACATTTCCAGATGTATGATACGCAAGTATTGTTACTTTGTTACCTTGAAATAATAAAACAAATCTGTCAGAATCTGTTGGTGCTTCTGTAGTTGTGGAATATCGGCAGCAGCCTGAGAAGTGCACAAAGCCAGACGGTGAGCAACGCAGTGTATGTTGACCATGTGAGGATTTCCCCGCTTCATGACAGCAGCAGCACCTACAAAATAAGTTTTATATTTTTACTTCAACTTCATTAAATTAAATGATCATGGCTAATTGAATCAATGGAATTTCAAAATTAAATATGTTTCAAAAGCTAACATTTTGTTTCTCAAGTCTTGTTTCATATTACATTAATATAATTATTAAAATAATCTTAAAATATATGACAATATTATAACATCGATCCACATGTTGCATAACCTTCATTATATTTGATAATTAGCTTGATAAACACACACAACACAATATTGAATTACCGTTATGTTTCCCGGTCATGACCGAAGCTCCGTCAGAACCCAACGACATCACCTTCTCTTCAGACACCCCTCTGCTCTTCATTTCCTGTGAAATAGCCTGTGCAATGCCTTTACCAGTTGTATCTTTGCATTCACTGTTGCTGACGTAAACTGTTACTGGCTTCATATCTTCTAATATTTGGGCATACACAACCAACCTTTTGTTGTTGCAAATTTCTGTACTTTCATCAGTGAGAATAGTTACAAAGGGTGATTTATTCAGTCTTTCAGTCACATCCTGTGATGCCACATGTGCGAGACTCTCAATCAATTCTGATGCTGTATATTCGGAGTCGTACTGGAAGGGCAGCTTCTTGAGAATTGATAAGTCTGGAACCGACATCTCATGCATGAGGTCTACCATGGACTTGTATTTCGCTATCGGGATATTTTCCATACACATCCAATGTATGATTTTCAGAAGCGACAATAGAACTTTATCCTCTTCACAAGATGCTTTTTCGTTTAGTTTCTCAACATTTCTGCGTTGAAGGGGTGCTTCGGCCAAATATTTATGCTCTTTAAGTGCCACATGTCTCGTAAGTGTTGAATTTTGAAAGTTTCTGTTCTTACATTTCTTATGTAGAGCATTCTCTTTGTGATTTTCAGAACACAAAATGCAGTACATGAAATCATTCATGTTTTCGTCAGTCTCGTACCTCAACCAGGTATGTCGACAGCCATTTCTGATTAAATTTTTGTTTTACTTTTGTTTGCCCTACCTCTGTTTTGTCAATACTTTCTGTTTCTGCTTTCTTCTGGGAATTTCCTCCCTTCCATAACGATGTCAAACTTTGCTGGGTTTTCATTCTTTTCGCGGGCGGTGCGTCCGCCATTGTTGGCTTTGTCTTTGCCTAATGAACCGATAACCTTAATGAGCTCGCTTTTTATTGGTGGACACATTTCTTTTGTCCAATGAAATTAGCTGCTGCATAGTTGTTGCGAGAGTAAAGATCTTTTCACAGAATTATTTGTTAATATTTGTTATCTTCCCCGTTTAATCATTTGCCAATAACAATTAAAATTACTAGGTTTTAAAATATTGCGATGATGTAAGCACATAAAAACGACCGATCTGGATAGTCGACACGATCGTGATTGAAGATCAGCACTCGGCCAACATGGCTGATGTCACAGCGACATCGCTTCAAAATGTTTACTTTTTAAGTTAGAGTAAAGGCCTATTTAAATTCACGTGTTAACATAATATCTAGAGTTCATTTTCAAATTATTTACAATACCTTGTTTGTGATAATACTTTTCCTTTAGAAATCGAAAAAAAGTATGCAATCAATACGCTGATTTTATCGAGTAGTCTGATATGCTATTTTTAGATGCTACCGCTTGCCAGAGAAGGATTTGTTACAATTAATGATGTTTTCCAAGACAATTTATTGTCTACGAAACGAAAGTTACTCGTAAGTTTTATAGGCAGTCCGTAAACTATGCACCGATCATTCAATTACATCACAACATTCACAAAAGCTCTTGCCGAGTATACCATTTTATTATTAGGCAAACCGGTTTCAGTTGTATAAAAATCACTGTGTAATAGCATGTAAGAGTTGCTTCCCTTGGTGCGAACCGGTTTCGGAATACCTACCTCTCACTGTAGTTACAGTCGATAATTATTTTGTCAATGAAATGAACAAAGATTAATTTCTCATGCCATGCATCACAAGTACGCACGGTAAGTAAAATATGTTCGTCATTTAACAAAACATTGCGTATTTTACGCATGACGCAGGGCAAAATGAATCCCTGCATGCATATAGTAAAGACTGGATCCTATTTTACTATCTCTGTCTCAGAGTGTTTTCTTACAGGTATAAATAAATTTCCACCAGTTTCTGCTTCCATATCACACAAGTGCAATATCTAATTGTCGAAACATATTGTCGAAATATATAATAAACATATATTTATCTGCACGTTCTACCCCTGCATCCGTGGGCAGGCAGACGTCGTAGACGCTGTCCCAGAAGATGGACCTGTGTAAGCTTGACCCGACTCTGACCTCCTATATCAAACTGATAGAAGTGGCTGGAACTTTAAGACATGACTAACCAAGTTAGGTGGAATCACAAGACACAAGAATAATTAATTGTCAAAGTAGTTGGTGACAATATTTATGTCCTGTCATAAGTTTCAGACAGAGAGGCCAGGAGGAGTGATTAATGATGTCTGGACATTACTGTTTTGGGGACAAAAAAATATTATCGAGGGAGATGAAAGAGTACAAGAAGCGTTATGTAAGGTGGGATGTGTCAATCCATCAGAAAAAATGAGAAGTCGCCTTTAAAAATGGGAGAGATCCCCGGAGAAAGTCAGTGCATTTTGCCATTTCCTGGTTTGAGGTGCTCACTGTCCAGGGGCCTCATTTATCATTGTGGATACACCTTTTTTTACACCCTTTTCCCCGTTTCGTGCGTACACTTTTCTCCGCCAAATTTGGGATCTATCAAACCCAAACCTGACGGGAAAAAGTGCAGATATTTACACCCATTTTGACCATGGCGTACCGTGATTTACACCCTTTTTGAAGAACAGGAGGAATTGGCGACGCAGCTGCTGAGTCAGAGAATAGCAGTGTGCGAGGGAGAGAGGAGCGCGGATTATAGCTTATTGAAAAGAACAATCAAAACTGCAGCAATGTCCGATTTTCCTAACGTAATTGGAGCCATTGACTGCACTCACATCATGATTAGGGCACCATCGGTGAATGAATTCGTATATGTGAATCGCAAAAATGTGCATACGATCAATACCCAAATCATATGTGACGCCGACATGCTCATAACGAATGTAGTGGCGCGGTGGCCTGGCTCTACACATGATTCATTCATCCTGGCCGCACAGCAGTGTGGGGGCGAGACTGGGGGCAGGCGCTGCGCGTGACGGCTGGCTTCTTGGTGAGTGCATGTAGGCTACACAGTATACTCATTCATTGAAAGCTGCTGCTTATAATCATCAATTCAAGGCTGATACTCACCCCATTGTTGTGACTTACAGGTGATAGTGGCTACTTCCTGAGGGAGTGGTTGATAGTTCCCATCCCCGACCCACAGGGTGGCCAGGAAACCCAGTATAATGAGGTCCATGCCCGTGCGCGCTGCGTCGTGGAGCGCGCCATCGGGCTCCTGAAACCCCATTGGCGCTGCCTGGATGCGTTGGGTGGTAGGCTCCTCTACCACCCGAAAAAGGTCTGCAGGATCATCTGGGCCTGTGCCATCCTGCACAATGTGGCAGGGAGGCGTGGAATTGCGCTGCCGCCGGGCCTCCCTCCACCCCAGCATGTGGACCCGGACCCACAGCCCCCTCCCTGTCATGAGGGTTTTCAACGGAGACTAAGGACACGAGCTGCGGTGATGCAGCGGTTGTGAAGCCGCCCCCCCACCTCTCACCCCTCATGTTGAGCTAAAGAATGTGTGTATATAGCCTACGAGTTTCTCAGTTTCAGTCTTGCAAAGTTGTGTTTAGTTTTCAGTATTGCAAGAACCTCATTATACTTCATTTCTCGTACATTTGATTTCCACAAGTTGAGACAGAAATAATTCATGAATATCAAACACGACATTGTAATTTTTGTCCCTCTATGCAACTGAAACAAAACACACACCTCCTGCATTTGACAAAAGATTCGACAAGAAGGTTCATTTTTTTTTTAATTGCCTCTGTAAGACTTGGGACCGCAGCACTTGGCGGTTTTACGCTTGTTGGTGAGGCCGGGGCTGTGGCTGATTAGATGAGATTGTTTTAATTTCCGGAGGAGAAATTGTTTGGTCCAACATTATGTGTTCATTTCTGTTGCGATTCTCTATGTGTTCTTAGTTATATGTTCTTGTTCCTAAATAAACCACAAGACGAAGTGATCATACAGAATTAGTGCAAATACCTGCCAAAGAGGACTTTTTTCCTCGCCTGCACCTCACTAACAAGCACGTGTATCTCACTCTCTGAGAAGTTTCGCTTTTTTCCGCGTTTCCCACCCATGCTTCACCGTCTTCCACTGAGGTCACTCCACAAATCCCCAGAGCGCACATGGCTACTTTATATACTCGTGCTCATTTTTATTGACCATATATGGTTGTGTCTGGGCATGTAGAGGGCGGGATATGAGGCGTGTTCGCGTTCGCCCTTTTCTTGGGTCCGGTGCGATTTATCAATGGAAACTGCGGACAGCTGTGCGTACGCACAGTTTGATGATCTGAAAAGGGTGTAAATATTTTGGGTGTACGCAATTTTTGGCTTTTCGCCGTAGGCAAAAATTTAGTAGCACTTTTACGCCCTTTTTGATAAATGAGGCCCCTGTTTGTGTCTGGGGTGTGCGATTCTTTTATGATCTGCGCAGATCAGCCCGGGTTCTTGTATTTTACTTTTGAGTTATATACAATGGCCCTCATTTATCAATCGTGCGTATGTTACACTCCTGCGCACTGCAGGAGTGGAGAAAAATAGTGTTTATAAAAAGACCAAGGTTTCCCACACATAGACCATTCTGTGGCGGGGCGCCACAGCGTCAATGTGGAGCGCCACAAATTGATTCCCGTTAATTGTAAGTAAATGCGGAATTGCTGCGTGTTGATTATGCATGTGCAAATTAGTTTAAGAAAAAAAATCCGGGAAACTTTAAAAGGTACTGGGAAACGCGTAATTTGCCCCCCCCCCAACAATATTAGAGTAATCTCTCCGCGCTCAACAGAATTAGAGTAATCCCCCCTCCGCCCCCCCAACAAAATGTAAATCATCTGTTTAAAAAAAATTGGTCTGCCACCACACATTACTTGCTGGTCTGCGGGAAACAGTGAAAAGACACAGGACACCATGCTGCTTTTGTCAGGTTGGTAGCTGTAATAATGTCTATCAGAATTTGTTTTACAAGTAAATCAAAAACATAGTTATCTTGCTACATGTAATTCACAACATGTGCCTTTTTTCTCACAGTCCATTGTCTGACGGCACATTATCCCTCAGAATGCAAGTGCTGTATGTGTGATCACCAACATTGAAATAAAGAACATTCGTTCTCAAATGTCATTTTAGTCAACTCATTTTCAACCCCATAAACAGTAAGGCCATCAACCTCACAATAACCAAATGTAGCAACAGCATAACATTTCAGGATAAGCATCACTTATGCCTCACTAACACTTCTCTGTTAATACTGAAAAGGTTACCAAAATACAATGGACAAATATCAGTTATTATTTACTGTATCTCAATAGTCTAGCTTTACATGTAACTTGACAAGAATTCCATTCAAGAGGGCCAAACTATACGATCACAAAAAATAACAATGAGAATCGTCAATAATGAAAGCTACATCTTCACGCTGTGCATTTTATGACAATAGCGATGAACCGCGCTCTTTTTCTATGTTAATCAGAGAAATAACAATGAGAATCGTCAATAATGAAAGCTACGTCTTCACGCTGTGCATTTTATGACAATAGCGATGAACCGCGCTCTTTCTCTATGTTAATCAGAGAAATAACAATGAGAATCGTCAATAATGAAAGCTACGTCTTCACGTTGTGCATTTTATGACGATAGCGATGAACCGCGCTCTTTCTCTTTGTTAATCAGAAAAATAACAATGAGAATCGTCAATAATGAAAGCTACGTCTTCACGCTGTGCATTTTATGACAATAGCGATGAACCGCGCTCTTTCTCTATGTTAATCAGAGAAATAACAATGAGAATCGTCAATAATGAAAGCTACGTCTTCACGTTGTGCATTTTATGACAATAGCGATGAACCGCGCTCTTTCTCTATGTTAATCAGAGAAATAACAATGAGAATCGTCAATAGTGAAAGCTACGTCTTCACTTTGTTCATTTTATGACGATAGCGATGAACCGCGCTCTTTCTCTTTGTTAATCAGAAAAATAACAATGAGAATCGTCAATAATGAAAGCTACGTCTTCACTTTGTTCATTTTATGACGATAGCGATGAACCGCGCTCTTTCTCTTTGTTAATCAGAAAAATAACAATGAGAATCGTCAATAATGAAAGCTACGTCTTCACGTTGTGCTTCTTATGACGACGGCGATGAACCGCGTTTTTTCTCTATGTTAATCTTAGAAATGTTAATGAGAATCGTCAATAATTAAAGCTACGTCTTCACATTGTGCTTCTGATGACGATAGCAATGAACCGCGTTCATTCTCTAAAGGCCTATTCGGACGGGATTGGTTTAACGTGGGGACTTAGGGTAAAGTAACTTTACCAGTGGATGTCTGATAATATGAATGGCCTATTCGCATGGGACAAGAAATCTCCGTAGTTCTGTCAGAAGTAGGAGGAGTAACTCGCTATACGCTATGCCGTCACTCCCCTGTCGACTTGTGCGTCCTACATCAGCTGAAGGATAATAATAGCTAATAATAATAATAATAATTAACAATAATAATAATAATAATAATAATAATGGTTAGCCAAGAACGTTTTCCCATAAGCAAGATCGTTTATAACGATTATGTATTAACATTTAGGCCTACCTAAATCAACCAAAAGTCTCGCTCCAATGAAGAGTGCCTTCGACCTTTTTTTTTTTAACGCAGTGTCCCCGTGTCCGACAGTCGGATGGTTTCAATATAACTCCGAGTCCGACAGTCGATTATTGTTTTTAATTTCTTCAAATCTACTGAATCTTTTAGATATTAGACGTGAATGGTTTGATAAGAGGGCTCAGTTCTTCAAGATGAGTACCGAGAATTTCAATCAATTTTTTAAGCTCTGCTCAATAACGTGAGTCGACATTGGCGCGGGACAATGTACAATGCCTGTCGGACATTAAATGCAAAATACTCCGTGTCTGACGGCCAAAAAAAAAAAAAAAAAAAGAGGACGATTAGAACAGATTGATAACGAAATAAAGCATAAAAAGAAACATTTTAACAACAAACAGAACCTCCAATGAACACTGCGATTTATTTATTTGCGGGCCATCTTTTTTGGATGTTCTGTTTGTTGGTGATATATTTTTATTCTTTATTTCGTTACAAATCTGTTCTCATATCAATACTTTTACTTTTTGCTGGCTGCCGGACATGGAGTATTTTGCATTTCGCGTCGGACAGTCTTGATCGTGCATGCGATATTTAATTCACAATGTCAATGGTCATGGAATTAATTTGGTCACTGACTACAAGCACTATTTTATCTCTGGTGTGGAAATAAAGCGTGAATCTGTTCGATCCATCTGACTAATTTTCAAAAGAGAGACCGAATAAAGACTGTTGTCTATCTTCAACGGAAGAAAACAGACGAATAAAAAGACCAAGAAAAGTCGATAACTATCAATTTGCATTTTGTGAAGGTCGAACACAAACATGGCCAAGTTTGTACGTCTAATAATTCCAGGAATACTCGAAAAATTAGAACTTTTATGACTTTCGGAAACGGAGTATTTTAGGATATCTGTCCGACAGTCGCTAAATTCGTCATAAATGCACTAAGTCCCGCGCCAATGTCAACTCACTTTATTGAGCAGAGCTTAAAGGGGACCTATTTTGCTATTTTTCCAAGTTTATATTTTGGTCTTTGACTCCCCTAGAGTACTCCTGATCGCGCAAAATAAAAAAAGGGTATTTATTTCGCTCATACTGCCATCCTCAAAAAACTGCATTTGTAGTACATTGTAGTCTCTGCCTGAAACGCCGCCTCACTGGGGTGGCTCTTCCGCTATGGCCCCCCTCCTCCCGTGTGCCCACTTTCTTCTGACTGGCCAGCTCTGTGGAGGGCGGAGTTGGGCGGGACGAGGCTGCAGAACGCAGTTTTCCGTGTCCGGCTCCCCAGAGTGAAACCTGAGACACGTCTGCAATCTGATTAGGAAGCGGCGGGCAATCTAACGTTATACTTGAATATAGATCTAATGACATGATCTTGTTCTAACAAATGCAGTGGCGAAAGTGGAGGACGCAGTGCGAATATCTCTCAGCGCAAGCTCAAATTTGCTATCGGCTACAGTTTGCTATGGCAACAGTTGGTGAGTACCGCGGTTTTTCTAGTCCTAGCTAGGATGCAGGGGAAGCTAGAATCCACCCCATATAGACACATTTGTAGAACGGGTCGACATGCCCAAGTGTAGACCGGAGACCGTAGAAATCCGGTGGGTCTGAGTTTAGAGGGAAACATGGACAGTGAGGAGCAGCTAAAAGTGGACCAACAGCTTATGGACTGCTTCGGTGTGTATTAGGACCTGCTGGGTCGTGTGCATAGCTGTGGTGTGTTGTTAGCGTGGAGCAACGAACAGCTTCCGCGCTGGTATATGACGGAGGGGTGAAAGCTCCAGGCTAAACGGCCTTTTCGGAAATTGCCCGTGGTAATGGTTTACTTACTGCGTCCCGGAATGACAAGCGTTTCCTCGCAGAGAATGGGCGCGTTATGGATTGTGCGCGAGAGCAAGCTAGAGCTCCGGTTATGTTATGAGGATAATACAGGTTTTACAGACCGTAAGTTCCGTCTGCGTGAACCGTTGCTTATGAGGAGCTAGCGAATCGATCACTTTTACAGGAAATAATTTAATATTCAGTCGCCGATTTAATACTCAATCGACAGCAATGCAGTGAAATCGTTTGTGATACCATACACGTTATAGCCTGTGCTTTTCCCTATTGCTTTCACCGGTAGCATCAGAGAGCTTGCTCAGACATTGGGGATGTATCAGGCTGACCCCGGTCACGGATAAGTAAAGCGATCGTTTCACGAGCACCCAAAAACTCACCCCAAGCTTTGCAAAACCTACGTCTGGTCTAACTGCAGCCCAACTCGGCAGACACATACAGCACCTCTCCGGTTAGGTTCAACTGTAGTGGCTACTATCAGGCAACGTTATGATGAAACTGTCACATTGATGTTTACCGAAGTAACACAAGCATACCGATCAGAATCGCTGCATATAAGTTAACCAGGAGCGTTTTTAATTAGCAGAGCAGGGGAACTAACATGCAGTAGCTGATAAGTGGCCATGACTTTGAATGTAATCTGCAGCGCGAAAAATTCGTTCGCGTCCGGTGAAAGCGGCTTGACATGCCCGTATTCGCATCTTTGCATTGACTTTGAATGTAATCTGTTGCGAAAAAAAGTCGTTTTCGTGTCCGATGTGAAAGCAGCTTTATGGATAATACGCGACAGCTAGAGAGCTTCGGTTATGTTAGGAACATAATACAGGTTTTGCAAACCGTACGTTCCGTTAGGCGGACAAGTTGCTTATGTGGAGCTAGCGAATCGATCACTTCTACAGGAAAGAATTACCTATTTAATCTCCGCCTTTTTTCGCTTTTTTTTTTTTATTAGCCACAACAATTTCTAAAGGGGATGAAATTATGTCAAGGTAGTGCAGAGAAATCATTTGTAAACCGGTAGAGCTTCTGCGTTGCGCATTGCTTTCATGGTAGCACCAGAGAGCTTGCTCAGACATTTGTGAAGTATCCTGCTGATCCCGGTCATGGATAAGTGAAGTGATCACTAACTGTAGAGCCTACAATCGGGCAACGATATGATGAAACTTGATGCTTACCGAAGTAACACAAGCATACCGATCAGAATTACTGCATATAAGTTAACTAGGAGCATTTTTAATTAGCACGACAGGCAAACTAACATGCAGTAGCTGGTGACCGAGCGGTCATAACCACAGAGACAAACCCTTGCAATACAGGTTTTACAGACAGCAAGTTCTGTTACTGTGAATAGTTGTACTAAGCATCCAAATTACAAACAAGTATTAAAAGTTAGCTTCAAATGAGGTTTATGTTCACACACCTTCTGTAGAATTTACCCTGATATCACTCTTGCATATTTAGGACACAAGCATTAGCAACAGTAACTTGGCTACGTTAGCCGCTGTGCTACAGCCACAATCAACTGGCTATCACGTCAGGTTGGCTTATGCAGTAAAAGCAACTTACAGCTTCTGTGTCTGTGAGTCATGGACAGTCGCGACCGATACAGGCTTTATCTTCAGATATTTTACCAAGCCTGCCTTTGAGGCCAGTTTTTAGTGCTAACTATCGCTAGCGGTCCTGCTAGCCACCCGTAACACGTTAGCTTCACTTACATTATTTGCTGTTATATGGTTACTTACAGCTTGTGGCTCCGAGCGCTTGATCGATGCAGCTGCTTCAGGTTTGAGAAGCAGTTGAAACACTTATCCTGTGTCGAATTATCCTTTATTGACAAAGCTGTCTTTGGTGAAATGCTGAGCACAAACAGCTAACGCTCCATTTGGCCGTGGCTGTTTGCTGCCAGCAAACAAAAAAAGCTACCCACTGATTTCTGGTGGCATCGTCTTTTCGAAGAGAAATATTTGTTTTTCTTCGCGTCCAAAAGTAAACGGACAAGTAGCTTTGGGAGAGATACTAACAAAATTGCAGCTCAAATGATCTGCGGTTCTTCGTTTGTATTTCCAAAAGTGTCAACGCTACTGAGGCATAGTATGATCTGCCGTTGTTAGTGCCTGCTAGAATAGTTTCCGGTGTGGGCAGGTCCAGCGACATGATTGGCTCTGGCTAGGTCTGTACTAATTGGATGGCACAACCTGGCGTCAGGTTTTACCCAGATCTCGTGAAGATCTCGGGAGGAGCTGTTCAGAGAGGAAATCACGCTCCACGAAATCACGTTCTTGGATTAAGGCAAAACCCCTGTATCTTATGTTTAGAAACTTTTCAGAGGTTGAGCATGGACAACCAACATTATAACATTACTAATATGTATTAAAAGAAGGATCAGCATAATAGGTCCCCTTTAAACAGAACGCAGTGTCTAGAGATACGGCAATTTTATGGGTACGGCAGTCGATTTGAAGGGATTAGGATAAGGATTAGGGATTCTGGTTAGGGGAATGGTTAGGTTAGGGGTCAGGGTTAAGGTTAAGGTTAAGGTTAGGGTCAGGGTTAGGTTAGGGCAGGGTTTGAAATTGGGACTGCCGTACCTCTCTGCATTGAAATGCATTGGAAACTACCCGTAGCAAATGCCTAAACAGAAACATTGATTGAAATTCTCGGTACTCATCTTGAAGAACTGAGCCCTCTTATCAAAACATTCACGTTTAATATCTAAAAGATTCAGTAGATTTGAAGAAATTAAAAACAATAATCGACTGTCGGACACGGAGTTACATTGAAACCATCCGACTGTTGGACACGGAGATATATGAAAACCCTGTCCGACTTTCGGACACGTAGACACTGCGTTTTTTTAATGTCTTCGACGTCTTCTGTCGTCGAAAAAGGAATGCGTCAGACTTTTGTTAACCGCTAAACCGAGTGCTTCTTCAAGCGCATCCATCTTCATAAAAGGGCGGAAAAATACTTTTAAACTGGATATGACGGAATATTTACATACATGGTTTCAACATTTACCGAGGGTCGCATTCGCACGGGATTACTATTACCTAAGATACTGTCTCAGGAGCGTTTTACAGAAGGTAAAAGTGGCGGTAAATTTTACAGAGAATGTCCGTAATGATTACCTACTTGACGCGTTCGGACGGGACTAAAATCCCTGGTAATAATTGCATTACCCAATGTCATCACGTCAAACTAATCCCGTCCAAATAGGGCTTACGTTAACATTCACTTGTTGGTCATGACTAGCAACCGTTCTACACTTATGAAATAAACATTACCAGCGTCGAACAACAGGATTCTTCCTTCGTTTCAAAACTTATATCCATTACAACTTAAATCAGCATAGTGATACAATGCATACCTGCAGGAGTGGAGAAAAATAGTGTTTATAAAAAGACACAGGACACCGTGCTGCTTTCGTCAGGTTGGTAGCTGTAATACTGGGTGCGTTCGAGCGCGTCTGCAAGTAAGTCGGCTGCACGAGATTCCCGAAAAATTATGCGAGAATCTTGCCGAAGTTGCGCGATAAGCCCTCCAAACCCCGCGATGGCCAGCTTACTTGCAGAGGCGCTCGAAGGCACCCATTGGCCCTCATTTATCAAACGTGCGTACACCAAAAAAATGGGTGTACGCCAAATCTCCCGCAAGGATCGGGATTTATCAATCTGAACGTGAGCGAACGGTCCGCAAAAATCTCACGCCAGGCCTGACCAGGTGTACGCAAATTTGAAACCCGCGAACAACATGCAGGAACGAGTGCAGCTGTCAAAATGAATAATAAACCGTGTGCAGCGATGCGAACGTCATGCTGTTGTTGCTCTTAATCGTAAAATGAATAAATAGTCTGAATAGATAAATAGGCTAAATAAATAAATAAATAAGACACCTGTGTTGAGAAATTATTTTAACTTTATATTTTGAGACAACCTGCTTGTCAGGCCAGACGGCTGATAATTACAATCAATTTGATTAAGCGCAATGCGTGGCTTGGCAGATATGCAGTGTGGCATGTCAGATGCTCATCCAGTCAGATATATACTGAACAACAAAAAAGCATAAGTTAATTAAAGGCAGACTGGAAAATAAGTTTGCGGCGTAATTATTTTAGAAAAAGCAAATTTATTACTAGCGCGTGCACATTTACACTCGTTTCATCAGACTTCTCTTTATTTTGCGGTCACTTTGACTGAGTAACCATAAGAGTACATTGACTAACTAGCTAACTTGCGTTTCTTTTGTTGCCCATTATATACAGGCCTACGGACACTTTGGCCATGATTACATTTTGACAATGGCAGATCTTCTATTGTTATTGGAATAAGCTTCTGTCCAACGCGTGAGGAACTTTTGGCACAGAGAAGATCTCCTCCGGGAAAGTGAAGAGTGGCTGCTCGTTTTGTGTGGCACCCAATAAAATGTCATAATAAAAGTACAATGAAGAGTGATCTCTGCAGACTGTATTTTAACAATTATCCTCATGCAGCTCCGATCGAGGCGGTGGAGACTCATCCGTCTCCGCACCACCTCGTATTCCACAATGGAGGGGAGCCCTGCTGCCATGCGCTCCTGGAGCAGTGGCAGCTGGAGGTTTGAGCATGATTGGCCTCCACGGTCCGGCTGCTGCTGCCTGAGCACCATAACCCCGTTTTTGATGGCGATCTTAAAATCGGACCACTTTTTCACCTACATGTAAGCATTTGGATTGTCAATTATATGTAGGCTATATAACCTGAAATATCATGGATCTATAAATTGAATTTATTAAGGCCGATGTTATTCGCACTTATATGTGGCCAATGCTGAATTTTTTTTCTTGGCCACACTTATAAGTCTTGCAAGTTGATGACCATTCAGGGCCGCTTATAGAAAGTACCGCTTAAAATAAGTTTGGCCAAGAAAAAAAAATTTAGCTTTGGATACACTTAAAATGAATGTGGGCAATGGAGAAATGTGCATCTTGGCCACACTTATAAATACGTCTCTAGCAATTTCGATCAATTTTTGTGCTTGGACAAGTGCGAATAGTCACTTCGATTTATTGATGAGTTAAATTAAACGTCTGCTGCAGTCCGGTTTTCCACCCCAACGGTGTTTACCGCAGCAGCAATAGTTTTCCAAACTGCAGCTTTCTGGGCTCCTTTATGCCACTCTTAAGGCTTCCAAATAAAATTATTTTGTTTTTCTCCACCTCGGACGTGATAATTTATATTTCCTCCTCAGTGAAGTTCTCTCTTCTTTGCCGTCTTTCGAGAGTTCATGTCGTAAAGTGGGCAGGACCATGCCTCCCGGAGCATGAATTTATAGGGGCTTGTCATGTAAATTACGATGGTTTCAGCCGCCAGATATATCAACGCCACGCCAGTTCTACACCGAAATCAGCGACGTACACACTTTTAGTAAATCAGACGTGACACCTGGCGAACGCTGATATTTACACCAGAATCTACACCAGATCCTACCAAGTTTGATAAATGAGGGCCATTGTGAATGAGAAGCTACTTCCTGTCTTTAGATTCAGAACATTCTCCCCACCGGTCGCGCCCTCTAGTGTCTTTAAGAGGGAAGACACTAAACACAGTCCAGTCTATAAGGAAATTTCCACAATGAAGAACTTACTTGATACAATGAACCCATCATTATTTTACTGTACTCCTCATAATTACCACACATACACCAAAAAAATGGGTGTACGCCAAATCTCCCTCAAGAATCGGCATTTATCAATCTGAATGCAAGCGAACAGTCCGCAAAAATCTCACGCCAGGTCTGACCGGGTATACACAAATCTGAAACCAGCAAACAACATGCAGGAACGAGTGCAGCTGTCAAAATGAGCAATAAACCATATGCAGCGATGCGGACGTCATGCTGTTGTTGCTCTTATTAGTAAAATGAATAAATAAGCTAAATAAATGAATGAATGAATAAATAAACGAATAAAAGCAGATTGTTGTCAAATAAAAGTGTAATTAATTTCTCAATACAGGTGTCATTCATTTATTTAATAAATTTATTTAATAAATCAATAAATGACACCTGTGTTGAGAAATTAATTACACTTATATTTGGAAACAACCTGCTTGTCAGGCCAGAAGCCTGACAATTACAACCAATTTGATTAAGCGCAATGCGTGGCTTCACAGATAAGCAGTGTGATGGGTCAGATGCTCATCCAATCAGATATATATATATAGGCCTACAGACACTTTGACCGTGATCACATTTTGACAATGGCAGATCTTCTACTGCGAGAGGAACACGCTTCGGTCCGCCATGAGAGGAACTTTCAGCAGAGAGAAGATCTCTTCCAGGAAAGTGACGAGTGGCTGCTCAGTCGCTTTCCGCTGCCACGACACGTTCTTCTCCACCTCTACCAGACACTGGAATCCCAATCGCGGAGGGAGACGAGGCGCTCCAGTGCCATACCTGTGCCGGTGCAGGTGCTCTCCAGTTTGGGTTTTTTGGCCACTGGGACTTTTCAGCAGGAGATTGGGGATCGAGCTGGCATTTCACAACCATCCATCAGCCGAACCATGCCGTCAGTGCTGGCGGCTATAAAGTCGCTTTCACGGCAGTACATTAATTTTCCATACACTGATGCTCAGCAAACCGTGATTAAAAGAGCCTTTTATGAGATTGTACACATGTGCGTCTAAAGCCTCCATCCAACAACGATTACGCATTCATCAATTGCAAGAACTATCACTCAATTAATGTACAGGTAGTCTGTGATGCCAACCTCTCCCTGCTGAATGTGGCCTGGAGGCACCCGCGACTCATACATCCTCCATCACAGCAGCGCGGGGACTCGGCTTCAGTGGGGCGCGCTGCAGGGCCCGCGGGGACTCGGCTTCAACAGGGCGCGCTGCAGGGCCCGCGGGGACTCGGCTTCAACAGGGCGCACTGCAGGGCCCGCGGGGACTCGGCTTCAACAGGGCGCACTGCAGGGCCCGCGGGGACTCGGCTTCAGCGGGGCGCGCTGCAGGGCCCACGGGGACTCGGCTTCAACAGGGTGCTCTGCAGGGCCGCGGGACTCGGCTTCAGCAGGGGCGCACTGCAGGGCCCAGCGGGGACTCGGCTTCAGCGGGCGCGCTGCAGGGCCCAGGGGACTCGGCTTCAGCGGGCGCGCTGCAGGGCCCTTGGGGACTCGGCTTCAGCGGGGGCGCTGCAGGGCCCAGGGGGACTCGGCTTCAACAGGCGCACTGCAGGGGCCCCATGAGGGACTCGGCTTCAGCAGGGCGCGCTGCAGGGCCCGCGGGGACTCGGCAGGAGCGCAGATACAACAGTGCGCACACGGGGCACAGTGGAGCGGTGCATCGGGCTGCTGAAAGACAGATGGCTGTGTCTGGGAGCAGCACCTGCTGTTCACACCTGAGAAGGAGTGTGACATCATTTTGGCATGTGGGATTCTGCACAACACTGCGCAGAGTCACCAGGTGCCATTTGATGTCCAAGATCAGCCAGATGAGCCCTGCCGGGCACAGCCACACCTGAGAGTAATCCGGAGGAGGGAGGTAATAATTCAGCGCTTCTAGAGGTCAGGAAGATCACAAGAATTAAATAATTATCCATGAAATTGGTCGAAGGAACACATTACACATCATTGGGCGTTTAAAGTAATTTTATTGCTTGCATTGTTTTAGTGTCTCGTTTATTTGTAGAAGGGATTGGTTTATTGTAATAAGGTTACTGTTTATGTTTTCTAATGTTTGGCATATTTGATTTTGCTTTTCCAGGACCTCCGCTGTCAAGACTCTGGCATGCGGTGGTGGTGGAGCAGTGGGCGGTGGTGGTGGAGCAGTGGGCAGTGGTGGTGGAGCAGCGGGTGGTGGTGGTGGAGCAGCGGGCGGTGGTGGTGGAGCAGTGGGGCGGTGGTGGTGGAGCAGTGGGCAGTGGTGGTGGAGCAGCGGGTGGTGGTGGTGGAGCAGCGGGTGGTGGTGGTGGAGCAGCGGGCGGTGGTGGTGGAGCAGTGCGCGGTGGTGGTGGAGCAGCGGGCAGTGGTGCTGGAGCAGCGGGCAGTGGTGGTGGAGCAGCGGGCAGTGGTGGTGGTGGAGCAGCGGGCAGTGGTGGTGGAGCAGCGGGCAGTGGTGGTGGTGGAGCAGCGGGCAGTGGTGGTGGTGGAGCAGCGGGCAGTGGTGGTGGAGCAGTGCGCGGTGATGGTGGAGCAGCGGGCAGTGGTGGTGGAGCAGTGCGCGGTGGTGGTGGAGCAGCGGGCAGTGGTGGTGGAGCAGCGGGCGGTGGTGGTGGAGCAGTGCGCGGTGGTGGTGGAGCAGCGGGCAGTGGTGGTGGAGCAGTGCGCGGTGGTGGTGGAGCAACGGGCAGTGGTGGTGGAGCAGCGGGCAGTGGTGGTGGAGCAGCGGGCGGTGGTGGTGGAGCAGTGCGCGGTGGTGGTGGAGCAGCGGGCGGTGGTGGTGGAGCAGCGGGCAGTGGTGGTGGAGCAGCGGGCAGTGGTGCTGGAGCAGCGGGCAGTGGTGGTGGAGCAGTGCGCGGTGGTGGATGGGGGGCCCTCTCCTGGCTTTGGATCCTTTAAGGGGGGAGGGGAGAGGGGAGTTATCTGTTAGTTTTGTAATCAGATGTAATTGAGTTACACTAATAAAAGTACAATGAAGAGAGATCTCTGCAGACTGTATTTTAACAATTACCCTCATGCAGCTCCGATCCGAGCACGGATGAGTCCCCACCGCCCCTGCTGCCACGCGTTCCTTGAATGAAGACAGCTGGAGGTTCGAGTCTGGTTGGCCTCCACCGGTCCGTGCGCTGCTGCACCTGAGCGCCGGAACCCGTTTTTTGGTGGCGATCTTTAAATCGGACCACTTTTTTAACCTACATGTAAAGCATTTGGATTATCAGTTATGTAGACTACATAACATTAAATATCATGGATCGATAAACTGAATTTATTACTGAATGAATTTTATTACAGACATTTCAGTCCATATACATATAACAGTGAAGAACACACACAAATATACATATAAAAAAGACCGGTCTCATAAGATTAAAAATAATTTTAAAAAATTAACATTACCCATATTTAATGCTTTTCCACTGCTGTTGTAGCCTCAAGTTTAAGAAAACACAATTATAAATGTTTTGCACAAGGGAATTGTTGCAGTTTAAAATTAGTTTTCAAATGCAAAGGTGAATTTTCTCCTCAATTCCCCAAAAGAGTTTACAGAAGGAGAAACAAACATATTAGGGGAGAGCTGGTACAAAAGTAACATTTTTCACATAAACATCATTTTAAAAGATAACATTACAGACCGAAAAAAAAATTCAGAGCGATTAACTACTTTTGTGTGTGCTCTGTCAATATCAGGTGCTAAATCATCCCAATATATATTGACTTCGGCATAGTTTGCCGTCCAATGGAAGTTGCGCATTGCTACTTTCGACCCCTTTAGTCGGGATGAAAGTAGTGCACGGGCGGGACAAAAGTAACCTGATCAAATTAACTGGAATCTTTTGAATTACTGTCGTTTTTCATTTGAAAAAATCAAACAATGTCTTTGCAAACATGCAATTGTAAATATACAATGCACTCATTTATTCAATTCAATCATAAAAATGACATTAAAACCAGAAGCAAAAACAATCACACATTTGTTTTAAACATTTTCATCACAGTTGTGACAGATATAATGAGTGGCACCCTCAGTGCATGCCTCATGTGACCACAGCAGACAAAAGATGCACTGCACCCATACTTCTCCAGGCAAAGATGAGGCAAATGTCTCCCCACAAACAAGACATTCCTCCTAATTGCCCCGAGAAACTGTGGTTGCAGTGTATCTGCTTAACAAAGTCTTCTTTGGGCGTTTTGAAGAGGACTGTTTCTTCCGGCCCCTCTGCTGAGTCTCCTCCTCCAAGGCAGCTTTTACTGGGGTGTCGGTCAGTATTGCTGTTGACCTGCAACATTCAATGAGATGGTAGTCAGAATCAGCTTGATTTTATACAAGCAAGAAAATCAAGACAAGTTAACACGTTGACTGCCAACTACGAGATAACTCGTAATGGCTGGTCCGGGCCAGCGCTAGACTTGAAAATTCGGGGGAAATTATCCATCCCTTTATTGACTACAATTAGTCCTGGGTAATTCTTGATGGTTTTCTTTTATAAACACGTTTTCCAATTCAAGAATAATCAAGTGGCAATTGAAGACACGGCTTCTCTCCCCCATGCGATCTAACAGCAAATAATGGGCTACATTCAGTAGAGAAAATAATTTAATTATAATTAGGTCTATGCACAGGCACTCAGCAACGTTATTTTTTTTTTTTCCAGTGAGAGCGGCACTGCAGAACTCAGTGCAGGACGGACACTTGAACCGTTGTGGTACCTGAAATAATAAATGAAATGAATTATTGCTGTTGCAAATCACAGTTGCTTTTTAATTTATCTAAATATAAATTTTTACCTGTTTCATCCATGTTCCAGATGTCCTTTGCTTCAAAATTATACCGGGTGAGGACAGTCTTTAGGTTTTTAAAAAACTCTGTCACGTTGGTCTTGTTGAAGCTGGTGGAACGGGACATGCTGGTGGCTTGAGGTTGACGGATGGACAGGGTTTTGTCGCGCTCGAGGAAGGAGGTGAGCCAGTCCTTCCCTGCCATCTGGTTTTTCTCCCATGAACATGGAGTTTTGAGGCCAATATTTTCAGCCAGCTCATATACAAACTTTCGCACCTGAAACAGCATGAAAAAAGAGGTTAATTCCCAGATAGCAAGTACCTCAGAGCCGGGGCAGATACCCGGCGATATGGCGGCAAATGGCGATAGTGGCAGTGTTACTCCAACCTCTTTAGGACTCAGGCCAAAATATATATCAGCTGCTCTCTTTATATACGCCTGCAGTCTCTTCTCCTGTTCTTCTGTGAAGACTTTGTTGTGAGCCCTGTACCCTGGGGCTCTGGCCTGCTGCCTCTGCCCTCCTCTTGCAGTACCTGAACAGGGTGACATGACAAACGCCACGCACCTCTGCTGCCCTCCTTATACTCTCGCCTCTTCCGACATCAAGAAAGGCCCTTCCGTAAACCTGCTGGTCAACCTCCAGATTTATCAACGCCATGCCAGTTCTACGCCGAAATCAGCGACGTACACACTTTTAGTAAATCAGACGTGACACCTGGCGAACGCTGATATTTACACCAGAATCTACACCAGATCCTACGCAAGTTTGATAAATGAGGGCCAATAAACCTATATCATATCAGACTCTTTTTGGTTTGTTTTCTGTTATTGAAGGCAAATTCTAATTTGGTGTGGGGGAGACCCCCAGTCAACTGGCCCTGACTGAGGTGAGCAAAAACAACAGAATTATTTTTTTTCCACATAAATCAGAGCATAATCGATCATTCACATCGCTCATTCACTTGAGACAGCTATGGTTGTTACATAATAATGGAAAATGAGAAACGATATGAGAGTCTTCACATGCAACTTCTTGGACCTCTCCGTCTTGTTTTACGATCTGATCAATGAGTTTCCATTTTAATGATTTTTTATATCAGATTCTGAAAACACTACTTCTCTAGAAGAGTCAATGTTTTAATTTGGTCTCCAAAGAAAATAATATTTTATGTACCAATCACATTATGCTGTGGTATTTGATTCACTTAGTTGAGCTGTTTCTTATGCAAATAACCCGTCCAATCTCATTTTATTTCATTCTTTCAAAACACCCGCATGGACCATTTGATTTCATACTATGTATAGTATGCACAGCTGCCTCTCTGGGGACATAATCTTCATTTTCTTTCAAAAACTTGAAATTGAAACCTCTGAATCAGTTAATTTTGCTGCATGCACTCTCTTGCCACCTGTAGCGTAACATGATTAGTGGTACTTTGGCAAATTTTAAAATCTCTCAGATTATTTCCTTTTTATTTTATTTTTACTTTCTCTTCATTTACTTTTGAGTGATTTGCTTCCAGTACATTAATTTCACATGAACTAACTATTTACAGAAAACTACTTTAGATTTTTTTAGCACTGAGTATTTTACAAATTAAAGTGGTGTCATGAAAGATTGGTTAAAGCCCAGCACTTCACCATATCACAGTTTTTTTTAAATAAATTTGGCATCTCCAATCCCACCCGAATCTGGAATGACCAATTCGAGAACTATGTACAAGCCTTGCCCGTATAAAACCCCCTATTGCCAGCTTAGGAGAGAGAGACAGCTTGCGGCTTTCCTCCGAAGCACGCGCCTGTCATCCCCTGCATCTTTACTCTAATTGGTCGAAACTTTTGCAAGTTCAGAACGAGGGCGGTGGATACCCGAACATGAGCAAGCTCAGAATCTCACTGACGTGCGCCTGGCTGGCCAACAGGAGGCGCTTGAGCATTGAACAAGGCAATCATTTTAATTTCCCTTCCCAGCAGTCCCTTCCCAATTTGCATACCCGCAACGCTATAGCCCATCATGCGCTGTCCAGAAAAAGCTGCCGACCGCTGCCAGTTGGTACGATCGGGGACCGAACCCACGGCGTGGTAATCACTACTGCTCCGCAAATGCAGCGCCTTAACCTAGTGAGCTAACCTGGCAGCTTTACAGCTTTTAGAAGGACAGGACTGGACGGTTCCGTCCAGTTTATCACCTCTGTCAAATGTTGTAAATGCTCTTGTATCCGTTTCTCATGCATTTTGTTGGGGCACATATCGACAAATCGCCAACCTTCTCATCAGGTTGTGTTACCGCATCAAGTTCAGTATATTTGTTTCTTTCTCCATCTTATATTATGGTCTGTCTATGTCCATTCTATGTCTTGTGAGAAGATTTGTTATTTCTTTGTTTCAATGGACTTTGAGCTGCATGTCTTGTCCCTGCATTACTGATCTATCTCCGCAATCCTCTCCAGGTTCTCGTATATTTTTTCGGTGTTCTTATTAACATTTATGAGAACCCTCAAGATGCACTTCAATTCATTTCTCTACAACTTCACGTGATGAACATTCCCATCACCATAATCGTCAACACTCAATCGCGATAAAATGTTTTTGTCCAAAATGTTTCTGTTCATTAGTTCCGTTCATCAAATGTTAGTTCATTTTCGTTTAGGTCTGTTAGGTATTACTCACAAATGCAATCTTGTACTGGTTTTCTGTTCGTCACTAGTTTGAGTTTCATTCTTGCATTTCTCAAGAAATCTTTAATCAGTCCCAAAGAATGAACACTACAGTTTAACAGTGACAGGTGCTGCAGCTTCACCCATGCAGCCATTAAATCTGCAGAAAATCACCACAAAACACCCCCCTTCAGACGTTAGCCCAACAGGGCACCAATTTATCCAGCAACCATGGACTCCCTCTTGCGACTATAGAGCTACTTTCCAAAATCTAATTGTCAATTTGTAGAGTTGGCATATAAAATTATGTAAGAACATTAGAAAACAGTAAATTAGACATGATGACTTTAGGCAACTGAATTTTCCAAAACAGAATAATCCCATGCGCCTACAGCCTAATTTATAGTTGTCCAACTCCGTCAATGTGCAGATACGCAGAGCCCCTCTCCGACGTCGCAAACCCTCTCCGACATGCTCTCGGACGCATGACAGACACCTCCCAAATTTTCTAACTATCCGTCAAAACGACAGGGAGCCCACGGATAGCGCAAGCCTGTGATTGGTCAGCTAACTACGTCATTCCCGGAATGCTGCTTAGACGTCATGAAATAGTAGGCGGGTCTCTGAAAAAAATGCTACGCCCCCTATTGTCCTAGCGGTGAATTGCTATGCAACACCCATTAAGCAACGGAGAAGTCTGAAAGGTCCACATCTCCATCGATACGACTGCGTGTCTGCAGTCTCGAGTTAGACGACTATAAATTAGGTTTACTTCACGCATGGATGGACTCTTTATCAAATATTATTGATTTCTGTCATCAAATCGATGCCTAAGATCAATGAAAGGCAATATGGGTCATTCCACCAAAACATGTGCCAGTCCTTTTAAATTTCCCCACCTTTTAATTCAATTTTTTTTTCTTTACATTGTTTGTTATAGAAATCAATTAGTGTGGCAAAGGCCTTTATAAAATGTATAGTTTTCCATCATTTGTATGGCTTATAATTTTGTAATTCTCCCATTAAGGCTGAAATTTAGGAAAAATGTAGTGATCTTTTAAAAGGATCTCTCAAATTAAAATCTTATGCAAGACCTATGCATTCCTATATTATTCCAAGCTGATACTAATGATAAACACTGAATTTAATAGGAAAAGGAAGGAAGATAATCAAGATTTATGTACTCTCTTGGTAAATACTTCTTGACCCACTTTTTCAGGTACATCTGCTACCAAATCTTCATACACAGTAGGATAAAATTAGATTTTATAATCTATACATTCTCAATAATCTCAATAATCTTGAGAATGTGTGAAAACCTTGTTTTGAAAGAATTCTACCATCTGAAGTAATGACTGATGGAACTGGTTGATACAGATTCTCTGATTTCTACAATACTGGTAAAGATAGTTTCCACAATTTATAGTTTTCTTGCAACCGTATGTGACTGGTTTAGAGCAAATAAGCTCTCTCTAAATACTGCATAAACCAAGTTCATGCTATATTGGGAAGTTTGGAAATCATCATAACTTGTCCGTCGAAATAGGTGATGCGATACTGGAGTGGGTGATCTTCGTCAAATTCCTTGGGATACATATTGATGAAAATTTGAATTGGAAAGTACTCTGTCTATAGCTGAAGAAGAGACTTCTAACTGAACAAAAGGGAAGTCTAACTAAAGAGTATTCAGTTCCATTAAAGGTGTTAAATTTCAGATATTGTACTGTTTGTTTAAGTCTCAAGATTACTTCCCCAAGTTATATTTAAACATAAAACATGGAAATAAGTGTAAAAATATTGTACGGTGATTTTTTTTCATATGCTTTCCAACAACATGTCTTTAAAACCAACGTTTCATATGGACTTTTCGATTTTCAACCCAGTTAGCTGCAGTGATTCATAATTCAGTAGAATGACCCACAAATGCCTTACTTTTAGCATTTTCATCAGCTATCCTAATTTTTTAAGCAACAGTAATATTTAGTCACTGCATATGTATTTTCCTCTGTTTTCCTTTATGATTTCCTATTGTTCTTGTCCCCTATTCTTTCTACTTTTATCATTATTGTCTTTCTATTATAATTTTTCTTCATGTTCTCTTCATTAATCATGTGGCACTGCAATTGTAGATACAGGTGTTATTCCCTACCTATCACCTTTAAAATCCATTCATTAGCTGTTATCAGAAGTAATGCTATTGACCATAAACTTAGGAACATTTGTACGCTGTTGGATACAAATTAGGAGCAATTGTATGCCTTTGTTAAATCAATGTTCAATTGTTGCTTCCTCTAAACTTTTCCATTTTATACCAGCTGACCATTCAAGAGGGGCGTGTGTTTGTTTAATTGATAAATAGGGACAATGTTATTACACCCAAGCAAGTTTAGAATGAATATTTAATATCAAGATGACCTTAGTATTACTTTTAGTCTATTTTTATCTGTCTAGCTGCCACTCCAATGACAAACACATACAATGAACAATAACTACTCAGTCCGGTCGGCTGCGACCGCATGGGTGTAGCCCCTGAAAGCCTGCTTCTCCCTTTTTTTGCACATTATTTAGCCAATACTGATGCCATGGCAACCAAAATTGATAGGTGTCATGAGTGAAGTATAACACATATCCATGCCAAATATGAAAGTAATCGGCCCAAAATTGCGGCCTGTACTGCGTCCACAAGAAATCTCAATGTTTTGCCAATAATTTTCGTATTATTCGGGCAATACTGTTACCATGGTAATCAAAATCAATGTGTGTCATAAGCGAAGTGTAATACATGTCCATACCAAATATGAAAGTAATCGGTCAAAAATTGCTGCCTGCACTCCGTCCACAAGGAAATCTTCAACTTCAACTTCAACTATATTGTCATCCTGAAGGAAATTTGGTTTACAGTGGATATTAAAAGAACACAGTGACACACAGTCATTAGATCACAACACATTGCGTACAGTAGAGTTTCTATGAGCCATCATCTCAACAGGTGAAGAATGAGGATATCATTGCCGCTTAAAAAAGAACCACCATGTTAAATAGAAGCAATTGTACAGATAGTGCAGCAGATACTGATAAAGTTGTTTAAAAGTGCTGTGGAATAAATAATAGACAGAGAAAGGAAAGGAGGGTGTTCCAGGCTAAAACAGCCTGTCAATAGCAGCGGGGATAAGGAGGCTTGGGCACGCCGAGTCCTAATTCTAGGCATTCTAACGATAGGACACACTGCAGCGGCGCGGCGCGATGCAAATTCGCTGACGCTCGTAGCCGCCGGCCACTTGGCGTTTCCACTCGGCGTACGCCCCACTCTGGAATGCCGGAAGCGTTGGACTTTTAATAATGGTGAGCGCACATTGAAGTGCAATGCATAGCAAAGGTGACATTAGAAAACCTTGCATATACCAATCGTCATACAGTAAAATTAAAACCTCTGACTGCAAAAATAATGGGCTTATCTGTTGGTAGCTTGGCTATGGTGTTGTATGTAGGCATATTCAAATATCACTGTCGAGTCAGGCTGAATAAATCGGACACATAGTGTTTGAATGGTCGCAAATCATACCTCTTCAGTCTGTTGTCATGTCCTGCTCGTTTTCAGAATCAGCATAAATTAACTTTCTCGACCTACCTGGTTTAAAGTAAAACTCCCGCTCATTTTGAGTATATAAAAATCAAAATCCTCGTTAGCCAGCCCAGTATAGAGACCATGGATCAGCTCGAAGCCCTGCAAGCAATTGCGAAGATTGCCGTGATGCAATCCTGGAGGAGGAGGAAGAGGAGAAGATACAGGGTGCATCCCATGTGCCGCAGTCGGAAAGAGCATTGAGAGTAGGCTGCCACCGTCTCATCCAAGAGCTGCAGCTGGACGACTCTGCCTTCCAGCAGTATTTCAGACCGCAGAAGGGGGAATTCGACTATCTATTGAGCCGTGTGGGACCGCAGATTGCGAGGCGCTCAACTGCATTGCGAGAGGCCATCGGTGCAGCTGAGTGTCTCGCTATTTGTCTTTGGTGAGAAGTCCATTGATTCTCATTTCATTGCTGTTTATTAATTGAGCCCTTAAGAACCATACCGGGCCATCCCGCACTTTTGCCGAAATTGAGTTGTGGTAGTCAGCATGTGCAGAAAACTGAGATCTACATTTCCTAACAGCCCAACCCAATCTGCCCACATGGATTGTTAATACAAGCAAATGTCTTCTCTGCCCCTGTATATATGCACTGCACTGCCTTAGCCATAATACACCATCCCACAACCTTCCCATAATTCACTGTAAACATGGCAGCTCGGTATCTCACTGATGAGGAGTTGCTTATTGTGATTGATGATGATGGTGAAGTGGAAGATGACAGAGACCCAAAGTTTGTCCCAAATGAATCAGAAGATCATGGTTCCTCCTCAGAAGGAGGTTGGTTTCAATTTAATGCAGCAGAAGGGCACCCAAAACCTGCACAAGAAGTGCATGTGCATGATTTTACATATCTTGAGTTTGTACCAAATGCAGTGTTTACTCTAGATGACTGTAGGTGCAGTGTTTACTCTGGCAACTTTGAGTCCCATTTTCTCAAAAGTACCCCAACATGGGTTGGCCCGGTATGGTTCTTAGGGGCTCAATTGTTGCTCGTAACAATATACTGCACCGTCATAATGAGAGATGCATGCTAAAGTGATGTTTACTTAAGTGGTGGGAAGTTTTTTTTATAATTATTATTCATTCCTGTCGTTCTGAAGAGTAGCACTTGGTATCAGAATTGAATGCCATGAAAGAAAACGCTCTTAAAAATAATGTGCCAAATGTTTCTATATTGCCGGTGATTCCACGTAACATTTGTTGCATTAAGAAGTTAGACACTGAGAAAACAAACCTTTTGGCAGGTCAACGAGAAAAAATGTTATTATCTGATAATTATCTGCAATATAGAGAAATAAATACTGTATGTTCAAGTGCCTTTTATTGCATGCATGGATATTTTTGTGAAAATGCAGCAGAAAAGGATAAGCAGCTGCTTTAAGTATGCAACCTCATTTAGACAAATTAACAGCTTGTCAAAAGTCTAAGATTTCAGTTGTGGCTGGAACAAAAACCAGCATATACAGGGGCCCCAGGACCTGGTTTGGGAACCAGTGTCCCTTGCTGGACTGAATTACAAACACACAAAAACCCCCTCTTTGTCTTCAGGTACTTGGCTACTGGTGACTCATTCAGGTCCATTGGTTTCAGATACCGCATGGGATTTTCGTCGGTTGCAAACATTGTGGTGGACGTGTCCCAGGCCATTTGGGATTGCCTCGTGGATGACTACATGCGTGTGCCGACTAGGCAGGACTGGAGCGAATTGCTGTGGGGTACCTTCAGTGGTGGAATTTCCCGAACTGCGTGGGTTTCTATTGATGGCAAACATGTCGTCATTCAGGCTCCATCCAACAGTGGCTCCCTGTACCACAACTACAAAGGTACGTTCTCCATTGTTCTCCTTGTTGTTGAGGATGCTCATGACCTGTTCCGGGTCATTGATGTGGGTGGCTATGGGCGGAACAGCAACAGCGGCACTCTTGCCAACTCTGCCTTTGGTGAGGCCCTGAAAGATGGCACCCTGGACCTCCCAGAGGACTGCGTCATCGCTGGTGCAGAGCAGCGGGGACCATTACCTCACGTGTTTGTGGGGGATGAGGCCTTCCCTCTGCGGCGAAACCTTCTGCGACCTGTGCCCGGGACCAACATCGCCAGAGGGAAGAGGGTGTACAATTACCGCTTGAGCCGTGCAAGGCTGATAGTAGAGTGTGCCTTTGGCATACTCTCTAGTCAGTGGCTTATGTACTGGCGTGTAATTGGGGTCAGTCCAGCAAAAGCGGAGGTGCTTGCGAAGGCCACCTGCATCCTCCACAACTTCATACGTATGTACAGACGGGAGAACAGGAGCAGGGGTCCTCTGGCACTGGTGCCTAGCCAGGCAGAGGGGTCAGCAGTACTGCAAGCAATCCGTCGAGTTGGCACCAACAACGCCACGCGAGAGGCCATCCGCATCAGGGAGTCATTTACTGCATATTTCAATGCAGAAGGTGCTGCTCCTTGGCAAGACCATCTAGTGTAGCCTGTGGCTTTTGAAATAAACGGCTCTTTTAAGAGCCACACTGTTATGATTCTGCCATGTCTGTCTTGTTCTGCCATGTTTATTATGTTCCTGCCTTGCTTGTTATGTTTTCCTTATTCCCTGTTATGTTTATTATTATGTCTGTTAGGTTTTGCCAGGTTCTGTTTAGTTTTTGTATTTTGCCATGTTTTCGTTTTTGCCATTCCCCATCCACTTTTCTGTTATAGTCCGGTCCATGTTTTGCCACGCCCTTCATTGCACTTTGTCTCCCCTGTCTGGTCTCTTGTTAAGTTACAGCTTCTCCCCAGTCCCGCGTGTCACATGCTTAGGTGATTTCATGGTTTCTGGGTTTCAAACATTCCTTCCAATCTCGTTTGCTTCCTTCGCCTCTCTTTTCTATATTACTAACCAATACTAACAGTTTGTTGTTTTGTTAAGTTACTAACCCAGACTAACATTGTATATAATACTAACTTACTAACGAGCACCAGGGATTGTATAGCTGCACTTACTAATTGATTAACAAGCTCTCAGCACTCGCCCTGTTCTAGTCTCCGCCTCTTGCCTTCACTTAGTCTTTGCTGCAATTCAGCGGATCCTCCGCACCTGCTCCACTCTGTCCTGCTTCTCATTATCTGCACGTTAGAACTCCCTAACCGGAGCTGTATTTTTTGTCATAGGCTGTCTCGTGTTCCCTGTCCGCGTTTTGGCTTTTGCCAATTCTATGTGATTAGGTTCTTCCTCATGTTTTGCTCCCACGTAATTAGTTTTATCCAGTTCACCTTTTCCTAATCATAGCATGTGACTTCCCTTCTGTGTATTTAAACAGTCTTCTCACAGCAGTTCCCCGTCAGAACGTTTCTCCTTTGTCTGCTTGTGCCACGCTTCTCTCGTCTTGTATTCATAGTGATTACCTTTCTGACTGGACCGTCCTTGACTTTCGATTTTTGCCTATTCCCTGTACTTTGCCACATCCATCGTTACCGAATCCTTTTTTTGTCCGACTCTGTATTTTTGTGATTGGTGCCCTGGTTACGATTCTGGATTTTGCCCTTTGGATTCTGATTATTGGATTGTGGACTTTGTACCGTTGCCTGCTCTGTTGGGGGTTCCCCCCCCTCCAGAAATAAAGCCTCCTTTTTTGTATTCACTGGTTCTCGCTTGTGGTTCCTGGCGTAATCCTCACACACACCTATTCGCAAAACGCAAATGTTTCTTTTATTCTAACAGTTCTAATACTCTAGTCCTACCGCTAAGCTTCACTGTTCGGAGTATTCTTTCGCATAAGGTGACCTTTATTCCAAACCAGTTACAGACACTTGTTTATGCAGTGGGTATAAACATGAAGCAGTGTGCCGTAATGCAGATCAGGCACACATCTCAAGCTATTTCAGTTGGTTTTCGTAAAAACATGGCTCTTTCATGAGCCACTTGTTCAGTGTTCGCTCATTCATTGGATTCAAATTAGTGGAATTAAGAGTTGCTCTGTAACATAAAATCATTAAGAACATAGGGAAGATTATTGATTGGTTAAGTATGTTATTGCCCGCATGCAGTCAAAACGGCCTGCCAATATATCTTTTTTTGGCCGACTTCTATTGGCCGACCTGTATTGGTCGAGTTCAGCATGTGCACAAGTAGCCATTGGCAACTGTGGCATTCGCTCTCATCAGAGAAGCACACGACAAGCGCAGACCTAGCATTTAGCTCTTTAATGAGTCTTGAAGTCGCGTATTTCAGAAGTCATAGTCATAATATTGTCGTGATAGCACAACTAATTAATAAAAATATTATAAATTGCTTATTTTCGCATTGCCTTGGTATTGGCCTTTGGGTCGCGGTATTAGCCCTACGGTGACCCTCAGGCCAATAACAAGGCAATAAAGAAATAAACAACAACATGTATTAAACATTTTTTGTGGCACTTTGAACGCCGCAACCACCATTGGTTGTTGTAGGGCAATATAATTGCCATTCAGCACATACTTCAAACAATGACTAGCCATTTTTTAGGAGCAATAGAAATGTATGTTTTTGACTAGAAAATGAGTGTGCGTGTGCTTGTGTATATGTGTATGTTTGGCAGAGGAACAAAAAAACAAGACTAACTCATGAAACTAAATATGATCACCGGCCATTTTCAAGCTGGGCTTCATAAATCATTTTGTGGAGGTTGAATTTAATTTCAGCCCTTTTTCTTGGGAGTAATGTTTTGAACGTAGGGAGGATGCCCTTCAAAAAAAATTCATCCTCATCCTGTACTGGGGCTTGCAGCGGGGCCCGTTCAACAAAGGTGGAGCGAATAGTGTCCATTTGAGGCACTTTTTGCTCCTCAAAGGGGGTGAGTCCCTCATTCTGCCTGCGCTTGCTCTGTCTCCCTGGTGGCAAGGGGTAACTGTGGCAGCTGGCTGGCTCTCTGGGTCAACGCGGGCTGGCTGGAAGTCAGGGGCGGCCAACTGGTTGACTGGGTCAGGGGTAGTTGGCTGGCTGTTTGGGGTAACTGATTGGCTCTGGGAGGCGGAGGCAATTACCTGGCTGTCATTGCCATCACTGCCATGGTGAGGCAGTGCGGCTGCTGGACTTGAAGGGCTTGAGGAAGCATTTGTTGGGTTTCGCCCATAATTTCTTGACGTTTGCCTGAACTCTAGGAACAGTGTCAAGAAATCCATTATTCCCAGATTGTCCCACAGTACAAGTTCTTAGGAACCATTATTGATAACAAACTGAGTTTTGAGGCGAATACTGATGCTGTCTGTAAAAAAGTCCAGCAGCGCTTGCTCTTCTTAAGAGAATTAAGTCTTTTAATGTGTGCACTGTTTTAATGACCTTGTTTTATCATCCTTTTATTGAATCTGTTCTTACCTATTGTTGTGTGTCTTGGTTTGGCTGTCTTACTTTTTCAAGCAGAAATAGGCTGGAAAAGCTCGTCAAAGTAGCAAGCAAGGTCATTGGTGTATGGCAAGCCCAGCGTCAGGACATCTACTTTGAGCGTGTAAGGAATAAGGCCCAGAAACCGACTTGAACAGAGGGACATTATCTGGATCCGTGGCCAGGTGAAAGTGTCTCAGGACTTTTTCCACTCTGTCCAGAAGCTCGGTGGGTGGTGGGATCCGTGTCCTATAATGCTCACAGATGTGTTGCTTTGTCGGAGTGGCAGGACGGATCCCACAGAACTCGTAGGCGTCCTGAAGCCTTTTCAAATCCTCCTGGTCCACAATGCTGAAGGCCGCAGAGAGCATCTGGCAGAAGGTGCTGTACAGGGGGTGATGCTCCGAGGTGCACTCGCGGGAAAATCGCCTCAGGCAGTGGAATAAGTCCAGCTTCACAACGATGTTGCTGTTGTAATGGGAGCGTGAGGCACAGGTGTTCTGAAGCTCTCCAGAAGTGGCCCAGGCCACAATGGAGGGAGTCGTCCTCCACGCTTCCCAGTTGCCATGTTCACCAGGGATGGAGTCCTGGATCCTGAAAGGAGCACAGCAATCCCTGAGGAAGAAAAAAAAAATAGAGAACAATTCAGATATTGTGTTTGCATTGCATTGTATCGTACAGTATGGCAAGACATTGTACTGTACTACTTCTATGTCAATGTAAGAGTGGGAAGGAAACAGTTTCACCTGTCCACCCAGTGGTGACCAGCCTTGTCCACGCCAGCATCCGTGTACCTCTTAGCCAAACCCTGATACATGGGCTGCAAGGTCTTCTCCGTCTCGGACTGGACCATCACCCAGGACACAATCATCCAGTTCTCATTCATGATGGAGTAGCTGGACGTGACCCCAGAGGCCAGCGTGACTTTCCTCGCAACCTTCCTCGTGTGGTCAGACCTGAGGACCTGCCCGAATGTGCCCTGGAGGAGCTTGGAGATGGCTGGCTCCTGACGCTTGAACTCATCAAGCAGACAGTCTGTCAGGTAGTAGCTTGACACAGAGATGCCGCCAGCCATTAGGGTCATCAAAGGGCCCGAAGTCCCCTGGCGTGTTGTCCTTTCTGACAAACTGGCCGATGGTCCTCTGCTGCCCATACTTGCCTGCCTCTGCATCTCGGATGTTTTCAATGGCGTGCAAGTAGGCCAGGTGAGCTCGTTCATACTTGAGGTGCATGAGTTCATTCACCTGGTTCGCCATGTCTGAGGGAGACTTGCCGGTGCGCAGCAACTCGTCCATCACAGACTTGCAGATGGCCTTTTTGTAGGTTAGAAAAGCAGGCAGAATGTTGGTGAAGGGCTTAGGCAGCTTTTCCAGCCAGCGCGGGCTGTCTGCAAACCAGCGCCTCTGACAGGCCCTGCAGCAGAGCCGTGAAGACAGGATGTAATACTGTCCGCTGGTGCCGACAATCACCCGTGGTCTGCCCACACCAGAAGACACCACCTGCGGATGGGCACAGTCATGGAGGCAGGGCAGGACGTAGTTGTTCCGTAGCCTCGCCATGACATCACTCTCAGGCTTCCAGATGAAAAAGGGATGCAGCTGGAAAAAGTTTGGTGAGGGGAGGTCAGCCACTGTGTCAGTGAGCTCGGGCTGTGGAGGGAGACGTCACAGAGAAATGGTGTTGCTTGGGTTACGCACTGGGCGGGACCCAGGCCACAGCCCAACGTCCTGGAGCTCTGTCTTCATCCAAAGTTTCTGGTGTGGAGCACAGCTCCAGCTGCCCATGTCGTGGTCATGAGCAGGCTGGGCAACAGGAGTAGTTGATGGTGCTGAGGACACAAGAGCGAAGATGGACAGGACAAGGTAAGTATGTATAGAGTGTGTAAGAGAGGTCTGCATTTTAATTCCACATTAGGTAAGCATATAGAAGCTCTATATCATACCATGTGTGCCACTGTCCTCTTTGCTAAGCGTGGGACGAGCCGCAATAGCACTGGGTTGACTGGGTCCTGAGAAAGAACATAAGCTAACTGTGATGCATTTGTCAAGACCGGTTGCATGAAAGTGGTATAATGTGCTTGTGAAACTGACAATAAATATAATTACACATCATTTGTCATCATACACCAGGTCTATAGACAAGAGGAGAGAGGGAAACACACCTTGAGTCGACTCCGGCCTCACAACCCTCTCGGGCCTATCAGTCTCCTCCTTAGCCAGGAACGCGAGCTCAGGAGGCAGTGGCTACGGGGTCTTCCTCTTCACACCTGGTGTGACTGGAGCTAAAAAAAACAGTAAACAAATCGATTATATCTTTTGTGTAATAACTGATGCATTAATAATGTACTAACCTTATTATCACACCAAGCCTGGCTTACCATCAACTGTTGATGCCTGCCGTACACCGACTGGAGGAGCCCTGGACAGGGCCTCAGACGGAACTGCAACCGTCAAACTTTAGTTATTAATAAATACACAAAGCATATGAATGTTAGTATGAACTCATAACCCATGCTCTTACTTCTCTTGCTTCTCACAGCCCCGCAAATCAAGTGTTGGCCACCCTGCCCTTCCCACACACACACGCACGACGCACGCACGCACGCACGCACGCACGCACGCACACACCAGTTTTATTAATACTACTGATTTAGTAGCCTAAGCAGGAGGAGCAATACACATCAAATATGTGGGCATTAAAGTGTTAGAGCCAAATGGCTTTGTTGCTTTTCAAACTCAGCATGCAAAGGCAAAAAACAAAGAAAGCAAACTTACCCTTGTTGCGGTTGGAATCAGTTCATCATGGCACAAATCAATTCATAGTCCTCAGGACAGGTTAGTATGGCAGCTTAGAACCATAATGTTAGAGGAACATGGCCGGAACATGGCCAGAACGCAGATGATTATAAAAGTCAAAGTTCAGTTTAGGAGAACAATTCATCATCTGAACTCCGGTCCTGAACCCTGTTATTGAGAAACCTGTCTTTGCTCTCTGTGACACTCCTGGCAGAGCAGATGCTGCGGCTGCTTCGGCTGCTGCTCCTGGCACAGCAACTGGTACACACACACACACACACACACACACACTCACACACACACACAAATACAAAGAATGAGTTAGAAATTACAAAACCCAAAACCAGTGAAGTTGGCACGTTGTGTAAATCATAAATAAAAACAGAATACAATGATTTGCAAATCCTTTTCAACCTATATTCAATTGAATACACTGCAAAGACAAGTTACTTAATGTTCGAACAGGTAAACTTTGTAATTTTTTGCAAATATTAGCTCATTTGGAATTTGATGCCTGCAACATGTTTCAAAAAAGCTGGCACAAGTGGCAAAAAATCAAAACGGCGTGCACACTCCGCAAAATCCAAACCTCTCCTGGTGCAAGGTCCCAGATACATACAATGAAGAGAAGGAAAGACCAGCACTCAAGTGTCCTTTTTATATTTATTGTGCCAAGCCAGCAGGCCCAGAGATACAACGACGTTTCAGCACAAAGCTTTCATCAGGTTGCGAATGTAGGCGGATATTCCGTCAGATTTTATAGGCGTAATCCGGATATCCGTGCGGAAATCACTATAACTTATATTATTAAACTCATCAAACAAAAATAAGAAAAAAAATAAATAAATAAATTCAATGTAATTGTAAATACTATCACAATTGTAATGTCACAGACACAGTGTCAATATACAATAAGATGAAAGTGAGATACATGCAGATCTCCTATATAACAATTCCTAGAACTGCCCTCTGCATAATGCATTTACTTTAGAAACTAAATACGGCGTATAAATCTATAATCCACCTACCAATAACGAGATGCACAGCCATACCAGTGAAGAGATTCATTAATTAATACAAAAAGTTCAAGCCCGCACAATCAACAATATTGATCCAGTAGTATACCGAACACAATAAACATATTAAAGAAAACAACTTAACAATAATTCTTCATTTAGACCCCGTGGATATTCGGTCTGTAAAGAATGAATCCAAAATGCCTCCTTTGGAGTAAAAACCCTATCCCTGTTGCCCCCCCTCTTCAATGGAGGAACTACCTCAATACCTTGAAACCTTAATGTACATATATCATGCCCCAACAGATTGAAATGTCTTGCTACTGATGATTTCTCATCCTTATTTCTGATGTTACTCTTATGTTCACCAATACGAATCTTAAGTTCTCTTTTAGTTTTACCAACATAATAATACCCACAAGGACATTTCACAAGGTATACAACATATTTAGTTTTGCATGTAATTGTACTCTTAATCTCAATCGGCTTTCCAGAATGTGGATGATGAAAAAAATTACCTTTTATCATGGCATTGCAATGTAAACATTTAGAACAAGGGAAATTGCCCTTCGGTATTTCACTTAAAAAATGTTGAGGACGTCCATAACAATCTGCTCTCACTAGTATATCTCTCAAATTCGAAGCTCTTTTGTACGCGAACATTGGTAGTTCTTTGAATACATGTCCAACCTGAGGTAGTAAATGCATTATGCAGAGGGCAGTTCTAGGAATTGTTATATAGGAGATCTGCAAGTATCTCACTTTCATCTTATTGTATATTGACACTGTGTCTGTGACATTACAATTGTGATAGTATTTACAATTACATTGAATTTATTTATTTATTTTTTTTCTTATTTTTGTTTGATGAGTTTAATAATATAAGTTATAGTGATTTCCGGCACGGGATATCCGGATTACGCCTATAAAATCTGACGGAATATCCGCCTACATTCGCAACCTGATGAAAGCTTTGTGCTGAAACGTCGTTGTATCTCTGGGCCTGCTGGCTTGGCACAATAAATATAAAAAGGACACTTGAGTGCTGGTCTTTCCTTCTCTTCATTACAAGTGGCAAAAAAGACTGAGAGAGTTGAGGAATGCTCATCAAACACTTATTTGGAACATCCCACAGGTGAACGGGCTAATTGGGAACAGGTGGGTGCCATGATTGGGTATAAAAGCAGCTTCCCTGAAATGCTCAGTCATTCACAAACAAGGATGGGGCGAGGGTCACCACTTAGTGAACAAATGCGTGAGCTGATTGTCGAACAGTTTAAAAACAACATTCCTCAACGAGCTATTGCAAGAAATTTAGGGATTTCATCATCTACGGTCCGTAATATCGTCAAAAGGTTCAGAGAATCTGGAGAAATCACTGCACGAAGCGACAAGGCGAAAACCAACATTGAATGCCCGTGACCTTCGATCCCTCAGGCGGTACTGCATCAAAAACCGACATCAGTGTGTAAAGGACATCACCACATGGGCTCAGGAACACTTCAGAAAACCACTGTCAGTAACTACAGTTCGTCGCTACATCTGCAAGTGCAAGTTAAAACTCTACAATGCAAAGTAAAAGCCATTTATCAACAGCACCCAGAAACGCCCCGGCTTTGCTGGGCCCAAGCTCATCTAAGATGGACTGATGCAAAGTGGAAAAGTGTTCTGTGGTCTGACGAGTCCACATTTCAAATTGTTTTTGGAAACTGTGGACGTCGTGTCCTCCGGACCAAAGAGGAAAAGAACCATCCGGACTGTTATAGGCGCAAAGTTCAAAAGCCAGCATCTGTGATGGTATGGTTGTGTATTAGTGCCCAAGGCATGGGCAACTTACACATATGTGAAGGCACCATTAATGCTGAAAGGTACATACAGGTTTTGGAGCAACATATGTTGCCATCCAAGCAACGTCTTTTTCATGGACGCCCCTGCTTATTTCAGCAAGACAATGCCAAGCCACATTCTGCACGTGTTACAACAGCATGGCTCCGTAGTAAAAGAGTGCGGGTACTAGACTGGCCTGCCTGTAGTCCAGACCTGTCTCCCATTGAAAATGTGTAGCGCATTATGAAGCGTAAAATACGACAACGGAGACCCCGGACTGTTGAACAACTTAAGCTGTACATCAAGCAAGAATGGGAAAGAGTTCCACCTGAAAAGCTTCAAAAATTGGTCTCCTCAGTTCCCAAACGTTTACTGAGTGTCGTTAAAAGGAAAGGTGATGTAACACAGTGGTAAAAAGGCCCCTGTGCCAACTTTTTTGCAATGTGTTGCTGCCTTTAAATTCTAAGTTAATGATTATTTGCAAAAAAAAAATAAAGTTTCTCAGTTTGAACATTAAACATCTTGTCTTTGCAGTGTATTCAATTGAATATAAGTTGAAAAGGATTTGCAAATCATTGTATTCTGTTTTTATCTACGATTTACATAACGTGCCAACTTCACTGGTTTTGGGTTTTGTAATAAAAAAGAGAATACATCTGATATTATAGATGAAGTTATCACTCAGTATAACACTAGTCTGTGTAACAGTTTACTAACAGCTCTGATCTTGAAGCTCAGTGGGTGAGATGCTCAGCATGGCCTTCTCCAGCTCCACGTCCTCTTCCATCTCTGTACCACAGATATGATTGAATTTGGATGCACAAAAGCAATAACTGAATGACAACACATGGCAACTGTCAATAACACACACCCAGGGGTTGAGCTGTGGCCTTTTCAGCGGGTTTTGCTGGCATGGCAGGCGTGGCAGACTGCTGCCGCTTGAACATGCGGGTTCCTAGGACACAGCTCTTCCCCACGATGAAGTCAGCATAACCATCAGCACGTCCATCCCAGACCTCCTTCCAGGTGCTCTTGGCCCGGGTGCCAAAGCCAACCAGCTGCTCGTCGTCTGGTGTGGCAGGATTGGCACGCACCAGACTTCCTTCATACTCCAGAAAGGCCTGGATCTCTGGAAAGCTTGAAGCATAATCAACAAACGACAGTAAGCTGTCCTTGCTATGCCCCTCAGCCATTAAGACCCCTGAGGACTCCTCTTTTTCATTACTCATGATGAGGTACACAGTGTATCCAACATCATTTTCCAACAGCCAGGGTTTCCACCCTGCCTGCTTTCCTACAAGACACTTCACTTACTTAAAAAACTCGATGAACTACAGTCCATCGGTGATGCCTTTTTAGTCAGTTGGGATGTTGAGTCATTGTACACAAACATTGAACATGTTGAGGGACTGGAGGCACTTAAACATTACTTACAGCAACGACCTGAGCACAGCATGCCTCCTAGTGACTTTAATGTTTCACTCACTGAATGGACACTTAAAGACAATGTATTCCTCTTTCAGGATAAACTGTTCAGACAGCGAAAGGGGACTGCCATGGGAGCTGCTTACGCCCCAAGCTATGCTGGACTCTTTCTTGGCCTGTGGGAGGAGAGACACATCTACGGTCAAGCCAACCCCTTATTTGGACAAGATAATATGGTATGGGAGATACATTGATGATTTGTTTATGATTTTCAATGGAACAGAACAAGAGATTTTGGACTTGGATAAATATATAAATTCTACCAACACTAATCTTAAGTTCAATATAGATTAGAGTAAATCACACTTACATTTTCTGGACTGGAAGATATCCAAGGATTTCAATGGCTGTATTCACACATCAATTTATAGGAAGAGTACTGACTGCAATACAATCTTCAGAGCTGATAGCTTCCATCCCTCCAGCCTCATCGCCAACATACCTTCTGGGCAGTTCCAGAGGCTGAGGTGAATTTGTGGCCAAGAGGATGATTTTGATCAAGAAGCCATTAACATGTATCAAAGATTTAAACATAGAGGCTACAGTACTCATGTCCTCAGTCACGCCTATATGAAAGCTAAATCTACTGAGTGGAGAACCCTTTTTCAGAAAAGCTCTCGACCAGCTTCAACGGGAAAGATATTTTTATTAGCTCCCGCCACTCGCCGTGCGGGAGCTATGGTATCAGGCTCTGTCCGTGCGTGCGTGCGTGTGTGAATGCGTCCGTCAACACATTTTGCTTTACCTCATCAATGATTTCAGTTGCAGGCTCCTAATTTTTACTGGACATGCATCTCATAAAGTCCTACAAATGACGTGCCTAAAGGTGACCTTGGCCTATTTTTTCAAGGTCACTGGCCCAAACATATCACCAAAAATTTCGACATTTTGCTTTATCTCATCAACGATTTCAGTTACAGGCTCCTAATTTTTACTGGACATGCATCTCATAAAGTCCTACAAATGACGTGCCTAAAGGTGACCTTGGCCTATTTTTTCAAGGTCACTGGCCTACAAATATCACCAAACATTTCGACATTTTGCTTTATCTCATCAACGATTTCAGTTACAGGCTCCTAATTTTTACTGGACATGCATCTCATAAAGGCCTACAAATGACGTGCCTAAAGGTGACCTTGGCCTATTTTTTCAAGGTCACTGGCCTAAAAAAATCTCCAAAAACTTTGACATTTTGCTTTATCTCATCAACTATTTCAGTTACAGGCTCCTAATTTTTAGTGGACATGCATCTCATAAAGGCCTACAAATGACGTACCTAAAGGTGACCTTGGCTTATTTTTTCAAGGTCACTGGCCTAAAAATATCACCAAAAACTTCTACATTTTGCTTTATCTCATCAACTATTTCACTTACAGGCTCCTAATTCTTACTGGACATGCATCTCATAAAGGCCTACAAATGATGTGCCTAAAGGTGACCTTGGCCTATTTTTTCAAGGTCACTGGCCTCAAAATATCACCAAAAACTTTGACATTTTGCTTTATCTCATCAACTATTTCAGTTACAGGCTCCTAGTTTTTACTGGACATGATTCTCATAAAGTCCTACAAATGACGTGCCTAAAGGTGACCTTGGGCTATTTTTTCAAGGTCACTGGCCTAAAAATATCTCCAAAAACTTTGACATTTTGCTTTATCTCATCAACTATTTCACTTACAGGCTCCTAATTTTTACTGGACATGCATCTCATAAAGGCCTACAAATGACGTGCCTAAAGGTGACCTTGGCCTATTTTTTCAAGGTCACTGGCCTCAAAATATCACCAAAAATTTCGACATTTTGCTTTATCTCATCAACTATTTCAGTTACAGGCTCCTAATTTTTACTGGACATGCATCTCATAAGGTCCTACAAATGACGTGCCTAAAGGTGACCTTGGCCTATTTTTTCAAGGTCACTGGCCTGTTAAAGCTGTTTCCTGTCTTCGCGTTGGCATAAGATCGACTCACAGCACCTGCCGTGCGAGCATTTTTATTCCTCAATTTTAGTATTGAGATAATTAGCCGTTTTAAACCTTCATAAACTTTCCGGAGACTGTAGTTTACGATTCCCTGGGAATTCGAATTTCTCTCCCGCAAATTTCGCCGATCGCCATTCCATCAAGACGCCCGTGAGGTCAGCCTTCTGACTCGGCCTGACAAACCTCATCGGCACCTAGCTCACGTAAGTAACCAACTATGGCTGCTTCCCCTTGTTCCCCGACGTCTTTTCCCGTCCTGTGTTCTGAATGCAGTATGTTTTGTTACGACACTTCCACCGTCTGTGGCACTTACACATGTAAGAAATGCATTGCTTATGCCGGTTTAGCGAAAAAGATTCTGGAGTTGGAAGCTCGTGATCGAGACTCTTCAGAATATTCGGACCAATGAGGAGTTCATTGACTCTTTTTCTGTCCAGCCTGATAGTTGCGCTAATTCTCTTTCGGTTTCCCACTCCATGCCTGCTGTGGTAGCGTCTCCGCAGCAGGACACATTTGTAACAGTTAGAGGTAAACGGAGGGGAAAGAAACGCGTACAGCCATCTGCTCTCTCTCCTGTCGAACAATTTAATTCATTCGCTCCCCTCGAAGATCGACAGCTGTATGAACGAGTGCCAGAAAGCGCACTAATTATCGGTGATTCCATAGTGAGAAACGTTAGGGTGTTTAAACCAGCTACTGCAGTAAACTGTATTCCTGGCGCTCGTGTCACGGACATCGAAGCTAATTTGAAATTACTTGAGAAGGGTAAACACAAATATTCCAAAATTATTATCCACGCCGGCACAAATGACATTCGTTTAAGACAATCGGAGATAACGAAGAGTGGTTTTAAGTCTGTCTGCGCCCAAGCTAAGAAACTGTCGTGTTCGGTAACTGTCTCTGGTCCATACCCGATCTAATGTAGTGACGAAATGTACAGCAGATTAGATTCACTCAATTGCTGGTTGTCCGAATGGTGTGCAGGAAATAACGTTGGCTTCATAGATAATTGGCAAACTTTCTGGCGCAGACCTGGCCTTTTGAGGAGGGACGGTGTTCATCCTTCTCGAGAGGGCACCGTCCTTTTGTCAAAAAATTTTGCCAACAGTTTAAACCAGTGCAATTGACTGCCAAGTGTCCACTCTAGATCGCAGGCATTTAATACAGTTACTCTTGATAAATCATTGTTTAGGTCAAATTTAATAGAGACTGTGTCTGTTCCCCGAATCCCAATAAAATTAAAAAGGAAGAATCGTGGTGTGGTCCACAATAACTTGACCTTCATTGAAACAAACTATATCAACTCCTATATGAATACAAAACCCTCTCTCAAATTTGGACTACTTAATATAAGATCACTTAACTCGAAAGCAGCTCTTGTGAACGAATTAATCTCTGATTATAGTCTTGATGTACTATGCCTTACAGAAACTTGGCTGAAATCAGATGAAAACACCTCTTTGAATGAAGCTTCTCCACCTGGTTTTATATCGCTCATAACCCCGTCTTGACCGGAAAGGAGGGGGCGTTGCTGTTATTTATAATGACTCCTTTCATTCTGTGCCCAAACTGCAACATAAATTTGATTCATTTGAGGTACTATTAACGAATTTTTCATTTCTTGATGTAAGTATGAACTCCATCCCTGCTCAGTCTATTGCTCTGGTGATAGTCTATAGGCCACCCGGTCAATATTCTGGCTTCATGCATGATTTCTCGGAACTCCTTTCTGAATTAGTTTTAAGCTATGATAGAATTGTTATTTTGGGTGACTTTAACCTGCATTTCGAGAGGGTAGATGATTCTTCAACATCCATCTTTACTAATCTTGTGGAATCGGTTGGCTTCACTCAGAGTGTCATTGGCCCAACACATATTCATGGTCACACTTTAGACCTGATCTTAAGCTTTGGTGTTGAGATTGCCAAGGTTGACATCCATTCACACAATCCCAGCTTATCGGACCATTTTCTTTTAACATCCTGTCTACAATTGGCCCACCCTGTATTATCAGAAACTAGGATGTACTCAAGTCGTACTTTTACTTCCACAACGTCTTCACAATTCATTGAAGCACTACCAACTTATCTTGATGATCCAGCCAGCCCCCTCTGTATTAATGAAATGGCAGATAAGTTTGCTAATGCTCTCCGTAGTACCCTCGATGTAGTTGCCCCATTGAAATTTAAAAAGGCTACTCAGAAGAAGAGACCAGCCCCATGGTACACTGACCAGACGCGGACTCTAAAGCAAAAATCCCGTCAACTAGAACGCAAATGGCGCTCCACTAAACTCCAGGTATTCCATTGTGCTTGGAAAGAGAGCCTTGTTGTGTATAAGCATGCTTTGTCTGTTGCTAGGTCTTCTTATTTTGCAAATCTTATACAGGAAAATAAAAATGACCCTCGATTCTTGTTCAAAACAGTGGCCAAATTAACAAACAACCATGCTGCAAGTACCCCTCAAATTCCAGCCTCCTGCAGCAGTAATGATTTTTTAAAATTCTTTAGTGGCAAAATAATTGAAATTAGAGAAAATATCATTGCTTCCCTAGCAGTTGGTGAAGGCCTTAACTTAAAAACCTCATGCTATGCATATAAACCAATTTGATTCATTCTCTCCCATATCCCTGAGCGAACTTGCCAAACTAGTCACTACTTCCAAATCAACAACTTGTCTCTTAGATCCCATCCCAAGTAAGTTACTGAAGGAACTCCTGCCCATTCTTGGCAGTCCAATTCTGCACATAATCAATTCTTCCCTGATTTCAGGTTTGGTTCCGACTTCATTTAAGATTGCTGAAATTAAGCCTCTACTCAAAAAACCAAATTTAGATCCAACAGTTTTGGCTAATTATAGGCCGATCTCAAACCTTCCATTTCTATCCAAGATCCTTGAGAAATGTGTTGCCCAACAGCTTACTTTCTTCCTGCAAGTGAATAAGGTACATGAGAGGTTTCAGTCTGGCTTTAGAAAACATCATAGCACTGAAACAGCCCTCACTGTAGTAATGAATGATCTGCTTCTCTCCATGGACTGTGGCCGCATCTCTGTCCTTGTACTACTTGACCCAAGTGCTGCCTTCGACACAATAGACCACCATATTCTTCTTCACAGGCTAGAAAATCTGGTTGGTATTTCTGGACTCGCCCTTTCATGGTTTAAGTCTTATCTTTCTGATAGATGTCAGTTTGTTAGATTAAATGGTAATTCTTCCGAGTATTCCAAGGTGAACTTTGGAATACCTCAAGGATCTGTTCTGGGCCCTCTGCTGTTTTCCTTATACATGCTTCCCCTCGGAAGCATCATAAGTAGATATGATGTGAAGTACCACTGTTATGCAGATGACACACAGCTTTATATATCTTTTAAGCCAGGTGAAATTGATCCACTAACTAGTGTCTTAAAGCTGTTAAAGCATGGATGACAGAATTTTCTCTCTTTAAATCCAGATAAGACTGAAATATTGGTAATTGGTCCCAAATCGCTCAGAGACACATTCCTCAAGTTTTCCCTCAACGTTGATGGACTCCTGGTTTCTGCCAAAGCTGTTGTCAAAAACCTTGGTGTCACCCTTGATTCAAACTCTCTCTCCACTGTCATATTAATAACATCATAAAAGTGGCTTTCTTCCATCTTAGAAATAGTATATCTAAGCTGAGAAAAATGTTGTCTCTTCAGGACGCCGAAAAAATGGTTCATGCATTTGTGTCCTCTCGGCTGGATTACTGTAACATTTTACTGTCAGGCTGCACCAGTTCTACCCTGAATCGCCTTCAAATAGTGCAGAATGCTGCTGCTAGGGTTCTGACCAGGACGAAGAAATATGACCACATTAGCCCAGTACTCAAAAATCTTCACTGGCTGCCTGTCAAATTTAGAATTGAATATAAAATTCTACTGCTTACCTACAAAGCCTTAAATGATTTGGCCCCAGAATATCTTAGTGCACTTCTCATTCCTTACTCCCCTTCAAGATTACTTCGTACACGAGGTCACATGGGATCGTCGAACAAGATGGACGCCTAACAGTGTTGCTCCGCTCTAACCCCTGAATATATCATATTTGATCTTCAAATTTTCCCCATAAGTCTGTTAGAAGTCGATCTTTTATATACGTGACTACTGCCGAGAGTGAATTCGTATAAGTTTTTTGACGATAAGTATGACTAGTGTAAGTACTAACCCAAAAACGAGAGCTGCTAAGCAAGGTAGTTGCTATGCCAGCATGGCGACTGGGGCTTCTTCCAAGCTAACTGAAAGGGAGCTGCAGCCTACGCCGACCGAGGCACCTCCGGGATTTGCCGAATTGCAGGCTGCTTTGCAGAGGGCGATGGAGGAAATGGCTCGATTCAGTGGAACTTTAACTACCCTACAATCGGATTTGACCAGCATCAAGACTGCACAGGATTATATGAAAACCGACATGGCAGCTGTGTCTCAACGGCTCCACGAGGCTGAGGCTCGGATATCTGAATTGGAGGATCAAAACGGGCAGCTAAACCAGCTAGTAAAGATAAGTGCTAAAGAGTGCTCAGAGCTTCGTGAGACAGTGACTGATATGGCTAACCGGGAGAGGCGATTAAATGTTCGGCTCTTTGGCTTGAAAGAAAAGACTGAGGATAGGGGGAAGCTGAGGGAGCGAGTGAAGTGTTTTTTCTCGGAGGGCCTTGGCGTGGATGTAGCTGAATCAGAGTTGCAAATTGTGCACCGATCTCCAGCTGTAAAATTAGCGGAACGTGATCTGCCTCGTCCCGTTATCATTCGTTTTCATAGTTTTTTGGAAAGAGAGCGTGTCCTGGCTGCTGTGAGGGCAAAGGCTCGTGATGGTGGAGGAATTTTTTGGGACGGCTCTAGACTTTCCCTGTTTCCTGATTTGACGCGGGAGGTCGCGGAAAAGAGAAAGAAGTTTACTGCGGTCAGGAAGAGGCTGCATGATTTGGGACGTTAAGCTTTACATTGGCATACCCTGCCGTTCTTCGCTTTACTTGGAAAGGGGAGAAGCTGAGCTTCATGGATCCCCGTAAGGCAATGGAGATGATATCGGAGGCAGGGCGTGAGTCGATGGAGGCTGGCAGTCAGTTGGCGGGCACTTAAAGTCACTACTTATAACTTTAACAAATGGAAGATTTGGGGACTGAAGTAAATTACTCCATTCAGTGGACTTTTTATTTTTTGCTCAAATGTGTAAGAATGGAGTCTTTTTTTTTTTTTTCAGTAAGTAGTGTGACATTTCATTGATTTTACGTGTATTTGGTAACTCGGTAGTGGTGTAGGCTTATAAATGTATGATATAGGGGGACAGGCATTAAAAGGGGGGGGCAGGCTCTGGAGGGATGTCTGGTCGTTGCGCCTCACGGGTCATGTACAGGGTGGGTTATCCTTTGATAAAAGAGAAGGAAGAGGGAATAGGGTGGGAGGAAAAAGGGAGTATTTCTAGTGTTCTTACTGTTCATTATGGTTTGTTTGGGGTATGGTTTTATGTGATGTACACAGCACAGGGGCTGGGACGAGGGGGTGGGTATCCTCCTTTTAAGCAGACATACTCAAAACAATCAAATAAATAGCTAGTTTTATGGCTAAATATATAAAAATGATTACTTGGAATATTAATGGTTCACAAAACCCCTTAAAGAGGAAAAAATGGTTGAGTTATCTCAAATCTCACCAAGCAGATATTGCGCTAATTCAGGAGACACACATGGAGGGTAAGGAAGCAGAAAAACTTAAACGTGATTGGGTGGGGCAAGTATTTCATAATTCATTTTCCAGTAAGAAGAATGGGGTGGCAATGCTAGTGCATAAAAAGTTGAACTTGATTGCTCTTAATGAAAAGAGGGATGATGAGGGTAGGATGTTATGTGTACAGGCCAATATTGATGGAGTGAAATTCAACATTTGCAATGTATATGCTCCAAACAAGGATGATAGCAATTTTTTTCATATGGTGAACAAGACAATTGGGGATATGGGTGGAGGTCGGACATTAGTAGCTGGGGATTTTAATCAAGTGCTAGATGCCAATTTAGACCGCACAACATTTCATAAAGCCGTGCCTAGGAATAGACTCGCAATACAACTGATGATGAAAGATCATGGTCTAGTGGATATATGGAGGCTGGTTAATCCCAGAGAAAAAGAATATACCTTCTTTTCGAGTGTGCACAGATCATACTCACGGATAGACTATTTTCTGGCTACTAAAGATTTGATTGAGACAGTGGTAGATTGTAAGATTGGGGTGATAGCTTTGTCTGATCATGCGCCTGTCGAGTTAAATATAGTGATAAAATCAAATGGATCAAGGGGAAATAGATGGAGATTTAATGTCTCGCTACTTCGAGATCACAAATTTAAGATGGATATGGAGAATTACCTTAAGGATTTTTTTGATCAGAATATTGGCTCCACAGAGAGTATTGGGACGGTTTGGGAAGCTTCTAAGGCGTATATGAGGGGCAGGATAATCTCACAATCCAGTCACATGAAAAAATTGACAAATATAAGGATTAAGGAGCTTGAAATTCAGATTAAACAAAAGGAAAATGAGATGTCACAGCTTTATAGTGACCAAAAGTTGAAAGAAATTTGTGACTTGAAGTATCAGCTTAATGAAATATATAATAAAAAAGCAGAATATGCCCTCTTTAGGTTAAAAACAAGCTTTTATGAAAGTGGGGAGAAAGCAGGCAAGCTGCTGGCAAGGCAACTGAAGCGAAAAGATGCCAGTTTCTTAATCCCAGTTATCAATGATGACAAGGGGGATGTGATAACGGATAATGACAAAATTAACAAGGTCTTTCAAAATTTCTATGAAAGTTTGTACAGCTCAGAGACACAGCTCAGAGATATTGATGAAGTCAAATATAAGGACTTTTTTTCGGGAATACATTTACCGGCTGTGTCTCGACTCCATGTTGAGATGTTGGATACACCTATTGTTGAATCTGAAGTTAGAAAGGCTATATTGTCTATGAAATCAGGTAAATCACCGGGCGTAGATGGCTTTCCAGCTGAATATTATAAGAGGCATATTGATATAACGGCACCAATTTTGACAGCGGTCTATTCTGAAGCATTGTCTAAAGGTCAGCTGCCACCAACCTTTAATGATGCAGTTATAACTGTTCTTTTAAAGAAAGGCAAGAGTCCATGTGAACCAAGTAGCTATCGGCCAATTAGCTTAGAAAATGTGGATTGTAAGATACTAAGTAAGGTATTAGCAATGAGACTGGAGAAGGTATTGCCACAAATCATAAATGAGGACCAGGTTGGGTTTATTAAAGGAAGATCTTCAGCCGATAACCTTAGACGCCTAATCCATCTCATGTGGCTAAAACGTAAAGATAATATTCCAGTTGCGGCTTTCTCGCTTGATGCCATGAAAGCATTTGATAGGGTGGAGTGGGGATATTTGATGTATACCTTGCAGGCTTTTGGCTTTGGGGAAAAATTCATTAAATGGATAAAGGTGTTATATTCAGCACCAAGGGCAGCCGTTATTACAAATGGTACTACGTCCCCATTTTTTAGTCTGACACGAGGAACCAGACAGGGCGATCCAATGTCCCCACTGCTCTTTACTCTGTTTTTAGAACTTTTAGCAGTGTCAATCAGGAATGATCTGAGAATTAAGGGAGTCTTGGCGGGAGGGAGGGAGCATAAGTTGCTTTTATTTGCAGACGATATTTTGTTGACTCTGTCTGACCCAGCCTCCTCCATCCCAGCGGTTATGGAAGTGATTGAAAGTTTTTCGAGAATATCTGGCTACAAAATCAACTGGCAAAAGTCAGAGGTAATGCCCCTCTCTTTGGGTTGTTCACCAGCTGATATTGGTGCATTTCCATTTAAATGGCTACAATCAGGGATGACGTATTTAGGCATAAGGCTGCATACAGATTTTCAAGAGATGGTACAAAGTAATATAAATCCCGTACTCCAAGATATCAGAACTAGCTTTGCCAAGTGGAAAATGTTAAATCTATCTCTGTGGGGGAAAATAAACACAGTAAAAATGATGGTATCCTCAAAGATTAATTATGTTTCTATGATGATTCCCTTAAATTTTCCCGAGTCAGTTATTAGGCAATATAACAATTTGGTTAGGGATTACTTGTGGGATGGTAAAAACATGAATTAGTCTGACCAAGTTGTTTACCCAGAGAGAGAGGGGACTGGCACTGCCAAACATAGAACTGTATAATACAGCTTTTGAATTGGCTAAGATATGTAAGCATTGGTTGGGGAGTGGCTCAGACCTAGGTTGGATGGAGATTGAAAGGTCACTGGTTTTACCTTTTAGATTTATTGATACGCTCTCTCAAAAACAGTCACATCTCTATTCAGAAGAGGATATCAATCCTATACTTAAACACTCGAGGGTGGTATGGAACAAAGTCCATAAAATGATTGGCTTTTCTCAATACAAGCAAGGGTACTCTTCCATATGGAAGAACCCCATGGTCAAGATAGGGAAGGGAACTGTATGGTGGAGGACGTGGCATAGTAGGGGTATTGCTGTATTAGCGGACCTATTTGAGGATGGAGTTTTTCACTCTTATCAAGAATTAAAGGATAAATATAACTTAAATGATAAAGGGGACTTTTGGAAATACCTTCAATTGCGAAGTAGTGTGCAGTCCATGGGCCACAATGTAGGAAAGGGGGATAGTGTCTTGCAAAGATTTTTGAAACTCCCTAACATTGTACGATCTTCCTCTGTGTTTTATAGAATGGTGGCAAATACTGTTTATGGGAAAAGTGAAAATGTGAGGTTAATATGGCAAAGGGACCTTGGCATCGAATTTGATCAAGAGGTTTGGGAGGACATTATTCATAATGTGGGGTGGTCGGTAAAGGATATTAAGAGTAAACTAACACATTATAAGATTGTTCATAGATATTATTGGACTCCTGTGAGACTTAAAAGACTTGGTTTAACCCAAAGTAATGACTGCTGGAAATGTAAAAGTTCTATGGGAACATTTTCACGCATTATATGGGACTGTCCATTGGTTTCCCCTTTTTGGTCTCAAGTTGTTGGTGCATTGGAGGACTGGTTAATGCAGCCCCTGCCAAGCTCACCACGATTTTGCCTCCTCGGAGACAAGTCCGTTTTACCAGCTGGACTTACAAGGGCGCAACATGGGTTAGCTCTCGCAGGTTTCATTAATGCAGTTAGAATTATTCTTAGAAATTGGAAGAGTACAAGCTTACCCTGTTACAAAGATTGGATTGACCTTATGACAAACCACGGCGTCATATGAGTTGATGTTGGCCAAGCTCAGTGACTCTGTGTCTAAATTTGTGGATATGTGGGGCAGCTTTATGAAATTCATCAAGGGGGTGGATCTTTGAGAATAATAGGCTGTAAAGTGTCTAAGTATGTGGAGTGATGTGTGCGGGGGGATGGGGTAGTGTGCTGTGATATGTCAGGCTATGTTGTTAAATATATTTTAGTGGGAATGTGTTATTTTTATTTTTTTTCTTTTGTTTGTATTTTGTTTTTTAATTATTTTTAAAATTGGTGTTTTTGTATACTTGTTGAAGTGGAAAAAATAAAAAATTTAAATTACAAAAAGATTACTTCGTACACAAGGTGCTGGATATTTAAAAATTCCAAATATATCTAGGGTTACACTTGGAGGCAGAGCATTCTCCTACAAAGCCCCAATCTTGTGGAACAATCTCCCAACAAAAATTCGAGCCTCAGACACACTCTCTGTGTTCAAGAGAAGGCTAAAAACTTACCGTTTTAGTCAAGCCTATGATAAGTTCATGATTAGTTAAGTATAAACATTTACCTGGCTCTGATGGGACTGACTAAAACCTAGTTTCATGATGGGTTCACAAGATATTGGAAGCCAGAGTTAAGTAAATCCTGTTATGATTCTAATCTGTTCTGTCATGATTCTGCCATGTTTGTTATGATTCTGCCACTCCCTGTTATGTTTATGATTATGTCTGTTAGGTTTTGCCATGTTCGGTTTCGTTTTTGTACTTTGCCATGTTTTCGTTTTTGCCATTCCCAATCCACTATTCTGTTAGATTCCGGTCCATGTCTTTGTTCATGCCCTGCATTGCACTTTGTCTCCCCTGTCTGGTCTCTTGTTAAGTTACAGCTTCTCCCCAGTCCTGCGTGTCACATGCTTAGGTGATTTCATGGTTTCTGGGTTTCAAACATTCCTTCCAATCTCGTTTGCTTCCTTCGCCTCTCTTTTCTATATTACTAACCAATACTGACAGTTTGTTGTTTTCGTTAAAGTTACTAACCCAAACTAACATTGTATATAATACTAACTTACTAACGAGCACTAGGGATTGTATAGCTGCACTTACTAATTGATTAACAAGCTCTCAGCACTCGCCCTGTTCTAGTCTCCGCCTCTTGCCTTCACTTTGTCTCTGCTGCAATTCAGCGGATCCTCCGCACCTGCTCCACTCTGTCCTGCCTCTCATTATCTGTGCACATTAGAACTCCCTAACCGGAGCTGTATGTTTTGTCATAGGTTGTTTTGTGTTCCCTGTCCGCGTTTTGGCTTTTGCCAATTTCATGTGATTAGGTTCTCCCTCATGTTCCCTCCTTTGTAATTAGTCTGATCCTCATCACCTGATCCTAATCATAGCATGTGACTTCCCTTGAGTGTATTTAAGCTGTCTTCTCACTGCAGTTCCCCGTCAGAACGTTTCCTCTTGTTTACCTGTGCTGCTATCATTTGCCTTGTACTCATAGTGTTTGTCTTCTGACTGGACCGCCCGACTTACGATTTTTGGCTCTGCTCTTTTGTACTTTTGTCTGCATCTGTTTTTGAACCCTTTTTGCCCGACTACAAGTTTTTGTGTTTGCTGCCCTGGTAACGGTTTGGATTTCGCCCTCTGGATTTTGGCTTTTGCTTCTCTGTCAATCCTGTGCCTGTGTACCGAACCTGTTTTTGCCCGACCACGATTACTGTGATTGCTGCCCTGGTTTTTCGACTTTTGGATTTTGTCCCTGGGATTGTGTTCTTTGGATTGTGGACTTTGTACTGTCGCCTCCTGCTCTGCGGGGGTTCGCCCCCTTTCCAATAAAATCCCATTTTACCTTCACTGCTCGACTCTCGCGTCTGGTTCCAGAACCGTACCTAACAAATCCATTTGGAACCGGTGGCACTGAGCATGCATTAACGGTGCCAGTGGTGCTTGCTACAGCCTTAGTCACCGGGAGGTCCATATGGTGTTATTGTTTAGAAAATCAAAAGTGATCTAACAGCCTGGTGTAAGTGTTGGGCCTCTGTGCTGCAGGAAGTGGATGGAGGGTGTTGACTGTTTCCTGACCAGTCTGCTTATAATTTCTCACTTGGCACATGACACAGGACGGTATTTTTATTAACATGCAGTAGTTTTATCCAGTGCCTCACAGCTTTTTTTTTTTTTTTTTTTTTTTTTGTCTCTTTCCGAGGATCTTTCCGTCCACTACCCTGAGTCCTGGACCGTCCGAGCCCTATCCCTCACCATGAGCGCTGGCTGCTGCTGCCCTGCTGTCCTAATCCGGTCCTGGTCCAGTCCTGCACCATCCTCGACTTGCCACTTCCTAGAGCTACCGATGCCACTGTTCAGATGGACTTAAATGGAACTCTATTGCCATTTTATTCTATTTTACTTTTTTGTTATTAATTGGCGAGCCCGCGGAGGATGGGCTTCCCCACTATAGCCGGGTTCCTCCTGAGATTTCTTCCCACTGGGGAGTTTTTTCTCACCACTGTTCGAGGATTTTTCTCCCTACTGGGAGTTTTTTTTTTTTTTTGCCTCATTTGCTGTAGTGGGGAATAGGCTGGGCACTGCCCTTTCATTTATTTAAACTCTCACTGTAAAGCGTCTTTGTGACACTCTCTGTGAAAAGCGCTATACAAAATAAATTGAATTGAACTGGCCTAAAAATATCTCAACTTTGACATTTTGCTTTATCTCATCAACTATTTCAGTTACAGGCTCCTAATTTTTACTGGACATGCATCTCAAAGTCCTACAAATGACGTGCCTAAAGGTGACCTTGGCCTATTTTTTTCAAGGTCACTGGCCTAAAAATATCACCAAAAACTTCAATTTGCTTTCTTATCAACATTTTCAGTTACAGGCTCCTAATTAGCTCCCGCCGCCTGAGTGGCACGGGAGCTTTGGTATCAGGCTCCATCCGTGCGTGCGTCCGTCCATGCGTACGTCTGTCAACAAAAACTTCGACATTTTGTTTATCTTAACTGCGAGAGCTTCTGGGGCAGCCAGTGCCCTATATTTCACCACTCAATACAGTACCATGTCTCATAAGATCAAAGACATCATTAAAAAGAACTGGTCCATTCTGTATGGTGACTCTGCCCTAAGAACTGTCTTTCCTGATCCCCCAGCTTTCTCTTTCCGAGGGGCCCAAACACTCCGGGACAAATTGGTCCGGAGCTATCTGCCTCCTACCCCTTCAGAGCCCTCTTGGCTGCGACGCCCAGTCGGCAACTTCAGGTGTGGCAGTTGTCATCACTGCATGAACATTATCAAATCCGACACTTAAGGATGTCTTCAGTGACAAAACCTACCGTATTAAAAGCTTTGCCAACTGCAATGCCACCTTTGTAGTCTATAGGCTTGAATGTGAGTGTGGCTGCTTTTGCATCGGACGAACCAAACGTAGACTTAAGGACAGGGTGGCTGAGCACAAGCATGCTATACGCAGTAACAGTCCCAACTATCCCATGACCAATCACTTCAAAACTGTTGGACATACAAACTGCAATTCATTGAAAATCATAGCCATTGAAGTTATCAACAAATCTGTCCGGGGAGGGGACAGACTTAAACGTCTTCTCCAGCGTGAAACCTTTTGGATAGTTACCTTGAGAGCAACTACCTTTCCAGGCCTTAATGAAGACATTGTTTTCTCTCCTTTTCTTTAGGTCATCATGTAATGCTGTGGTCCATCTGGTTGGCTTGGGTCTGCTACTGGTTCTCTGGGTAGAAGTGGCAAATTTAAACTTTCTGATAGATCTCTGTGCTCCTCCTGTTTACACATTGTCCTTTATGATGTTAATTATCTCTTGTGTTAAACCCTTTTGTGTTGTTTTAATTGTCAGCTCCTAAGCTTCATGTCAGCAGCAGCCTGTTAGACACAGGTGTGCCTCATGTTACTAATTGATGCCCCAGTGTGGGCCTGTGTGTATATATACCTGTGCTCAGACCTGTTTGGCTCTCAGCCCTGATGAAGGCTCATTTGAGCTGAAACGCATTGGTCTTTGCTTTTTAACCTCTTTGTACCTGGCCATGTTAATTTAATAAAGGCATTTTAACTTTTTGTCTAAACAGAGTTGCCTTGGTATTTTTCTAATCTATCAGTTTTGTGGCACCCTCACCAAAAAGCACCTTTTTTTTCAGTTTTTTCATTTTTTTCACTCCAGAAGATCCAAGCAGCGCTCCCTCACCCCCCCCTTTTTTCTCTAGCCATCAGAAACACTTGCCTTTATAGTTCCCGAACTGCAGGACGCAGTCACCAAGCACCTCCGCCCTGTCAGATGCATCCCCTCCTCTCTGACGGACCACAGCCAGGGCATTCTGCCACACCAGGGCTGCCCTTGTGGGAGCAGACTTGTCCTGCAGAGCAAGGTCATCTTTGATGCGGCCGGCCTCTTCAGATGGATTCTGTAGGAGAAACCCAAGCGGTCCCTTGCGGAACGCAACCTGGATTTTGCCCAGGGAAGAACATCGCCTTCCGCTGCATCTTGACCTGTAACAAACTTAAAAGCATAAAAAATGTATTTAATTTGAACTATGCTATTTTATTATCATTTTGACTTCAAAAGGTGAGGTGAAGGATAGGCCTGGGTGTGTGTGTGTGTGTGTGTGTGTGTGCGTGTGTGTGTGTGTGTGTGTGTGAGTGTGTGAGAGAGAGAGAGAGAACAGTGGGGGTAGCCAACAAGACTGTAAAATCACTGGCAGGGTGTGGGAGGGGTCGGCAGAGGTGAGAGAAACACAGGGGGTAGGAATGAGGCCCACTGATGTCTATCCAGGTGTGTGTGTACAAGGGTGGGGGAGGTTGGTGACAACAGGAGTGGAAAATCCCTAAGTCTAGGGCAGTAGTTCTCAAACTGGCTCCTGGCACCCCACTGTGTATGCTGGTTTTTGTTACAACCACAACTGCAATCTTAGACTTTAACAAGGTGTCGATTTGTCTTAATTAGCTGCATTCCATGTTTAGAACAGTTATTTACCAGATTTAGCTGCATTTTTATGGACATATCCACTGTGCCATGAAGAATAAAAACCCTCAAACATGTTATGCTTATTTTTCCATATTGTGAGGATTTGCAGGTAAAAAAACATTTCTAAACAGATCAAACTAGACTCTGAGAAAATCAATAAGCTCCAAATTGGGTTGGTGAACACAGGTGCTTTGAATTCTTTCAAAATAATTTTCCTGAACTTAATAAAATGAATGTGAAACGAAACAGGTGTGACTTTACTGTTTGCCAAATAAATTGTTGGTTTTTGTAACCATGTGTTGATAGTTTCACCAATGAGGAACCTATTGATTGTTTATGTTGATTAACGGTTGGGTCAAATTGTTTCCCTCTGCGGTTATTCATACTGGTTTCTAACATATCTCATTGTGGATATGAAATTTTGATTCTTCATGGCATATGTAGATTTGTCAAATGTGGTTAAGAGGACAAATAACTGCTCTAAACATGAATGCACCTAATTAAGGCAAATCAACAGCTTGTTTAAGTCCTAAGATGGCAACTGTGGTCGGAACAAAAACAAGCACACACAGTGGAGCGCCAGGACCAAGTTTGAGAACCACTGGTCGAGGGGGAGAGGGGAGCTAAGAGGAGTTGATAGAAGCAGGATAAGTGTAAGACTCTTGTGTCTATGTGTGCATGTGTAGATCATGTGTAGGGTCAAATGTTGGTGAAGGGTGAGGCGTCAGGAGAAGTGTTACACAGATCAAGCTTGAAGGTCACAACAAAGGAGTCAAAAACGTCCAAACATTGCTTATGTAACACCAAACAAGTAACACAGTCCTAGTAAACAACAATATCATCACGTTCAGGTCATTTTTTTAACATAACATAACATAACATAACATGAATGGCGAGAACAGGCCATTCAGCCCAACTAGGCTCGCCAGTGTCTTTGTACTATCGTGAATATATCACTTCAGATACTCAATGACTCAATTGTATCTAACTTTAAGTCAAGCCTGCCCTTGAAAACTCCCAAGGTCTCTGCCTCAACAATATGGTCAGGCAAGGTGTTCCACACCGAAATTACTCTTTGGGTGAAGAAATATTTCCGAATATCAGTGCTAAATTTACCTTTGGTCAGCTTCCATTTGTGACCCCGAGTTCTACTAACAACACTTGGTTGAAGGAATCCTACATAATTCACTTTGTTAATCCCTTTAACATATTTAAAGACCTCAATCAGATCACCCCTTAGTCTCCTTTTCCTAAGACTAAAGAGATTAAGGATCTTCAGCCTCTTCTCATAGCTTTTATCTTAATACCCGGAATTAGCTTCGTGGCTCTTCTCTGAACTTTCTCTAAAGCCTCTATGTCTTTCTTAAAGTATGGTCCCCAGAACTGTACACAATACTCTAGATGTGGTCTGACAAATGTGTTGTATAAAAGAAGCATCACCTCCTTGGATTTGAACTCAATACTTTTGGCAATGTATCCCAGCATCCGATTGGCTTTTTTAACTGCTACGGCACAATGGCTAGAGCCTGTGAGGGTTTGGTCAATAATCACTCCTAGATCTTTCTCTTGTGGAGCACATTCCAGTTTAAAACCTCCCATGAAGTAATCCCGTCTAATGTTTTTATTACCTACATGTACTACTTTACATTTCGCTACATTAAATTTCATTTGCCACATTTCTGCCCAACTCTGGATTCTATCCAAATCATCCTGAATCACTTTAGTGGACTCTAAACTATTTGGCAAACCTCCCAATTTAGTATCATCTGCAAATTTCACTAATCTGCTCTCAATATTCCTATCAAGGTCATTAATGTAGATGAGGAACAGCAGGGGTCCCAACACCGATCCCTGGGGGACGCCTCCCCACCATACCTAGCTCAGATGAGATACCACTGACCACCACTCTTTGTGTTCTGTCCTGCAACCAGTTTTGAATCCACTTCAGAATACCTCCTGTAACTCCAATGGAGCTCATTTTAAAAATTAGTCTCTTATGCGGTACTGTGTCAAATGCTTTCTGAAAATCCAAATATATGATGTCATAAGCCCTGCTCTGGTCATAAGTCTTGGTGGCCTCTTCAAAAATTCCAGAAGGTTTGTTAGGCATGACCTTCCTTTACGGAAACCATGTTGGCTATCCTCAAGATATTGTTACGTTCAAGAAATAAGTCCAGCTCATCTTTTATGATAGATTCCAATATTTTGCACGCATAATGCAAGTTAAACTGACTGGCCTGTAATTACCTGGCTCAGTACGGTCCCCTTTCTTATATATTGGTATTATATTACCCTGTTTCCAATCATTTGGTATTTCTCCAGTTTCTAAAGACCGTCTAAAGATGGCGGATAGCGGCTTAAAGATGATCTCACTAACTTCCCTGAGCACTCTAGGATATAAGCCATCAGGACCCGCCGCCTTATCTGCCTTTAGTTTATGCAACTTGTCTAATACTACGTTATCCCTAACCTCAATTTCCGCTAAATAATCTTGAGCATTTTATCGAGAAATGTCATCCTGAACAGGCTGCGTCCTGCGTCCCTTGGTTACCAAGCAACAGTGCAGATACTGAGGTAAATTATCACAATAAAAGGTACAAAACAACCTGATACTACTATATGTCATACAACACATGTCAGTCAGATAAACAGATGATAAATAACCTCATTTTTAGCAACTTTAAGTAAGTATTTTCATCCCTTAACTTGGTTGCGTCAGGCTCGTCAGTTGCGCGCTTGGATGGGCGGTTAGCGCATCAAAACAAGACTTTCTAGGATGTACTAAAAACACTATTTCGATTTGTGACATAAAATATATATAAACTTGATCCAAAACGATCAAATTCATCTTTTAAGCTGTGTTATGTCCACAAATCCTTAAAGTTATCTCGGATTTAGCTATGCTGACCCACTACTGACAGAAAATAAGTGTCTATTAAATTCTGCCTAAATATTGTCATGAAAAAACACTGGGACTACATTCATTATCGATAATTAGGCCAATGTTAATTCATTATTTAGCTAATAAACAAAGTAAATTGATATAAAAGAGAAAAGCCGGTCAGTGACTATCATTGAACTGAATTAGCAGCGAAAAGTTAGCATGCTATTTGTTGAGCTATAACTCAGTGGTAACGGTATAAATAGTTTTGTGAGTAAATGTATTTACATAAAAAACACCTTACCTGAGAGAAATAAGAGTTGAAAGACCGTAAACAGCTGGTAACGCGTCGCCTTCTCCTGAGAAGATCAGCTGGAGTGATGGCGCTTACTGTGGCTGCGCGTCATGGGAGAAATGCTACTCAACAGCGACAAAAAAACACATTGTGTATGGCGTCATCTAACGGTCTTTATTATGAGAGTTGTTATCACGAGCGTATGAATTGTGATTGAGCACAGTTATGAAGGTCGCATCGATGTTTCAGTCTGCTTGCTTTCACATTGTGCTTCACCGCTCGCGCGCATTTTCACCTGCTCTCTCTCGCCTTGAAATTGCTGCTCGCTCACGATCTAATTTTTCAAACCGGAACACGTCATGGATTAAGGCTTGACAAGACGATCGCCTTGTTTGTCGATTGCACCGTCGCTAGATGAGAGGACTGCAACCTAATTGGGCGCCTTTGCTGCTAAGTTTTTCAGCAATTTCAACATGGACTCCGGAGAAAACGTAAGTTTAAAATATTTCTGTTAGCACTTGTTGATGCATATGTGAGTGAATATGACAGCTAAAGCTGTAATTTTAAAGTGGTATTAATGGGTATTTGCCAGCAGCAGCGGTAGCCAGCTAATTTATGAACTGATGCGGCATTTCAGTTATTTTTACTCAGATGAAGTGGTATTGTAAAACACTTTTTCAAAATGAGTACTCGCGCTTAAGATCACTGATGGGATGTGTGTTTGTCTTCTTTATATGTCAATATACCCAGTTACTAAAAAGGATTTTATAAGCTAGCTTCAAAAACTAAAACCCCTGAACTAGCATAGCTACTGGGGCTTCAAGACAAAACCTTAGTAATAAGTGGTCAAATGCAAGTCAGAAGAGATGATAATATTTACTTTATATTCATTTGTCCTAGAACACTATGAGGGAAATAGTGAGCACTGCTCAAAACCTCATCACCTTTATTAACAGCACACTGCAGTCTCCTAGTCTGATATTCTGTGCTTGTGCTAACTTTAGCGCACTTAATGATTTTGGCAGACCTGATGTCTGGAATTGAATTGCGCTACTTTGAGCCTGGTACTGACAACAAAGGGAAGAATCCTATATGGGCCAGGCTCACGAAATGTGCGCCACCCTCCCTACATGTGTCCACAGGCTAGCAAATCTTATATTTTGCTTAGATCATTCCAGAACCACCATGAATGGATATAGCTCACCAAGAGCAACTTGGAACACCCCACTTTTGTTGGTCTGCAATAAATATTTCCCTGTCTTTTTTGCCCTTAAAGTTGGAAAAGTGGCCAAAAATGGCACTTTTTTGATGTCCATGTAAAAAGTGAAATAGTTCACTTTTTTTTTTTCTTAAATTTAAGTGTGTTCTATTTTTTTTTCTTCTGTGCATAATAAACATGTGTTGGCTATGTCTGACAGTCGGCATACGTCCTTATTGTCGTTTTGTGTATTGCGGAGACATTTAATAAATTGTCCACAAGTTACTGGTTTCTGACTTAGATTTTACATTTAGCACTAGAAAAATAAAAAAGGTCCCCACACCCTAATAATCCTTCAGGGTGAAGCAAATATATGGTGCATTAGGGCAAAAAAAAAAAAAAAAAAACCTCCAACCTACAGGGATTGAGTGGGATTTTTGTGTCCCCAAAAAAATGACCTTTTTATGAAAAGTTTCTGACTTAGATGTATTTTTAAAAAACTGTGAAAGATATAGCCAAATGCAATTCAGGTATTGTTGTTGGCCTAAATCAAAGTGGAAATCACTGTTTAGATCAATTATTTATTGAATAACGACATAGCTACAGCGCGCGAACCATTTTGGTCGGTTTCTGACTTAGGGTTTCTGCCATAGGTTTCTAAGTCAGAAACCCGGGCATCTCAGGCAGAAACCGGCCGTATTCGGCCAAATGTGGCCCCAGTCATTACACAGGTGGTCAGGGACATGATATTCCATGTTGGTTTGACATGTTAACATGTATTTCAGCCAATTTGATCGAAAATACAACCCCAATTCCAAAATAGTTGGGAAAAAGTGTAAATTGTGAATAAAATCAAAATGCAATGACTTTCAAATCACACCAGCCAGTATTTTATTCGCAACAGAACAGAGATAACATAGCAAATGTTGAAAAAATGGAAAAAATTTTCCAATTTTATCCACAAAATGAGCTCATTTTGTGCATAAAAATGGAAAATGTCTCAGTTTCAACTTCTGAAATGTTATCTATGTTCTATTGTAAATAACATATTGGCTCATGTGATCTAAAAGTCATTGCATTTTGATTTTATTCACAATTTACACTTCTGTCCCCAACTATTTCAGCCGGAATTGGGGTTGTATAACGATGGTGTCAGTCGGAGGCCCGACATCGGACCCGTCGCCCACGCTCTCAGTCAGAAACTGGGATCTCAGGCAGAAACTGACGAGGGCGGGTATTAATCGGTGGCCAATCAGTCATGAACTTGGTCAAATAACATGCATGGGTGGTCGGGCACATGATATATTGTGTTTTCTAAACGTGTTGACTTGTATTTTTGAAGATTTAATCGAAAAATATCGGTGGCGTCGGCCCACGCTCTCAGTCAGAAACCGGGATCTCAGGCAGAAACTGACGCGGGGCGTGGCGGCCACTGTGGCCGCAATCGGTGGCCAATCAGTCATAAACTTGTTCAAATAACATGCATAGGTGGTCGGGGACACCAGACAACACCTACAACAAAATAACAATAACTAAAAGACAGAAACATGCAATCATCATAAAAAACTCCCGGGGCTCAGGCTAGGGGAACCTAGGACCCAAAATTAAAAAAAAAAAGAACTGTCAAGCAGCCTGTTCACCAGCCTACAAGTGGCATCTTCCATTGGTAAGTGATCAATTACCTACTTGAGACTCTTATTCTATCTATTAGTTAAGTATTATGGCAATAGCAAGTCAGTCGGGTCGAGTTTGGTACACTTTGACGGGTTTCTGACTTAGTCGCGGTTTCTGACTTAGATTCGGTTTCTGACCGATATACCGATATTTTGAGCTAATAGACACCTGTTCTGGCTTGGTATTGCCTAGGCCACATACTTTTAAGCCATAAGGAGTGTTTCTAGGAGATCTTTGAGTTTTGATATAGGTTTTTATAACATTTTTCAGGTATTTGCAGACCAGAATTTCTTTTTTTCAGCAGCGACGGGATCCCGAGGGAAGAAAATCACTGTAGGGTTTCTAATTTCAGGTGATGTACTTCTGGACATCACTTATATACAATTATAACACTGATTGGAGGCTTAAATAACTTTATTATCACTAGTTATAGGCCTCTGGATGGAATATAGGCAAACAGTAGGTTTTCGTGTTTCTGACTTAGATGAGCAAGGGTATAGGGAAATGCGTATAACTCACCAAATATTCCACCAATGACCATGATATTTGATATTCAGAGAGTAGACATATACCTTTATCACAAACAATTACCACTGAGAGCATAGGGTTGCCTGAATTAATTTTACGCATTGTGTTAGAGAGCAGTTTGCACTCGCGCAGCAATTTTGCGGCCGCACGCAAAACGTATCCCCACTTCAGGGCCATGGCAGGGTTGACAATCCCTACAGCATATTACCTATATACCATTTTCCATCAGCTATACTATCCTTCTATACATATCAGGGCATTTTGAGAAGATATAGCTGTATGTATGCCTGTATGAGGCTTTAGAAGATATGCATGTCTTGAAACTAAGGCAGAAACCCGTCCCAAAAAATGAGTTGAGGGACCCAACTTTGACCAGGTACCACGAAAAAATGAAAAACGTCGCCATCGCACGGCTTTGGAATATGATCCCACAACACCTATATATTAAAAAACCACTCACAGCTAAGCTCTATGGGTACTTTCATTATTTTTCAGTACCCGGGGGGGTGGCGCACATTTTGTGAGCCTGGCCCATATACTCAATCAGTGCCCTGGAGGAGAGCTACCTCAGGTCTTAAAAAAACCTTTTCTTCGCGTTAGCAGTTTTCCCTATGTTTGTGTAATGTGTGTGTGTGTGTGTGTGAATATGTTATATTTGTCTTTAAATATCCTTAGGAGCTTTGGGGAAATCATTGCCGTAAGCTTAGCTCAAGAAGGTCCAGCACCTGACTTGGTGTTACACCTATCTTGCTACAGGAGATTTTGACTGTTTGGTAGTAACTCCTGAGGATGTCACCGATGTAGAAAACATCGAATTGATTGGAAAGGTATAGCTATTATATTATGTATGTGTAGCATTTTAAATGCAGCTTACCGTAACTTTTTTTTTTTTTTTTGGTCTGTCTGTCTGTACATCTCAACAGAAAGTAAATACCTTTAGTATATGCTCTCACACTTCTTTTGTGGAAAGCTATTCAACAAAGTATTGAGTAATCTTTATCTTCACCAGGATTTTGTGCTTTTTGACAAATGTTTTAAGAGCACAAAATATGTTGTACATTTACATACGGTAGGTATCCATCAAAAGCTTCAGTTCAAAAGTGTGTGTGGACTGTCTGGATCATTTAACATGTTACAGGTAAGAGCAGCCACCGATGACCAACTATGGAGTTTCACTGATGATCTGCTTGCCTGTGGATATATGGGTCTAAATACAGACAGAAAGGACCAAATAATAAGGTCTTTACTTACTCCTTAATATTTACCTCATTGAATTTACTAACTGCTAAAGCTTTTAAGTTATGTATAATGTTGCTTCTGCGTTACTGACAGTGGAACTCTTATGCCAAAAAATACTGTTGATTTTATCCTTCAGAACTATCATTCTACACTCCTTGGCCTGACTTCTGCCCATGCTCGAGCAACTGCGAAAAGGCTTGCAGCTCTACAGCCTTGCAGATGTGATGTAACAAAACATGGACCTCTGTCGGCCCTTGTTTGTGCCACTTCAGGATAACAAGGTAAAACCATTCAAATGAACCGTTTAGACACAGCAATGCATAAATTCTGTGATTCACTTATTATACTTTTATCTTGGCCTGATGCGAACTTCATTATGGCAAGCTGTAAACCCAACTTAAGTGAGAAGGGCACATCAAGACACAATCTTGAACAAAGTGTTCTGAACTACTTTCAAGATTTTCTTCAGGAACTAGAAGATGAAGGTAAGGCTTCCAGTGTGCTCATTTCAGTTGCTCAAGTTTTTTTTTTTTGTTTGTAATTGAAGATAAAATGTAGTATTTCACTTTTAGGTGCGGCTCCTGAACACCTTGGAAAAAGCGAAGAATCGAACTCTGAAGTGGTTTCAAACACTTACAGTTCCAGCAGTTCTACAATGACTAACTGGCCAGGCACACAAGCCAGTACTGCCAAGTGAGAGAAACCATTTTGAAATTCACGTCAAGTTCAATCATTTCTGCCAACAGGAAGCACATGAAATTTGTTTCCCAATAGTTAGTGCTTGTGCCAAGACCATAACTTCTCCAGTGGCGCACATGACACATGAGCTCATACAATGAATTCAAACGTATGCTAACTCTGGCTCTGCGTTTTGGGAATACCTTTGGCAGAGTTTAATTTGTGGAACAATGAAAACAATGATTGTAGTATAGCATTACATTTTACACAGTTTACATTTTATTTTCCTTAACACTGTGAATTTTTTTTTATTTCCAAGAAAATGGCAGAAGTCAGAGTGCTGTGAGTTGCAACTACAGCTATGTGTATACAGCGTTATGTGTATGCAATATGTTAACCATGTCATTGTTATTTGTCCTTTTGGTTTCAGTTGGCAAGAAACCTATGTACGTACTGTGTCATGTTCAAACAAATGTCTCTGCCAAAGCATTGTGATGGTCCTCAAGGGTCAATTGTTGTTTCTAGCTGTTCCATTTCTTCATAACTAAATGGGCTGGAAATCTCGGGTACTTCAATTCCACAATGAGACTCGTGTGGGATCCCTGCATTTCCCCAGTCAATGGTGTTGACCTCTGCATGCTGCAGCAACACAAACGCAGATGTTCACAGGGAGCTGTTCTGACCTGGCAACAACAGTATACTTTCACTTTCAAAGCCCTAAGTAAGTAACCCCTTGAGTAAGCTGGCAAATAGAAACCCAAATTCTTGAAAGACTTTAGGCTATGTTAACAGATTTATACTGTTATTGCGCTACTGCCATACTATACCTGCTCAAGATGTTCTGCTTCAGTGGTGGGATTCTGAATATGGCCCATGACCCACAGCTGGTTTGGAGTCAAGTTTTACTCTGTGCGTAATGGGTGGTTATCCCACCCATCAGCGTATGTTGCCAGGTCATCCCTCAGCCGAGGTAGGAAGACGAAGTGAACGCAAAACGTGAATGTGATTGGCAATATCAAGTAGGCCATCTTCTTCCAGACCATGCAGAACCTCATAGTAGACCTGGGTCACGGCCATCCATACGTCTCGCCACAAACGTTCAATTCTGAAATTATTGGAAATGTTTAATTTATTTGCATCATTTTCAGTTTCTCAGGATTGATTACAAATTACACACACACCTCTGATTATGTACGCTTTTTCCTGACACAAAGCTGGATCGTCCTGTGAACATGCAGCATGCGATCCCAAGGTTCTCCACTCCTTGATCACCTCTTATTCTGCATAAACAGTCAACAAAAAAGCTGTATGTTTAGTCTTTTGAATTTAATGGTCAGTGAGGACGAGGGCTGAGTCCAATTAGTCGGCTGGTCAATGGGCTGTTGGTCGACCAGATTTTCTTTTGGTCGACCAGTCGCATGAGAAAAAAATATCCACGCAGCTCTGAGCACTTATATTCGCGTTCATTCTGGGTGTACGCAGTCAGTATTCTGTAGGCTGCGTTCCAACGTCCACACTAGTATACTATATGGTATGCCAGAAAAAGAATCAGTAATACCAAATACATTACCGTAAAGTTCTGTGTATACGGCGCACTTGTTTTTACGTCGGGAAATATGAAAAGTTGGGGATGCGCCTTATATACGGGAACAAAAGAATCGCGGCAAAAGTTCCGACATACATGCAAACGTACACCCGATTTTATAACGTCAAACTGGGGCTATATGCACACGCGAGTTTGCACAGCTTAATAAATGGAAAAAAAAATACCGATTCAACATTTTTTAAATGCAGGATTTTAATTTTTATCTATGAATGAACTTATTCACATTTCACTTTCCATGATAACGTTAATGCAAATAACCATCGCAGAAGCATGGAGCTACAATGGTAGAATGCAGACAGAGAGGGATAGAGGCGTAATTGCGGGATGGAAGTCTTGTCTGACGCGCCATTTACTTGTCTCGAGAACTAAGCATCTCGAGCTTACCAAGTGCTCTAGTGCACTTTGTAGTGCAATGTGGCATTTGGTTACGGCTCAGCACCAGCACGGCAGTTGTCCTTTCAAAATGTTCCCTGCAACTCCGCAAATAACTTCCCAATGCTATGTATACGTATCGCTCTGATGCATGCAAAAAAAAAAAAAAAAAAAAAAAAATTCCAGCGGATATTCTACTTACGACATGATTGAGCTAGCAAAGCAGTTTTGTGTTGCAATGTGCGGCATTTATTCAGTTTTGGGAAATCACGATGTCATGAAAACAAAAGCCCAAATTGGCTGGCTGACAAGGACAGTTCTCATCTGATCTCATGTATTTACACAGAAACGGGGAGAATACTAGCAAAAAACGAACGAATGCCCACAGTATAAATAAATTTTGATTGTACATTTTATTTTGTTCGTAATAGTTGTATAATCGTATTATTACACTTGAGGGTGTGCTTGACCGTCATTCTTGTCACTTCAGTGAGGCTAACGGAACTCGGCGCAAGCGCCTCGTTCCTGGCCGCATCACTGTCATGACAAGAATGACGGTCAAGCACACCCTCGCCTGTAATAATGCTTAAAAAAAAACACATTAAATCATTTTAGGCGACTTCATTCCAATTTTTTTTTCTTTACATGATTTGTTTCATTTCTACAGAAAAGAAAATGTCACTCCATAGATTTGTTCTGCTTTTTATTAATTCCTGACTTGCGAGTCATTTCTCCTTCTTGGTTGTTCCAACCTGCAAGGAAAAATAGAAAATAAAATTTGTTATAAATAATGCTGCCGTTTCATCGTAACTGCGCCGGTTGCAATTATAATTTGCCGGGGGCTATTGTGGACATTTAACAGAAATTTTTGATCGTAGAACCAATATATTCCCGTCCGATAGAAAGTGGCATATGCGTGGGCATACGCGTTGTCGGCATATTGGTTAATGTCTTGCGCCCTCCATTTTTCGCAGATGTCCGATGAATAATCACTTCTCCATGGAGGAAGTTGAAAAGGAAAGGAAAAAAAATAGGACAAATACATGCGGCATTCTAGGAAAATTTTGAGGAGAGATAATATGTATGACACACGCAAGATTTGGGTGGAAATTTGCATGATTTTTTTTTTTTTTTTTTCAAGTCCCAAAGTCGGGGTGCGCCTTATAAACTGGTGCGCCGTATACACGGAACTTTACGGTACTAAAAAAAACGAGTATGCGATTTGGAATGCAGCTCCAGTCTTTACATCTTAAAGCTATAGTGCGTAACTTCTACATGTCTGTAAATTTCCGTTTCACTCAAGCCACTGCTATAGGAGATGACACACTGCTGATTAAGCCGATCGGCTCCTCAAACATCTCACAGTATTTTTCAGTATTTGTTGTTTTGTATTTGGAACGACCCGGCGACATTCCCGCGCTCGCTGGCACACAGGAAATGACGCATTTTACACACGACAAGAAGGGAGGGGGAGGAAGAGTGTCTCCTAATAAGAGGCAGAGCGCTGCTAGAAACAGAAAGCAACACGGCGGAGAACCCGAAAAAGCGGTCGAGACACGCTTCAGAGGTGGGTCCTACCACAAAGAGAAAGCCTGGTCATTCGGCTGAAGGAATACTAGCGAAGAAGGAAAGTGACCGACGGAGAAGACAAACACGGATTTGTATCGGTGTCGCTTTTCCTCGGTAGAGAGCCCGGAAGGAAGAAATTGGGCTGAGGGCAGAGACGGATGTTGCCTTGCTGCTGTTGTATAAGTAAGTGACTTGGTTGATAAAACATTATGAGTGGGATGTGTTGCTGTTACATGTACTGGACCTAGTGCTTTATACTTTTCTCGGAAATGGTGCTATGAATGTACTGTAATGTTAGCAGCCACGTTGAATAGCGAGAGACCGTAGCGAGCAGTACACGGTGTGCGGCGAGTGTTACTCTGTGTACCGTAGCGAGCAGTACACTGTGTGCGGCGAGTGTTACTCTGTGTACCGTAGCGAGCAGTACACGGTGTGCGGCGAGTGTTACTCTGTGTACCGTAGCGAGCAGTACACGGTGTGCGGCGAGTGTTACTCTGTGTACCGTTGCGAGCAGTACATGGTGTGCGGCAGAATTACTCTGTGTACCGTAGCGACGGTACAAGGTGTGCGGCCCCTGCGCAAGTCTTGCTCGTTAGTATAGTGACTAGTATCCCGCCTGTCTGCGGAGACGGTTCAATTCCCGCGGAGTCGCTACCTTTTTCTTGTCCAGCTGGGGAAGGGCTTAATTGTCAGGACAAATACCATTTTAGTAGCTAGCCAGCAAGCAGCAGTTGCACTTTCTTCAAGTAAGGACAATGGATAAAACAATGTTCATTTTGCAGTGGAAATGAAGCAGATTGTGGGTCCCCAGTGTGTCACTGACTTTCTTTGTGTGCATTAGTGGTTCAGTGGTAGAATTCTCGCCTGCCACGCGGGAGGCCCGATCCGACCGCGGCCAATGCTATTCTTTTCGGTGTACTCTTCTGGGCCTCCCGCAACAGGACTATCAGCATGACATGAATGCATCACTTACGTACATTGCTATTCATCTCCCAGTGAAAGTCAGGAGGCAGCAGCTGCTTATACATCTCTCAATGTCCCTTATGGCTTTGTAAATATTAGTCCTCCCAGTTTTAATCAGCTAATTAACTGGGTAGGACAGAAAAACAGGCAGCCAACAAATCATTTTCCCAATGTAATACAGTTCCAACTTCTTCATGCGAGGATAATCAAAACTGGAGGCAAAATCATTTTGTTTCTTTGTTACATCTAACATAACATAACATGAATGGCGAGAACAGGCCGCTCAGCCCAACTAGGCTCGCCAGTTTCTTTTGTACCATCGCGTGAATATATCACTTCAGAGATACCAATGACTCAATGGTATCTAGCTTTAAGTCAAGTCTGCTCTGAAAAACTCCCAAGGTCTTGCTCAACAGTATGGTCAGGGCAAGCTGTTCCACACTGAAATTACTCTTGGGTGAAGAAATATTTCCTAATATCAGTGCTAAATTCTACCTTTAGTCAGCTTCCATTTGTGACCCGTAGTTCTGCTAACAACACTTGGTTGAAGGAATCCTACATAATTCACTTTGTTAACTCAACATATTTAAAGACCTCAATCAGATCACCCCCTTAGTCTCCCTTTCTTCCTAAGACTAAAGAGATTATGATCTTCAGCCTTTCTCATAGCTTTCATCTTTAACATTCGGAATTAGCTTCTGCGGCTCTTCTGAACTTTCTCTAAAGTTCTATGTCTTTCTTAAAGTATGGTCCCCAGAACTGCGGCTAACAATACTCTAGATGTGGTCTGATTAATGTGTTGTACAAAAGAAGCATCACCTCCCTTGATTTGAACTCAATACTTTTGGCAATGTATCCCATCCGATTGGCTTTTTTTAACAGCTACGGCATTAATGGCTAGAGCCTGTGAGGGTTTGTCAACAATCACTCCCCAGATCTTTCTCTTGTGAGCACATTCCAGTTTAAAACCTCCCATGAAGTAATCCCGTTCACGTTTTTATTACCTACATGTACCATTTACATTTCGCCACATTAAATTTCATTTGCCACATTTCTGCCCAATTCTGAATTCTATCCAAATCATCCTGAATCACTCTTAGTGGACTCTAAACTATTTGCCGCCCCAATTTAGTATCATCTGCAAATTTCACTAATCTGCTCTCGATATTCCTATCAAGGTCATTAATGTAGATGAGGAACAGCAGGGTCCCAACACCCATCCCTGGGGACGCCAATTCTTGACCCTACCCAGCTCAGATGATATACCACCGACCACCACTCTTGTGTTCTGTCCTGCAACCAGTTATGAATCCAATTTTGAATACCACCTGTAACTCCAATGGAGCCTATTTAAAAATTAGTCTCTTATGCGGCATCAGTCAAATGCTTTCAAAAATCCAAATATATGATGTCATAAGCCCTGCTCTGTCATAAGTCTTGGTGGCCTCTTCAAAAATTCCAGTTTGTCAGGCATGACCTTCCTTTACGAAGACCATGTTGACTATCCTCAAGATATTGTTATGTTCAAGAAATAAGTCCAGCTCATCTTTTTATGATAGATTCCAATATTTTGCACGCAATGCAAGTTAAACTGACTGGCCTGTTACTACCTGGGTTCAGTACGGTCCCCTTTTATATATTGGTATTATATTGCCCTGTTTCCAATCATTTGGTATTTCTCCAGTTTCTAAAGACCGCCTAAAGATGCAGATAGCGGCTTAAAGATCTCACTAACTTCCCTGAGCACTCTAGATATAAGCTATCAGGACCCGCCATTTATCTGCCTTTAGTTGATGCAACTTGTCAAATACGACGTTATCCCTAACCTCAATTTCCGCTAATCTTGAGCATTGGACAAGCCCTCTACGAATAAAGACCAAATAAGGTAAAATTCTCAACAAAGTAACCGCTATGTGTCCGCATATCTTATTATCATATAGCAAGAACATCCATTTTATTCTTTTTATGCACTTAACCTGCTCTTGACTTTCCTTTTTCTGCTACAGTACTGAAAGAAGCGCTTAGGTTAGTTTCTTTTTGCCCCTCTGCAATTTAGTTTTCATACAGTCTTCTAGCATTCTCAGCTTTTTTTCACCACAGCCCAGATTTTACAGAATTCAGTTCTTAGTAACTTCATTGTTATCCTCTATGTACATCTTATAAAGATTCTTCCTCGTAAACTCCCCATTTAATAGCTGCTGTCATCCACTGAGGATTCTGCTTTTTCAGCTTACTTTTTGACACTCTTGGAATGAATTTACATTGTGAATCAAGTAAACCCCTTAAATTTTCCCCACATCTCATTTACAGACTCACAGTCCAGGAGTGTCTCCCCATTTTGTTTCTAAACACTTGATATGACCGCATCCTGTCAAAGTTTGGTTTCGCCTAAAATTAAAAATTTTGTTTTTGGAGACAAATTCCTTTTTAACTTCCCCATGAAACCTCAAAATTATTAGTAGAGTGATCACTTGTCCCAAGTGGCTCCAGTACTCAACATTGCTAATTCTATCTGGGTCATTACAGAGCAGCAAATCTAAAATTGCCTCTCTTGTAGGTTTATTAACATACTGCACCAAAAATGATCATTTATGACATCTAGAAATTCTTCTCCCTGCAATTCTGTCCTTTCACAATTTCAATCAATACTCAGGATAATTTAAGTCTCCCAATAATAGTCCTCCTCCTTTCATAAGCTTATGTAATCCTCTAAGGAGCATTTCATTGACTGTACTGTCCAAAGCTGGTGGTCTATATAGCATACACCTATGTTTAAACCAGTCTCGTGTTTGCCAGTGAGCCTGACCCAGATATCTTCACAAGGCACGGAATATTCAATTTCAGGAATTTCCTGCACATTTATGTTTTCGTTCACAGAGTGCTACACCCCCTCCTCTATTACATCTATCCTTCCAAAGAGCTTATAACCTTTCTACATTATATTCATCTCCATCCTCTTCACTAAATTTCATAAAGCCCTGTAATCCCAACTATGTCATAGCCCTCTACTAATCATAACGGCTCTCAAGTTCTTGAAATTTATTTTTTAATGCTTCTGCATTTAGATAAAACATTTCCAGGTTATCATGAACGCCTTCCCTTCGACATTCCCATGCGCCTGCTGCCCAAAGCCCTCACCATGCTTTTTGCTTTAAAAATATATTTCATCAATAGTGCATGTAACGCTGTCAGCTTCCATCAGGCAGTCTGCATTTCCTCTGTGTAACACTCTTTTAACCTCCCCTGCCCCCCAAGTCCCTAGTTTAAATAACTCTCATACCCTCAACATACGCTGACCCAGTGCAAAGGTATTCCCTCCGTTCAGGTGTAGTCCGGCTTGAACAGGTCACTCCCTGTCCCAGAAGTATTCCAGTGCCCCATAAACCTATACCCCTCTTTCCTACACCAGGTTCAGAGCCACGGTTAAACCTCCAGATAAAATTCTGCTTCTCTGCTAGCACGTGGGGGTACCGGGGTAGGTCCCCGGAGAACACTAACGCGGGAGGATCTGCTCCTAAGCTTTTCAGCTAATTCAACAAATTTGCTTTTTGCAGAACCTCAAACCTACCTTACCTATGTCATTAGTCCCAACATGGACCATGACAACTGGATCCCTCCCCCGCCTGGCCAGGGGAGCTTGTCCAAGACGCTTCCAGGAGGTCTCCTACCCAAGGCACCAGCAACACACTGCATGAGACCTTGTCGCGCCGAACAGACTAAACTGTCTATTCCTTCTAAGTATTGAGTCCCCCACTATCAATAATAAATTCCCCTTTTCTGAAGGGTAGAGGCCAACAGGGTGCCCTGCTGCTCATCAGTCCTCACTCTCAGGTCAGGGGCCACCCGAGTTCCTGCAAGGCCGGAATCGCTGGACACCTCAACCACTGGAGGAGCTGTCGCTGTACGGTGTGCACGCCTTTCCTGCGCTGACGCCCCACCGCTACCCAACTTTCTCTCCCTGCTGCTCTGGGGTCCCACACCACCCTGCTTTACGCATATGACCATTTCTCTAAACGAGATACTACTTAGTTCCTCTAGGAACTCTACTGGATTATGAATTATGTCGCAAGCCGGGTTAACTGGCCCTGAAGAACAAGGATCTTGCTCTCTCCAGATGCTCACACTAGCTGGCACCGTGACATACAAACCCACCCTGGAAATCTCTTTCCAAAAGTGCGATCATCCTGCAACCGGCTACATAGTTTTGGCCACATTTAACCCCCTACCTAATGACCCTCGTCACCCTAGATAACAAAGAAACACTAATGCCGGTGACAGAAGCTCAGGAACCACACCTCTATTAATTAATTAACCTGAGAAGCCCTAAGCAGCAGTCACAATAGAAACCGGTGGGGAACTATGTGAATGGATAATGCTTCCTTTAACAGGGGCTTAGTTTTAGAACAGAAACAAATACCAAATTGAGAAACTCTATCGATAATAAGCACTCCTAATAAGCCAACTTGAATTTATCTAGACCCGGTACGATGAATATACTAACCTAAAAGTCTCACAGGGCTTAGCTGAGAACCCAGATAAAAGACTGGCTATACTACGCCCAGGAGAAACTGGAGGAGGAGGAGGCGGAGCACTGCAAGCTTTCCGTTTAAATTCAAGGGTAACCGAACGGACGACTAAAGTGACTGCTGTCCTATTGACTAAATACTAAATCTCAGATCCCCAGTCAAAAATGCAAACAGTACTTATCTAGCTAGCCAGCCACAAATACAACCAAGAGTAACCGAGATAAGAGTTAAGCCTCGGTTCCCTTTAATTAAAACGGACCGAATAAACAAGTCAAGCATTTCAGGAGCTTAACTATACACGGTATCTCCCCCAACAAGCTGTCGCTGAGCACTCAAACAAGCAGTTAAACTTTAATCAGCTGATCAAGGAACCGCAACCGGAGGAAAATACAAAGATAACGTAATTTGCAATGTGTTTAATCAGAAGAGCTCTTCGATGATAATAAAATGCGAAAAAGACAAAAACCCCGGTTCAAGTATTATTCAAGCTTGGAAATGCGCGCTTATGCGGTAATGCGTCAGGATAGAGAAATCTAAGGGGACTAAAACCCCAGTGAACGCCAATATTTATTGGCTAGAAGAGATCGTTATGAAAGGCAAGCGACCAAGTATGAAACCAAGCCAGATAGTTAGATATCCCGGTAATTTGATATATTCTCATGCTGAGAGCTATAATAGTTTGTTAGCTAAATCAGCTACAGAAAAGCAGGCGACAGTGTACCAGTCCTGAAAAACAACTCTGACTTATTTGTATATCACACAATTCACCAAGTTAGACATCATTTCGCTAGTTTATTCTTAAAATTTAGCTTAAATTTATTTTACTTTTACCCTTATTTTGCTCCCCGGAGATCGGAAACCCCCCAAAAAACCCCAAAAAAAATTTTGTTTGACCAGATTAGCGACTTAATTTGGCTGTTTGCTCAACGAAAGTTGTTAAAGGGGGAAAAAGGGGAAAAAAAAGATGATGGAGGAAGATTCTCCTGCCCCTAATGCGCATACAAAGGTTATAAATTCTCGAAGCAGCTGCTTATACATCTCTCAATGTCCCTTATGGCTTTGTAAATATTAGTCCTCCCAGTTTTAATCAGCTAATTAAATGGGTAGGACAGAAAAACAGGCAGCCAACAACCATTTTCCCCAATGTAATCACAGTTCCAACTTCTTCATGAGGATAATCAAAACTGAGGCAAAATCATTTTGCTCTCTTTGTTACATCTCAAGGGAAGAGCAGTCGTCAATGTTTTGAAGATACAAAGGCGATGGGTAGGTTCTGCCAAAATACTTACCGAGATGAGAGAATGTTAAAGGACACGACTTTCCAGATAAGTCCGAGTTGAAACTTGAAATTGAAGAAGTTCCTTTTATAGCGTCAGTTGAGGTTGACTGAAGTTGTTTGAATTCTCGGGTTATACAGTATGACAGCGATGGCCCATTTTTAATTTGTAGTCAATGGCAGCGGCGTGAAAGCAGTATTAATTCTGCTTGCTAGAGATGCAGTAGCCGAAGTGAGGGACAGTCCAAAAGGCTAGAATGTCTTCAATCTTTTAATTTGATAGGATCTTCTGAGAATAAATTTCACGCTGAACAGGTGGTCGAGGAGGCAGCAATCCCATGAAAAGAGGCCTGCTGTTCTCACCTGAAGTCAGAACCCTCCCCATGCAAAACCCTAGCGGCGGATGATCCTCAGGCCATTTGTTTCACACGTCAGCTTTCATAAAACTTGCAGAAACTATGATAAACGGGTCAAGATATTTTGCCTGGTACTGTGAACTGCGTAAGGATTCAGGTATTGAGTCCTTTATTACATGTTTTGCGCCTTGTACATGAAGCATTGTTTGAGAAAAATGCAGCTGCATTGCTGAAATTGAGATGAAGGTGTTGTAAGCACAGTGTAAGGGCGGAAACATGGTGGCCGCAGGAATGGGAAAGCGAACGAAAAAGCCAGGCCTAGCTGGCACAAATGCACATCTTCGGTGAACTTGGCGAACAACGCTGGTACATACCATGTAAGATGAGAAAGGTCACTCCTCCGGGGTATGACGTACAGCTAATCGGTGCATTTTGGCATCGACATTGGTAAAGAAACACTCTTGGACAATGAGTGAGCTTTCTGTTGATATTTCATGCAATAGCGCCCACTAGCTCCAACGCTGAGACTGCCGCTCAGGCTTGCGTTGTTTATATTTTTCAGATGACGCGCTCCAGAAATTAGTAGTGGGAGCAAGGGATGTTGCCCAGCTTGAAACGTCTGAATGTGCGTAGTTGTATGTAGCACATGTCTACCTTTATGCTGAGTTTTTGTCTGCAAGGTTGCTTGGATTTCGCATGGAATTAACCATTGGGACGGGAATTTTCTGGAAATCATGATTTATGCTGGGAAACTGCACAGTGAGCCCATGTGCAAGTCTTCCTCGTTAGTATAGTGGCTAGTATCCCCGCCTGTCACGCGGGAGACCGGGTTCAATTCCCGACGGGGAGTCCTGCTACCTTTTTTCTTGTCTCAGCTGGGGAAGTGGGCGCAATTGTCAGGACAAATACCATTTTGTAGCTAGCTTCAGCAAGCAGCAGTTGCACTTTCTTTCAAGTAAGGACAATGGATAAAACAATGTTCATTTCGCAGTGGAAATGAAGCAGATTGTGGGTCCCCAGTGTGTCAGTGTCCTTCTTTGTGTGCATTGGTGGTTCAGTGGTAGAATTCTCGCCTGCCACGCGGGAGGCCCGGGTTCGATTCCCGGCCAATGCAGTTTCTTTTCGGTGTACTCTTCTGGGCCTCCCGCAACAGGACTACCAGCATGACATGAATGCATCACTTACGTACATTGCTATTCATCTCCCAGTGAAAGTCAGGAGGCAGCAGCTGCTTATACATCTCTCAATGTCCCTTATGGCTTTGTAAATATTAGTCCTCCCAGTTTTAATCAGCTAATTAAATGGGTAGGACAGAAAAACAGGCAGCCAACAACCATTTTCCCCAATGTAATCACAGTTCCAACTTCTTCATGAGGATAATCAAAACTGAGGCAAAATCATTTTGCTCTCTTTGTTACATCTCAAGGGGAAGAGCAGTCGTCAATGTTTTGAAGATACAAGGCGATGGGTAGGTTCTGCCAAAATACTTACCGAGATGAGAGAATGTTAAAGGACACGACTTTCCAGATAAGTCCGAGTTGAAACTTGAAATTGAAGAAGTTCCTTTTATAGCGTCAGTTGAGGTTGACTGAAGTTGTTTGAATTCTCGGGTTATACAGTATGACAGCGATGGCCCATTTTTAATTTGTAGTCAATGGCAGCGAGCGTGAAAGCAGTATTAATTCTGCTTGCTAGAGATGCAGTAGCCGAAGTGAGGACAGTCCAAAAGGCTAGAATGTCTTCAATCTTTTTAATTTGATAGGATCTTCTGAGAATAAATTTCACGCTGAACAGGTGGTCGAGGAGGCAGCAATCCCATGAAAAGAGGCCTGCTGTTCTCACCTGAAGTCAGAACCCTCCCCATGCAAAACCCTAGCGGCGGATGATCCTCAGGCCATTTTTGTTTCACACGTCAGCTTTCATAAAACTTGCAGAAACTATGATAAACGGGTCAAGATATTTTGCCTGGTACTGTGAACTGCGTAAGGATTCAGGTATTGAGTCCTTTATTACATGTTTTGCGCCTTGTACATGAAGCATTGTTTGAGAAAAATGCAGCTGCATTGCTGAAATTGAGATGAAGGTGTTGTAAGCACAGTGTAAGGGCGGAAACATGGTGGCCGCAGGAATGGGAAAGCGAACGAAAAAGCCAGGCCTAGCTGGCACAAATGCACATCTTCGGTGAACTTGGCGAACAACGCTGGTACATACCATGTAAGATGAGAAAGGTCACTCCTCCGGGTATGACGTACAGCTAATCGGTGCATTTTGGCATCGACATTGGTAAAGAAACACTCTTGGACAATGAGTGAGCTTTCTGTTGATATTTCATGCAATAGCGCCCACTAGCTCCAACGCTGAGACTGCCGCTCAGGCTTGCGTTGTTTATATTTTTTCAGATGACGCTCTCCAGAAATTCGTAGTGGGAGCAAGGGATGTTGCCCAGCTTGAAACGTCTGAATGTGCGTAGTTGTATGTAGCACATGTCTACCTTTATGCTGAGTTTTTTGTCTGCAAGGTTGCTTGGATTTCGCATGGAATTAACCATTGGGACGGGAATTTTCTGGAAATCATGATTTATGCTGGGAAACTGCACAGTGAGCCCATGTGCAAGTCTTCCTCGTTAGTATAGTGGCTAGTATCCCCGCCTGTCACGCGGGACCGGGTTCAATTCCCCCGACGGGGAGTCCTGCTACCTTTTTCTTGTCTCAGCTGGGGAAGTGGGCGCAATTGTCAGGACAAATACCATTTTGTAGCTAGCTTCAGCAAGCAGCAGTTGCACTTTCTTTCAAGTAAGGACAATGGATAAAACAATGTTCATTTCGCAGTGGAAATGAAGCAGATTGTGGGTCCCCAGTGTGTCAGTGTCCTTCTTTGTGTGCATTGGTGGTTCAGTGGTAGAATTCTCGCCTGCCACGCGGGAGGCCCGGGTTCGATTCCCGGCCAATGCAGTTTCTTTTCGGTGTACTCTTCTGGGCCTCCCGCAACAGGACTACCAGCATGACATGAATGCATCACTTACGTACATTGCTATTCATCTCCCAGTGAAAGTCAGGAGGCAGCAGCTGCTTATACATCTCTCAATGTCCCTTATGGCTTTGTAAATATTAGTCCTCCCAGTTTTAATCAGCTAATTAAATGGGTAGGACAGAAAAAACAGGCAGCCAACAACCATTTTCCCCAATGTAATCACAGTTCCAACTTCTTCATGAGGATAATCAAAACTGAGGCAAAATCATTTTTGCTCTCTCTTTGTTACATCTCAAGGGGAAGAGCAGTCGTCAATGTTTTGAAGATACAAAGGCGATGGGTAGGTTCTGCCAAAATACTTACCGAGATGAGAGAATGTTAAAGGACACGACTTTCCAGATAAGTCCGAGTTGAAACTTGAAATTGAAGAAGTTCCTTTTATAGCGTCAGTTGAGGTTGACTGAAGTTGTTTGAATTCTCGGGTTATACAGTATGACAGCGATGGCCCATTTTTAATTTGTAGTCAATGGCAGCGAGCGTGAAAGCAGTATTAATTCTGCTTGCTAGAGATGCAGTAGCCGAAGTGAGGGACAGTCCAAAAGGCTAGAATGTCTTCAATCTTTTAATTTGATAGGATCTTCTGAGAATAAATTTCACGCTGAACAGGTGGTCGAGGAGGCAGCAATCCCATGAAAAAGAGAGGCCTGCTGTTCTCACCTGAAGTCAGAACCCTCCCCATGCAAAACCCTAGCGGCGGATGATCCTCAGGCCATTTGTTTCACACGTCAGCTTTCATAAAACTTGCAGAAACTATGATAAACGGGTCAAGATATTTTGCCTGGTACTGTGAACTGCGTAAGGATTCAGGTATTGAGTCCTTTATTACATGTTTTGCGCCTTGTACATGAAGCATTGTTTGAGAAAAAATGCAGCTGCATTGCTGAAATTGAGATGAAGGTGTTGTAAGCACAGTGTAAGGGCGGAAACATGGTGGCCGCAGGAATGGGAAAGCGAACGAAAAAGCCAGGCCTAGCTGGCACAAATGCACATCTTCGGTGAACTTGGCGAAGAACGCTGGTACATACCATGTAAGATGAGAAAGGTCACTCCTCCGGGTATGACGTACAGCTAATCGGTGCATTTTGGCATCGACATTGGTAAAGAAACACTCTTGGACAATGAGTGAGCTTTCTGTTGATATTTCATGCAATAGCGCCCACTAGCTCCAACGCTGAGACTGCCGCTCAGGCTTGCTTGTTTATATTTTTCAGATGACGCTCTCCAGAAATTCGTAGTGGGAGCAAGGGATGTTGCCCAGCTTGAAACGTCTGAATGTGCGTAGTTGTATGTAGCACATGTCTACCTTTATGCTGAGTTTTTTTTGTCTGCAAGGTTGCTTGGATTTCGGCATGGAATTAACCATTGGGACGGGAATTTTTCTGGAAATCATGATTTATGCTGGGAAACTGCACAGTGAGCCCATGTGCAAGTCTTCCTCGTTAGTATAGTGGCTAGTATCCCCGCCTGTCACGCGGGAGACCGGGTTCAATTCCCGACGGGGAGTCCTGCTACCTTTTTTCTTGTCTCAGCTGGGGAAGTGGGCGCAATTGTCAGGACAAATACCATTTTGTAGCTAGCTTCAGCAAGCAGCAGTTGCACTTTCTTTCAAGTAAGGACAATGGATAAAACAATGTTCATTTCGCAGTGGAAATGAAGCAGATTGTGGGTCCCCAGTGTGTCAGTGTCCTTCTTTGTGTGCATTGGTGGTTCAGTGGTAGAATTCTCGCCTGCCACGCGGGAGGCCCGGGTTCGATTCCCGGCCAATGCAGTTTCTTTTCGGTGTACTCTTCTGGGCCTCCCGCAACAGGACTACCAGCATGACATGAATGCATCACTTACGTACATTGCTATTCATCTCCCAGTGAAAGTCAGGAGGCAGCAGCTGCTTATACATCTCTCAATGTCCCTTATGGCTTTGTAAATATTAGTCCTCCCAGTTTTAATCAGCTAATTAAATGGGTAGGACAGAAAAACAGGCAGCCAACAACCATTTTCCCCAATGTAATCACAGTTCCAACTTCTTCATGAGGATAATCAAAACTGAGGCAAAATCATTTTGCTCTCTTTGTTACATCTCAAGGGGAAGAGCAGTCGTCAATGTTTTGAAGATACAAAAGGCGATGGGTAGGTTCTGCCAAAATACTTACCGAGATGAGAGAATGTTAAAGGACACGACTTTCCAGATAAGTCCGAGTTGAAACTTGAAATTGAAGAAGTTCCTTTTATAGCGTCAGTTGAGGTTGACTGAAGTTGTTTGAATTCTCGGGTTATACAGTATGACAGCGATGGCCCATTTTTAATTTGTAGTCAATGGCAGCGAGCGTGAAAGCAGTATTAATTCTGCTTGCTAGAGATGCAGTAGCCGAAGTGAGGGACAGTCCAAAAGGCTAGAATGTCTTCAATCTTTTTAATTTGATAGGATCTTCTGAGAATAAATTTCACGCTGAACAGGTGGTCGAGGAGGCAGCAATCCCATGAAAAGAGGCCTGCTGTTCTCACCTGAAGTCAGAACCCTCCCCATGCAAAACCCTAGCGGCGGATGATCCTCAGGCCATTTGTTTCACACGTCAGCTTTCATAAAACTTGCAGAAACTATGATAAACGGGTCAAGATATTTTGCCTGGTACTGTGAACTGCGTAAGGATTCAGGTATTGAGTCCTTTATTACATGTTTTGCGCCTTGTACATGAAGCATTGTTTGAGAAAAATGCAGCTGCATTGCTGAAATTGAGATGAAGGTGTTGTAAGCACAGTGTAAGGGCGGAAACATGGTGGCCGCAGGAATGGGAAAGCGAACGAAAAAGCCAGGCCTAGCTGGCACAAATGCACATCTTCGGTGAACTTGGCGAAGAACGCTGGTACATACCATGTAAGATGAGAAAGGTCACTCCTCCGGGGTATGACGTACAGCTAATCGGTGCATTTTGGCATCGACATTGGTAAAGAAACACTCTTGGACAATGAGTGAGCTTTCTGTTGATATTTCATGCAATAGCGCCCACTAGCTCCAACGCTGAGACTGCCGCTCAGGCTTGCGTTGTTTATATTTTTCAGATGACGCTCTCCAGAAATTCGTAGTGGGAGCAAGGGATGTTGCCCAGCTTGAAACGTCTGAATGTGCGTAGTTGTATGTAGCACATGTCTACCTTTATGCTGAGTTTTTTGTCTGCAAGGTTGCTTGGATTTCGGCATGGAATTAACCATTGGGACGGGGAATTTTCTGGAAATCATGATTTATGCTGGGAAACTGCACAGTGAGCCCATGTGCAAGTCTTCCTCGTTAGTATAGTGGCTAGTATCCCCGCCTGTCACGCGGGAGACCGGGGTTCAATTCCCCGACGGGGAGTCCTGCTACCTTTTTCTTGTCTCAGCTGGGGAAGTGGGCGCAATTGTCAGGACAAATACCATTTTGTAGCTAGCTTCAGCAAGCAGCAGTTGCACTTTCTTTCAAGTAAGGACAATGGATAAAACAATGTTCATTTCGCAGTGGAAATGAAGCAGATTGTGGGTCCCCAGTGTGTCAGTGTCCTTCTTTGTGTGCATTGGTGGTTCAGTGGTAGAATTCTCGCCTGCCACGCGGGAGGCCCGGGTTCGATTCCCGGCCAATGCAGTTTCTTTTCGGTGTACTCTTCTGGGCCTCCCGCAACAGGACTACCAGCATGACATGAATGCATCACTTACGTACATTGCTATTCATCTCCCAGTGAAAGTCAGGAGGCAGCAGCTGCTTATACATCTCTCAATGTCCCTTATGGCTTTGTAAATATTAGTCCTCCCAGTTTTAATCAGCTAATTAAATGGGTAGGACAGAAAAACAGGCAGCCAACAACCATTTTCCCCAATGTAATCACAGTTCCAACTTCTTCATGAGGATAATCAAAACTGAGGCAAAATCATTTTGCTCTCTTTGTTACATCTCAAGGGGAAGAGCAGTCGTCAATGTTTTGAAGATACAAAGGCGATGGGTAGGTTCTGCCAAAATACTTACCGAGATGAGAGAATGTTAAAGGACACGACTTTCCAGATAAGTCCGAGTTGAAACTTGAAATTGAAGAAGTTCCTTTTATAGCGTCAGTTGAGGTTGACTGAAGTTGTTTGAATTCTCGGGTTATACAGTATGACAGCGATGGCCCATTTTTAATTTGTAGTCAATGGCAGCGGCGTGAAAGCAGTATTAATTCTGCTTGCTAGAGATGCAGTAGCCGAAGTGAGGGACAGTCCAAAAGGCTAGAATGTCTTCAATCTTTTAATTTGATAGGATCTTCTGAGAATAAATTTCACGCTGAACAGGTGGTCGAGGAGGCAGCAATCCCATGAAAAAGAGGCCTGCTGTTCTCACCTGAAGTCAGAACCCTCCCCATGCAAAACCCTAGCGGCGGATGATCCTCAGGCCATTTGTTTCACACGTCAGCTTTCATAAAACTTGCAGAAACTATGATAAACGGGTCAAGATATTTTGCCTGGTACTGTGAACTGCGTAAGGATTCAGGTATTGAGTCCTTTATTACATGTTTTTTGCCTTGTACATGAAGCATTGTTTGAGAAAAATGCAGCTGCATTGCTGAAATTGAGATGAAGGTGTTGTAAGCACAGTGTAAGGGCGGAAACATGGTGGCCGCAGGAATGGGAAAGCGAACGAAAAAGCCAGGCCTAGCTGGCACAAATGCACATCTTCGGTGAACTTGGCGAACAACGCTGGTACATACCATGTAAGATGAGAAAGGTCACTCCTCCGGGGTATGACGTACAGCTAATCGGTGCATTTTGGCATCGACATTGGTAAAGAAACACTCTTGGACAATGAGTGAGCTTTCTGTTGATATTTCATGCAATAGCGCCCACTAGCTCCAACGCTGAGACTGCCGCTCAGGCTTGCGTTGTTTATATTTTTCAGATGACGCTCTCCAGAAATTCGTAGTGGGAGCAAGGGATGTTGCCCAGCTTGAAACGTCTGAATGTGCGTAGTTGTATGTAGCACATGTCTACCTTTATGCTGAGTTTTTTGTCTGCAAGGTTGCTTGGATTTCGGCATGGAATTAACCATTGGGACGGGGAATTTTCTGGAAATCATGATTTATGCTGGGAAACTGCACAGTGAGCCCATGTGCAAGTCTTCCTCGTTAGTATAGTGGCTAGTATCCCCGCCTGTCACGCGGGAGACCGGGGTTCAATTCCCCGACGGGGAGTCCTGCTACCTTTTTCTTGTCTCAGCTGGGGAAGTGGGCGCAATTGTCAGGACAAATACCATTTTGTGTAGCTAGCTTCAGCAAGCAGCAGTTGCACTTTCTTTCAAGTAAGGACAATGGATAAAACAATGTTCATTTCGCAGTGGAAATGAAGCAGATTGTAGGTCCCCAGTGTGTCAGTGTCCTTCTTTGTGTGCATTGGTGGTTCAGTGGTAGAATTCTCGCCTGCCATGCAGGAGGGCCGAGTTCGATTCCCGGCCAATGCAGTTTCTTTTCGGTGTACTCTTCTGGGCCTCCCGCAACAGGACTACCAGCATGACATGAATGCATCACTTACGTACATTGCTATTCATCTCCCAGTGAAAGTCAGGAGGCAGCAGCTGCTTATACATCTCTCAATGTCCCTTATGGCTTTGTAAATATTAGTCCTCCCAGTTTTAATCAGCTAATTAAATGGGTAGGACAGAAAAACAGGCAGCCAACAACCATTTTCCCCAATGTAATCACAGTTCCAACTTCTTCATGAGGATAATCAAAACTGAGGCAAAATCATTTTGCTCTCTTTGTTACATCTCAAGGGGAAGAGCAGTCGTCAATGTTTTGAAGATACAAGGCGATGGGTAGGTTCTGCCAAAATACTTACCGAGATGAGAGAATGTTAAAGGACACGACTTTCCAGATAAGTCCGAGTTGAAACTTGAAATTGAAGAAGTTCCTTTTATAGCGTCAGTTGAGGTTGACTGAAGTTGTTTGAATTCTCGGGTTATACAGTATGACAGCGATGGCCCATTTTTAATTTGTAGTCAATGGCAGCGAGCGTGAAAGCAGTATTAATTCTGCTTGCTAGAGATGCAGTAGCCGAAGTGAGGGACAGTCCAAAAGGCTAGAATGTCTTCAATCTTTTAATTTGATAGGATCTTCTGAGAATAAATTTCACGCTGAACAGGTGGTCGAGGAGGCAGCAATCCCATGAAAAGAGGCCTGCTGTTCTCACCTGAAGTCAGAACCCTCCCCATGCAAAACCCTAGCGGCGGATGATCCTCAGGCCATTTGTTTCACACGTCAGCTTTCATAAAACTTGCAGAAACTATGATAAACGGGTCAAGATATTTTGCCTGGTACTGTGAACTGCGTAAGGATTCAGGTATTGAGTCCTTTATTACATGTTTTGCGCCTTTGTACATGAAGCATTGTTTGAGAAAAATGCAGCTGCATTGCTGAAATTGAGATGAAGGTGTTGTAAGCACAGTGTAAGGGCGGAAACATGGTGGCCGCAGGAATGGGAAAGCGAACGAAAAAGCCAGGCCTAGCTGGCACAAATGCACATCTTCGGTGAACTTGGCGAACAACGCTGGTACATACCATGTAAGATGAGAAAGGTCACTCCTCCGGGGTATGACGTACAGCTAATCGGTGCATTTTGGCATCGACATTGGTAAAGAAACACTCTTGGACAATGAGTGAGCTTTCTGTTGATATTTCATGCAATAGCGCCCACTAGCTCCAACGCTGAGACTGCCGCTCAGGCTTGCGTTGTTTATATTTTTCAGATGACGCTCTCCAGAAATTCGTAGTGGGAGCAAGGGATGTTGCCCAGCTTGAAACGTCTGAATGTGCGTAGTTGTATGTAGCACATGTCTACCTTTATGCTGAGTTTTTTGTCTGCAAGGTTGCTTGGATTTCGGCATGGAATTAACCATTGGGACGGGAATTTTCTGGAAATCATGATTTATGCTGGGAAACTGCACAGTGAGCCCATGTGCAAGTCTTCCTCGTTAGTATAGTGGCTAGTATCCCCGCCTGTCACGCTGGAGACCGGGTTTCAATTCCCCGGGAGTCCTGCTACCTTTTTCTTGTCTCAGCTGGGGAAGTGGGCGCAATTGTCAGGACAAATACCATTTTGTAGCTAGCTTCAGCAAGCAGCAGTTGCACTTTCTTTCAAGTAAGGACAATGGATAAAACAATGTTCATTTCGCAGTGGAAATGAAGCAGATTGTGGGTCCCCAGTGTGTCAGTGTCCTTCTTTGTGTGCATTGGTGGTTCAGTGGTAGAATTCTCGCCTGCCACGCGGGAGGCCCGGGTTCGATTCCCGCCAATGCAGTTTCTTTTTCGGTGTACTCTTCTGGGCCTCCCATAACAGGACTACCAGCATGACATGAATGCATCACTTACGTACATTGCTATTCATCTCCCAGTGAAAGTCAGGAGGCAGCAGCTGCTTATACATCTCTCAATGTCCCTTATGGCTTTGTAAATATTAGTCCTCCCAGTTTTAATCAGCTAATTAAATGGGTAGGACAGAAAAACAGGCAGCCAACAACCATTTTCCCCAATGTAATCACAGTTCCAACTTCTTCATGAGGATAATCAAAACTGAGGCAAAATCATTTTGCTCTCTTTGTTACATCTCAAGGGGAAGAGCAGTCGTCAATGTTTTGAAGATACAAGGCGATGGGTAGGTTCTGCCAAAATACTTACCGAGATGAGAGAATGTTAAAGGACACGACTTTCCAGATAAGTCCGAGTTGAAACTTGAAATTGAAGAAGTTCCTTTTATAGCGTCAGTTGAGGTTGACTGAAGTTGTTTGAATTCTCGGGTTATACAGTATGACAGCGATGGCCCATTTTTAATTTGTAGTCAATGGCAGCGAGCGTGAAAGCAGTATTAATTCTGCTTGCTAGAGATGCAGTAGCCGAAGTGAGGGACAGTCCAAAAGGCTAGAATGTCTTCAATCTTTTTAATTTGATAGGATCTTCTGAGAATAAATTTCACGCTGAACAGGTGGTCGAGGAGGCAGCAATCCCATGAAAAGAGGCCTGCTGTTCTCACCTGAAGTCAGAACCCTCCCCATGCAAAACCCTAGCGGCGGATGATCCTCAGGCCATTTGTTTCACACGTCAGCTTTCATAAAACTTGCAGAAACTATGATAAACGGGTCAAGATATTTTGCCTGGTACTGTGAACTGCGTAAGGATTCAGGTATTGAGTCCTTTATTACATGTTTTGCGCCTTGTACATGAAGCATTGTTTGAGAAAAAATGCAGCTGCATTGCTGAAATTGAGATGAAGGTGTTGTAAGCACAGTGTAAGGGCGAAACATGGTGGCCGCAGGAATGGGAAAGCGAACGAAAAAAGCCAGGCCTAGCTGGCACAAATGCACATCTTCGGTGAACTTGGCGAACAACGCTGGTACATACCATGTAAGATGAGAAAGGTCACTCCTCCGGGGTATGACGTACAGCTAATCGGTGCATTTTGGCATCGACATTGGTAAAGAAACACTCTTGGACAATGAGTGAGCTTTCTGTTGATATTTCATGCAATAGCGCCCACTAGCTCCAACGCTGAGACTGCCGCTCAGGCTTGCGTTGTTTATATTTTTCAGATGACGCTCTCCAGAAATTCGTAGTGGGGAGCAAGGGATGTTGCCCAGCTTGAAACGTCTGAATGTGCGTAGTTGTATGTAGCACATGTCTACCTTTATGCTGAGTTTTTTGTCTGCAAGGTTGCTTGGATTTCGGCATGGAATTAACCATTGGGACGGGGAATTTTCTGGAAATCATGATTTATGCTGGGAAACTGCACAGTGAGCCCATGTGCAAGTCTTCCTCGTTAGTATAGTGGCTAGTATCCCCGCCTGTCACGCGGGAGACCGGGGTTCAATTCCCCGACGGGGAGTCCTGCTACCTTTTTCTTGTCTCAGCTGGGGAAGTGGGCGCAATTGTCAGGACAAATACCATTTTGTAGCTAGCTTCAGCAAGCAGCAGTTGCACTTTCTTTCAAGTAAGGACAATGGATAAAACAATGTTCATTTCGCAGTGGAAATGAAGCAGATTGTGGGTCCCCAGTGTGTCAGTGTCCTTCTTTGTGTGCATTGGTGGTTCAGTGGTAGAATTCTCGCCTGCCACGCTGGGGGCCCGGTTCGATTCCCGCCAATGCAGTTTCTTTTTCGTGTACTCTTCTGGGCCTCCCGCAACAGGACTACCAGCATGACATGAATGCATCACTTACGTACATTGCTATTCATCTCCCAGTGAAAGTCAGGAGGCAGCAGCTGCTTATACATCTCTCAATGTCCCTTATGGCTTTGTAAATATTAGTCCTCCCAGTTTTAATCAGCTAATTAAATGGGTAGGACAGAAAAAAACAGGCAGCCAACAACCATTTTCCCCAATGTAATCACAGTTCCAACTTCTTCATGAGGATAATCAAAACTGAGGCAAAATCATTTTGCTCTCTTTGTTACATCTCAAGGGAAGAGCAGTCGTCAATGTTTTGAAGATACAAAGGCGATGGGTAGGTTCTGCCAAAATACTTACCGAGATGAGAGAATGTTAAAGGACACGACTTTCCAGATAAGTCCGAGTTGAAACTTGAAATTGAAGAAGTTCCTTTTATAGCGTCAGTTGAGGTTGACTGAAGTTGTTTGAATTCTCGGGTTATACAGTATGACAGCGATGGCCCATTTTTAATTTGTAGTCAATGGCAGCGAGCGTGAAAGCAGTATTAATTCTGCTTGCTAGAGATGCAGTAGCCGAAGTGAGGGACAGTCCAAAAGGCTAGAATGTCTTCAATCTTTTAATTTGATAGGATCTTCTGAGAATAAATTTCACGCTGAACAGGTGGTCGAGGAGGCAGCAATCCCATGAAAAGAGGCCTGCTGTTCTCACCTGAAGTCAGAACCCTCCCCATGCAAAACCCTAGCGGCGGATGATCCTCAGGCCATTTGTTTCACACGTCAGCTTTCATAAAACTTGCAGAAACTATGATAAACGGGTCAAGATATTTTGCCTGGTACTGTGAACTGCGTAAGGATTCAGGTATTGAGTCCTTTATTACATGTTTTGCGCCTTGTACATGAAGCATTGTTTGAGAAAAATGCAGCTGCATTGCTGAAATTGAGATGAAGGTGTTGTAAGCACAGTGTAAGGGCGGAAACATGGTGGCCGCAGGAATGGGAAAGCGAACGAAAAAGCCAGGCCTAGCTGGCACAAATGCACATCTTCGGTGAACTTGGCGAACAACGCTGGTACATACCATGTAAGATGAGAAAGGTCACTCCTCCGGGTATGACGTACAGCTAATCGGTGCATTTTGGCATCGACATTGGTAAAAAAAACACTCTTGGACAATGAGTGAGCTTTCTGTTGATATTTCATGCAATAGCGCCCACTAGCTCCAACGCTGAGACTGCCGCTCAGGCTTGCGTTGTTTATATTTTTCAGATGACGCGCTCCAGAAATTAGTAGTGGGAGCAAGGGATGTTGCCCAGCTTGAAACGTCTGAATGTGCGTAGTTGTATGTAGCACATGTCTACCTTTATGCTGAGTTTTTTGTCTGCAAGGTTGCTTGGATTTCGGCATGGAATTAACCATTGGGACGGGAATTTTCTGGAAATCATGATTTATGCTGGGAAACTGCACAGTGAGCCCATGTGCAAGTCTTCCTCGTTAGTATAGTGGCTAGTATCCCCGCCTGTCACGCTGGGGAGACCGGGGTTCAATTCCCGACGGGGAGTCCTGCTACCTTTTTCTTGTCTCAGCTGGGGAAGTGGGCGCAATTGTCAGGACAAATACCATTTTGTAGCTAGCTTCAGCAAGCAGCAGTTGCACTTTCTTTCAAGTAAGGACAATGGATAAAACAATGTTCATTTCGCAGTGGAAATGAAGCAGATTGTGGGTCCCCAGTGTGTCAGTGTCCTTCTTTGTGTGCATTGGTGGTTCAGTGGTAGAATTCTCGCCTGCCACGCAGGAGGCCCGGGTTCGATTCCCCGCCAATGCAGTTTCTTTTTCGGTGTACTCTTCTGGGCCTCCCATAACAGGACTACCAGCATGACATGAATGCATCACTTACGTACATTGCTATTCATCTCCCAGTGAAAGTCAGGAGGCAGCAGCTGCTTATACATCTCTCAATGTCCCTTATGGCTTTGTAAATATTAGTCCTCCCAGTTTTAATCAGCTAATTAAATGGGTAGGACAGAAAAACAGGCAGCCAACAACCATTTTCCCCAATGTAATCACAGTTCCAACTTCTTCATGAGGATAATCAAAACTGAGGCAAAATCATTTTGCTCTCTTTGTTACATCTCAAGGGGAAGAGCAGTCGTCAATGTTTTGAAGATACAAGGCGATGGGTAGGTTCTGCCAAAATACTTACCGAGATGAGAGAATGTTAAAGGACACGACTTTCCAGATAAGTCCGAGTTGAAACTTGAAATTGAAGAAGTTCCTTTTATAGCGTCAGTTGAGGTTGACTGAAGTTGTTTGAATTCTCGGGTTATACAGTATGACAGCGATGGCCCATTTTTAATTTGTAGTCAATGGCAGCGAGCGTGAAAGCAGTATTAATTCTGCTTGCTAGAGATGCAGTAGCCGAAGTGAGGGACAGTCCAAAAGGCTAGAATGTCTTCAATCTTTTAATTTGATAGGATCTTCTGAGAATAAATTTCACGCTGAACAGGTGGTCGAGGAGGCAGCAATCCCATGAAAAGAGGCCTGCTGTTCTCACCTGAAGTCAGAACCCTCCCCATGCAAAACCCTAGCGGCGGATGATCCTCAGGCCATTTGTTTCACACGTCAGCTTTCATAAAACTTGCAGAAACTATGATAAACGGGTCAAGATATTTTGCCTGGTACTGTGAACTGCGTAAGGATCACAGGTATGTGAGTCCTTTATTACATGTTTTGCGCCTTGTACATGAAGCATTGTTTGAGAAAAAATGCAGCTGCATTGCTGAAATTGAGATGAAGGTGTTGTAAGCACAGTGTAAGGGCGGAAACATGGTGGCCGCAGGAATGGGAAAGCGAACGAAAAAGCCAGGCCTAGCTGGCACAAATGCACATCTTCGGTGAACTTGGCGAAGAACGCTGGTACATACCATGTAAGATGAGAAAGGTCACTCCTCCGGGTATGACGTACAGCTAATCGGTGCATTTTGGCATCGACATTGGTAAAGAAACACTCTTGGACAATGAGTGAGCTTTCTGTTGATATTTCATGCAATAGCGCCCACTAGCTCCAACGCTGAGACTGCCGCTCAGGCTTGCGTTGTTTATATTTTTCAGATGACGCTTCCAGAAATTCGTAGCTGTGGGGAGCAAGGGATGTTGCCCAACTTGAAACGTCTGAATGTGCGTAGTTGTATGTAGCACATGTCTACCTTTATGCTGAGTTTTTTCTGCAAGGTTGCTTGGATTTCGGCATGGAATTAACCATTGGGACGGGGAATTTTCTGGAAATCATGATTTATGCTGGGAAACTGCACAGTGAGCCCATGTGCAAGTCTTCCTCGTTAGTATAGTGGCTAGTATCCCCCCGCCTGTCACGCGGAGACCGGGGTTCAAATTTCCCCGACGGGGAGTCCTGCTACCTTTTTCTTGTCTCAGCTGGGGAAGTGGGCGCAATTGTCAGGACAAATACCATTTTGTAGCTAGCTTCAGCAAGCAGCAGTTGCACTTTCTTTCAAGTAAGGACAATGGATAAAACAATGTTCATTTCGCAGTGGAAATGAAGCAGATTGTGGGTCCCCAGTGTGTCAGTGTCCTTCTTTTGTGTGCATTGGTGGTTCAGTGGTAGAATTTTTTGCCACAGGTTCTGGTTCAGTGGTAGAATTCTCGCCTGCCATTCTCGCCTGCAGGGCCCGGTTCGATTCCCGCCAATGCAGTTTCTTTTTTCGTGTACTCTTCTGGGCCTCCCCGCAACAGGACTACCAGCATGACATGAATGCATCACTTACGTACATTGCTATTCATCTCCCAGTGAAAGTCAGGAGGCAGCAGCTGCTTATACATCTCTCAATGTCCCTTATGGCTTTGTAAATAATATTAGTCCTCCCAGTTTTAATCAGCTAATTAAATGGGTAGGACAGAAAAACAGGCAGCCAACAACCATTTTCCCCAATGTAATCACAGTTCCAACTTCTTCATGAGGATAATCAAAACTGAGGCAAAAATCATTTTGCTCTCTTTGTTACATCTCAAGGGGAAGAGCAGTCGTCAATGTTTTGAAGATACAAAGGCGATGGGTAGGTTCTGCCAAAATACTTACGAGATGAGAGAGAATGTTAAAGGACACGACTTTCCAGATAAGTCCGAGTTGAAACTTGAAATTGAAGAAGTTCCTTTTATAGCGTCAGTTGAGGTTGACTGAAAGTTGTTTGAATTCTCGGGTTATACAGTATGACAGATGGCCCATTTTTAAGCACAAAGCTGCATCTTCGGTGAACTTGGCGAACAACGCTGGTACATACCATGTAAGATGAAAAGGTCACTCCTCCGGGTATGACGTTTTAATCGGTGCATTTTGCATGGCGACATTGGTAAAAACACTCTTGGACAATGGTGAGCTTTCTGTTGATATTTCATGCAATAGCGCCCACTAGCTCAACGCTGAGACTGCCGCTCAGGCTTGCGTTGTTATATTTTTCAGATGACGCTCTCCAGAAATTCGTAGTGGGGAGCAAGGGATGTTGCCCAGCAAAAACGTCTGAATGTGCGTAGTTGTATGTAAGCACATGTCTACCTTTATGCTGAGTTTTTTGTCTGCAAGGTTGCTTGGATTTGGCATGGAATTAACCATTGGGCAAGGAATTTTCTGGAAATCATGATTTATGCTGGGAAACTGCACAGTGAGCCCATTATGCAAGTCTTCCTGGCGTTAGTATAGTGTCACTTGCTAGACTTCCACCAGTGAGTCTGGGGAAACTGCACAGTGAGCCCAGCAGTCTTCCTCGTTAGTATCAATTGTCCGCAGCGCCCGGGGTTCAATTCTGACGGGGAGTCCTGCTACCTTTTTTCTTGTCTCAGCTGGGGAAGTGGGCGCCAATTGTCCAGGACAAATACCATTTTTGTAGCTAGCTTCAGCAAGCAGCAGTTGCACTTTCTTTCAAGTAAGGACAATGGATAAAACAATGTTCATTTTCGCAGTGGAAATGAAGCAGATTGTGGGTCCCCAGTGTGTCAGTGTCCTTCTTTGTGTGCATTAGTGGTTCAGTGGTAGAATTTCTCGCCTGCCACCAGCGGGAGGCCCGGGTTCATTCAAGCCAATGCAGTTTCTTTTAATTGTACTCTTCTGGGCCTCCAATGGGACTACCAGCATGACATGAATGCATCACTTACGTGCATTGCTATTCATCTCCCAGTGAAAGTCAGGAGGCACATTGCTTATTCATCTCAATGTCCCCAACTTTGTCCCATACTTGCAGTTGTAATCTCCCCGGTACAATCCAATATTCTTCTCCATTTAATAAAAGTCCTCCCAGTTTTAATCAGCTAATTAAATGGGTAGGACAGAAAAACAGGCAACCAACAACCATTTTCCCCAATGTAATCACAGTTCCAACTTCTTCATGAGGATAATCAAAACTGCAGCAAAAATCATTTTGCTCTCTTTGTTACATCTCAAGGGAAGAGCAGTCGTCAATGTTTTGAAGATACAAAGGCGATGGGTAGGTTCTGCCAAAATACTTACCGAGATGAGAGAATGTTAAAGGAACCACGACTTTCCAGATAAGTCGAGTTGAAACTTGAAATTGAAGAAGTTCCTTTTATAAGCGTCAGTTGAGGTTGACTGAAGTTGTTTGAATTCTCCGGGTTATAATTTTGAAGATGCGATGGCCCATTTTTAATTTTGTCAATGGCATCGGCGTGAAAGCAGTATTAATTCTGCTTGCTAGAGCGATGCAGTGAAAAGAGGCCTGACAGTCAAAAGGCTAGAATGTCTTTGAATCTTTTCAATTTATAGGATCTTCTGAGAATAAATTTCACGCTGAACAGGTGGTGGGGAGGCAGCAATCCCATGAAAAGAGGCCTGCTGTTCTCACCTGAAGTCAGAACCCTCCCCATAAAAAACCCTAGCGGCGGATGATCCTCAGGCCATTTGTTTTGACCGCGTCAGCTTTCATAAAACTTGCAGAAACTATGATAAAGGAGGTCAAAGATATTTTGCCTGGTAAGGCCTGAACTTTGCGTAAATTCAGGTATTGAACCCTTTATTACATGTTTTGCGCCTTGTACATGAAGCATTGTTTGAAAAAATGCAGCTGCATTGCTGAAATTGAGATGAAGAGGTGTAAGCGCAGTGTTTGGCGGAAGGCTTATGGTGGCGCAGGAATGGAAAGCGGAAGCAATGAGTGTTATGGAAAAGCCAGCGAAAAAAGCCAGGCCTAGCTGGCACAAATGCACATCTTGAAGAACTTGGCGAAGAAAATGTACATACCATGTAAGATGAAAAAGGTCACTCCTCCGTGTATGACACAGTGTAGCTAATCGGTGCATTTGAATCGACATTGGTAAAGAAAACACTCTTGGACAATGGTGAGCTTTCTGTTGATATTTCATGCAATAGCGCCCACTAGCTCCAAGCTGAGACTGCCGCTCAGGCTTGCGTTGTTTATATTTTCAGATGGCGCTCTCCAGAAATTAAAAGTGGGGAGCAAGGGATGTTGCCTTAACATATTTCTGAAATATGATCTGAATGTCGCTGGAGTTGCCTTATACACATGTCTACCTTTATGCTGAGTTTTTTGTCTGCAAGGTTACTTGGGATTTCGGCATGGAATTAACCAGGCAGTGGGACTGAATTTTCCCAAAATCATGATTTATGCTGTAAACTGCACAGTGTCCATGTGCAAGTCTTCCTGAGTTAGTATAGTTGGCTAGTATCCCCATTGCCTGTCATTTTCTGGAAACCATGGGTTCAATTCCCTGCACAGTGAGCCCTGCTACCTTTTTCTTGTCTCAGCTGGGGAAGTGGGGACGCGGTTTGTCAGGACAAATACCATTTGTAGCTAAGGACTTCCAGCAAGCAGCAGTTGCACTTTCTTTCAAGTAAGGACAATGGATAAAACAATGTTCACAACATTTCACCAGAACATTTTCCCAATATTCCAGTGAATATTCAGAGGAAATCATGTCACTCTTTTTGAATTTATCTCCAAGTTTAAGTAATAAGGTCGGCTTAAATACTAGGAAGGAACATTTAATGCAACTTCATTCAGAGTCAGTAAACTGAATTAATTTTAATCAATGTTAATTAAGGAAGTTGAATTTGGGTGAAGTTTAATTGGGTGCATTTATAGTCAGAGCGTTTGTAAAGAGTACTTGAAGAGTTAAGTTTGAATAGAATAAAGCTATGACTTCAATTAGTTGTGATTTTTGAATTTTCGTTTAGAATTTCGCAATCCATGAAGGCAGGCACCTGAAAAGTTCTTTCACTGCAAGAACCCCTAGCAAGTCGGCAGTACGCAATTTTCATCTTTAATTTAACTATGAAATCTGTAAATTTGGTCAAGGAATTCCTGAGAATGAGGCTTTTCATAAGTTCTTGAATTTCATTTAAAATGAGCTGTTTCTAAGAGATGATGAGTAATGAAATGAGTTTGAAAGTGAGGGTATATTGTGGAGAATGCGAAGTGAAAAGCCTATTGAATTGAATAGATTGTTTGAGAATAAAAGCAGCTCGTGAAGATGAAGGCATCCGGGATTGGCACTAATGGAAATCTTGGACATGTAGACATTTGCAATGAGGGCTTCGTAATTCTGAATGCCATCTGTAATTATGATTGAGCTTGTTGTTATTTTGTAGATGGCGCTCCAGTTAATAGCTGTGAAGGTCGTAGTTGTAATCTTAAGTCCTTGCTGATTTGATGAAGTTCTGTATCTGAATTCCATGGGTTGATTGATGGACATGATTTGCATTGGAAAGAATTTGGAAATCCATGGTTGTGGAAATATTGCATAGCCTTGCTTCTTGAAGGTAATCCGCGTATGTTTCCGGTCTTTCAATCCGAGGAGGTCATTCCATTCTTTTCTGCTGAGCTGGGCAATTGGCGTTTGCAATACTCTTTTGTAGCAGTTAAAGCCATTTTCTTTTCAGAAGGAAATGGATAAACAATGTGATTCCAGTGAAATAGCTTTATGGGTCCCGTTGTAGTGGTACATTTTGCTGCATTGTGGTTCGGGTAGAATTCTGGCCGCACTTGGGGTCGTTTCGGCTCCATAGGATTCTTTCAGATCCACTGGGCTCATACGGAAATCTTTATATGACACGTCATTCACATTCTATGTCCCATTGTGAAATTAGCACCGTTATATCATTCCATGCTTAGGCTTGAAATCATAGCCCAATTTTCCCAAATAATTCAATGTCTGAAGGAAAGGACAAACTTTCAATTAACCATTCAATCACTTAGGGAAGAATTAATATGACTAAAGCCTTTGGTTTTAATCTCAGGAAAGAGCATGTTAAATTAGAACGATGTAGTTCCAATGAACTGAAATTGAGGAGTTCTTTAAAGCTATTGAAGAGATTATTAGATTGGTTAATGAGCAGGCCATTTTAATTTTAGTCAATTGAGGGTTACAAGTTTAATTCTCGGTTAAATGATATGAAGGAGGCATTTCAAATGTGAATTTTTTAATTTAATTAATTCTTGAGAATAAATTCACGAGAGGAATTAAAGGCAAATCCTGAAAATTTGAATTTTAGCTTAAGAACTCCCTAGAAAAGTTTCGGAGGTGATCCTGAAGGCTCTTTAGTACTTTCTAACTAAACTCAACCTAGCAAATTTTGCTGATCTCGGCCTTTTTTACAGCTGTTCTAAAACTTGAAAACTTGAACGTGAACTATTTTGCCTGGTAACTTGAATGCTGCGATTTGGATTTGAAGCTTTAGATGATGCTTAAATAACATGTTTGAAAAATCAGCGGATTGCTAGCAAATTACGGTTGGAACTGGAAGGGAAAGTTGGCGCGAATATGCGTGAATGCCATTGGAATTGGCGGAATACGGAACATGTGGCTTGCATTAAGATAGATGGCACCTGGTATGACTGAACTCAATGATTTTATTATTTGAGAATGCAGACTCAGAAGTATGGATGCTGGCAACTGACTCTGTCCATGTTGAGCTGCCAGTGAGTTTTTGTTTTTTGAGGTTTGAATTGATAGGCTGGCAGTTTTCTTGAGTTTTATTGCGGATGCTAGAAGTTATGGATTTTCTTAGTTTGATTGGAGGAATTACCGTGGGCGTTTGTGAGTTGGTTGATCCATTTCAGTAGCGTCAATTTAGGGAGTTTCGGCTATCCTTTTCTTGTGGCATAGTCAATTCGATTTGATAATTATGTTATTTCATGGGAGAGTATTCAGTTCAGATGTTAATTTTACTGCTTGAGGCCTTGTTAGTAATGGTGCATTTCTTAGCTGGATGGCCCGTGGTTCATTGCCAATATTTTTTGTTGATTAGGTCGGGTCTAGTGCAGACATAGTTATCTTTTTCCATTACCGGAAGTGGTCCGCTGTATTTCTCAATGCCTTATGGCTTTAGAAATATATCACTTCCCTTTTAATCACATTAACTGTAGGAGAAAAACAGTACAACAACCTTTTAATTATCCATTCCACTTTAGAAATAGACTGAGCATAATTTTTTTTTTACTGCAAGGAAAAGAGCGAAATCTTTTAAAGAATCATAGTTTTAGATATCAAAATCGGAAATAATAAGTCTTAAGTACATCCATGGAAAAGTAAATTTTTTATAATGCAGTGTTGAGTTTTTTAAATGATTACAGTAGAAATTGATCCTTTTAATTTTCAGAGAAGAAAGCATTTAAGTAATTGCTTTATAAGCAGTTGAGAGTAGTAAGTTGTTGCAAAGTCGGTTATCAATTGAAGTGGTTAATTTTTTGAAAGTTTTCAGGAGAGATCGGCTGAATGGCTGCTGTTAGAGACGGAGCCTAAAAGCTGGGGTTTCAATTTTTTAATTTAATTCCTGAATAATAACTCAGAGGCTGGTAAGGAGCAGATTTGACGCGCTGCACTTAGAATTGAGTCCTTATGAATGTTTAGCTTGTGAGT